>OU343054.1:13546652-14746652 GCA_910593695.2 Ocypus olens | reverse complement strand
GCTAGCACAGCCATTGTTTTTTTCGAAAACGGCTGGAGCAACAAAATCGGGAATACAGCAACTAATTAGCAACAAAATAGCACTAAATTTTTAGGCTAGTCCCATGTGATTGTGCTAAAGTGGCTGTGCCAGCTTAATAGACGTTACATAATGAATCTTCATTTTCAATGTATTATTAACAGCGATGATCTTCAAAAACAACCGTTGAAATTATACCTGAAACTGAAGATAGAGAAAACCGATCCAAAAATGTCATTGTTTACAATCTGCCTCAATCCACAAAATCCAAACTCACCGAGAAAATTGAAGATAATACTGCGGCCTTAAAGGCCGTTTGCAAAGACATTGTTAATATAAATCCCATAAAAATATTTCGCATTGGTGAACTATCTAACGCACCTCGCCCCATGAATGTTCTCTTTTCCGACGAATCAAATGCAAAACAGTAAAAAATAAATTATTGAAGGATGGTATTAACACAAAATCTAACTTAACACCTCAGCAACTGAACTATTTAAGGTCAGTAAAATCGGAACTAACATGTCGTATAGATTTCGGAGGAAAAAACCTTACCATTAAATATATTCGTGGAATCCCTACAATTACTAATCGGAAAAACTAGAGTTTCCTCAACAGGCAGTAAATTTTAATATATTATCATTGCATAATTATCTGACTTTTTTGTAGGCGGCTTTTTTTAAATAACAATTGCTGCATTGTTTACTTTTTTATATAAAAATATTATTTTATTTTTAAGTTATAAAAATGCGGGTCGATAATCATAGTCGTATTTGTCATACAATGCTATACCACATCAAAAAGGAGGGAAAGCAGCGCAGTCATTTCGCGACCTCAACGAACTTTTTGGCGAAGAAACAATAAGTGAAAGTCGATATTTTTTTTCATGACAAAATATAATTCTTGAGTATGAAGAGCTTAAGCTACCAATGCTTTAACCTTTACATTACAAAATCAAAATAGTATCTTGTTACTTTGTTAAATTTTAAAGTCAATACATTGTTTCTCAAAGCCACCTTCGATTTTTATTCAATAAAATGGCTATTGGAATAGTTGACAAAACGAGTTTTATGCAAATAAATTTTAATGCGTTAGGAATTTCGATAGGGTTGTAATAAGGAGAAATGTTTGTTTTTCAATTCCGCATGGAACGACATAAAAATATACAGAGGCTCCTATTTAAAATAAGAAAAATAACGTGCTTTAAAGTTTGGAATTTTAGACACCCTGCATAATTCATATTAACCAAACTTGGTTAACGGGACTATCAGACCTTATTTAATAAGTACCTTGTATGATTTTATTACCGAGGCACTATTTTTATTTTTTATTTATTTTTTAAACCCATAGTGCAAAACTGATTTTTTTTTAGTTTTTATTTGTTTTTGACGATTTCACTAAATGGATTTAAATAAAATTATAGGAGTATATAGGCAACCATAAAAGGTACTCAAATAAGCAATAAAATATATAACATGTAAAAATATATTATAATGACGTCACACTTTTTTGGGACACCCTGTATAATCAAAAATATTTTCCTGAAATGTGTTCTAGGATGCAAATTAATTCTGCAAAATATCGAAATCCTAACTTAATTAGTAACTGAACTAGAGAAGACGGGAGGTGAGATGCAGGACCCTGTATAGCGAATAGTGGGGTTCCACAAGGTTCTAACCTTGGTCCGCTAAAATTCTTAATATTTATTAATGGTGTTTGTGATGTATTGGACTGTGAATTTCTAGTATATGCTGATGATCTCTAGGACGCTGTAAGATTACAGAATAATGTGACAAAACTAAATTGTTGGTGTTCTGTAAATAGTATTAATATTAAATATTAATATATCTAAATGTAATATCATGTCGTATACCCTATCAAATGCACCCATTTTACATAATTATAATATAGACAACTATGTAATCTCACGAGTAGACTCTATCAAAGATTTGGGGATTTATTTTGATTGCAAATTAACTTTCAATATGCACATTGAAAAATATCACTCAGCTGTTATAAAACATTAGGTTTCATTACAAGAAACTGCCATCAATTTTGGTCAACAACAGTTCATTTGTACCAGTTGTTGGTTCTATCTAAAATAACATATTGTGCTACTGTTTCGTTTCCGGGATATCTAAAATATGTTAACATATTAGAACAGGTGCAAAAACGTTTTCTTAAATATCTGTACTTTCTTAAGCACTGACTTTAACTTGTCCTATCACGCGCTGTTACATACATACCAAACACAAATTTATATCTATCATCGATTTATATAGAATTGTACATAATTTAAGGCATAATTCGAACATGCTGAATCAAATCAAATTTAATGTACCCAGACTTTCTGTGTGGCATAAGCGAACATTTTCCTATAAAACGCCACGCACAAATCATAATGAATTCTCACTCTCATTCTGACGCTCAATATTCTGTGGATATATTTTGTGCAAATTTAAGATAATTCTCTAATGATTTGAAGTCTTGTTTGTTATAAAACTTGTTAGTGATAGGACTGGTTATATTTAATTTGTATCCATTAGTTGCGGATTACCTAATAATTATCTTATTTTATATTGTATTATCCTTAAGTTGTAGGTTATATTCATGTATTTCTCTGAAATGGCACTGCCTGTTGAGAATTAAATTAAATCAAATTAAAATTCAATCAGTTCTGAAAATAACTGCTAATGTTTAAAATAGGCAAGATCGGCAAAAAAAGAAACACATAAAACCATTTTTAAAACAAGTAACCTCAAAAACCACAAGATGTCAAATTACCAAAATGTACACTGCACTGCATTGGAGAATTCCATACAGCCAATACAATTTTACTTTAATATATATTCAGAAAATATGCTGCTATTTTCGAATTTTTAATCTCACGGTTTACTGCTACATAAATTACCGTATAAAATTCGCAGTATTTTATAAGTAATGAAAATTAAGTAATAAGCGGAATCAATTAGCAGCACTCCCATCGTACTCCATACGTGATGAATCCATTATATAGATTTATAAAAAAAGGCGCAATTTACGACAGAAGCATTTTCATGTAAGTGCCTCGACGGGCACGTCTCAGGAAAAGTTTAAAAATGTTTCCTTGTTTAGTGAGTCGATCAGCCGAAAAAGGTTCGCCTCGAAAGAGAGGCTTGACATTTCAGGATTAAATGCGACTTTCCCTTGCTGCACCCACCCGACTGGAAGCGTTAAATAAATAAATAAATTGCGATTATTAAATGCTAATTCCCCGCCCACACGTTCATTGTTTGCTGTCCGGTTATTTATTGCAAATGCGATTTTAACATCCGTCAGAGGCTGTACGTAATTAATATCTCACGGAATTGACTTATCAATCAAAAGGATTAATTTACATTGATTAGTTCTCTTTTTGCAATTATAAAATCGCATAATCCATTTAAATGATAATCGCTTCGTTTTGTAACGTCGTCGGTGAGTAAATGTTTAAGAATTTTTATGGCAAAGCGCTCACACGAGCCAATACATTATCATTAGTGATTGCTTTTGCAAAAAAATACGACTGGAATTTAATTGTATTTATAATGAGGCTGTTCGGATATTTCGAGCGCACAATTTAAATGAGTAATTATGCTACATTGTCATGTTTGTTGTGCGGATTTATTATTATTTATTACATTCATTTTGTTATTATAGACGTGACAAATTTATTTCGCTTCTAAATAACTAACGTTTTATATGTACATACACATAAATCATTAACATGGAGGTAAAAGGTCGTAAAAACATTAAGTAAAACTTTGAGAAATTGAATGCTGCTAACTTAAAATTAAATTGCGCTTTAACTATTACAGCATAACACAGCGTAAAAGCTATAAGCTATTACGATAAGGCTTTTGCGGGCTGTAATAGCTTTATTATAGACGCGAAAAATAATAGTATTTTATGCCCGCGAATGACGGCAAATATAGTTTCAAAATAAAAATATATATATATATATTTGACAACTCTATTTGATTAAATTCTTATAGATAATATTTTTTTAATTATAAAATAATTAATTTCAAATACAGACAAGACAAACCGATTAATTCCGACAAGTTCCAATTAAGCTCAACCAAATACATAACTAATCAGCACGAAACAAATTAATGCCGGCGAAAACATGCAAATAATATTCGACAAACCACCATAAATATCCATCAAAACGTCAGCGCCGGGACATTCGAAAATCAATTAAGAGAGAATTATTCGAGAATGAAACCGATTCTCAAGTACGTAGACTTCACAACTGACCGCGGCGTACTTTTTTCCAATACGAAAATAAATATTAGTCAAAGAGTGAGGTCAATCTGTGCACCTGCTTTCACAGGTACGACCCAGATCATGTACGACCCGCAGTACCAACAGCATCTGGAATACATTACACCGACATACTGTGACTCAATTATGTGGGCTTAAGATTTATCTTTATTATTTATAAGTGAGTGTTAAATGGGAACGACATCACTGCATTGTGTCGCGTGTGACATAACGTTATGTTTATTAAGAAATATCTTAATACCACGGGATGAAATATTAATCAACGAATTCTGGTAAAGCTGTTTCTAAATCCTAGATTATTCTTTCATCTAATTGTAAGTGGATCTGTACGATGACAATGATTAAACTTTGAAACTGTTCTATATATTCATTGCTAAGATCTGTTTGAAGTTTTATGTGGTGATAGTTATAACATTAACTAAAATAACTAAGAAAGATAGAAAATGAATACAATTCAAAACAGCATACAAAGTTAAAAAAAATGCATTTCTTACAGGTCGCCTAAAAAGATAAAGATACGCCAGAAGACAATTTTTAAATTTCCTAATGTTAGTAACAGATTTAATATTGCATGGCAGCCAGGGCAGACGATTTTAATACTTCATGATTGCATATGCTGCTTCCTTTTTTTATATTTTGATAACTGATGAATCGACAGTGCAAAGTTGTTATAATATCTAGTTTGATGGTTGCGTTGCTGAATGATATTAATGTTTACTTCAGCTTTAAAATTGTATGTCAAAAGTTCGTGTATGGACATCGCTCACTACATAATATTTTATTTTTAAGTTTTCTCTTAGACATATGATCTGGATCCCATGCGTGATCAACTCTTGAATATCAAATAGGGAATGAAGACATTACTTGGGGAAAAAATGTCGCACGCTCACGGTTTTGCGTGTCATCCTTGCGCAGCAGGGGCCATTCTGTTTTTCTCTGTATCGTTTCAATTTTTGTATATGTACCGTTGAAGCGAGTACTTTATTTGAGTTAAAATAATTTCTGCAAGACTGCCTGAATTTTAATCCTAACAATACCCTGAGAGTTCTCTTTAGTTTAATGACCTTGACAGCTACAACCATAGTATAGCCCAACCAAAATCTGGCGATATGTGGGGTTAAGTTTGAGAAGAGTGAGAAAGTATTCGGACATAATACTTTCTCACTCTGCTTTCCGAATTGACTCGAGAGGGGACTCTAGAAATTTAAGATGGTCACTGCGCAACATCCCACGAGATTTTGGTTGAGCTCTGTTATACCAAAGCGAAGTCGCGAACAAAAGTATGAATTAAAGACTAGTCTAAATATATCCAATTTTTTTTAAATTTTATAATACACAACATTGGCTTAAGATTGTTTTTTTTGTACAAGGGCTAACTAATAAAAACAAATTAAAATCAAAATTAATAACCTTAAATGCATCTCTACGATGTAATTTTCAATTTAATATAAATCGCTCTGATCATATTACGTTCTGCTTCGATTTCGGGCAATTTATTTTATTAATTAGGTCCTTATCTGAGCGCGGGATTGCGGATTTACTTGAAATCTTTTAATTATGAACTGGTTCGTGTAAATGAGCCGTGATTAATCTCATTTATTCCTTATGATTAATTGCCACTTAACTTATCGAGGATATAAAAAATCTATAATTGCGCCATGAACCTGTTTAATTATTGATCGGTGTAGGATTGTTTCATTTTTGCGCATTACGTTTTCAATGCCTGTTACGGGCATACTTTTACGGACTGGTTCAATTATTCTGAAATTGCAATAATTGGAAGAGTTGCTTTATTTGATGCTAATAAGTAATGCTGATGATGTGATGTTTGTATCTGTTAGTAGAGTAGAGTTGTACCTGTGGTGAATTACCTAAGGCGTGAACCTTCTTAGGGGAATCAAACAGAAAGTATTATATTTAAAATCTTCAGTTATTGCAGAAGCGTTCATTATTAGTTGATTTGTTCCGTATAAAATTTAAGAGCAATCATCACTTTTTAAAATATTCTTTACTAAACTTATTGTATTTTGCTTTTTATTGGCAGTGGGATGGTCAATATTTCCTTTTCTTTTACCAGATTTTTTGATGTGCAGCGTACTCACTTTGCCTTAACTTTTTCCATTATATTTATTTTTGTCAGTTGTATTTATTTACTCCGTGTATTTTTAACTTCAAGTTCTTCTGTAGTGAGTCTACCCAAGTCTTGTTGGATTTCTTTGGCCACGTTTGACCTTTAATTAAGGAAAACTCCTTTTCTTAAACTACGACTAGATTCAGATTCAGATTCCGATCAAAGGAGGGTCACGAGGACACGGTATGTAGGCCCTTGTATGGGCCCATTATACACCTCCATTTTGAGTGAAAGAGCTAGCTTTCCAGCCATCCTACCCTTTTTATAAAGTTTAGGAATTTGCTGTGAAACAAGCCTCTCAGGATGGCCGGTCTTGGCTATGATGTCCCTAGCAGGACTTTCCTTGTGAAAGGGCAGTGACATAGGGCATGTTCTGCAGACTTTGCTTCCTCGTTACAGCCTCTATAGATGGGATTTGTCAAAACTCCCATCGTATGAAGGTGTTTATTTAGCTGGAAGTGTCCTGTTAGTATTTTCAGATTTGTTCTTGATAGATTTATACAATAGTAAGCAATTTTTTTATCAGATGCTCGTATTATGTTCTTAGAGTAAGCACATGTGGTGGTGCTTGCCCACTTTGCTTTATGTTCCGCTAGAGTCATGTCTGACAGTATATTAGAGAGGTAGTTCTTTGACAGGGGCACAGGTTCATTTCACTTTAAGGAAGCTCCCTATTTGGCAAGAGCATCCGCCCTGTCATTATCCTTTGAGTTTGAATGTGCTCTGACCCAGGAGAGAGCAATTCTGTTGTTTGCAGATGCCTCCTCCAGTGCCAGAACCCGTATACTAGCCTTGAGGAGACCTTGGGATTTGTTATGGCTGCAGGGCTGGTTTTGCTGTCTACGAGGGTGCAGATATCTTCATCCTTAATATTCAGTTCAGTTATTTTTGGGCACTTATAAGTATCCCTATTAGTTCTGCTTGGATAATCCTAGCGTGATTTTCCAGAGGTATTTTTAGGTCAGGATTCAGTCTGGCACAGTATATGCCAGCTCCTGCTCCTTCCTTGTTTTTACTAGGGCTGGGAATCGAATACGAATAGTACGAATAATTCGAATACTCGAATACTCGAATATTCGAATACGAATAAATCCACAAAAGAATTATTCGAATATTCGAGTATTCGAATTATTCGAATATTCGAGTATTCAAATATTCGAATTATTCAAATATTCGAGTATTCGAATTATTCGACTATTCGAGTATTCGAATTATTCGACTATTCGAGTATTCGAATAATTCAATAATATTCAAATATTATTTTCGGAAGAAATGAGAAGAATTAAATTTATGGGAAATTTAATTCTAAAGATATTTGTATTCTTATCTCTTCTCATCAAAGTGATGCTCTTTGAAAAAAAGAAACAAGAAACACTTAGAGTGTACACACATTACCGTGTGCCCCAGCAAAAATGATATAGAAATAATTTGTATGAAAATTAGTTCTAAACACATTTGTATTCTTATATTTTTCTCATAAAAGTAATGAAATTTAAAACATTTTCCAAAAACAAAAAAAAAACACCAAGAGCGTACCGACACTACTGCATCTCTTACAAAGAAAATGGTCATTTATAAGAAATTTAATTCTAAACATATGTATTTTATTCTTATGTTTTGCTTATAAAACAAATAATATTTGAGATATTTGTAAAAAAAAAACAAAAGGAAGTGTACATTTTTCAGACATTACCGTGTGTCCTAGAAAAAATGCTATAAACATAATTTATTGAAAATTTAATTATGAACATTTATAATCTTAAGATTTTTCGAATATTTGAAACGTTATAACGTTTTTTGGTAGTCTACTATTTGAATATTTATTATAATTACCTATAGATGTATTCGTATTCTATTTGCAGCCCTAGTATCATATGATTATCAAAATATACGTATGCTGGAAATAAATACTCGAACTATTCGAATATTCGAATATATTTGAATATTCGAAATATTCGAATATTCTAACTATTCGAATACTCGAATATATGCGAATATTCGAATTATTCGAATAATTCGAGTATTCGAATACTCGAATACTCGAATACTCGAATACTCGAATTATTCGAATATTCGAATAATTCGAGTATTCGAATAATTTCTTGAACGAATATTCGAATATTCAAATCATAAAAATTCCCAGCACTAGTTTTTACCTCCGTCTGTGAATATCTGTATATTCGCTTTCGGGCCGTTTTTGTGTAGTGCCTTTCAAAAAGGTGGGTCAGAATATCATGATCTTAATACTTCCTTAAAAGGGTGTTCTTCTGAACCGTCCCTTCCAGGATTGTTCCGTACCTAGTCCATCCTGCCTTGGGATACCATAGTCCGTTGTGTCTAAGGCTTAGCGCTGCACGCAGAGCCATCTCTTGTACATGAAGGTCTAAGGGGGGAGACCCAGTAGGACTTCCATGGCTAAAGTAGGGGTAGTGCGCATGGCTCCAGTAATCCCTGTACATGCAAGACGTTGAATGTGTTGGAGTTAATTTGTTGCAGTTTTCAGTTTAACTATTGGCCACCATACAATTGCTGTATATGTTAAGGCAGACCGCACAATGGCAGTGTACAGCCGTAGGGTGATTTTGGGAGATAGTCCCAGTTCGTCCCTATGGCTCGGCGACACTGCCTGAATGTTATGCTTGCCTTCTCTAGCTTAGATTGGGATCAAGGTTGACTCCCAGATACTTCACTTGTGAAGCTAGAGTTAAATTAAATAGCCTTAGCAGTAACATCCTGTCAGTTTTTGTTTTGTTGGTGAATGGAACTAGCTCCGTCTTGGTCTTGTTTACCGAGAGGGCATTTTCTACGCACCAGTCTACTATGACAAGAGTACTCTGCATTAATTCGCTGAGCGATCTTTAAACAGGATTTTTAAATCATATGCATATCCTATGGCTGGGAATCCAGATTCGTTTTGTTTTCTTAGCAGGCTATCCATTACAAAGTTCCATAGTAGGGGAAATAGTACTCCCCCTGCGGATATCCGCGGGTCACCTTCACCTGGAAACTTGGACCGTCCTTTCGCTTAGAATATGTCTTATCCACTCACAAAGTGTGACTGAGGTGCCAAGCTTTTCGAGGGCTAGTCCTATACTTTCGAAGGAGGCCTTGTCATAGGCTCCTTCAATGTCTATAAAAAGGCTTAGTGCTGACATCTTATTCACCAGCGCCTCTTCGATGTGGGTGACCACACAGTGGAGTACTGATTCAGTCGAGCGCCCTGGCCTATATGCGTGTTGGTTTGGCTGAAGTGGGTTTATCATCAGGACCCCATCTCAGATATGCCAATCGCAAAGATTCTCCAAGGTTTTTATTAAAAACGATGTGAGGCTTATCGGTCTGAATGATTTGGCAAGGTTGTAGTCTTCCTCGCCTGGTTTTGGAATAAATATAAAGGCATATAACTGTTATCGGCGCTTAGATTATCTACGCGTCTTAACAAATGCGTAATTATCTCAATTTGCATTTTATGAGTGACCATTGCGCTTTTTCAAAATTAACATAAATTCGCATTATTGAAATTTCCAAACGAGATAATTTTCGAAGAAGTACAGCTGCCAGTAAGACACAATGAAGAGATAAGCCTCCACCTATTGTGCGTCCAAGTCCCGACTGAAATGTGCTGCTGCGAGGACAACACAATGGACTGCTGATGTATGTATTCATTGTGCAAACCGATTAATGATATATTTACTCAAATAGAGACTTGCTCGTTCCCATCTGTCTGTAAAAAATGTTTTTTACTCCCCATTTTTAAAAGCGGTTGCCGTGAAGACATACAAAATTATCGTGGTGTCTCTTTACAATTTGTTTTATATAAAATGTTTTATAAATTAGTTAGTGTGCAATTAATGTGGAGTTGCAAAAATTTTAAAGTGAATGAACAGCTTGGGTTTTTTGGCAGATCTACAACTAATTTATTACTATTTCATTCGTACTTATTAGAGTCAATGGAGAACGGTAAACAAGCAGATGCAATTTATACAGATTTCACCAAAGTTTTTGATAGGGTTAATATCAAATTGCTAATTCATAAATTAAAGTGTTTTGGTAAGGGAGATGATGCAGTTCATTGGCTTGTTAGTTTTCTTACTGGTTGAACTCAGTTTGTTCGCATCTGTAAGACTACTTCACGAGAAATAGCAGTCACGTCTGTCGTACCTCAGGGCTCACATTGTGGACCAATTTTGTTTTTAATTTTTGTTAACGATATAGGATCTAGATTACAATCCGGTAAGTTTCTTATGTTTGCCGACAATCTTAAGTTACATAAGTCGGTTAATAATCATCAAAATCCAAAATTTGGATACTATTTTTGAGTGGTGCACTGTAAATGAAAAAAAATGTTATTTAATTTTTTTTAGAGGGAAGCAGGCTATTTATTCTTATTATCTTCGCAACCAAAAATTGTCATGTACAACTGAAATTAAAGATTTAGTCATAACGTTTAATTCTAATCTTAGTTTCAACAAACAAAATAAGAATATTTGTAATAAAGCATCGCAGGTATTGGGTTTTATTAACCGCTTTTCTCAAGATTTTAAACCACCTACAATTAAACATCTTTACCTTACTTTGGTAAGACCGCATGTAGAATATGCTTCCTATGTTTGGTCACCGTATTTAGTTTATATGAAAACAAATATTGAGAGGGTTCAGAGTGAAGTTTTACAGTTAATGTCCATAAGATTTGGTATTCAGAGGGATAACTTTAGTCATAGAGAAACGTTGAACGCTTTGGATTTGAGGAGAATTGTTGCTGACTTGTGTTTTTTTATTTAAATTATTAAATGGAGTAATTGATTGTATTTTTTTTTATTAGCGAAATAAAAATTTGTTACTCCTGGCGCTAGAAACACAAGATCTCAGTATTTCTTCGGAATGGATTTTCATTCCACCACATATGGGATGATGAATCCAATCTCTAGAATGTTGCGAACCGGCAATCTGATTTGGAATCGTGAATGCATATCATTTTTTACTTCCTCGTTTACCTCATTTAAGCGTAGTGTTAATCGTTTAAACCTAGTTACCCTGTAAGTCTATTTATGTTCAATGTTTAGTCTTATTATCATTTTATTTTTAATTTATTTGTTTTAAATTTAATTGGTTATTCTTGTTTATATCGGGTGTGTATAAATTGGTGGATAATCTACACGTGACGATATTCTTTCAAAAATTCTAAGCAGCTCATCTTAATTCTAAAATGTTGTACCATGGTACCTGGGTCTTCACGAGGTCTTCAAAGTTCGAACATCCAGTCGTTAAATATGCGTTATTATTCATTATTAATTTACAGAAAACCCTGCAATTTCGATAGTATGACTAGTTTGAAAATTATTTGTCAGTGTGTGCTATCTTTCTATCCCAAACTTGTATTTTTAACACTTCTTAATTAGCTTATTTTTATAAAAAAATACGTTCGGCAATGTGACACCCGCTTATGTCACTTTGACACAAATAATTCATTCAAACTTGCTAGTTCCAAGTTTGTGCCAATTCTGCTTTTCTCATTATTATCCGTTTGTATTAGTGCCCGCGTTTCAGTTTATTTGTGTTTTTGTGTTATTTTCGTTTTGCTTTGTTCAATTACAATGGATTTTACTATTTACTCATAATCTGTTTTACCTTGCATTTGTAAATAAACCCCGCTCTATCTATCTACCTTCTACTCTGAACCATGAGATTATTGATAAACAGAACAGCTCGTGAATGCTATGTTGCCAAATGTACATTTCTTTTAAATGGCTTCTGATGACCTATGAGGCATGGTAATACATTTTTTCATCGACATTCTCTATTCAAAATTTTACGAAGAACATCGCCACGTGTAGATTATCCGCCAATTTATACACACCCGATATATTTAAAAATTAACTTCTTAATTCAATTTGGTTATTGCTGTTAATGTATTTTATTCTTTAAAGTTTGACTATTTTGTTATTGTTATTTTTAATATTCTATTATCGCGGGTATTTGTTTTGCTCGATGCTTGATTTCATATTTGTAGTGTATGATTTTGTATGTATTATTTCTTTTGTTTTATTAACTTTATTATGTGTTGAACAGCTGTACAACTATGTATTTTCTCATGGAATAGAAGATTCCGTAAATAAATAAACACATTATGCTCACAGTTGGATCGAGAGTAATTAATATTTGCACCATTTCCTTTAATTCGAAATTGTTATTCGCTCGAACTTGTTTAACTATCAATAATACCAGTAAGACCATTGGTTAAAATAATTTAACAATAAGCATCCTGCATCATATTTTGCTGCCACGTTCTCTTTTTCCTTAAATTTTCTAACAAGACGATGTATGGTACAGATGGTTTTGGAATAACAATTCAATCACTCTGCGTAAGCTACTCCACCGTACTAGGTTTTATGTTCAACTGGACGAAAAATTGTAACTTTGGCGGTTTCTTTTTAGGCCAAAATGGCGTACATTTCGTACTAGTCCCATAATTGATAAAGTAAATTGGACTCTTATGTCAGTGTCAGAAATGACAGATTTTAATTTTGGTTAGAACACCTAATAAATACAATGCAAATTACTCATGCAAAAGACAGATCAACTATGATAGTGGTTTATAATAATAATAAGTAAATTTATTTCCCAACAGAAAAACTTATACAGGAAAATTCATTAATAATAGTATACATGTTGTGCAACTTAAAAATAGCATATTATTCATGTATGATATTTATGTGATATCGTTACAATGAAGTATGTTACGGCGAAATTCTGTAACCGATGTGAAAATGTCAGCATGCCATTGTAAGCTGTGATAGTTCATAACCATCCTTATTAGTGGTATGTATTTGTAGCGATAGTACTTACTATTATTCATTACACTTACTCCTGAAGAAGTTTTCAAGGTTTGGACGTTTATTGTGCGAGTTAGATTGTTTAGAATGACATTAGTGTGGCGGTAAATGCACACTCTGCTTAAAATATATATAAATAAATTGCTTTAGTTTGTATTTAAAAAGTATTCCAAAAATTCTAAAAGCAGTCGAATATAAAGATTTGTATGTAACTCGTCCACAACAGCACTTCATGGACTCGCCTCCATTGTTAGCCTCTCTCGCTTTGCTCGCTCGGCCATAAAACGTCTCGTCCAAGAAAGTACTAATTATGGACTTGTTAGATAAATAGCTATTACAGTCATAAAAGAACGTACTACCTTAGAATTGTTATTATTCATTACTAAATATTGCAAATAAATTGACACCGATGTAAACGGTTAAAGGTTATACAGATTATAAAACAGCGTTAAATAATAATTGTATGGTACCATAGGAAGCGCAATAAATTAATCTATCTAACGGTGGTACTAGATTTCTTTGAGGTTAAATAGGGGACCAGTAATAAAAATAAAACCGTTTTCCCATGTTAACTTGCTATGATCCGTGGTAAATTAATCACACGGTATAGTTAAATACACATACTGATATACACATATACAGACACAATAATTAAGCAAAGTTACAGTGATATATACATAATCAGAAATTAAAGATTGTTAAAAAAAATTCAATTGGCTTAAGCCACGTCACAGTCAGATGCAATACCGCTATGAAATTTGCTTATTCTGTGTCCAGGGGATTTTCGGATGATATTAGAATTTGCACGGGAGCAATAAAAGCAAGTTAAATTTCTAATTGGCCACCTAGGAGTGTGAAAGTTTAAATTAATGAACAGTACCGGGCATTCAATTAAATTGTAAATGATTTTAAAGAGAAATATTTCCCCTTTATGTGTCTGCGTTTAGCATATGCCTCCAAGGGCGCATCATGGTCAATATATTCCAAATTTTCTAAACCAGACTGATTTGTAAAATTTGCTCTGAAAGTTTTCCACGGTTTGGTTATGATTTTCGTAAAACGGAGCCCAAACAGTTGCCTCGTATTCCAGACTAGGATGCACAAATACGACGTACAGCGGAATCAAAGCCCTTTGATTTGTAAATAATTTAGTATTACGAATGATAAAGCCAAATGCCCGGCTATCTTTCGAAGTAATGGAGACGATATGTTTCTTAAAAGTGAGTTTTGCATCGAAAACTATTCCTAAATCTTTTGAGATGGAACAACTCTCCAAAATTTGATTAGTAATGCGGTAATCAAATAGAAGCGGATTTTTCCGTAAAAATTAACTGCCTCGCACTTACTGACATTAGGAGATAATTTATCGATACGACACCAATCGGACGGTATCAAGTGCACTTTGTAAAGAGCGACCAGACGATTTATGTAAAATTGGTGAAAATATTTTGAGATCGTCTGCGACTAACAGGCGATGATGATGTAAGTAGGTACTTAAATCATTAACGAGGAGAAGGAAAAGTAGTGGCCTCAGGTTTGACCCTTGGGGTACACCATAATAAGCAACAAATGTGGTTGAAGAGTGCCCATTTCCAGATACTTAAAGGCGACGGTCGGATAAATATGATTTGATTAAATTAAGGGCAGACACCCATTGAGCCTGCTAAAAAAAGGTGTTTTTTTATTATTTTTTTTAGTACATTAGAATAAATGCACTCGCTTTGGGTTTTTACCATGTCATAAAGTGATATTTCTGCTTTGTTTTCGGGAAATTTCAGCAGAAAAAAAAATGTTTGCCCGCCATTGGCAGCCCTGCGAATATAAAGCTGCAGGCGGTGCATTGGTCGCTTGTGGTTCAGTACAGAAATATCGGAGAAAAAATCGAATTAGTCTAAAAGGTAGCATAGGAAAAGTTGGAATATCCGAAAAATCCTATGCTACCTTTTAGATAATCAATTTTTACATGCTAAACAGAATCAGCAAAATTGATCGAATAGTTTCAGAAATCTCTGTCTCGCAAGGTAAAAAATGTGGTTTTGAGAAAAATGCCTTTAAAGATTTGAGTTATATTTAAGTGCGCTTAACGCAAGATTAACAGCGACTTTGCTATTGCAGCACCATAAACATCTCCTTCGGACTGCAGATACTGCTTATTGTCATTCTTTTTCGAAGCAGCAAGCAGTTGTCGTGCTTCTTTGCTGATCGCGTAACGCTTCACGTCAGCCTTGTCGATGCGGTTTTCGTCAATCTTACGCTGCAATTTGTGGCTGCTTGGACCGAGTGTCAATCCCAGCAGTATCATCATTGTCAATACGTTGTTGTAGCCATCATTGAAGATACCGATTGATGCCGAAGTTGCAAAGTCGATCGTGTGTTTGCCACAAAACTTGGTCTTTGGTGCAATCGACAAGGTGTTGGAGTTAAAACTTTCGTTTTCCTTCGCATAGTTCCAGCTATTTATCCGCAGAAAGGTCTTCGTAAATTGGACGATTTCTGGCAACTGCTGAGAGTGGACATGGGTCTTCAACGTATTGGATTCCTTCGCTTGCAGATAGGAGCACCACGAGATGTCACACCATTCATGTTGCGGATGTTTGTCGGTAGAAATCTTCTGAAGAAAATGTTGCACAAATTGCCGTGTTCATTTTCTGCTCCTTTTCGGCGGTACCCTTCTCGCCGAATATCGGCTTCTATGTTCGCCTTATTTTCCCTCCCAAAACTGACAAATTAAACCGTTTTATAGCACGGGTACCGCAAGGTTCCATACAACTGATATCATCAAAACAAACTGACGCTAGCACCATCTGTTGGGAGAAAGGAATATTATTTCCTCTAAACGACGACGTTTACACCTGCTCAGTCATTGTCCCCTATTTCTCGCTGCATCTTCATAACTACTTTGTATATCGAATTGGCATTTCGACACAACATTCCAGACAAGACATAAGGATGCCGAAAATGCAAAAAAAATCAATTTTTAGAAAATTTTCAATTAACATCTAATCCGAATTCAGTGAGTTCATTAAATAAAATACCATGGTCTATATGATCAAAGGCCTTGCTGAAATCTCTGTAAATACAATCAACCTGACCTTTACGGTCAAGTTCGCCACATGCTGAGATTTGTTACTGTGGATCGTTTTTCCATTAAAAAATCATGCTGACATGGAGAAATAAGATTTTTAACATTCGGATAAATGGAATCGTAGACCGTCATCTCAACTTTTTTTGCAAAATTAGGCAACACGGCAATAGGCATGTATTCGGTAATGTCACTAGGATCGTCTGATTTAAATACTTGACAGATTTTTGTTTGTTTCCAAATTGTACCTGCAAACTTTTTAGAATGAATTTGAAAATTGTTTCAAGTGGTTTGACCAGGATATGTGCACAATATTTTATTAATGAAGTTGAAATACCATCAATAAGACATGGAATTACTCAATTTATTTATGGCATTTAGAATATCGACAGGGCTAATAGATGTTATGTTAATGGTTGGTAGATTATTTTGGATATCTCTAGTGTCATTAAAACCTGAGCTCCTGGTGTAAGCATTTTGAAAAAAGTCAGCAAACGCGTTGATACTCGATTCGGAGAGTCCAATTCCAAACCACTGTAGTGCATAACAGCAAGAATTTGAGTTGTTTTCTTTTTATTATTCATAAATGACCAACATTTTTCGGATCTGTAGAAACACTGGAAAAGTTTATATCCATATAATTCTTATACGTTGTTGAATACGTTCGAGTAACTTTAAAGTGGTTGTATGCCTCTTCAGTTTCATTGCGATTGTAACTTTTACGTGCTTTGTTCTTAATTTTGATACAATTTCTTATTTCTGATGTAAACCAGCTAGAAAAATTGATTCTTACAGGCTTTGCGTATCGGCACATATTTATCTAAAAATTAGACTTTCTAAACTTATAGTTTCTCATATTGCAAACATTAGATGCAAATTTAGTGGGTTTAGTAACCGAAATATTTACATTGACTAATAGTACAGGATGGTAAGTCTTTTTTTAATAAATACGTTATTCTCATAAATAAATTGACAAATTTAAATTAGTAAAAATTAGATCCAGAACTTTGTTCTGCCAATTTGTAAAAAAATATATACTGTTTAAGATTGAGATAGGCAGAGAAATTTTGAATTTTATTGCACATCATTACATAATACACATTATTCAAGATATTCCGTTGTAGGCGTCCTAGGAATATAAATAACGAAAATAAAGAGCTTAATAACACTCACGACTAATTTACAGGCAGTTACATCAAACAGAGGGAAACGTTCAGTTAGTACGGATGTATCAATTTTAGACAAATCAAAATCCTCACATTCATCAAGTAATATGCGTTACCCGCTTAAAAGGTTGTTCTAACATTGATAACGATCTTGACGGTAGACATTATAGTTGGAGTTAGGAAATAATTCATTATTATCCACAGAACTATTAAACCATGTTTCTGTTAAACAAATAATTACAAATTCAAACTAAACTAAACAACTAAAATCATCAATTTTGTTTTTTATACTTCAAACATTAAAAAACAACCAAATTATCCTTAAATGTGACTAAAACTGTTGTCGTTCCTTACAACTTGACAAAACCTAGAACATCTTGGAAAGAGCAGCTATTTGACTGTGAAATTTCCAATGTGGTCAAATTTCTTGGTGTCAGTCTTGATAGCAAGTTAAAATGGGACCGTCAATGCCAAAACTTAGTTAAGTGACCAACTTCTGCCGCTTATCTATATTAAGACTAAGAAATAGTATCTGTAAAAACACCTTAACACTTATGTATTATGGGTATGTTGAATCCAAGCTCGAGTATGGAGTCATACGCGAGTGGGAAAATTCACACTCTTCTCATTAATTTTTCTACTACAAAAGAGAATAATACGATTGATGGCAGAATATCATCCTTTGATTTATTTAAAAAATTTAAGATATTGTCTTTATCCTGTTTATTTATACGTCAATGACATTGTCTTTAAAGAAAAATGAATACAAATTTGTTAAATCATCTCTTATTAATGAACATCACATCACGACACAGAAAAAAAAGCCTATGTATTACCTCAACATAGAACTCGAGGTTTTCATACTTCATTTATACACCTCTCTAGAACTATTCAATGCCTCACAAAGCACTAGAAACCTAAATTATAAAAAAATAATAATTTCCTAACTGTACTCTGATAGAGTTAGTTTGAAATTTTTATTATCCTGTTGCATATTATTTGTTCGTATATTTATAATTCCGTGCTTATCAATGTCGTTCCCCTACAAGATATTATAACCATTAACAATTTATGAGTTAGGGCAGTAAGCATTACTACGATTATTCCTACTCCAAACCTCTATACTACATTATAATTCTTTATTTCTCTGGTTTTCGTACTAATGTCATACATCGCTTTTCTAATGTATATTTTGCAAGACTACTCTGTTTACGGCAAGTTCGCATAAATACAATAACGGCTGATGTGCTATCATAGATTCCAGAACGAGTATTAATTACATGCGTATGGCTTTAATTAGCAATTAGTATTATGCTTTGTCAGAAAATAATCTGGCCTCGTGAAAATAGCCAAATCACCTTCTGTATTAATCGGGACGGGAGATTTATACGAACGAGAGCATATTTACCCATCTAAAACTCATCTTAGGAAATAATTAAAATCGAGCCCCTCATTTGCATATTAATGCGATCATCTTATCTGGCTGCACAAACAGAATTACTTGACGGCACAAACTATTAAGTTTAGAAAAAAGCCGAGAGCCGACCGTCGTTGAGCAAACTCCGATGGCAATTATTACGATGCAAATTGAAGTGAGAAACCGCAATGTATACATAATCCGATCGGCCCTCCTCCTGGGTTATGTACAGTATGACTAAACACATTCATGTTCTATACTACTTGAGAGTTTTATATTTAATGAGCAGATCTGCGTTCAATTTTTCTTAAGCTGTCAGTTAATTTTACAAGGTTTCAGAGTGCACAAAAGGCATTCTTTAAATTCGAGTAAAATTTATTGTGCTTAAGAGCAATAAACTTATATAAATAAATGCAATAATGACGAAAAATAGCCTGACATTTATTTAATGCATCTGCAACAAGTGCGGTTGTCTCAAATTGATTTATATAAATAAATACAAATACATAGGCGAAGCCACTGAACAAGATTATTCAAAACAATGTTTCCTATTTTATAAATCGTAGCTTTGGTAGTGGTCATGAAGCCGCGATAACATCTCTATCCATGCCTGGGAAGCTGCCTCTGCCCCATCAACAAAGTAGCACACCGCCGAAGAATCTCCAGATTTATCATCAGTATTAGTATTACCTTTTTTGAAAGACAATGTATAAAATCTAATTTTCAAATTATTTTAATGTAAATTTAATTAAAACGAAATCCACCCCGAGTATGCGAATTGTGAATTAAAAAAAATAAAGTTAGGGTTTGCATTTTCAATAGTTTACTTAAGTGTCTTTTTTTCCATCAAAAGGTGTGATTCTTAAGAAATATATTTAGACGTACTGTAGATATAAATCCTGTTTACCTTTATTAGACCATTTACGGCATTTAATGGCTTTTAAATGCCCGCCTTTAAATATTGGTTTTGATGCATTTCCATATCCTGTCTGATCCGACCGATTTGACCGATCGGTAGCTCTAAATACCTGACAGGGGTAATTAATAAAGTTACCGACCCGTTAATGGCTTTTACGTTTTATCTCGATGCATCCGGTGGTGCTCCGGTATTATTGGAAAAAAGATTGATATCGCTATTGACTATCCGAGGTGTTAAATCGAGCTTTTTATGTGATTGCGATGCGTTGGTAGATTTTAACAAATTAACCGATACATTTCTCATTCTATTTAGAAATGTACCATATGCCAACATTTCCTACGTTTGGCATTTTACAATTATTGCAGTATGAATATTTTAAAACATTATATGCTTATTCCGTTAGGAAAGAAAAATCGCACATTTGAAAAGATCTGGGTTATCAGTGTTTCTTTGACATTTCAAGATCACAAAGCAACTCATACTTTAATTGATAACTGCTTTAGTAACTTACCTATCAAAAACATTGAAACATTAACAATACCGTCAACTTCATCTAATCATAATATTCAACAACTCTTATTCCCTATTTATAACAAAGAGAGCAATAAAGTAGTCTACAAAAATCTGGTGAATAATACGGATTGGAAATTGCTACACAATAATGTTTCAGTAGAATCTAAGTTTATTTTTATTTTTAACTTATTCAAGAAACATTTCGACTTTGCCTTTCCTATAAAATTGAGAAAGATCAACAATATATACAAAAAATCATGTATTACTCCAAGTTTAATTGAAGAAGGTACATTGTTTAGTGCAATAAAAATATATAACGACGAACACTTAAAACAGAAATATAATTGTTTAAAAAAGAAACATCAAAATAATATCAAAAAAAGCAAAAAAAAACATTATTTGAGAACAAATTAAGTAATGCGGATAATATTTGAAGAACATCATGGAGAATCATAAGTGATCATGTAGATAACTCCAAAAGCAAAATGTCTAGAATATCAAATAATCTGTTTCAGGAGTCAAAACTGTAAGTGGTATTAAAGATATGCCAAACAAATTTAATAATGCTTTTATAAATTAAGTAAAACAATTAATTTTAACTTATAGTATACACGGGTGGAGAAAAATGAAACAATTGAAATTCGTGAAATTTTCAAACCGCCATAACTCGGCGTATGTTCAATCGATTTTGATGAATCTTTGAGGGCGAAAAACTTTGAAGTATCTTCTTTCAAGTCATGCATGCGTTACTTAAGCGTAACCCCTTCCGCCCCCTCTAGAGCTTCTGTGAAAAACATTTTTTTTCTGGAAACCATGTCCAACTTTGACGATGTCTACGGAATTTTTTTCGACTCGATCTACCATAAAGGCATTAAAATTTGATCAATTTCCTATGCAGGACTCAAAGAACGAAGTTCCCACGACGATTTGCCACCAAGTTATGGGTACTTAAAAAAAGTGCATTTTGAGGTCAGTGACTTTTCAAGCAAATTTGATGATTATTTCGGGAAAAAATCCCATTTTGTTTCTACTTTGAGGGGGTAAGCTCAGATTGGAATGTTCCCTTTTCGAACCCTTCAACCCCCGAACAAAAAAAAACACGTTTTTGGGCAAAAAGGTCCTACTTTGGCAACATGTACCAAGTTATAAAAAATGTGTGGACTCGAT
Source organism: Ocypus olens (assembly GCA_910593695.2). Classification (NCBI taxonomy): domain Eukaryota; kingdom Metazoa; phylum Arthropoda; class Insecta; order Coleoptera; family Staphylinidae; genus Ocypus; species Ocypus olens. Next base: position 14,725,101 of record OU343054.1, on the reverse strand, counting down.
TTACCAAAAGGGGGTTGAAATGTGTTCAATTGCCCACGCAGGATTCAAATAACGAAGTTCCCACGACGATTTGGCACAAAGTTATGGGTGTTTGAAAAACGCGAATTTTGTGGTTTTTCGACGAAATTGTTTTTGTTTCCACGAATGAAATTTTCTTTGCTGTTTGTTTGTTGTTTTTTTGAGGTATGCACGAACATTGATTGTTTGCACGAAATCATGAATATCGCATTTTGTTCCTTAGACCTCCATTAACAAAAAACTTTATTTTAGGTCAAAAAAGGCTCTCTGCAGGGTCGGAAAAATTGTGGGCCTAACTCACCACCATTCGTCAATTTTTCCATTCGTCGAATAAAAACAAACAAATTACACTGACGGAAAAAATGAAACACTTGAGGTTTGCCAAAATTTAGGTAATTTTCAAATGGCCATAACTTGGCTTCTATCGAACCGATTTCGACGATATTTTGAGAAATCGAAAGCAAATTGTGTCCCCACTCAAAGAGAGGGCTTTACGCCCCTCCAAACGGTAAAATAAAAAGACCAATAAATGCACTTTTTTCAAACACCCATAACTTTGTGCCAAATCGCTGTAGGAACTTAATTTTTCAATTCCTGCACAGGTAATTGTACACATTTCAATGCCCTTTTGGTGGATCGAGTCGACACATTTTTTCTAACTCGGTACACGTTGCCAGAGTAGGACGTTTTTTTCCCAAAAACGTTTTTTTTTTGTTCGGGGGTTTAAAGAAGACACTTCAAAGTTTTTCGCCCTCAAAGATTCATCAAACTCGATTGAAAATACGTCGAGTTATGGCAGTTTGAAAATGGTCGAAATTTCACGAATTTCAAGTGGTACATCTACACAAGATGCAATTACTAGTTATCAAAAATTACTAGCAATTTTAATGGAAGAAACAAGTCTATTGGAATATTCTATGGTTTCTCGAAACTTTTCGATACAACAAATTAGTTGCTATACGATCATTTTTTAAGTACGGTTTGCGCGGGACATCCTGGAACTAGGTGAAGTCGTACTTATCTGGGAAACAGCAACGTGTCTGCCTGAATGAGAACGGAAAAAGGTATCTATCAGATGGTTTATGTGCTGATACTGGGGTTCCTCGGGGAAGTATATTGCTGTTCATCATACACTCACTTTCATATAAAATGCACCACCCAAAAAGAATAATACGATTGATGCGAAACTTGGTGAAACAATTGTTTATTTGCTGGTGCAAGATTAAAGTATAAAAAAAAACTTGAATTTAACAGAAAAAATAATTAATAATAAGTTACATCGCCTCACAAAGCAATTCCCTTTACTCTTCTAGGAATACTTAGAATCAAATGGTCTATATCTTCTTGAGGCATCAGCTCTTTTACCTGTTATGTCCCAGATATGCTCGATGGGGTTTAAATCCGGAGACCTTGCTGGCCAACGCAACATTTACAACTCCGCTTCTTCAAAGAACACCCTTGTAATGTTTGTCGTGTGGGGTCTAGCGTTATCTTGCTGGAAAATTTCATTAGGTAGCGACGGCATCCAAGACATTATGAATGTATCGACGAGCAATGTACCTGGAATGAACACCAAAGGTGATTTTCGTCCCAAACTAATTGCACCCCACACCATGACACCCGGTGTTAAAGCTGTATGTCGTCTTTCAACAAACTCTAAATTTCTTCGTGCCCCTTGATAACGACGCACCCTTCTACGTCCATCATTCCTCCATAAACAAAATCTGGATTCATCGCTAAACGCGATGTTGTTCCATTCTTCAACCCAACCCTGCCGCTCTTAACTGACACCAAGCCAGACGAGCAGCTTTCTGAGGTGGGGTTAGTGGAAGACGTCTAAATGGACGGTAAGAATGGAGGCCAAAGGACGAAATTTATCGATAAATGGTCGCCATTAAAATCTGGCGACTTACAGCTCTTTTTACCAATCTATGGCAACAGACCCAGTTGTTTGAAATCGGTTCTGTGTGGCCATTCGTCTCATAAGCCGATCTTCACGGGTGTTACTACGACGGGGAGATCTTCCAGCCGGACGATGTCGCTTTGTACCTTCTTCTGACCAGCAAGACCATATTCTCGCCACAGTTGTGCGGTCTCGATTAATTTTTCTGCCAAAGTTTCGGAAAAATTTGGGCATTGTCTTACTCTGGGCATTATGAACTGTGAATGTGTCAACTTCATGACAAATCAGCTGATAAATTCTAAGTGAGTATTCTTCAATGTCCATATAAAAAGTTGAGGAAAAACCTCAACGACTCAACTTTTTTTATTAAGAGTTTAATCATTTTGTACCGACAAATAAACAATTGTTTTTGCCAAGTTTTGCATCAATCGTTTTATTCTTTCTGTGTGGTGCATTTCGTATGAAAATGAGTGTATATGTCAATGATATAATTAATAATGTAGATGGAAGCTTTCTTACGTTATTTGCTGATGATATATCATCAACGGGTAATATAGAATTAACTTAATGTGCGGAAAGGATGTTGACATTGGATTTTCTTTGCGATTGACAAAGGTTGAGATAGATGCAAGAGAATTGGTCGATCACACAAGTCACTTTCTTAAACAACTTGTCCAGAGAGCAAATTGTACTGACCAAACAATGACATCATGGTGCTTCGCCAATGGACTGGTATTAAATGTGGTATGACGTCGCCCTGGAGACCAAGCCCCGTCTCAACTCCTGAGGAAGTTGTAGCAACTTCTGGGAGACCGGCCAATTGATGAAAATCTCCTACGAGAGATTTTAAGCCCGCTTCTCCGGAGTCCGAAAAATTCTTTGGCGGATGTGACAGACCAGATACTAGAAATTTCTTCCCCGCACACCATTTGTGCGACCTCCTTTCCTTCTCGGTCAATAACAACAGGTCAAAATTCACCCAATTAAAATTCAATAATTTTAAAACTTCAGGCCCAAATTGCGGAGCTGTCGCGTCAACTAAAAGATTTGAAAAACGTTTCTACACAGCACAAAACTAGAAGTCGTTCAAGCTCTCGCAAACGAAAAAATCCAAATTCTGATACTCAGCACTGCTGGTATCATCAAAATTTTCGTAAAAAGGCGCACAAATGTCAACTTCCGTGTAAGTGGGGAAACGGGCAACAGGACTAATGTCGGCCCATTGAACTGCTGTTACTCCAGGCCTATTATTTTTCGTTCGCGACACCAATTCTGGCACTAAATTTTTAGTAGACACGGGACCCCAGGTTAGCGCTAAATTTTCACTAACCACTGTTAGTGGTACTGTAACACAAAATTAATTATCAATATCGGCCTGGACGTAAATTTCACGTGGAATTTCGTGCTTGCACGAGTTAATCGCTCAACTTTGGGCGCCGACTTCCTTCGGCATTTCAACATTATTGTTGACATTTCCCGTGAACGTCTCGTAAGGAAAGCATTCGGCCCGTCAGAACTAAATTCTTTGTTTACTCAAAATTCGCCGTTTTCTAAATTATTACAACAATTTCCAGATTTAACCACCCCCTTTGATCTTAAACAAAATATTAAACATGATTTGCAACATCATATCACCACTTCTGGTCCATTTTTAGCAAACCACGGTGACTTCACAAATTCCAAATTGCCAAGTCTGAGTTTGACAAATTGTTAAATCTCGGTTTCATCAGACCCTCCTCCAGTCCATGGGCTACGCCACTGCATCTGGTTGCTAAATCAGATGGTTCATGGTGCCCATGTGGAGATTATTGGGGCCTCAATCGAATCATGATTCCAGACCGGTATCCCTTGCCTATCATTCACAATTTCGCAAATAACTGTTGTGGTTGGTTATTTTCCAAAATCGATCTAGTTAAGGCATACCACCAAATTCCTATTTATCCTGATGATATACCAAAAACTGCAATCATGCCTTTTAGACTATACGAATATACCAGGATGAGTTTTGGTTTACGGAATGCCGCCCAAAGTTATCAGAGATTTAAGGACTCGATACTACGCGGACTACCATTTTGCTTCGCGTATATTGATGGCATACTCGTCTCCAGTAAAGATGAACGCGAACATGTTCGTCATCTTTTCCAAATTTTTGAGCGATTGACTTCATTTGGAATCAAAATTAAACCGATAAATGCGTTTTCGGCGAAACAAAATTGAACTTCTTGGGTCTCTTATCATTCCCGCAACCTGCTGACCCAAAAGCTCTTCAACGTTTTCTCCACATGATAAATTTTTATCATCGCTTTATGTAGTCATGCTCGGGTATTTTAGCACCACTTAATCAACTCGCTGCTACAACTCCATGCAACAAACCTCTGGTCACAACTTGCTCAACAAGTATTTACGGCAAATAAGGCCGATTTGGCCGACTGTGCTATGTTTGCACTACCAGACCCGGTTGCGGAGTTAAGCATAATGGTAGACTCCACCGCTGGTGCGGTCTTGCAGCAGAATGAGAGTTCTGGCGTGAAGACGCTAGATTTCTTTTCAAAATCATTTTCAAACACAGAACGCAAATACAGCACGTTCGGCCGTAAATTGCCAGACGTATATTTGACCATAAAAAAGTTCAAATATTACCTGGAAGGTCGCGAATTTATCTTTTTCGCAGATCATAGACCTCTTATCGCTGCTATAAACTCTAATTCAGATCGTTTTTCAGGACGTGAACACAGACACTTGAACTACATCGCGCAATTCATCACTGGCATTCGGCACATCCCTGTAAAGGACAATAAAGTGGCTGACACACTGTCGAGAGTCGAAATTAATGCTTTGGACCTGACCAACCTAGCAAAATTACAATCTCTTCTTGGTAGCACTACCACAGCACTCAAACTGGAAAAGTTCACCCCGGCCGGCTGTACCACGTTCATCTATGTAGACACGTCTATTGCATCACGACGACCCTTCGTTCCCCCTACCTTGAGGCAGGTTCTTTACATGAACTTAAGCATCCGGGCGCCCGTACAATAAGACGTCTCGTAGTAGCACGTTAAGTGTGGCCGCGGATGAACCATGACATTGCACAGTTCATAAAATCCTTTCGCTTCTTAAATAGTAAGTTTACTCCGTTATATGTTATTTGTCGTTGTGCCTACCACAAAAATAAACACAAGAAATCGGATTTCCGGATATTCCGGCATAGTTTTTTGAGGCGAGTCGAAAATGCCTGTCTTAACTTTAGGAAAAGTAAATAGAAAAAGTTAGGAGGCGTAACTTTTTCGCCTCACGTTTACTAAAATCAGGATACACATTTTTCGTCTCGGCTCAAAAAACTACGGTTTTTGAGTAAACTGACCATTAGACCAGTATAATTTGTCATTTTCATCTTTAATAATTTTGACGTTTTAAAAGTCAGTTTTGGCCGGCCCACTAGCCGCGTGCGTTAGCGCGCCAGTACTGATTAAATTTCATTTAATATGAACATTGTATTATAAATAATCGGTTGTGGCTGAATGACCTACGATGTCTAAGCCAATGTCCCATATCATCCATAATTCCCCAACCCAAATTTCCGTCAATCATCCATCCTTTAAAATTAAAAAAAAAAAAAAGTCAGTTTCATCCGATTTTACAAACCGCTCGATACATTTAAAATTTGATTTAAATTGAAAATAAACCGAGAAAGTGCAAGTATAAATAAGTATTATCATCAAATCGGAGAAAGTAACATGATGGCCACATCACCATGTTGATTGATATCGACGTCCAGTGTCCACCGTTACAATTAATGCATGTGTTGGCTCTTTTCATTGCAATTTGCATCACTTGCAGTGTAACTGCTGTAATTTGCGCAATTACCGCTTCAATGTTGTCGTTTAGCTCCTATAGTCTATAGTTTGTTGATACAGACCTTCTCCTTCAGGTAGCCCATCAGAAAAAAAGTCTTTTTTAAATGACAAGATTCGAAAATTGTTGACACAGCAAGTTCATTGTCGGTGTGCCATTCATATGTGCCATTTTTGTTGTCCGCTCGCAAGGGTGTAAAGGGGAAGTGCTGATGTATTATTATTCCGTAGCGATCTCCATTCTTTCAAAATTTCAACGGAAATATCCATTTTGAAGTCCTACGAGATGGTTCTGCCCGTGCACACTGTATCTCAAAAACTAATGACGATTTTGAAATAGTATATTCTGTAACAAGGTTAGAATGGAAATTCGATGCGAGTGGAATATTTCGAGCGCGAGCCGCGAGGCGAGCGCGAGGAACCACGAGCATCTGAATTTCCATTCTTACCGAGTATCAGACTATACTTTCTCCTCGACCAGATAAAATAGACTAATAAAATAATGAACACAAAGAACTTACGTTTGATCACGTTTGTGGTTATGTTTATAGTATTTTGACAATTGTGATATCCAAGGCTAATTGTTTTATTCGGAACGATGTGAGAATATTCATTCTATCCCTTGTTATGGAATGAATTACATGCAAAACGTATAAGCGCATAGTGTTTTGTTCCATAACAAGAGTGAGAATGTGTACGTTCTATAATCAAAATTGATTTCAGAATGCTTAAATTCTATGGTGGTCGTGGAGAAAGAAATTTTACTTGACAATATGATGACCTGAAAAGCTTTTGGTAAAATTGGATATACTGAAAGTGGGTCTTTTTCCGTTATTTTATTTTTTTAGTCACAAGTCCACCATTTTAATGAAAATTTAAATTCTGAGAAACTGATCGAACGATAGCCAACATAATAACAAACAGGAAAATGATCTACTTCTTTGTTTCAAACGACGTGAAAATGCTGAATCACAGCTTGACCTTTGGACAGATATGTTGTCATAGTCATCTGAAAGTGACTGCAGTCAACGAAATATGTAATAAAATTCATGTTTACAACTTGAGAATGACTCAATGAAATTTAAAAAAAACGGTTATGTTACAAAAATGTCTGAAAATAGACTCAAAAATCTACAAGAAAGCGGAATATTACCTTGTTTTCCAGTTTTTTATATCCGTTTATTTCCCAAATCAACGTAAAAATGCTAGAAAAGCTGTTTTTTTGCTAAATTGAAAAGTAATGCGAACAAAAATATAACAGTAAGATCAAATATTTTATCTAAATAAAACACACTTTTACTTAGTTAATATCACACTATCTAAACAGTATCACGAAGTAAGTGCCGCCAACCTCAATCAGTTAAGGGGGTAAGTGCCGCGTCGAAAATCGATGCATTTTTGATGGTCAGCATATACATAATTCTGAAGTTAATATCAAATATTAAGAAATTATATTTTGTATATTTAGAGAGAAAGGGTAAAACTATTCGTCTATAGAATTTGATTTTTTTTAAATCATCAGACATACTGTATAATTTATCCTGAAAATTACCAATATTGGATGGATATCTGGAGCTTTTCTCTGCAAAGAACTCAAAATGTAATGCTACAGAAAAATATTTTATACCTTTGACAACAATATGTACGTAATAAATTGTCATTAGTTATCAAATAAAGTCGCAAAAACGTAAGAGCTACACCTCTACAAACACGAATTTGCTTAATTTTCGCTGTTATAATGAACGCCACCTGCATGAAATATTTTGTATCAACCCTGGAGGCGTGTACAAACAAATTTACGTACTCAGTAAAATTTCAGGCCCAAGATTGTGGCGATTATCATTTTCTATTAGACCATTCTGGTCCAACTCTGGCGCGAGGCACTTACCCCCTTAAATATTTTATCTTTTATTCTACTCAACTAAGCTCTAAACAATTAGTAAACGTTATTTGCATATGAAATCTAAATCCCATTTACATAATGTTAATTCTGAAAATAATGAATCATTAATATAATCATATGTATTTCTATTGATTGCGATGTTTAACGCTATAATACTGAATATTTACTTATGCATAATGAAATTTCTGGGAAACTATTATGTAGTTTCAGGGATATAATCAAACAACAATTTGCAATTTCATATGAAATTTAAAATATTCATAATAACGTGTTAACAGAAGCGACAAATAATCAGCTAACAAATAGCTGTTTCCAGGTATTTACCCGATTAATCGAGCTGTAAATATCAGGGATGTGGAGTCGGAGAAGGAGTCGGGAGTCGATGAGTCGGCGAATATTTGAGGGATCGGAATTGTAATTAATCTAATTCCGACTCCTTAATCACAAAAATTAAAAAAATGTTATTAAAAAAATATACATATTAATCTTTCTCTTTTAAATATAACATACAATTTCAACAAATTAGTATTTAAAAAATCGATTTATTACAAGAGCTTCAATAAAGTGTTCAGTGAAGCGAATTCTGGGAAAAAAAGAAGAACAATATTGTTTCTACCGTGAGCTCAAAATGTAAAAAATAGTTGGTAACCCTTAAAGCATAAGGTAACTTACAGAAGTTCAGTGACGGCTAGTGGAATATGTTGATGGCAGAACCACTTATACAATATATCCCCCCCCTCCTTTTTTGAAGAAAGAAATAAATAACGATTTATACTCCTAGACCAAAGTAACTGGCGAAAAAGTGTTTTAAGAATCAATTAAAAATTCTTGCTGAGCTTGAAACTACAGGCAGTGGCATGGCTCCTTGGCTCTATATAACGAGCCGCCCCTGGGCGGCAGTAATAGTTGGAATTTTGGCACGGAAATCCCTGAAATGTGAATAAAACAGCTACATAATAAATCTTGAATATATTATTAATAGTGATGGAAATAACGTTTTAAATAGATAAAATCGGCAGATAAAACACACAAACGTATTTTTAAAACAATTAACAAATAGTAATTTACGTAACAAGTTCCGAAAGTGATATTTTACGGGATGAGTAGGAAGTTTCCAGGACGAGCCTTAAGCGAGTCCTGGAATCCTGCGAGTCCCGTAAAATCACTTTTGGAACGCGTTACGTACAATATTTTTTCTGCAGCCGTTTTTTTATGTTAAAAAACCTAAAACACACACGAATGTTATATGACATTCGCTGTCATAATTAAATACGATGTTCATGTTTTTGTCAAGGCCGCCTACATATATACGCAAAATCGTCCCGAAAGTAACAAAAAGCGTCCCGAAAGTAAAGAAATCGTTCCGAAAGTGAAACAAAATCGTCCCGAAAATAACTACTTTTGGTATGATTTATGTAAAGTGTCACTTTCGATTTAATAAATCATACCGAAAGTTTTATTTTCGGGACGGCTGCAGAAAAATGTATATTGCACTGCATTGGTGAATTCCCGACAGCCAATATAATTTTACTTGAATTATTATAGGGATTTTCAGAAAATGTGCTGCCAACTATTTCCGACTTTTTGATCTCATGGTATGTATAAACACACTCGTGCGACAATTACGCTTCGTATTCATGTGGAATCAATATTATGTCAATGAGATTGGAGCCGATGCAAAACAAAAATCGTCTCAATGTCAATGTCAGCTGCAGTTTTGTGTCAATGTTAAAACTATACGCAATTTTATAGCGCTCGTGAAATGTAATCAATTCTTGATAAATAATTACGGAACTGGAAAATCCTGCAAATATTCAATTTTTCAAATGGCAAACATTACGCTGATAGTACCGCTCGTACGACAGGTATGTTAATATCACATTATGTACTAGATTATTACGTTATGTTTTGTTTTTTTTTTAATTAAACATTGTTTGAATGCACTAGTTACCATTTAATTAACATACATAAACACTTTATTGGTTTATCCACACATACAATAAACGGTGACAACTGATATTAATTTTTCTACGCCTCTGTATATTGAATTGCTTATTAAATCTGCATAATCTGTACGTACCTTACAGTTGATAACCACTAATGGCTAAATTATTCATTTTGAGTTTGACATTTCTAGCCGTAAGTAATCCAATCACAAAGTTAATAAATAATGTCTGCTAATTTCATTCATATTATCTCTTATTATCCAATAAAATCGCCAATCACCGTTTGCATATTCTGTTTACTCAACGGCGCAAGCGTATCGCATCCTGACGACGGGAGCTTACTTCATCCTGACGACGGGGAACTTATCGCATTCTGACGACAGGAACTTATTAAATCTTGCCGACGGGGCCGCTTCTGGCGGAGGTGCAAAGGGTGCATCCGCACTAGGGCAGCCGCACCAAAGGGCGGCCGGCGGCAACTTTACTTTGGCCGCCTCTTATAACTAATCGTTGTTGCATCTAAAATTGATTACTCAGCAAATAGACAAGTGTGTCATGTTAGCAAAGTGTTTTGGGTGGAAACAAAATTTTCAATAACAAAAAAAAATAACAAAATTGCTTTAAGAGATCCATAAACAAATAATGCATGTTTAGTTCCATAAAAAACAATTGCCAAATCCTACGCTCCAAGCTCGGCTTGAGTAACGAAGATTGCTTTTAACGATTCGAAAAAATGTAAAATATTAATTAACCAAAGAATGTGTGTCAAAAGCTCATGATTTTTAAAGAAATAATTTATGATTTTTTATTAAAGCAATTATCATATCCTAGCTAAAAACAAAACAACAACGCTCCAAATTTGAATTGGCAAAACGAAAATTGTAATTAGCGATTTGAAATATAGTAATAAATTACAAAATTCATTGATAAATGAATGATTTCTGATTTTCTACGAAAACTGTTGTAATACCCTAGGTGGAAACAGAACGAAAATGCTCGTTTTTGACTTTCCATAAAAACAATTGCCATATCCTACATGGAATCAAAATGGCAATGCTTCATACGCGACTTGGAAAACTAAAACAGCATTTAACGATACGTAAAATTATAAAATAATAATTAACCAAAGAATACGCTCAAAAAACTCAAGTTTCATAAAAAAACAATGCTTTTATTATTCTTTCTCAAAACAATTATCGTGTCCTAGATGAAAACAAAACACAAACGTTCCAAACTCAACCTGGGAAACGAAAATTGCATTTACCGATTCGAAAAATTGTAAAATAATAATTAACCGAATAATTTGCTTCAAAAGCTTAATATCTTCAAAATATCTTTAAAGAAACAATAGATTTATGATTTTCTATTAAAACAATTGCCATATACTAAATGAAAACAAAACAGCAACGCTCCAAACTTGAATTGGCAAACGAAAATTGAATTTAACGATTTGAAAATTTGTGAAAAACTAATAAACCGAGAAATTTGCTTCAAAATCTCAAGATTTATGTAAATACGTTGCATTTATCATTTTCGATCAAAATAATTGGCATGTTCTAGGTGGAAACAAAACGGCAACAGTTTAAACTTGAACTGAGAAATCGAAAAAATCATTCAACAATTTGAAAAATTGTAAAAAATTGATTGATCAAGAAAATAAAAGTTTAATTTTATATAAAAACAATTGCGGAACACAACGGAAACATTTAAAACTTAAATTAGGAAAACGAATAATGCACACAACAGTTTGAAGAAATGTGAAAAATGATTGAACTGTTTATCCTAGGTGAAAACAAAACAGCAACGCTCTAAAAATTGTCACGTTAGAACAAAATGAAAGGTTCCCCATTATGATATCATGACAAACCCTTGTTTTTAATTCAAAATAATTCTAAAGTTTTTTGCAAATATCTCGGTAAATACTCTGTAGAAACTATTGAGTAACGTAACGAATCAACAACCCAGGAACGGCTCTGATTATTGCATCCTGACGACGGGAGCTTGCCGTTTCCTGACGAACTTATCAGGTCAATAAATTTAAGTCAATTTAAATCGATTTACATCAACATACCGGGTGACCCAGCGATCTGTAAAAGCCCCATAACTTATTTGTTATTTGAGATATCGACTTCTAGTTTTCTTGAACTGGTACCCACACTTATTCTGCATATTTTAAAAATATGTATGTTTTTGTACAGGGTGTCCCAATATACATAACAGAACAAAGTTATGTTTTTTTAAATGGAACACCCTATATTTTATACTTTATTTTCAACCCTCTTGAAAAGCTGATAAAAATAGTATAAGATACTATGGGTCTATTATTGACGGTTGGTTAGTTATGGGCAAATTTGTGGCAAAAACATGTACACATTGAAAACATTGCAGAAGCGTTCCTGGCAAAGATAGCATCATTATTTATACACTAGAAAATTTCCCACATCATAAAGAATAATTCACATCGGCTTTGGTTCGCTTTTATTCATAGTGCTATAAAGGGTGTCAACATACGCAAATCAATGGATAACTATTTTTTTTCAAATGGAACACCCTATATAAGTTGCCATCAATCTATGGCATTTTTAATAAGCTTTCTAATGATATACAGTTTGTATAACAAAATATTAAGGATTCTTGAGATTTATCAATAAAAATATATTTCTTTTGTCACCTTCTGCTGATTTTTGGATTTTCAGCCAAAACTATGCACTTTCAGGAAAAATTATAAGAGGCCAAAGTTGTAGAGCGAAAAATTTTCGATCGACATAGGTCTTTTAACTTTTAAGATAATGTGTGCATTGCCAGCCAGAGCGCGCAAAATCGTGACCGTATATGCATTTTAGCGTTTTCTTTTCAAATTTTTTATTAATAAATTGCACTATACTTTATTTTCCGCACCCTCTAGCGGAAAAACGGGAAATTATAGGGAAATTAAAATGGCCCATATCGGTTGAAAATGTTCCGCTCTACAACTCTTAATAGAAGCAATTTTTGCCAAAAATGCATAGTTTTCCCTAAAAACGCAAATTGAAAATGTATATATCAATTTTTGCGTTTTTCAATGGTTTTTTGCATTTTTAGCGAAAACTATGCATTTTGGGCAAAAATTGCTTCTTTTAAGAGTTGTAGAGCGGAATATTTTCAATCGACGTAGGTCATTTGAATAATTCTATAATAACATGTTTTTCTGCTAGAAGACGTGGAAAATAAGGTATAGTGCAATTAATTAACAAAAAATTTGAGAAAAACTCTAAAATGCATATACGGTCACGATTTTGCCCACTCTGGCGGGCAATGCACGCATTATTGGAAAAGTCGAAAGACCTATATCGATCGAAAATTTTCTGCTCTACAATTTTGGTCTCATATTATTTTTTCAGAAAATGCGTAGTTTTGGCTGAAAATCCAAAAATGAGCAGGAGGTGACAAAAGAAAAATGTTTTTATGGATAAATCTTAAGAATCCTTAATATTTTATTATACAAATTGTACATCATTGAAAAGCTTATTAAAAATGCCATAGATTGGTGGCAACTTATATAGGGTGTTCCATTTGAAAAAAAATTGTTATCCATTATTTTGCGTATATTGACACCCTGTATAGCAGTATGAACAAAAGAGAACCAAAGCCGATTTGTATTATTCTTCATGATATGGAAACTTCTTTAGTGTATAAAAAACGACGCTAGCATTTCTAGGAGCGCTTCTGAAACTTCTTCAATGTGTCCTTGTTTTTGCCACAAATTTGCCCATAACTAACCAACCGTCCATAATAGAGCCATACTATCTTATACTATTTTTATCAGCTTCTCAAGAGGGTTGAAAATAAAGTATAAAATATAGGGTGTTCCATTTAAAAAAACATAACTTTGTTCTGTTATGTATATTGGGACACCCTGTAAAAAAACATACATATTTTTAAAATATGTAGAATAAGTGTGGTTACCAGTTCAAGAAAACTAGAAGTCGATATCTCAAATAGCAAATAAGTTATGGGGCTTTTACAGATCGCTGGGTCACCCGGTATGTGTCCGTTTGATAAAACATGTTGCGTTTCGGAACAAAAAACAGTAAGTCGATTAACATATGTTCACTATAATTCTTAAATAGAAGTGATCTTGCCGTATGCACCTCGTGTAATAATAAATCCTTATAATTTTTTTAAAAATACCCTCAAGTGCGTTGTAATACATTTTCAGGATTTTTTGTCAAAATTATCGAGTAATTATCAGTGCCCTTGCTGATAATAGTCATGACTAGTTACGGAAAAAATGTTGATTTGGCCATTATGTTACTTTTCCAATTTGACGAGGGATTGCTGTAATATTATTTTTATTTTTATTTTCAATAAGTAGTGGGTTTCGAAGTCCTTAATTTAGGCATTCTCTACAATTATTTTTGATATAAATTTTTATGTAAATCTTAGGCGAACAGTAGAAAATTTTGCAAATATTATTTTTTTGGAAAATATAGAATATGAAAAACAATTAGGTATTAATCAATTATTTATTTAGATAATACTTAGAAATGCGGCAGATGCAGCCATGTGAAGTTGGCACCCCCAAGCAATATTTTCGCATGGAAGGTTTTGCCCAATTCCGCCCAAGTTATGCCCAGTTTTGCCCAACGATTAGTTTGTTTTGCCCAAGTCCCGTTTAGCCATGAGTTGAAGGTCACAGTTTTCTGGTATAGCACCCCCATGAGCGATTTCATTAATATAACTTAGGGCACTGTTTTGCCCAAGTTTTGCCCAGTTTTGCCCAGTTACTAAACAGTTGTGCCCACGCTCACAAGCGTCACAAAACCACAACAACTATTTCCGTCATCAAAAATGAAAAAATTTTGTTTTCGACAAATTAAAATTTATATAGTGTAACACGATCTATTGAGTTTTGCCCAGTTTGCCCAAGCAACAGATTACATGTAGGCGGCAATAGAGAACCATGAGTCAATGTACTAAAAGTGAAGGACAACTTTAGCCGAAATCACAATGATGTCAAAAACGAAAAGGAAATGTTGTAACATTTTGCCCAAGTTATGCCCAGTTTTGCCCAATGATTAGTTCGTTTTTTCAAAGTCGCGTTTAGCCATAAGTCAAAGGTCAAAGTTTTATGGCGTGACACCCTCATGAGCGATTTCACTGAAATAAACTAGGGCACAGTTTTGCCCAAGTTTTGCCCAGTTTTGCCCAGTTACTAAAAAGTTTTTCCCACGTTCACGAGTGTCACAAATAATAAATGTAGAGTTTGCAAACCCAAAAATTACTGTTCTCATAAGTGTAGCATTTTTCCCAGAATGAAAAACCCTCTTTAAATAAGTCTTAAGTTTTGCCCATCACAACACATGTTATACCAAAGTCTCTAGAGTATTGCCCAGGGTCATTGCTGTCCTAAAGACTTTATAGTTTCGCCCAGGACGAAAAACAGTATTTGAATACACCTAGAGTTTTGCCCAGGCCATACATCGATTTCACGACAAGTCTAGAGTTTTGCCCAGGACAAAACTCAGTGTTTGGATAAGTCTAGAGTTTTCCCAGGCCAGAAATCGATCATAAGATTGCTTAACGCGACTAACTTCGTACAGTGTTAAGATTTTAAAGAATGAATCGCCCATATATGTTTTTATATATGGTCCATATGGCTTGGGCAAAACTCTGGACTTGACATAAGATCGATTCCTGGCCTGGGCAAAACTCTAGACTTATCCACTGACTTATCACTGACTTTTATCGTGGGCAAAACTCTAAACTTGTCGTGAAATCGACTCATGGCCTGGGCAAATGTCTGGACCTATCCAAACACTGATTTTTGTAATGAGCAAAACTCGAGAGTTTTTCTGAAATCGATTTATTGCCTGGGCAAAACTCTAGACTTACCATAACATCGATTCCTGGCTTGGGAAAATCTCTAAACTTATCCAAACGCTGATTTTTGTCCTGAGCACAACTCTAGACTTGTCGTGAAATAGATTTATGGCCTGGGCAAAACTTTAGACTTATCATAACATCGATTCCTGGCTTGGGCAAAACTCTGGACTTATCCAAACACTGATTTTTGTTCTCGGCGAAACTCTAGACTTGTTATGAAATCGATTTATGGCTTGGGCAAAACTATTCACTTATCATAAAATCGATTTATAGCCTGGGCAAAACTCTAGACTTATCATAACATCGATTCCTGGCTTGGGTAAAACTCTGGACCTATCCAAACACATCGTAAGATCGATTTCTGGCCTGGGCAAACTCTAGACTTGTCGTGAAATAGATTTATGTCTTGGGCAAAACTCTAGAGTTGGTCTGAAATCGATTTATGGCTTGGGCAAAACTCTTGACTTATTCAAAGACTGATTTTTGTCTTAGGCAAAACTCTAGACTTGTTCTGAAATCGATTTATGTCCTGGCCAAACTCTAGACTTATCGTGAAATAGATTTATGTCTTGGGCAAAACTCTAGAGTTGTTCTGAAATCGATTTAAGGCCTGGGCAAAACTCTAGACTTATCATAACATCGATTCCTGGCTTCAGCAAAACTCTTGACTTATCCAAAGACTGATTTTTGTCCTGGGCAAAACTCTAGACTTGTCGTGAAATCGATGTATGTCCTGGGCAAACTCTTGACTTATCGTGAAATAGATTTATGTCTTGGGCAAAACTCTAGAGTGTTCTGAAATTGATTTATGGCTTGGGCAAAACTCTGGACTGCTCGTGAAATAGATTTATGTCTTGGGAAAAACTCTAGAGTTGTTCTGAAATCGATGTATGGCCTGGGCAAAACTCTAGACTTATCATAACATCGATTCCTGGCTTGGGCGAAAACTCTGGACTTATCCAAAGACTGATTTTTGTCCTGGGCAAAACTCGAGACTTGTCGTGAAATCGATTTATGTCCTGGGCAAACTTTAGACTTGTCGTGAAATAGATTTATGTCTTGGGCAAAACTCTAGACTTATCATATCATCGATTTCTGGCTTGGGCAAAACTCTGGACATACCATACGATCGAGTTCTGGCCTGGGCAAAACTCTAAAATTATAAAAACATTGATTTTTGTCTAGAGCAAAAGTCTAGAGTTATCATGAAATCGATTTATGGCCTCGGCAAATCTCTAGACTTATCATAACATCGATTCCTGGCTTGGCCAAAACTCTGGACATAACATAAGATCGATTTCTGGCCTGGGCAAAACTCTACACTGAAAAAAATGGACAACCAAACGTATATGATTACATGAGTTTTGTTGTGGTAATAATAACATATGTTTAGAAGAACCGAACCATTCTATTCCGGCAACAATATGAATATGGTTGCCCAATCAAACGGTATTATTGACCCAACCAGACGGTATGATGGACTCAACAAACAGTATGATTGAGCCAATCAAACGACGGCAACCATGCCAGTAATGTTACCTCAACCATGCAGAGTATTTTAGTTCCATTCCAATCATACACAATGTTTGCGGGAAACATGTGTACAGTTGTGCTTACGATACTTTTTTTTCAGTGTAAAATTATCGACTGACTTAACACTGACTTTGTCCTGGGAAAATCTCTAACCTTGTACAGAAATCGATGTATGGCCTGGGCAAAACGCTCGACTTATCCAAACACTGATTTTTGTCCTGAACAAAACGCTAGACTTGTCGCAAAATCGATTTTGGATCTGGGCAAAACTGTAGTCTTATAGAAACATTGATTTTTGTCCTGGCAAAAGTCTACAGTTGTCATGAAATCGATTTATGGCCTGGGAAATCCTCTACACTTATCCAACCACTGATTTTCAACTTGGGCATTACTCTTCACTTATCATAAGATCGATTTCTGGCCTGGGCAAACTCTAGACTTGTCGTGAAATAGATTTATGTCTTGGACAAAACTCTAGACTTATCATAATATCGATTCCTGACTTGCGCAAAACTCTGGACTTATCCAATCACTGATTTTTGGCCTGGGCAAAACTCTTCACTTATCATAAGATCGATTTCTGGCCTGGGAAAACTCTACTCTTATCGAGAAATAGATTTATGTCCTCCGCAAAACTCTAGACTTATCATATCATCGATTCCTGGCTTGGGCAAAACTCTGGACATAACATAAGATCGATTTCTGGCCTGGGCAAACTCTACTCTTGTCGAGAAATAGATTTATGTCCTCAGCAAAACTCTAGACTTATCATAACATCGATTCCTGGCTTAGGCAAAACTCTGGACATAACATAAGATCGATTCTTGCCCTGGCCAAAACTCTAGACTTATAGATTGACTTAACACTGACTTTGTCCTGGGCAAATCTCTAACCTTGTCCTGAAATCGATTTATGGCCTGGGCAAAACTCTAGACTTATGCAAACGTTGATTTTTGTCCTGAGCAAAACTCTAGACTTGTCGCAAAATCGATTTTGGGTCTGGGCAAAACTCTAGACTTGTCGCAAAATCGATTTTGGGTCTGAGCAAAACTCTAGACTTGTCGCAAAATCGATTTTGGGTCTGGGCAAAACTCTAGACTTATACAAACATTGATTTTTGTCCTGGGCGAAAGTCTAGAGTTGTCATGAAATCGATTAATGGCCTCGGCAAAACTCTACACTTATCCAAACACTGATTTTCATCTTGGGCAAAACTCTTCACTTATCATAAGATCGATTTTTGACCTCGGCAAACTCTAGACGCGTCGTGAAATAGATGTATGTCCTGGGCAAAACTCTAGACTTATCATAACATCGATTCCTGACTTGGGCAAAACTCTAGACTTATCCAATCACTGATTTCTGGCCTGGGCAAAACTCTTCAGTTATAATAAGATCGATTTCTGGCCTGGGCAAACTCTAATCTTGTCGAGAAATAGATTTATGTCTTGGGCAAAACTCTGAACATAACATAAGATCGATTTCTGGCCTGGGCAAAACTCTAGACTTATCAGAACATCGATTTCTCGGCATCAATGGCCTCGGCAAAACTCTAGACTTATCCATACGCTGATTTCGTCCTGGGCAAAACTATAAACCCTTTAGAACAGCAATGACCCTGGGCAATACTCTAGAGACTTCCGTATAACATGTGTTGTGCTGGGCAAAACTTAAGAATCATTTAAAGAGTGTTTTTCATTCTGGGAAAAATGCTGTAATTTTTGGCATCGCAAACTCTACACTTATTATTTATGACACTCGTGAACGTGGGAAAAACGTTTTAGTATCTGGGCAAAACTGGGCAAAACTTGGGCAAAACTGTGACCTAGTTTATTTTAGTGAAATCGCTCATGGGGGTGTCACTCCATAAAACTTTGACCTTTGACTTATGGCTAAACGGGACTTTGAAAAAACAAACTAATCATTGGGCAAAACTGGGCATAACTTGGGCAAAATGTTACAACATTTCCTTTTCGTTTTTGACATCATTGTGATTTCGGCTCAAGTTGTCCTTCACTTTTAGTACATTGACTCATGGTTCTCTATTGCTTCCTACATGTAATCTGTTGCTTGGGCAAAACTGGGTAAAACTCAATAGATCGTGTTACACTATATACATTTTAATGTGTCGAAAACAAAATTTTTTCATTTTTGATGACGGAAATAGTTGTTGTGGTTTTGTGACGCTTGTGAGCGTGGGCACAACTGTTTAGTAACTGGGCAAAACAGTGCCCTAAGTTATATTAATGAAATCGCTCATGGGGGTGCTATACCAGAAAACTGTGACCTTTAACTCATGGCTAAACGGGACTTGGGCAAAACAAACTAATCCTTGGGCAAAACTGGGCATAACTTGGGCGAAATTGGGCAAAACCTTCCATGCAAAAATATTGCTTGGGGGTGCCAACTTCACATAGCTGGCAGATGCTCATAGCTCCCACGACATACCACAGTGAGCATCAGTGATGATGGCAGTGAAAGTGATCATCGAACGATGAAATAAAACCACATTTTAAAGGATACAAAGTGTAATATAATCAAGAAACTGGTATTACATACTCGAACATGTAAGAAATATAACGTGCTTTATTTACAGGGAAATTAACCAGTACATTAGAGCACAAGTTCCATAAGTAAGGTTTCTAAAGGACGGGAGCAATAAACGACATTTTTTTTTCTATGTTGCTCATTTTTTATCGAATGCATGAAATGTGATTAGTAGATTTTTGAATATCGATGTATATTACATTATGTCTTACCAAGTTATTTTATAGTAACCTAGGGCCATAAAACTTCGAATAGGCCCGTTGTGACGTAACAACTCTAAACCTTTGTTTATACAATAATCTTGTTTATAAGTGCAGAGACCTGCGGTCGATAACTCAGACAAACTAATTACCTCATATTGTGTAATGTATGTATATTCACCAGACATGTATGTATTTTATTAGTCTAAATAAAGATCATGTCCCTCTCTGTCTCTTTTATTTATACTGTGCGATTAACAATTATTTGAAAAAAAAGAATTTACCACAAACACAATTCATACATTGAAGAAAATGGACAGCACTCGAAACGTATCCTGAAATAATGAAATATTGCATTTAACTCTTGTTAAGCTTACTTGTAACCTGAGAAGTTAGCTTAAATATCACAAAATTCAATCAAATTTAAAGCATTTTAATTATTCCGTAAAAGTATATTGATAAATTCCTGCTGATTGCAAATGGGCCCACTCGAAATATGAACTAAAGAAGGCTAAAATGTAAAATATTGACCACCTAAGCAATTATCTTTAACGTCTCAAAAATTCCATTAACATGAATGCATTTTATTTACCAAGAAATAATTTACATATTCCTGCTGAAAACAAAAGGTCAGCCCTTATTTTTATCTTATGTTGAAGTTAAAAAAAGATTGCAAAAATAAATTTAAAAAAAAAAATACCTTGAACAGTTCCAAGGATTTTAAAATTTCGCAGAATTCGTGAGAAATGGCGGCCGCAGCGACATGTATCTCAGGCCAGAATTTGTTTTGATCAAAACAAAAAAATAGTATATATAATATAATATAATCGAAAAAAATAAGGGTTTCATACCTTTTCAAGCATTTTAAGGTGTGTTAAATTCAAAAACATCTGAAACTATGAAGTTAACTCCCCTGCCTGAATTAATATGAAGTGGATCATATGTGTGACAAAATTTAATATGTGCTTTAGTTTAGCCAAATTATTATTAAAAATATTACCTACTTTCTAAATGATTTATGAAAATATCTCCTAAATCTGAACTTTTTTATTGAACTGAAAATCATTTTGATTTATACATAATTTAAAATTTTGTTTTCAAGTTCGTCTAAAATATTATATAAAAAATAAAATGGTCCACCTTCACGTTTTTGCCTTTTAAATAACGTACAGATCTTTTATTATAAGCACCAATTAATATAATCAAAACTAAACGCTGCTGTTCCAGAATATTGAACTCATACTCATTAAAACCATCACCATAATTACACAACATCCAGTTCTCCGCGTGTTCCTCATACAATATATCAATTTGCACTTAATTCATATTAATTTTCCTTTCTTCTTGTTATCCCCACTGGCGTTTCCCGTAACTTTTTGTAATGATATAATGGCCGACGCATTTTCTAAATGCTCTTTTCTCGCGTTGATAATCGCTTGTATTAAGTAATTATCTTAATAGCTCGAGTGTATTGTCACGTTTTTTTTTCCTGTTGGAAGGAAAACTATTATTTTAAGTGTACCAGAGAGCGATTATTATCTGTCAGCAGGAGCATTATCTTCTCTTAAGTAATTAATAAAGTGACCCATTTTAGGGACGACGCCTTCTAGAAATAGAGATAATTTGTTTTTCATTGTTGGGTTATAAAATTACAGATTTGCATTTGATACAAGTAGGTATTCTAATTCAAATATTTTCGAAGTGATTTGCACTTTTATCATTTTTGTGCATTTAAAATTACTTCCCTGAGTATTCAATTTTTTCAACTCTTGTAATTGAAAACTATGATATTGTATAATTTTACATCAACCATGCGGAACTATTACACCTAGCAGAAATGTAGTTATTACTCGTATCCCATTAGCAGCAAATCAAGACCGTTCGTACACGCTTATATTAACGTAATTGCGTAAAGCATGACCATTCACAACAATAAACAACCTGGTCTTTTAACAAAATGCGATACCAACCGATGCATGAGTTTCACCGTTCACTCGTGTTGTTGAATAATTGTGCAGGTTTAAATGTTAATCATAGGATTTGCAATTTGGATTTTTTACAAGAGATACCAGATTAATCTTCAATTCACATCAAAACGCAAGTGTAATGAATTTGCCAGTACTGTTAATTAAAAATGTGTACTGCTGGCTATAGTTGATTATATGATTAGTCCTGAAAATGTTTTATGCTACATAAAATAAAAAAAAATATAAATATAAATAAACTGTAAAACAATTCCAGGACTAATTACGGAATGTGTTTTATTTCCTGCGCTGTTTTGTAATTTTAAAAATCGAAAAAAAGTTAGGAGAAAAATCTGGTAGACTTTGCAACAAAAACTAGGTTTGGGCGTTTTCTTACATTGAAAAAAAAAATCCTAAAATGCGCCAACAAAATTGGAATTATCTGGAAGAAATTTTACGTAAATTGAAAGGAGCCATTAAGTCACTTATCCCTACAAGAAGGAATTTCATATTTTTAATGAATGGAAATCAATCAATAACGTACAGAAAGTTGATGAGGAAGCTATGCTAGATTTGGTTAGTGTTTGAACATTTGTAGTAATTATGAAGGTTTTTTCTTAAATACTAAGTACGGTCATAGTGTTTACGATAAGACAAATAACAAAAAAAAAGTACAAGAAAATATATTTACATTTTATAGACCCAGAAGAGGCGTCTCATAGTATACCACGTGAGGAAGTATGGAAGTGGATAGAGGAAAAAGTGCCAGAAGGAGAACTTTTGCAGGCAATATAGTCAGTATACAAGGAAACCAGAAATTACATAAGAACAAGACAAACCACGGAAAACAGGGAGGAATATTAAGGCCATTGTTAATGGACGATATAATAAAAGAAACAAAAACAAGAACGAAAGGAACTACCATGCATTGGCTACAAAAATATGAGGAAGGTAGTAGGCATTTAAAACGATATTGTGAGATTTCCAAAATCTAATGAGAACGTGAAAATATGCCAAAGAAAGCTGGAAATAAAAAGAAAATGATTGTTTATTTGTCATCAAATCAACGGTAATTTTTCACTGACGTATGTAAAACTATATAGTTCTTAATCAAGATTATTATTATATTAAAAGACTAAAATAATGGTGATATATCAGGAAACCAAAATAATGAACATACAAGTAAATGGAGAAACCGACTAGAAGTTAGCCACAACTTTCCACCGACGGATTTATTATTATTAGTATTATTATTATTGTATAGTGCTATAATAAGATCTTTTATAAACAAGAAATAAATATCGAAAAGAACCAAAAATAACACCTTTGAGAATAATATACACGCCAATACTGACGTACGCGAGCGAAATATGGGTGATGACAACAATCCAAAGTAGAGGCGTCAGAAATTAAATACCTAAGAATGGCGGAAGGCGTTACAACGAGAGATAGAATACGAAACGTGGGCATTGAAGAAGATAGAAGATGGTTTGCACATATAAATAGACTAATCGAAGTGAGACAAGTAAAACAAGTATGAAAGGCATTAACAGATCATGGCTAACTTGATTAGTTTGGTAAGTATCGGGAGTTTTTTAATTGTTGACCATTTGCAAATACGCATTTTTCTTAATAACCATACAATATACAGTTTATTAGTTATTCGTATGGTTTTCTTCCTAGAATTCTGTGGCTTGTTTATTTTTTTTATTCCGAAGTTTAATCACAAAATTATCGTACAAAGTTGCATTATTTTTTTTTTAATTTTAAAACCGTGTAGGTAACTGGTGGGGCAAAAGTCCCGCTACCATTTTGTTTGCCTATAACTTTGCTCAAAGAAAAGATAAGTAAGTTTGGTTTTCATAAAAACTTTATTTGGTCTTTACATTTTTTTTTCCGTTATGATTGGAAAATTATATCGGCTAAATGGTGACCGTGGTTTGCTATGCAACTTTCGGCTCGTTTTAAGGCATTTTTCATGACATCCTGCAATATCTCAGGCTGAATTTCTTCAATTTCGTAACGAATATTGTCTTTAAGATGTTGAATCGTTTGGGGCTTATTCACATAAACTTTTGATTTTAAAAAACCCCATAAGAAAAAGTCTGGTGCTGTTAAATCCGGAGATCTGGCTGGCCATGCTAAATCGCCACTTCGCGAAATTAGTCTTCGTGGAAAAAGTCATTCAATAATTGAATCGATGAACGAGCTGTGTGTGCTGTGGCCTCATCTTGCTGAAACCACATATCCTCTAGTCCTTGCTCTTCCATTTTAGGCACAAAAAAATTTCAAATCATGTCTTGGTACCGTTCAGCATTAACAGTAACTCCAACACCTAGGTCATTTTCAAAAAAATAGGGACCAATGATGTTTCCAGCATAAATACCACACCATACAGTTGTTTTTATTGGAATGATGTTTCATGATTAATTGAGGATTCTGTGTTCCCAAAACCGACTGTTCTGTTTATTGACATGACCACTGTGAAGAAAATGGGCTTCATCGCTCATTATCAATTTAGATGAAAAATCTTCAATTTCATCAAACAGCCTTAGGATTGCATTACTGTACTCAACTCGTTGATCAGGATCTCTCGGTAGCAATTTTTGGACTAATTGAATTTTGTACGGGAACATTTTTAAATCAGTTTTCAAAATTCGCCTTAAACTGCGTGCAGAAATGTGTAACTGGAAACTACGTCTCCGACTTGATGTTTCTGGAGACTCTGCAACACTTTCGCGAACCAGAGCCAAATTTTCAGCGTTACGAGACGTCCGTTGTCAGTTGTACAGAACGAGGCCTGTCTGCTGTCGTACCGTACTGTTGAAAATTCTCAAGTAAACGATAAATTGTGGTTTTGCGAAGCAACGGACGATTAGAATATTTTTGACGCAATTTCCGCTGAGTGGCAATAATGGAACGATTATTTTCAATAAATATTGTCACTATCATCAACCTAGATGGCGCGCAATCAAAATTGTAGAGGGATTTCTGCCCCACCCTTTATATGTTTATTGTAATTGAATACCACTTTACATTTACTTCACAGTAATATAACATAGTATAAAAATTGAAAATTATTGAGAGAGACACAATATATTTATTGGGGCACTTACAAATAATCTCAACAGGCAATTGACCAGAGGTCTTTCTGCCCTAATTTATAGAAAAAAAAACAATTGTATTAAGTATTAAGTTTAATCATTAGTGTTGTACTGGCAGCAAACTATCCTCAGAAGAAAAATTGTCAATCTGTTGGATTTTGGGACCTTGCTGGCTATTTAATAGGCCCTGAATACTGAATAATATCTCGTGCACTATGGGCAGGTATCCCATCTTGTTGGATGGAAAATGGTTGAATGAAAAATTTTGGGATTTGATCATAAGGCAATGGCGTTTGTCAAGTGTTAACGTTGCCGAAAGTTATTTATGCAATGGACAGTCTATGGCGATCATTTCTATCAAAATTCAAAAATCATGTTTTGTATCCAAGACATACTAAATTGGCGATGTATTAAAAAATGGTTTGTTTAGTTGGATGGAGCATCAAAAATACTAGAAATGGATGTACCGTATCCCATTTCAAGATAATAATAATAATAATAATAATAATAATAATCTTTATTCCATGAACTACAGCAAGATATACATATATAATGTTACAGTGTTGGACGCGTCATCATAGAAAAAATATTAACATAAAATGAAAATTACAATATCTCGTTAAGATTATAAAATAAATTAGCAAGTAAATACTTTTTTAATGTTTTCTTAAATATAATTAGTGATGTGATCCTTTTCATGTCCTCTGGTAAATTATTATATAATTTTGGTCCTAAGATGTCTGGTGAATGTTTTCTCATGTTTAAGCGACAAGGTGCGATGTGAATATCACTGTTCTGCCTAGTACTATACGTGTGTACCTGATTATTCGTAACAAATTTTTGTTTGTTTGTAAAGACATACAAAATCAGTTCATACATGATCAAACAAGGGTAAGGCATGATATTAAATTTCCGAAAGTATGTTTTACATGATTGGCTTTGTGGTATGCCGGCGATAGATCTGATAACCCAAACACAGATTGCCAATGAGTTGAAACTCCCCAAATTGATAATCCATAAGTCAATCGGGACTGAGCATTTGCATAATAGACATGAATCAATTGTTGTGTGTTCATTACTGTTTTTAGGCATTTAATTTGATATGAAACTTTGTTTAAGGTTTTGACAACGCTGATACTTTGATTCTTCCAATTATTATGTTTATCAACTTGCAGTCCTAAAAATTTAACATTATCGCTGGATGTAATCGGTCGATCATTGACATAAATATTAATATTTAAATCAGTTGTACATTGTTTTGTACTAAATCTTATATAAGCCGTTTTACTTGTATTAAGTAAAACTTTATTTTCTAAAAACCAATTGTAGAGACGGAGAAGAGTGTTATTACATTTGTGGAGTAATTGTTGCTCATCTCGATCGCTGACAACCGTAGATGTATCGTCCGCATAAATAAATATGTCGTTAGGAACTATATTTGTAATATCATTAATGAATAAGATGAACAATATGGGCCCTAAAATCGAACCTTGAGGGACACCTAATTGAATATTTGACATTTCAGATATATTAATTTCATTATTGTCTTTAATCCTCACATATTGACTTCTTCCCTCCAAATAGGTACGAAACCAATCCAATGCTACTCCTCTTATACCATATAGGTTTAATTTATCTAGTAGTATCTCTATGTCGACGCAATCAAATGCCCGACTGAGATCCAAGAAGAATCCAATGGGGCATTCCCCTATGTCGAGATATTTAAGAATGGTTTCATAGAAAGAGTGAATGGCAGTCATAGTTGATCGCCCTCTTAAGAACCCATGTTGCTTTTGACTGAGTATATTATTTAGTCTAATAAATTTTAGTAATCGGTCCATCATGCATAATTCAAATATTTTATAGAATACCGAAACTAACGACACTGGTCTATAATTTTTGATATTTAGTCTATCTCCCTTTCTATATATTGGTACAACTATACTCAATTTTAATTTATTAGGGAAAATTCCCGATTCTAGAGATATATTTATTAAATAAGTTAATGGTTGTAACAATTGTACAGCAGCTGTTTTAATGACATGATCCGGTACTCCGTCGAAGCCTGGTGACCGATTAGTTTTTAATTTATTTATTACTAAACTTAATTCCGCTTCAGTAAAAGGTTCCAAAAATATACTATTGGAGACTTTACTCACACTGAGTGATTTATTTGTTGCAGAGAAACTTGAGTGAATACTTACTGGTTCATTGACAAAATATTTATTAAACTCTTCAACAAGAAGCTTAGGATCAGAAATGGTAACTCCATCCATGCTAAGTTCAATGTTTTTATTTACAACCGCTTGAGTGTTGGATAGTTCGTTAATAACATCCCATGTGGTTTTTTGTATGTTGTCTGACGTAAATATTTTATTTTGGTAATATGTCCTTTTTACATTTGATATAAGTGCGTTGTGCTGTTTTTTTTGGGCTTGATATATCGATTTAAATTGTGGGAAGGCTTTTTGTATTTTATAGGTGTCGTACAAATCATTACTAGATTTTTTTACAACTGCGTTTACCCATGATTTTTTACTTTCTCCGTTACGAAGTACGAGAAAGTATTGTGATCGTGATTTTTTTTTGTCCTGTACGTTCACTACAGACAGTGGAAAACACATGTTGAAATGATGCATGAAAATGTTATGGAACACTTCAAATTTTTCATTAAAGTCGTCCGTCTGATACATGTCAGTCCACTTTTCCCGGCTTAAGTTAGAGATGAATTGTTTCATGTTCAATTCGTTATACGACCGCAAGTGCTTTACAGTACCAGGTGTCTTTGATGTTTTTAAATTTGTGTTGCAAAGTAATATTTCGTGATCAGATGTATGATTATTAATTGTTTCACATGTTATTTCCCCTGAAATATTAGAATACAGGTGATCAATACATGTTGATGTTGTCTCAGTTATTCGCGTTGGACTATTGTTAATTAATTTGATATTAAATGCTTCTAAAACCTCCATAACTTTATTCATATTTGTAGAACTTACCAAAGAGTCAATGTTGAAATCTCCACAAATTATAATTGGTATGTTCACACAAAAGATGTGATCAAGAATTGCCTGTAACTGAATTAAAAATATTTGTATGCTGCCCAAAGGTGGTCGATATATCGTGATTATAATTATCTTTTTATTGTTACCGAATAACCAGGTTACACCGCAAATCTCAATAATATTATCAACTCCAAATGATTTTATATCCAAGGGTTTCGTTATTACATTCACATGACGCCACATCGCAACACCACCACCTCGACCATCTCGGCAGTAAAATGACTCTAAGACGTAATTTTTAAAAGAGTTGGTTGTAAGAAAATCCTCATCTACCCATGTTTCCGTAAGGCAAATAAATTTGATCTTTAAGGTATTTGTATCTATAGTGATTTGGTTAACTTTATCGTTTGTTAAAGATCGTGTATTTGATATATAAAAATCATAGTGATTTATTGTGTGTAATTCACATCTCGGATTGTTATTAGTGTGTATTATACTTGCTTTTTTATTTTTGTTAAATGCATTAAAAAAGGATTTATTCCTACGTTGGCCGGCCAGGTATTGGGATTAATAATAATTTCGCCATGTCTTTTTGGAACAGATATTTTGAAGGAGCTATAGACGTCCGGTTTCTTGGAGTTTTGCTTTTCACATGTTACCTGATCAATATTCAGGGATTTTAAGTAGTCCTGGAGTCCTTGTGCGGTGGTTTCGGGATCCAAGTTATTAATATAATAATGCGAAAAGCGTTCACTTCCTCTAATCGGTATGTTAGTAGCGGTGCCATAAATAGTCCTCCTTATGTACGTAGATTGTATTGCTGCTGATTGAGCAGGTGCTATAGTGTCCACCGGTCTTCTAAATCCACTTCTTTTTGGGACCTCCCAACTTTCTTCGTCTTCTTTATTTGTCAAGTTTATTATTTCATTAAGTTTTATTTGCTTATCTACAACTTCTTTAAACGTCTTTACGGGATTGTTTAAGGCTTTATTCGTATTTTCTTCATCGGAGTTCAATGTACCTGTGATTTTGAATTCCTTTTTGTTGATTTTGGGAATTCCTTGTTTTTGCACATTGTCTGTGGTCAGTTTAGAATGTGGAATTTTAGTCGAATTGTTTTGAATGCTTGCTGCCCCCTGTTGTTCTCGGGATGCATCTCTGTTTGGCTGTTTTGTGTAATTTGCAGATGCCTCGAAGATTTTTAACCTCTTTTCGAGGGTAATTATTTTCTCTTCAAGCAAACGATTTACTTGTTTTAGGATGTTGTTTTTATCTGTTGTTTCGTATACGATTTGTTTTAGTAATCTATTCTCAGTTTCATACCTATTTTCTGGAATTTCTTCTAGAGACCATTCTTCTCCCTCGCATACGTGGCCAGAAGCTTGATCGTTTCTTCCCTTATTATAGCAGCTAGGGTGGAAAAACGCATCACATTCTTTGCACTTAAACTTGGTCTTCACTATTTCCTTGCGACAGTGTTTATACGCACAGATAAAATCACATTTATCGCCAGTAATTTCAGATGTATCAGAGATCGACTCACTTCTCTGTGCCATCGTTATTACATTCCCATGTAAAATTTTCATTCTCAGTTTGTATCTCTATTATTGAATTTAAAAGATAAAAATAAAATTATAATCATTCCTTTACCTACTAACATTATTTTCGAGGTTGTATTTTTGTTTTCTCTTTAGTTTAATATGAGATATAGCTTAAAAATAGTGAACAAATATTCAAAAATAAAATCCTCAAAATAGCAGTAGCTATGAAAAGTCATGTGTAAAAGACACGATTTGTCAACCTCTCGTCTTCATTGCACTTTTCTATTACAATTTCACAAAATGTAGATCACGATTCGATATCAACTGCTTACACTTCTTGGTGATACGGTCGATAACTACAACCTACAAATTCTATGGATAGTTGATTTGATCACATTCCAAATCCATTCTTTTACACTTAATGTTGAATTTACTGGGATCCTTGCCAAAACATTTGTTCAGTTTCTACGGATTTCCTCGTTCCTAATGATACATCCATCGTTCACACAGCCGTTATCAAATTTCTGAACGATTCTAACAATTGATTCACACGACACTGGATTGTTTTTAAAATGTATACTAAATAAGTCAGAAATAGCACTCGAAAATGTCCCCCAAAACACCTATATTACCTATATTATGAATTGAATTTTCCCTTTGTGGTATAAACACTCATGTTGAATTGAATTATTTTTTGTGTTAAAAAATTTAAATGACAATGACTTTTCATAGCAACTACTATTTTAAACATTTTATTTTTTAATATTCAATCACTATTTTTAAGCTTTAATTCATATAAAACTAAAATGAAACAACGAAAATAATGCTAGTAGGAGAAGGAATTATTCTAATTTTATTCTTATCTTTTAAATTCAATAATTGAGATACAAACTGAAATTGAATTTTTTTTTATGGGAATTCCCTCTGATGCGTCTTGAAACAGAATACACGGTATACATGGTATATATCAGAGGTGACAAGCGACTTTGCATTTTTGAAAAAATCGCCGAGATACGTCGATTTTTGTTTCAAGAGGGACTACCTTTGATGGTATTTCCACCTTTATAACCTTAATCCCCTAGCCATCTCTAACTTCATCCCCCGATTTTAAATACGGAAAGTGGGTCGAGTGATATATTGTTGAAAAGCTCTTTTGATTTTGAATACTACAACGGTGTCGTTTGTTTTCGTTATCATTGATTCTCAAGGGAATGGCAACACTTCGAAATTATTTTTGAGGTAACAAGCTTTGTCCATTTATCTCAACCACATCCCATATACCGGGTGACCCAGGGATCTGTAAAAGCCCCATAACTTATTTGCTATTTGAGATATCGACTTCTAGTTTTCTTAAACTGGTACCCACACTTATTCTACATATTTTAAAAATATGTATATTTTTTCAGGGTGTCCCAATATACATAACAGAACAAAGTTATGTTTTTTTAAATGGAACACCCTATATTTTATACTTTATTTTCAACCCTCTTGAGAAGCTGATAAAAATAGTATAAGATAGTATGGGTCTATTATGGACGATTGGTTAGTTATGGGCAAATTTGTGGCAAAAACAAGGACTCATTGAAAAAATTGCAGAAGCGCTCCTAGCAAAGCTAGCATCATTTTTTATACACTAAAGAATTTTCCATATCATGAAGAATAATACAAATCGGCTTTGGTTCTTTTTCGTTCATACTGCTATACAGGGTGTCGACATACGCAAAACAATGGATAACTATTTTTTTTCAAATGGAACACCCTATATATCTTGGCACTAATCCATGGAATTTTTAATAAGCTTTCCAATGATGTACAATTTGTATAATGAAATATTAAGGATTCTTGAGATTTATCCACAAAAACATTTTTCTTTTGTCACCTCCTGCTCATTTTTGGATTTTCAGCCAAAACTATGCATTTTCTGAAAAAATAATAAGAGACCAAAGTTGTAGAGCGGAAAATTTTCGATCGATACAGGTCTTTCGACTTTTCCAATAATGCGTACATTGCCCGCCAGAGTGCACAAAATCGTGACCGTATATGAATTTTAGCGTTTTCCTCAAATTTTTTGTTAATTAATTGCACTATACTTTATTTTCGACGTCCTCTAGCAGGAAAACGGGTAATTATAGAATTATTCAAATGACCTACATCGATTGAAAATATTCCGCTCCACAACTCTTAAAAGAAGCAATTTTTGCCCAAAATTTTCGCTAAAAATGCAAAAAAACATTGAAAACGTAAAAATTGATACATACATTTTCAATTTGCATTTTTAGGGAAAACTATGCATTTTTGGCAAAAATTTCTTCTATTAAGAGTTGTAGAGCGGAACATTTTCAATCGATATGGGCTATTTTAACTTCCCTATAATTTTCCGTTTTTCTGCTAGAGGGTGCGGAAAATAAAGTATAGTGCAATTTATTAATAAAAAATTTGAAAAGAAAACGCTAAAATGCATATACGATCCCGATTTTGCGCGCTCTGGCAGGCAATGCACGCATTATCTTAAAAGTTGAAAGACCTATATCGATCGGAAATTTTTCGCCTATAACTTTGGTCTTTTTTAATTTTTCCTGAAAATGCATAGTTTTGGCTGAAAATCCAAAAATCAGCAGAAGGTGACAAAAGAAATATGTTCTTATTGATAAATCTCAAGAATCCTTAATATTTTGTTATACAAACTGTATATCATTAGAAAGCTTATAAAAATTCCATAGATTGGTGGCAACTTATATAGGGTGTTCCATTTGAAAAAAAAGTTATCCATTGTTTTGCGTATGTTGACACCCTGTATGGCACTATGAATAAAAGAGAACCAAAGCCGATGCGTATTATTCTTTATGATGTGGAAAATTTTCTAGTGTATAAATAATGATTCTATCTTTGCTAGGAAAGCTTCTGCAATGTTTTCAATGTGTACATGTTTTTGCCACAAATTTGCCCATAACTAACCAACCGTCCATAATAGACCCATACTATCTTATACTATTTTTACCGGCTTCTCAAGAGGGTTGAAAATAAATTATAAGATATAGGGTGTTCCATTTAAAAAAACATAACTTTGTTCTGTTATGTATATTGGGACACTGTACAAAAACATACATATTTTTAAAATATCTAGAATAAGTGTGGGTACCAGTTTAAAAAAACTAGAAGTCGATATCTCAAATAGCAAATAAGTTATGGGGCTTTTACAGATCCCTGGGTCACCCGGTATATGATTATAAAATTTGTTTTGACATGTGAATTTTAACGTTCGTCTCTTGCTGAAATCATGTGCACTCTCGAAGAAAAAGTGGAAATATGTCAGCGTGCAATGATCAGAATTATCTTTTTAATGTTTGTTTTTCTGACGAATGTACGTTTTCTGGGGCCGCGGTGGCCTAGTGAGTAGAGCTCCTGCTCACGGGCCTCGTGGTCGTGGATTCGAATCCCATCCGTGCGGTTACTTTTTCGGAACGAAGAAGTGGCCGTGCGGGTCCATGGATGTTTAGTGTATGTCCTATTCATTATTAAAAATGAAATCTCAAAATTATATATCGTTAGTGGCCAAATAGCTAGATGCTTACGCCAATTCCCAAATCATCCGCACTTCCTCAACCCGAATTCCTGTCAACCATCTTTTTTACTTAAAAAAAAAAAATGTACGTTTTCTTTAAATGGGTCTGTAAATCGCCGTAAAATATTTCTCACGAAGTGCATACGCAATATCCACAAAAGTTGAATGTTTGGGCTGGTATTCGTGGAGATCACATCAATGGTCCATTTTTTCTACCCGGTAATTTAACTTCAGGAATGTACCAGGAATTGATACAAAATCCAGCCATTCCCTTTATAACAGAACTAGTTTCAAGTGATCATAGTTATCAGGAAAATCAACTATTTTTTCAACAGGACGGTGCATCTTCACATTTCGCTTTAGCTGTACGACAGTACCTTGACGAAACTTTTCCTGGGCGATCAATTAGTAGGTGAAGTGCCATTGAGTGGTATCCGCGTTCGCCAGATTTGACACCTCAAGACTTTTTCTTATGGGGACGGCTTAAGTGCAAGATGTACAACACACCACCAGAATCGCTAGATGATTTGCACGGTGGAATATTGAATGAATGCCGTTTGATAACTCCAGACATGCCTCATGTAAGACGACGCGACGTTTCGAACAGAATCTTTATTTCTGTATGGAAAGCAACGGAAGCAATTCTGAACATAATCTTCGGTAGTTATTCATATTTTAAGTGTATTGTTATAATTTTTTGTTGTGTTTTGTTCTTTTATGTTAATAAATCAATTTTGCGTTCCTTAGTGGATGGTTTACTTTTTTTGTTGAGTTAAACAAGTGAAATTGCAATTTAGAAGTGTTGCTGTTACCTCAGGAATCAATGAAAACAAAAAAAATAACGCCATTGTATTCAGAATCAAAAGAGCTTTTCAACGGTATGTCACTCGACATAGTAGCGGCTCGTGGAACATGTTGATGGTAGAGCCACTTTTACAATTTATTAGATCGGATGATATAGGATAAAAAATTCAAAACTTCGACCAAAACTTCGATCCTGAAAATCAAAATTGCGGACCAAAAAATCGAAAATTTTAACAAACAAATCGAAAATTTAGAAAAAAAAAGGCCAAAAGATTAAAAATTTAGACCAAAATATCAAAATCCGGGCTTAACGACAAAAAATGAAAACAAGAAGATTAAAAATTCAAGTACGAAAATTGCCTTATTCAGCATTCGGGGTGATTAGCCCCAGAAAACGTAGGAACAAACTCAAAATATTTGCTCTGTAGCAAAGGAAATTTGCACTCAACAATTTGAAATTTTTAAAAAATTCATTACCTGAAGGTTTCGCTTCGAATAAACTTCAATTATTCAAAAGTAGTCTACTTTAAATTTCCTGAAAACAACGACATGCTCCTGCAGAAAACAAGGGAATAAACTCAAAATTTGCTCTGTAGTGAAAGAAATTTGCACTCAATGTTTTGAAAAATTGTAAAAAATTAATCACTTGTAGAATTAGCTCCAAAATTACTTAAACTATGCAGAAAGAGTGTACTTTTCATTACTTGTACAAATATTTGCAATATTGCTACTGAAAACTACGGGAATTGACTCAAAACTGCACTTGAGGGAACGGAAATTGCACTCAATGTTTTGAAAAATCGTAAAAAAATAATCACTTGCAGAATTAGCTCTTAATTAAGGTAAAAAACTAAAATATAAGCACAAAAAAATCGAAAATTTAGACAAATATCAAAAATTCGCATTCGTCATCAAAATTTGCTTTTTAGTGCAACCATTTTTGTTGTGGTAAACTTGCGATTATTTTCTTTGTAAATTTGTAAAGACATATTATTCCGAATTGGTTTGTCAAAATTTCAACCATAATTCAATAATGTTCAATAATGAAGAATTGCCATGTGAATTTTTAAAAAATCCACTTTTTTGTTATCAAAATTTGCTTTTCTAATGCAACCATTTTTGTTGTGGAAAACTTGTGATTATTTTTTGAAGAAATTTATAAAGGGACAATATTCAAAATTGGTCTGTCAAAATTTCAACCATCTGTCGAAAGAAATATGGAATTAATTCTCAAGTGAATTTCTGAAAAATTTACCTTTTTGGTGATCAAAATTTGCCTTTTAGTGAAACTATTTTTGTTGTGGTAAACTTGCGATGATTTTCTTTAAAAATTTGTAAAGATGCACTATTCAACTAGTCAGTCAAAGTTTATACCATCTGTTAAAATAAATGTGCAATCCCTACTTGTATTTAAAAAAATGCGCCTTTTTGGTCATCAAAATTCTCTTTTTAGTGCAACCATTTTTGTTGTGGTAAACTTGCGATTGCTTTCTTTAGAAATTTGTAAAAACACATTATTCAGAAATAGTCTCTCAAAATTTTAACCATCTGTTGAAATTAATGTGGAACTTCCAAGCGGTGTTACAGGTGTTGTTTAACATTTAAAAAGTTTTTTTTTAGGAATCAATTAAAAATTCTTGCTTTGCTTGAGTCTACAGGTAGTGCCATGGCTACGTGGCTCTATATAACGAACCGCCCCTGACTCGACCCATTTTTCATTTTCCCTTTTTAAAATCGGCCGGTGATGTTAGAGGTGGCTAGGAGGTTAATGTTACGAAGGTGAAAAATAAAAAGTTGTCCTCCTCTAAATCAATATCGACGTGTCTCGGCGATTTTTTCAAAAATGCCGCGTAACTCAACAAGCTCGTTTGTTACCTCAACAGTTTTTCATTAGAAAAACGTGATTTTTAAGTACACTTTTCTAGAAAACTACTAGACCGATTTCTCTGAAATTTTGCACACATGTTCTTACCTCCAAAATAAGCATTCAACGCTGAGGAATTAAAAAAAATATAATTGGATTCAGAATTATAACATGAATAAAAAACATTATTATTATTTATATATTTTTAGAAACCCACCACTCAACATATAAAAATAATCTCAGCCGTATTGGTAGGTATCGATACCGCCTTTAAAACAAATAAAAATTCTGTTGATATCTTTTTATAGTTTTTAAGAAAAGAGTACGTAAACTTAAAAATTAAATTTTTCAAGAAAGTCAAAATAGTCCGTGCAAGAGCTCGCCGTCCCCATTTTTCTTACAAATTTCGATCACTTCTACTGATCGGAATTTTTTTCTAGGCAGAATTGAGTGTCTAATCAGAATCGAGGATAAAAAAAGGATTATTTTATCATTTTTGAGGAAGTGACCCCCTTAATATAGGGTGTCCCACGAGGTAGTGGGACAGCCGATATCTCGAAAGCGGTTAGTAGTACGAAAATTAAATTTGGTGGCTTTAAATGGTTTGAAATGATGGCCCTTTCTGAATACATAGATTTTATATCCTTGTCTCCATTTCCGGAAAAATGACATCAACTTCAGAATTGAAATGGGACACGCTATATTTTTATGGATTTTTGGAAAGATGATTGAAAGACAAATTCATCGATACCATATTATTTAGTTACTGAGTATATTGATTTACAAGGACGCTGGATCGGATGACATAGTACGATAAATTATTCAGCGCGATAAAATAAAAGAATAAAAATGTATAGATAAATTTTACATCTTATAGCCTGAGTTCCTGGCACTTACAACTTTTATTAACTGGTTTGTTATCTTCTTCGTTGATTTTACATACATTGTTTTTTTTGTTGTTTTTGTAACAATAATATAAAAATAATATGGTACCGCTGTATTTTTCTTTCAATCACCTTTCCAAAAATCCATAAAAATCCATTTTTCCAGAAATGGAGAAACGGAAATTAAATCTATGTATTCATAAAGGGGCATTATTTCAAACCATTTAAAGCCACCAAATTTGATTTTCGTAATACTAACCGTTTTCGAGATATCGGCTGTCTACTACCTTGTGGGACACCCTGTATAATAAGCTTTGGCTTCTACCGCCTCCACCCTGCCCTGTAGAGGGGCCATTCTAGCAAAATATTGTATACGTGAAGCTTATCTTGAGTGACCTTTCCAATGATATACAACACTTGTCGTTTCGCGATTACTACTTTGGGAACTTCGCTTGTAAGATGTGGTAATAGTATATTCTGTAACAAGGTTAGAATGGAAATTCGATGCGAGTGGAATATTTCGAGCGCGAGCCGTGAGGCGAGCGCGAGGAACTACGAGCATCTGAATTTCCATTCTTACCGAGTATCAGACTATACTTTCTCCTCGACCAGATAAAATAGACTAATAAAATAATGAACACAAAGAACTTACGTTTTATTATCACGTTTGTGGTTATGTTTATAGTATTTTGACAATTGTGATATCCAAGGCTAATTGTTTTATTCGGAACGATGTGAGAATATTCATTCTCTCCCTTGTTATGGAATGAATTACATGCAAAACGCATAAGCGCATAGTGTTTTGTTCCATAACAAGAGTGAGAATGTGAACGTTCTATGATCAAAATTGATTGCAGAATGCATAAATTCTACAGTGGTCGTGGAGAAAAGTAATTCCAAACAGAACAATTTCATAGCAACTTCATAAAAAGAGTAGATTTTGAGAAAATAATTCTGTTTAAAAAAATTATAAAGAAAATATTTCTGAAAAAATTATTTGTTAGCAAATTTTTCATAATTTGAGAGTTAATTTTGTTACAAGAAAATATTTCTAAAAAAAAAACAATTGGAGAGTGAGTTTTACGGAATTGGAGGGAGTTAATATTGAATACTTTCTTTGGAAAGAAAACTAACACTGAAAGCGTACAAAAATATTTCGCAAATAGCATTTTGTTCTCAAACTTACAAAAACTGGATTCTGGAATCTATTTTATCTAAGATGTGCTAAAAATAATTCTAAACAAAACAAAGTAACCTCTAAATAACGGCAGAATTTGAGAAAATGTCCAATTATGTCTATAAAAAGTGAAATATTTCTGAAGTATTCACCTCAAAACATTTTTTTAATAATTTAAAAGTGTTAATTTTGTTAAATATGAGTGATTTTTTCGGAATTTCGGAGTTAGTATTGAATGCCGACTTTAACAAAAATAAACTAACGCTAACAGGCGTTTTTTTGTGCTAAAAATAATTTCAAAGCAACTTCTTAAAACATTAGATTATGTGAAAATGTATAATTCTGTTAAAAAATTCTAATTTTTTATATAAATCAAATTAAAGACGGCTGTATCATTTTTGCACCTGGGCGGCCAACAACCCAGGGAACGGCCCTGTTAATCAATGTTAACAACGAAAAAAACTTGTTTGCCGATTGTTTTATTGAAAACTGTTGGTCTTGAATTAATGAGGTTCTGATTGAAATTTAGCTCTTTCGGGCTCATTCTTCCTGTTGTCGTTTTTTTAGGTATCCGACGGGATTTAATGACCAAGAGTGTATATGTACGTGTGTATCGTATAGCGTATTGATTACGCAAATAATGTCGGCATGTGTACGGTATTAATTAGCGACGCGGTTCCCAGCGGTTCGGTCCCCGAGATATCCATTGTGATATCATTCCCCGTGCACGGTATAACTAAGAGTTAATCAGTCGCTTGTTAACATTAACGAACCCGACATTGTTGCCGGGACCGCCACTAAAAATGTCATCGAGCCCCGATAACGAACCTTTTCAAGCCCTATTGCGGCTCTCTTGTTGCAGCCTCCGGGGCCTCTCCGGATCCCCGGAGCCCCGGACCTCGGTGCGTGCGTGTGCATTCAGACGGTAGCGGTTCATCGCACCGCCAATTGCCAATTCAAACATGAAAATTGTAATTTTTGCACATTGTTGCACTTGGCGCAATCGGAGGTCATGGATATTACCTGGAGAACTTGCAAATGTAATTTAATTCAGTTAAAAATGAGCGTTGAATTTCCAGAATGGATTCATTCAGATATGTTTAAATAATATTCCTAGGAAATAAGTCAATATTGTATATATCTTAGTAGGTATGCATCATAGCTCCTATTACGTTGAACAATAAATTAACGCTTAATCCCAAATGAAGATATTTTGGTATTTACAACAAGCAATAAATTTCATGAATCGTCGGCCTAATGTGAATACCATGTATATCTATTTTAGTTAATTTTACAAGAGGCGCATAAAATGATTTATATACTTTTGTATCACATTACTTTTGGTAATCATAAAAAAAAATTATAACTGCTTAGACGTAAATGGTTTTATGTTTAATCTGTGGATTATATAATACTTGGATATACTTATTTTTCTCATTGATCCTCAATTTTACAGGTTTTGGCTAAAAAAATTGCTATGAATTTAGTCATAATAAACAACAAATAAAAGATTATGTTTTATTCCGTATGATGTCTCAAAACAAGTGATTAATACTATTTAATAATAATAATAATAATAATATTTATTTCCTTAACAGGCCGAAGCCTAATTACAAAGGAAAAATACAAAGTAAAGAGGATGATTCTATATAAAAATAAAAATAAAGATAAAAATAAAAGTGAAAATAAAAATTAAAAATAAATATAATACTATCAACAAACTTATAATACCTAAGTAATAAGTTATACGAAATGAACAAATAAACTTATAACAAACACGATTTTAAATTATTAACAAATTCATTTTTATTATTACAAAATATGTCCACTCCGTATTGAACTTCATGATACCGTTTTATCATAACAAGTAATGGCGAAAAAGAATGATGGGTAGTCCGTGGTGTGTTGTACATAAATGTTAAATGATTACGACTGGTAAGGCGTGGAATTGCGAAATTAATGAGGTTTAAAAAATGAGTATTATCACTATGGTGATGGATGATTTTGTAAAGTTCATATACAGGGTGGTGCAGAGGAAACGCATGTTTTTCGAACCGCTAGTACGCGGCGACGGGAGGGGGTATTGACCTTGAACGAATGTTGGCAGACGGCCCATGCAATGCCGTTTCAGTCGCTATGGAGCGTTGGAGCGTACAACATCGTGTGTTCGTTGTCGAGCAGTTTTTTAGAAACAATGATTCTGTAGTCACAGTACAACGTCTTTTCCGTCAATATTTTAGAGTTGGACGTCGAGGTGCAGTGCCTGATCGAAATACCGTACTCCGATGGGTTGCAGCGTTTAGAAGTACTGGTTCTGTGATGAAAAAGAAACCACCTGGTCTCCCCCGTTCAGTTCGTACTCCGGAAAATGTAGACCGAGTGAGAACGGCAGTTGTTACTAGTCCTAGATGATTGACTAGACGACATGCTGTAGCGCTGGGTATGTCACGTCGTTCGCTTCACCGCATCTTACATGATGACCTCAAGTTCCATCCGTACAAAATAATATTCGTCCAGCAGCTTAATGAAGGGGATTTTGTACAGCGCAGAGAGTTTTGTC
This sequence comes from Ocypus olens, assembly GCA_910593695.2. NCBI lineage: Eukaryota > Metazoa > Arthropoda > Insecta > Coleoptera > Staphylinidae > Ocypus > Ocypus olens. Next base: position 14,684,870 of record OU343054.1, on the reverse strand, counting down.
GCATAATGGATGAAATGTTTACGGAAGATCCCGATGCTACAGTCTTCATGAGTGATGAAGCACATTTTCATCTTGACGGTTACGTCAATGTTCAAAACTGTCGGTATTGGGCATCGGAGAACCCACAAGAATTACACCAAAGACCTCTGCACAGTTTAAAGGTAACAGTGTGGTGCTGCATTTCAAACTTGGGGATTGTTGGACCCTATTTTTTTGAAGAAGAAGGAATTGCAGTTACTGTTACATCAGCTCGCTACGTTGAAATGTTAAACAACTTCCTTCGCCCAGTGGACATGAGAGACATTTGGTTTCAGCAGGATGGTGCCACAGCTCACACGGCGAGAGTATCCATGGAAGTGGTTCGACAAATGTTCCCAGGACATGTGATTTCGAGATTTGGTGATGTTCACTGGCCCCCTCGCTCACCCGACATGTCGATATGTGACTTCTTTTTGTGGGGATATTTGAAATCAAAAGTGTACATAAACAAGCCTCGCACACTCGATGACCTTAAGAATTCCATTCGTCAGGAAATTGAAGCCGTGCCGAATGAAATGTTGGAGAGAGCCGTCCGTAATTTTCAGAAGAGGATCCAAATTTGTATCCAGCAAGAAGGACGTCATCTCAAAGACATTATTTTCGGAACCTAAATATGGTATGATTTTTCAAAAACTGCATTAAAATACCTATCATTTAATACTTGTTTTTATTATTTTCAACCCATTGTGTCCCAGTAATTCAATATTGAAAAACATGCGTTTTACCACCCTGTATAAGTACATATCTATGCCTGTTATAAATTGATAACAAATTAAATTCTGAAAGAAGTGAGTCGTAAGAAATATTATTATCTGGATAAGTCCGGTGTTTACACAGTATTTATAAATACTTAACAAAACGTTTTTGTACACGTTCAAGTAAGGTAATGAATTGTTTATAACCAGGTGACCAAACACATGCACAATAACACAGTTTACTTATAATAAACGAGTCATAAAGTCTTAAGACAGTATTTATATTTCTAAAATCACGACTATTGCGAATTATAAATCCAAGCAACTTATATGAATCACTAGTTACCTTTTGAATATGATTATTGAACGTTAATTTATTATCAAATATAACACCTAAATCACTAACACGCTCCACTTTACGAATTAGTGTGTCATTAAGTTTATAATTATAGTTATAAGTATTACGTAATCTACTATATGTTACAGCTTTTTGAAATATTAATTGTGAGGCCATTATCTACGCACCAATTAGACAATTTTGTGAGATTAAATTGTAATTTTTCACAATGTTCGACATCCTTAATAGTACAATACAACTTTACGTCATCAGCATACATCAAAAAATTACAATCCAGGACCTTGGAAACATCATTAAAAAATATAAGAAATAATAAGGGATCCAGATTAGACCCCTGAGGCACCCCACTATTTGCTGTGAAAACATTGGAATTGCAACCCATATAACTGACATAAAGTTGCCTGTCTATAAGAAAAGATTGTAAAACATTAATAATATTTGAAGAAACGTCATATTGGCTCAAACGAAGCAGAAGTTTATCATGTGGCATGGTATCAAATGCCTTACTGATATCCGTATAAATGACATCTACCTGACTACCACTATCAAGTTCGCTTGACACATATTGGGTAAAGCACAAAAGATTAGATTGCGTACTACGTTTTTTTTACAAAACCATGTTGATATGACGTTATATGATGGTCAACATAAGTGTGAATGAAGTCTGAGAGAATAGTTTCCAGAGCCTTAGAGAAGTTTGAAATTATTGAAATCGGTCTATAGTCCTTGATTTTAGACCGATCGCCAGATTTAAAAACAGGACAAATACCTTCCAACAGTTTGGAAAAATACCTTTCGATAGGACAATATTAAAAATATGTGTTAAAGGAATTGCTAATTGTGAAGCACAGTCTTTAAAAAAAAAACTTGGAACCTGATCGGCACCCATTGTCAGATTCGATTTTAGTTTTTTCAAACAAGAAGTAACAAGTTTTTAATTCACACTTAAATCGCCCATTACCTTAAAACCATTTTGAGAAGCACACAGAGAAGTATATGTATCACTGTATATACTTTTAAAAGTATCCGCAAACGATGTAAGAATGTCATTTGGGGAATTTAATACAATGTCATCATTTTTCATCATTCCCGGGATCCTCGTTTTATTCCTCTTCTTGTTGATAAAGCTCCAATATGACTTGGAATCTGATTTGATGTCCTCTTCTGTTTTGTGAATAAAATTAGAGAAAGCTATGTTTATTTTCTCTTTAAGTGAACGCCGGATTATCTCATATTCTGTTCTAGTTGTAGGATGGTTTGCTGATTTTAACTGTATATGTAATATATTTTTTGTTTTAAGTAAATCTTTGATCTCTTTGTCATACCAACTAGGAAAATGTTTACCAGAAGGTTTGTATTTATTTTTAGGAATATGGAAATCAAAGTATATGACCAGTCGGTATCTAAAATATCAGCATATAAATCTGAGATACGCCCAGCTTTAAAATTGTAGCACGCAACAAACTCCCTATTGGCCGAAAAACTATGGCCAGATTCAAATGAAATTTCGAAATATAAAGCAGGATGGTGTAAATCTTCATTAACCTAGACATCATCTGATTTATTTAGTACACATGTGTAATTGCTGGGAATAAATACAAAATCCAGAATTCTGCCATTTTTGTTACATACCGTGTTGAATTGATGTAGGTCATTTAAAGCTATAAAGTTTAAAAGTGGTATAAGGTAAATTGTGGTTTATTTACTTACTCTATTTATTTGGTTACTTCTTACTTTCTCCGTTACGAAGTACGAGAAAGTATTGTGATCGTGATTTTTTTTTCAAATTTTTTTTTTACGGAAATATCCGTTTTGGGGTCCCTAGACGCCGTTTCAACAATTTCTGGAAAAAATGGTGATGTGGCCATCATGTTACTTTCTCCGACAAGATAATATCATTTATATTTACGCTTTCATGGTTTATTTTCAATTGAAATCATATTTTAAATGTACATTGAGCGTTGCGTACACTCAGATGAAACTGACGTTTAAAACGTCAAAATTATGAAAGATGGAAAAATTATACTTCAAATTCAAAAACTCGGTTTACACAAAAACTAACGAGAATTCGAAAAAAACTTATTCTTTAGAAGTTGTTCATTTTGGCATTCTCTACAATTATTATTCACATAAATTTGCTGTAACTATTATCGTTTCATAATTATAAACCAAAAATGAAAGAAACATTAATACTTTTTTTTCTCGAATAGCAATGATTTTATGAAAAATATTTTCAAGGAAAAGATGTTCATTTCTTTGTTGTCTTCAATATTAGTTTATATGTTTTTGTGATATTTTTTATATTTAAGAAAATATTGGCAAAAAACAAAAAATAGTTAAGGTAAACACCCACTTCCGGTGTACGAAATTTTACCAAAAGCTTTTCAGTTCTTCGGATTATCAAATAAGACGTATGTTAAAAGTTTCATACCAATTGCTTTATTAGTTTTTGAGATACAGCGCACACAGCAGACACACACACACACACACACACACACACACACACACACACACACACACACACACACACACACACACACACACACACACACACACACAGATACAAAAAAATTTTTTCCAGAAATTGTTGAAATGGCATCTTGGGACCCCAAAACGGATATTTCCGTAAAAAAAAATTTTGGAAGAAAAATCACGATCACAATACTTTCTCGTACTTCGTAACGGAGAAAGTAAAAATGGTATGTGTGTCTGTCTATGTGCGCTGTATCTCAAAAACTAATTGAGCAATTGATACAAAACTTTGAACATAAGTCTTATTTAATAATCCGAAGAACTGAAAAGCTTTTGGTAAAATGTTGTACACCGGAAGTGGGTGTTTACCTTAACTGTTTTCTTGTTTTCTTCCAATATTTTTTAAATATGAAAAATATCACAAAAACATTTAAACAAATATTGAAGATAATAAAGAAATGAACATCTTTGGTTTAAAAATATTTTTCATAAAATCATTGTTATTCGAGAAAAAAGTTTATTAATTTTTTTTTCATTTTTGGTTTATAATTATGAAACAATAATAGTTACAGCAAATTTATGTTAACAACAATTGTAGAGGAGAATGCTAATATGAACAACTTATAAAGAATAAGTTTTTTTCGAAATCTCTTTAGTCTTTGAGTAAACTGAGTTTTTGTATTTAAAGTAAAATTTTTCCATCTTGCATAATTTTGACGTTTTAAACGTCAGTTTCATCCGAGTTTACACAACGGTCGATGTACATTTAAAATATGATTTTGATTTCAATTAAAAACAAACCATGAAAGCGTAAATATAAATGATACCATCAAGTCGGAGAAAGTAACATGATGGCCACATCACCATTTTTTATAATATGGTAGATTAACGTGGAAAGAGTGATAATGCGGTCATCGTTTTTGTAAGGTATAGCAAGTGTTGATATTTTTCCTTTATCTTTCAGAGTATAAGGGTGACAAACGGAGGAAATCAATTATTGTAAAATCTTTGCACTGTTTACTTAAAATAAGTTTTTCTCAATTTCCTGAGTCGCACAATTTAAACATGATTTCTTTCTGAGAGGTATATTTCAAAGCTCTAAAATCTGTTAATAAATAATAAATGTTTATTTACCGCCTTGCGGCCTTGGAATGTTATCTTACAATACAAAATTCAAATTAAATCATCTCTATTAACATAACAAATAATTACAAAACTATAACTAAATGTAAACACACCCATGCATATTAGAGTGGTCCTTAATTTTTTTTTTTTGGGCTCCCACCCCAGTAGATCTATTCTTTGGGCCAAAAAAATGGGGGGAACGTGGTCCGGAATTTTTTGGAAAAGATTTAGTGACGCTCTAGGTCAAAAACGCCATTTTTATAAAAAAATTGGAATTTGCGTAATAATTTGTATTTAGTTCGTGAACTTTGGTGTTTTTGGACTTGTTTTCGATAGAGAACTTCTAAATCGATATTTTAAGCCCATCCCGATCGATTTCCATCCCCCCTTCCACTTTCAACCGATTTTTAACGACCAGAAAATCGGAAAAAATTTAATTTCCCCTAATTTGGATTTAGTTCATGAATTTTGTTGTCTTTGGACATGTTTTTGATAAAGCACTTCAAAATCGATACACCCCGATCAATTTTCATTCCCTCCTTCCACTTTCAACCAATTTTTAACGACCAGAAAAATCGGAAAAAATTTAATTACCCCTAATTTGTGTTTAGTTCATAAACTTTGGTGTCCTTGGAGATGTTTTCGATAATTCTTCGAAATCGACAATTGAAGCCCATCCCGATCGATTTTCACCGTATCTTTTTTAACCGACTTTTTAACCGTTTTTTGACGACCCAGACCACCGGTAAAAATTGCAATTTGGCCGATAATTCCTATTTGGTTCTTTAGGTTTGGTGTCACTTCTGAATTGATACTTCAAGCGCACCTCCAGCGACTTTTACCGTTCCTTCTAGGTGTTAACCGATTTCTAATTGAAAAGAGTAGGTTTATTCAATATAAGCACATTTACAAATTCAGGTCTGTTACATATAAATTGTTCAATAGTTTTTGAGTTTGCGTTTCTTTCTTGCTGTCTCCATAATTTGTCCTGTAGTCTTCCAGCACTTGTAAGATATATTTTTTCAGCTCTATTTCTTGCGAGAAGCAGTTATAGTTAGTCCTGGATGAGTTTCAGATTTCTTTCAGCGGTATCATTAACTACCTTTAAATTTTTCACTATAGTGCTGGATTCCACATAGGATTATTTTCTTGCCCAATGATCAGGAGTTGTATTCAAGAAACCAGTATCCAGGCAAAACCTTGTAAAAAGGTTCATAGACAGTGAATTGATAAAATAGTCAATGTCTCTTTCGACAAAATCTTCAACTCCGTCGAAGTATATGATAAACCTCTTTTCATATTCAGCCCCGGGTTCCTCATCCAATTTCGCCACCATTCTGCGTTTAGTCTCAACTGACAAACCTCTATCAAAGAAGGATAATGCAGCACACTCAGGAGTCAGGTACCACAAGTGCCTTAAAAAATTCTTCACGGTCACCTCAGATATTTCTTGATCAATTTCCCTCAACTCATGGAGGTTTTTTTAGTAATGCAAGGTCGTTGCAAGGCGCTGAAGTGGGTAGTGAACAAGTGAACCAGTCTTTAACGTACAAAACAACAATGAAAACACAGACTTGCGCCAACTTCCGTTTATCGACAGCATTCATGCGAAAATCATCTCTAAATAGTTGTATTTTCAGAGAATATATTGCCTTAGACATCCACCTGGCGTGAGGCATTGTTCCAGGAAAATAAAACTGATAGTTTGGATGAACAAACCCGAGAAATATTTGAGTCAGTTCTAGCAGTTCCCGATAGTCTCCTCTCATATTAGTTTACAAGTAAAATTGTAAATTTCATCCCTTCTCTGGACCAGAATGCCTTGCAAAATGCCATCGTCAACTCCAAACCGATATGCGCTCTTGTCTATATCACCCCAAGCTCCTTTGAATCTCTTGAATAGAGCTACATGAGGGCCTACAGTACCGGGGAGCTTTTTTTTCATAAACAGCTCTTAGAATCAATTCCCTAGCATGGTGACGACAAGGGAAATACGAAATCTCGCTCGGCAACATTTGTTCCAGTAAAGTTGCTGCCCTGTTTATGTGACCCAGATTTGTCGGTGCACCATCGCAACAAAAAGCTTTGATTTTATCACTCAATTCCCAGTCTTCTAAAACCTTTGACAGAGCATTTGCCAGAGTTCCACCAGACGAATCTTCTAGTTGAGGTACCCCAAGGATCTTTTCAAAATCACCATTTGTTACAATCACTGCGATTCTCTCCGACTGCTCTGAGAATTATTGGGCGAATCTTAATTGTTAGAGATTGTTGTGGTCGTTGAAATCGGTGAAAAACGAAAGAAGACCATGGAAATCGCTCGAGATAGGCTTCATGTATCGATTTCGAAGTGGTTTATCGAAAACATGCCCAAAGACACCAAAGTTCATGAACTAAACACAAATTAGGGGAAATTATTTTTTTTACGATTTTCTGGTCGTTAAAAATCAGTTGAAAGTGGAAGAGGGTGATGGAAATCGATCGGGATGGGCTTAAAATATCTATTTAGAAGTTCTTTATCGAAAACAAGTATAAAACACCAAAGTTCACGAACTAAATACAAATTATTGCGCAAATTCCAATTTTTTTTGACAAAAATGTCGTTTTTGAACTAGAGCTGTCACTAAATCTTTTTCAAAAAAATCCGGACCCCGTCCCCCCCTATTTTTTTGGCCCAAAGAATAGATCTAGGGGGTGAGAGCCCAAAAAAAAAATTAAAAAAAATTAAGGACCACTCTAATGCATATACATAGATACCGTCCCACATTCACCTTTTTTTAAATTTAGTTCGGTTCTTTGTTTCGTGACCCCTCACATCTACTCCAATCCTTCTCCGTCTCCTTTCAGCACTTCAACACATGACCTTTGCTCCTCTTTCATCTCGTCACATTCTTTTAAGATATGCTCCAGGTTTCATTAGCTTCCCCACAGAGTCTACACATCTTTCTGTCTTCTTGCATTCAAAATCTGGGTACTCTCTCTCTCTCTCTCTCTTCATTTCCACACCGGAATCTCGCAATTATATTTCTTTCATGTTTGTTATATTTCGGGTTTTCCAAGTACTTTGGTGAATCATTCTCAATAATTCATTTATAATTAGCATTATACCTAGACTCATTCACCCGCGTTGTTCGTTCTTGCATTTGTACGTCCCTATCTCTCGACATAATTTCGTTCCGTAGTTGTCTTCCGTTCAGTCTCATTCTTTCTACTTCTTTAACTGCATAGCCATTCCTCTTATAATACGAGGGCAATCCATATAGTAACAGACGTTTTGGCCTGGCGCGGCAGTTGGCGGCACTGGCGCCACCATCTTGGCTACAGAATGTTTCTACAGGTGTAGAAACATTCTGTAGCCAAGATGGTGGCGCAACCAGCCGTGGTGACTAGAGCATCGTGCATATTGTACTTTTTATACAGTGGCGTTTTAAAATGACCGCTGCAATTGAAAATCCCGCCAGTTGTGAAGTGCGTGATGTGATAAGGTTTTTGTTGGCGAAGAATTACAAACCGATTGAAATTTATCGCCAGATTTGTGACGTGTACGGCAACGGAATAATGAGTGAAAGCCGAGTGAGGCAGTGGTGCATTGATTTTAAAAATGGCCGAACTAATGTTCACGTTGAGGATCGCAGTGGTAGGCCTAGTCTTGTGACTGATGAATTGTTGGTGAAAATAAATGAAAAAATCCGTGAAAATCGTCGTTTCACGATTACGGAACTCACGGAACATTTTCCCCAAATTTCACGGAGTTTAGTTCATGAAATCGTAGTTGGTAAACTTGGATACCACAAATTTTGTGCCAGGTGGATTCCGAAAATCCTAACGAAAGACCACAAAAACAAAAGACTTGCTGCAGCACTGAAATTTCTGCAAGAGCACGATAAAAGTGGAAACCATGTTATCGATCGTATCGTAACTGGTGACGAGACTTGGGTACAGCACGTGACCTGTGAAACAAAATGGCAGTAGGTGCAATGGGGTCACACGCATTCGCCCAATAAACCGAGAAAGTGTCTGCAGACGCTGTCAGCAAGAAAAATCATGGCTATTGTGTTTTGGGATGCTCAGGGAGTTATTTTCGTTGATTTTCTTGAACGTGGTCTAACAATAAATTCAGAGAGGTATTGCGAAACACTCCGAAAATTAAGACGCGCGATACAAAACAAGCGTCGGGGAAAACTTAACGATAAAATTTTCTTTTTCCTTGACAACGCTCATCTACACACAGCCAATCGTACTCAAGAGCTCTTGCGTGATTTTGGATGGAAAATTTTCAGTCATCCGCCATACAGCCCGGATTTGGCCCCGAGCGACTACCATCTGTTCCCAATGAGGAAGAAGTGGCTCGATACGCAACGCTTTGACACTGACGCTCAACTCCATGCCGGTATAAACCAGTGGTTGAACTCGCAGGCGGCAGATTTCTACAAAGAGGACATTGAAAAGCTTGTAAAACGTTATGATAAATGCCTTAATTTATATGGCGATTACATCGAAAAATAACCCACGAGTTTACCTTCAAACTGTATATAATGAAAATTAGTTTTTTTCACTTTGTTAATTTTTTATTTCAAAACGTCTGTCACTTTGTGGATTGCCCTCATAGTTTTTTCCGCTCTTTATTTTCCGTCATTTTCCTCTATTTCTTCTTTAAGTATTGTTGCAGAATTTTGCAATCGCTTCTTTCCCTCATTCTTTCTTCATATTTGAACGCTCTTTTACACGACCATAGTTTCTCTCTATCCACACTGTCAAATGCTGCCTTGAGATCCAAGAACATCGTATACAATTTCCCTTTATTCTTTGATATTTCTCTTCCAACGATATGATTCAGATAAATATGTTGTCTATGGTACCTCTTCTTTTTATGAAGCCGGCCTGTCTATCTGGTACAATTCCTTTAATTTCCAATTCCTCGTTCATTCTTTCTTCTAAAACTGTCAGCAGATCCATTAAACTCAATATTTACGCAGATAGCGAACCTTTTTTCACACCATTCATGGACCAATTCTTGGGGTTCCCCGTTCACAGCGCAACGGCGCAGAATAGAGGCAAATATTCGGGGATTGTTTTCCATGACCGTCAAATAAAATATGAAAAATAGCTCTTAAAGATGAAGAAAGCTAAAATGCCTCTCAGTATTTTTGCGGGTATCGATTTTTGGTAATTTTCCAGTCCATGATACTAAACAATACGCATGTGCGAAAATTATGCGAACGATATGGTATGTTGTCACGTCTCCTTATTATAATCGGGATGTTTTCATTCAATTTCATTTACAATAGTTTGCAACTGTTGGCGTTTATACTTAGGTTAGGGTTAAGCTAAGGTTTTCTTTGTGCCGCCCATTTTTAGAGGTTTCGGTTATTTCGCTCGGGTTCTTGCTCTGTATGTCATTGCCTTTAAATAACTCCAAAAGATGATTTATCCACTCCTCCTGACTAATTGTCTCGTTTTTTTTTTCTTTGGAAGAAAGAAATTCTTTGTTCATAAATCACAATGCCTCTTCTTCTGAATGTATTGCTTCTGTTTTGCTCTCTTTTTTATCCTATATTTTGCTTTGCTTGTTTTGCATGTCTTTTTGTGTACCTTTAGAACACTCTGGTACTCCTTTTTTGTTGTTTTTGCGTGTTTCCATTTTCTAAAAGTTTTTCTCGCCTCTCTTTCGGTTTGTGCATTTCCTGTTCCACCATCTGCTCCACAGATTATCTTTCCCTTCGCTCAAACATTTTTCGTTGTTGCTTCCGAAATTCCTTCATCATGTTTTTAGCCCCTGTTTTTTTGAAGTTAGTTTTATTCAGATATTTTCTCTAGTTTACGATGGTATCTTCATTGAATATTTCCTTTTTCATAAATTCTTTGCCTTTTGTATATTGTTTTTTGCCCGATCGGTAATTTTCTTTAATTTACAAGTTTTGCTCTCCGGGCGGTTCGATCAACTTAAGGCCCATGGCTCTGTTGTAAAGTATATTTATTAAAACAAACCTCAAGTGTTTTTTTTTTAATTTAATTTGGTAACACATATTGAGGTTATTTATTTATTTATTTATTTATTTATTATGTATATACGGGAAACCCCTTTTACAAAAATTATAATACAAAATACAAAATAGACGTCATTCTTAAAACTGATAATTAACAATAAAATAAAAGAAATACTATTAACTACAATTACAAATTTAAGATGTAATAACTGACAAGTAAATTTACAAAAACTTTTTTAATAGTAATTTATATCTAATAAAAGTCGAATTGAATAAATCAAACCAAGGTTGATTATTAATTAAATTTGCCGATCTCATCATCCTACTGATAGGGTTGTTGTAGCTCCTGTTTGAAGATAATGTCTGCACTCGGAATATTGGCATAGTCCTAAGCCGACGATCATTATTTGAAGAAAGAAAATCCAGATGCAGTAGAAGCTCTGCACACTCCATGGTTCCATTAATTATTTGACGGCGATCAGCTAAACTTTTCAAATTCAACTCTTTCATTATACCGGAATAGGAACCCTGCACATGCCTTCTTCCCAACTTGTATTGGATGGAACGCAGAAACTTCTTCTGTATCATCTCCAATCTATTAGTTTGATTTAAATAATAGGGTAACCAAATTGTAGTAGCATACTCCAAGTTCGAACGAACTAAAGCACAAAACAGACATTTTAAACAATCAGTACTTAAATACTTGCAAGATCTCCAGACAAAACCCCACATTTTTAATGCTTTACTACAAACATTAACAATGTGCGAATTGAAGGTTAACCGATTATCAAACGTGACTCCCAAGTGTTTAAGCCTATTATCACCAATTTTATAGTTGTACTCAATAGTGAAACGCTTACAGGAAAATGATGTTGCATTTCTCATCATTTAAAAATAGTTTGTTCAAATGACACCAATCATTTATATTGGAAAGATTGGAAACTGTTGAACGTTTTGGTACAAATCCATGTTGCTTAATTGATAGAATTGATTTAGACATCCAATAAATTTGTTTCGCAACTATACTATCTAACATCTTGGGAATTAAAGACTGCAGACATACTCCTCTATTGGAACCACGTGACGATTGCCTGACTTGAAAATTGGATGTACGTAACTTATTTTCCAGATTGCTGGAGAAACACCACACATTAATGATTTAGAAAATATATCATATAATGGACCACATATTAAATAGATACAATTCAACAAAAAGCAGCCAGCAAGACCATCAGGTCCAGCACTGTCCAGTATTGGGTTTAAGGCTAAGAATATGGTTAAAGATGTCTTCTTTAGAAGTCATCAGTTTGAAATCATTTACAAGGGAATAGTTAGTCGATGAGTCATTACTGGATGTAGCTGATTCACAAGTGTACACGGTACTAAAATAATCCGCAAATAAATTAACAACGTCTTCACCATTTGAACATTTATGTTATGTTACTTATGTTATGTTCCTACCTATAAATTCATTTGCTGTGCCACACAACACCACATCGTAGGTTCATCTTCCAAAATTTATTGGGCTGTGCTAATAGCATCCTGAATACGTTTAACTGGTGTGCCCTCATTTTTTATTTTTAAAAATGTAATTATTTTGAAAAAGATTTGATTCTGATTTCTTGTGATCTTTATTTATCTCATATATGGGAGATTCCATGTCAACTGATCAGCAAGTGAACGGGGTGGTTTTCAAATCGGCACCGGAAGTATCGAGTCGTGTTCGGGACAGCAAAATATGGAAAATCTTCAATTTTCAGCCCGAATTTTCAATACGAATAATTTTGTGATTTTTCAATTTTTTGCGGACGATGACAAATTTTCGTTCGTAAACTGCCAGAAGCGAGAATTTCAGTTGGAAAATATTTAGAAAATAGCAAATCGATGCAGAAATTTTCTGAGGAAACCATTCCCGTCGACAGAATTTTGATTGCATGCTTCGTCGGTCGACAAAATCGTCCAAACTGTTTTTTTTTTCAAACAGCGATATCAAAAAAGTATTATTTTTTTTAAATATTTGTCGGCAAAAGTTTCCTTTTTTTGAGTACTATAAGAGGGAAAAAATATATTGGTGTGTATTTGCGTTTTAGATAATAAAAAATATAAAAAACTGTGTGTTTTCGTGAAAAATGGACATATTTACGTGTTCAGCCCTGTGACTACGTATCCAAACTTCCCATTTGCCATTTTTTGTGCTCCATACTAACACTTTAATGTTAAGAGAACATTTCTAGTCCGTCGCGGGATTTCAGGGGTTTGAATTTTACTTTTGTTCGTCATTTCTGCACTTTGAAGGAAATGTTCTTCATAGATACTAATAATTGAATTAGAATTATCTTGATTATTGTAATTCAGACGTTGACTGGCTAGACATATTGTTCAATTATCATGAATTCACGCTTACCGCGTGTTTAAAAAGTCGCGCCATTGGCATCTCGGCGCGCGACTCATGTATAGTCAAGTGAAGCGGGTTGCATTCTTTCTGTTTAAACGCATGTTTGTACGTGCAATTTCGGCGCTCCAATTAGTGGACTCACCCACCTTCTGTCTAAAAATTTCTTTGTACGAGTGCAATTTAGATACTTATTTACAGTCTTTTAGATTTCTGCATCTTTATGATCATCTTGGTCGCCATTTTTCTCTAGTAAACTTATACCTGCGCTAAAGGCTCTGGCAGGCAGCGGTCTTTATTATTCTCAATATTCTCATTATTCACAAAATTCCTGCGCACGCAGCGAAAATGAGCGATTTTTTCAAGTCTTGCCATGAAAACATGATGTCTGTTTTCTGTGAACATGTCACCTCAGAGGAAATCGCGTTTCCTAGAGAGAGTGAGGAGAGGGAAGCCAAAAGAATCCCGGGCACGAGAAGCTTTCATCAGTTTTGTGTTCATAATGAGCAAATCAATAAATGTAAATGGAACAGCATGGGTTTTTAAGAAATAGGTCTACTGTTTCCAATTTACTATCATACCATTCTTATTTGTCTGAGGCCTTGGAAAATGGATATCAAGTGGATGCTGTGTATACTGATTTCTCCAAGGCCTTTGACCGAGTTGATCACGATATTTTACTAAGCAAATTAGATTCCATTGGGTTGGGTGGTGGCGTAATTAAATGGTTAGGTAGCTATTTAACCGGTAGATCACAGCGCGTTAAGATTGGTAACGCTTGCTCTTCAGAGATTCAAGTTACATCTGGTGTTCCTCAGGGCTCGCACTGTGGACCTATTTTATTTTTGTTGTTTATCAATGATATTGGACAAAGTTTAGAATTTAGTTTCTTCTGTTCGCTGACGACTTAAAGATATTTGCGCAAATAAAAACAATCAATGACCAGGAACACTTACAACGCGATCTAAATAAGTTGGCTGAGTGGTGTGAAACGAATCATCTTTTTTTCAATTTAAAGAAATGTAGTTCTATATCATTTCATCGTGGGAAGAAATTGGAATACCAATATAGTATATGCAACTACCTTCTAAACTGCGTAAACGATATTAGGGATTTGGGTGTAACCTTTAATTTTAAATTAAATTTTAGTGGACATATCAGGATGATATGCAGCAAAGCATTGCAGATTCTAGGTTTTGTAGGTAGATTTTCTAGAGACTTTAAGGTACCTACTCTGCGGTCGCTGTATGTCTCCTTGGTAAGACCCCATTTGGAGTATGCTTCTTGTGTGTGGTCACCCTATACGCGAACGCTCGCAGCTGAATTAGAAGGGGTGCAAGGCAAATTTTTGCTCTTAGCCTCTAGAAGGTTCGGAAATAGTAGACTGCAGTTCAGTCACAGTGGAATGCTAACTTTGCTAGGTCTTGAGTCGTTGGAGGGCAGAAGAATCTTTAGTGATTTGTGTATTATTTATAAAATAATAAATGATGGAATAGATTGCCAGTACTTGGTAAATCTCCTACAATTTTATGTGCCACGAAGAGGTCATTATAGGTCCAAGACCCTCTTTCGTATACGTTTGCATACAACAAAGTATGGCATGTTCAACCCAATATGTAGGATGATGCGCTTCTGTAACCAACTTAATAACGACAGCAATTTTATACTATTTCAATCGTCATTTCTCCATTTTAAATTACATTTGAAACGTATCGACTTGTCCATTATCGTTTGTCAACATTAATTTATTTTAGTCTGAATTAGTTGTGTTTCTTATTTATTAATGTAATCAATTTTATCTATTTATTGATCTCTATTTATTATTTTAATTAATTTTTATCTATTTGCTATTGTGATTTACTATTTTAATCAATCTTATCTATTTGTTATTTATTATTTTGCAACTTGTTTGTCAATTAGTATGAGTACATCGTCATTTACAATTTTATTTATTAATTCTGTGATATTTATACACCATCTATAGTGATATTGTAGTGTGATATTATAATATTTAGACTTTTATTTATTTGTTTTTATTGAAATTTCTTCAACTTTCGTTTATATTACCGTATTTATTGAATATTTAGTATGTTTTATTGCAATGTAAGAGTAACATTGGATTCTCTACTCAACGAATAAGTCCGTCGACATCATTTAAATTCACATCAGGCCAAGTTTTTTTTTTTTTTATATTAGTTTTAAGTTAATTATTAAGTCGTACATTGTTTTCTGTTATGTTTTTATTATATTTTTTATTTATTTAATTTCATACAGCAATCTCTATTATTTACATAATACATATGTAATAAAGTTGTAAAAAGGTGAATCCGTCAAATAAATTAAATTAAATTAAATTAAACACACAAGTATGGACGAAACTTGGGCATTAATTTTTGATTTGAAGGGGAGGGTGTTGAAACTTTGGAAAGCCAATTTATATGTTGCTTTTCTATTCAATAACAAGTGGCATTTGGGCCTCATAATGCACAGTAACGAAGACGATCTTGTGGCAAAAATTTTAGTTCTGAACAATAATTCTGCCTCGAAAGTTTACTCCTTTCCAGACTAATCTATTTGGCTGACTATACCATTTCTGCATGTCATGTGTGAGGTTAAGCTCACTGAAAAAAAGAAATCGGTGAAAACTTTCAGTCTTAATAAGTCTCAAGCACACAAAAATCAAGGACATTTGAACAAATTCAGTGTTGAACAGGTGGACCCATAAAATTCTTTGTATCATTAAATGAATCAATAAAGTATTATTACTTTTCTGGTTTTTTTCCTATTTATTTTCACATGCTTGCAATGGTTTTCTATTACTTTCAGAGTTCCAGTCTTTCTGGAAAAAGTCAGAAAATTTCTACTGGCAATAGAAGTATTATTTGCTTTAAATTAGGAGAATGGCTAAACTGGAGTGAATACTCCTCGAATCAGACGGGTAACTTTCCCTTAACACCAAATTATTAGTATGGAGCACAAAAAGAAATGGCCAATGGGAAGTTTGGATAAGTATTCACAGGACTGAACACGGAAATATGCCAATTTTTCACGAGAAAATCCAGTTTTTGTATTATCTAAAACGCATGTACACACCAATATATTTTCCCCCTTCAAGTACTCAAAAAAAGAAAACTTTTGCCGACTTCCAAAAAATTTTTAAAAAATGATCCTTTTTAGATATCGCTGTTTGAAAAAAAAATGTGGACGATTTTGTCGACCGAGAAAGCATGCAATCAAAATTCTATCGGCGGGAATGGATTCCTCGGAAAATTCTGCATCGATTTCCGATGTCCGCAAAAAATTGAAACAATCATAAAATTGTCCGTAATTCTGAAATGGTGTAACATCCCGGGCTGAAAATTTAGAATTTTCCATATTTTGGTGTCCCGAACACGACCTGATACTTCCGGTGGTGATTTGAAAACCACTCCATTCCCTTGCTGATCAGTCGGTATAGAATCTCCCATATTGAGTTTGAAATCTTTTTGACAATCTTGTAAGGTCCTATTTTTAGCTCATCAAGTTTTTCTTCTATTCTGTTTATTTCCGTTTTCTACGTATACTAGATCACCTACGTTAAATTCAAAGGCCCGCATTTATATATGTTATTTTAACTAATTGACGGATAAATGCGATTATTTCGTCCAACATAAAATACACTTTTTTCATTGGTTCAAATTTGTGTATTCATAACTGACAACTCTATGTTTTCGATTTCGTGCTTCGGCTCTTTATTGTTTTATTGCGTCCTGTGTTTTCGTTTTTGTATTTCACTTGGCTATTGGCTGTTTCAGTCAATGTGGAAGCATCGCATGTAGCTTTGATCTTACGAAATGTCAATGTCATCATTTACATGAATCCAAAACGGTTTGGAGAATTTAGTTTAAGTGAAATAAAAAACAATGTGGAAGCACATACGCCCCAAAATACCGTGCGGTTAAAAAAATACGCCTGGAAACAGTTCTCTGAATCTTGTAAAGAACGAAATCACTGCCTTGAAGAAAATACATCAAACGAACAACTTGCTGATATACTCACTGATTGGGCTTTCAATATGCGAAAAATGGATGGAACTGAGTACAAGGAAATGGTAATCAAAACGATTTGGAATAATGCAGCAATAAAAAATAATAATAAATTATTAAAATGAATGTATTTTTCTTACGAAATAATCTTAACAAATACAACTCGTGTAAATAACGATTGTCGCAAATTCTTTCTCTTTTTCGAAATAAATTATGTTGCTTTAGGAAACCCCACTCGCGCTATCGCGCTCGTGCGGTTTCCAAGCAACATAATTTATTTCTCAAAATCGAATGAATTTGTGTTTCGACAATCATTAATACACTCGTTGTATTACTTGCGAGAATAATATGACAACGTGTCATTTATTTGAGCGGGAAGTAAATATTTGAAATAAATCTAATGAAAATCGAAGGAATTATGAGAAAGTTTATGTATGCAGTTGATTAAAAATTGTTTTATGTACGTATTTTCGCAAAATTTCTACGATTTTCGTTGTACTTATTTAAATTTTTTTAAATTTCCCGCCAAATAAATGATACGTTCATATTATTATCGCAGTTTTTCATCATTAGTTAAAAGCGACTCTAAATGTGAGGTATGCATGTGGGCTAAAGTGTTTTCTATGTTTGTCGAATAGCGTTTTTTTTTTGTAATTGTGTGATTTTATTTGATTGTTGATTGCTATTTCCCTGTTTTTAATCCAATCATGATTTCGTTTACCTTGCTTTATTTTTTCTGGTACGATTGTAATATCTGTGCCGTATAGTAGAAATTTTGGTTCAAATCTCGAGACTGAATGTACCATTATATTTATGTATACATTTTTTAGCTACTCTTGTCCAGACCTTCTTTCTTTTTCTTTATTTATTTTGCATCTAATTTTATTTACTAGAGTTTGATTTAGGGTTCGTTTAAATCATTAGAAAATTGTTTATTTTTATCTCGAAATTTTTCTCATCTATATGTTCATTAATAGTATATTGTACAACGAGCATATAATGATGGCTATTAATCACGAGAACGATGTTTGCGAGTGGAGTAAATCGTTTGAGTGATTAATTAAAATCGTTTGAGTGATTAAAATTAAAATCGAAAATAAAGTTGTAATTACAATTACAATTGAAAAAAAAATTAAAATCAGTATTAAACAGGGTAAATAAAATATTATCATAAATCGCGTTCTGTGAACTAAAGCGCAAATTAGCGTATTTAATAAGCAGATTAAACACGCAAATGCGTGTTTAAGAAATGGAGTGTTAAATATACCCCATAAATGCTGCCTGTAGAATTAAATAATATGCACATTATAAGATTTTCGTGAACAAAGTTTATTAAATATTTCTCTGAATTATACAGT
This sequence comes from Ocypus olens, assembly GCA_910593695.2. NCBI lineage: Eukaryota > Metazoa > Arthropoda > Insecta > Coleoptera > Staphylinidae > Ocypus > Ocypus olens. The sequence goes on along the minus strand of OU343054.1, from coordinate 14,666,419 downwards.
CCGCCAGAAAGATGTATATTGTCAATTGATTTGAATTTCGAGTATGTTGTAGTGTGATAGTAACAGATACCGGTACTCGTCATTACGAGAGTGAGAAAACAAAATGACTGAAGCACGCTTGACGTTCGAGCAGTAAAATTGCATTTTTTTTTTAAGATTTTACATTTAAATAAATACATGAAATAAAATTAGGTCCGGTTAGGCTAACAATGAATAAATGCAATTTCGAAAAACTGGTGACCGATGGACGATTTCTGACGACGGATTCGGAATCAGCAATCAGAAAAATTCATATGAAATAGTTCTCAGCGTCCAAGAAACAAAAACTTTGTTTACAAGCAAGCAATCATTAAATTAAATGTTTGAACTGCCATCCACAGTTTCAACCTGTAGAAATTCTTCTTGAACATTTTTAATATTTTCCGAGCTAATTGCCGAAACCATACTATATTATATAGAAGGTCAAAATCATTGCTGTTTGAAAAAATTGCTACAAGCACTGGAATAAGGACATTTTGCAAAAACTTTAAATGTCGGGTTCTCACCTTTAATTGTCATTTACTCGAAAAATGTCTGATGTAATATAGCAATATTTTTTTCGCGGATTGATATGAAATGTAAGATTTTTCGGCCTGCTTTTAGGCCGTGAAATATCACTTTTGCGGACTAGGCTTTAAAAATGCTTATTTATGCCTAGGCTGTAAAAGTAATGAGCCAATCAGGTGAGACTACGTCATGCTATTTCGCCAATCAGATGAGACGCCGCGTCGACCAATAAAAACCGCCCGGAATTTTTTTTGACATTACAATGTATTTTTCGCTTAATTGAGAGATGGCTTCGAATTTCCCGTACCAAAAAGGCCAAAAAGAGGTTCCCCGAAGTTTTAATAACACCGCGTGTGATTTTCCTGACCTCCATGCGAGTCCCTAACTTATCCACGCACAAAAATCGTGTCGCCGAACGGTGGCGAAATTTGCTTGCCGTGACTGTCTCCTAGTGGCCCGGCATTTGACGTTTAAACGTCGTCGAACGGCGCACTTATTTCCTGGCACAGTAGAACGGGATACTTTCCTGCAGATGTTGCCTGTGAAAGAAGCCCAATAAGGATTTGGAGGTTACGTATTCTGTAAGTTTTATTTCAATTTAATCATTCAACAATAATAATACGAACATAATGACTTTAATATTTTTAATCGTAAAGAAATGTGTGTGATACTAAGAAAGTGCAATTTATTGAAAAGTTTCAGAATTCCTGAATTAAAATGTATCACAAAGTAATGGCTTCTACCATGAACCATATGTAAAAAAAAAATGTATTGAAGAGTTTTACTCGAAATAATTATACGGTCCGTCCGATTTAAATATTCATTGCATGTCACTTACGAAATCATGATCATTATGATTATAAATGATTACACCACAGACACCATCAAAATGCGGACACCACAATATGTATTATAAATGTCAATTTTTGTTTTACTTGGGTACTTGGGTAAATTTTTACAAAGCTACCTGCGATATGTTGATAGATTAGATAATGTAATGAAAATTATTGCACTGCGAGTTATTACTAATTTCTCCTGAACAATCCGCGAAAAAAATATGTGTTTAACTCGGCAATAAAGAAGATTTCCTGACTCGGCTGGATTCACAGCCTCGATCGTATTTCACCACTCGGCGGTGAAACTCCAGCCGCGTCCGTAAATATGTCACCTGATTGCCTTGTTAAACAAATAACTATTATGCTTCCAGTTCGACAATGAAAAAATCTCTCAAAATCAAGAACAAAAATAGGGGGTTGTCATTTAAAATCGACTTTTATGCAAAATGTGTATTTTTATCAAAGAAAATCGATCTGTTTGAGGATTTTTTCAAAAAATATTTTATTTCGGTTTTACTGAATTTATTTCATACTTTAGGCGCGCAATGTATAATGACCAAATTAGGCTTTTTTAATACGATCGAATAATTAGTTGACAAATTTATAAACTTGCACTATTGTCTGGTCTTCCTTAAAAGATTCCAAAAAAGTCGGTAATCTGAAGATGCCAAAGTAATATTGCATGAAATGACAACGACACAATTATTTTATTACTCTCTTCGAGATATTGTTTTGATGTTTATTCCCATGTAATATTTTATTTGGTGCATGTACCAAACCTTATTTAACGATCTGTTACATCGTTCTCCCCAACATTTATTTATTCATTCAGACCATGGAACAATGAGTATGCAAATATTTGCATAGTAATCACGCCAGCGGAGTAACATTCCAATTCGCCATGGAAAAAGTACTTTCTCCATGTAAAACACTTGTTGACAAATCGAGCGAACGCCAATGCCGTAAATTATGCCCGAGGATATCAAAGAGCCAGAGGCAGCCCAATTACTACGGCCGCCTCATTCCGCTAACTCCGCACTGATTTACACTCATTGTCTTAGATAATTAAAAACAGTGTCATAACTCATTTCGAAAAGGTGCCGAGCGAGCAGAACGTATTTAATATTATAATTAAACTTACTTATAAATAGCGCCCGTGTTAACAAAGATACGATTTTATCTCTTGCCGAGCTGACAGCCACTCTCAGCCACTATTTACTCGCTTTATAATGGGATTAAAGCGTGATTTGATATCGGATCATGAGACTCGTTATTTTGTGTAAGTAATAAGACAATACAATTTTAAAAGTAATTTATGTATCAAGGGCGTAAAATGATTGGTTTTGGTCCAAGGGTGGAGATCATCAAACTTCAAGGACCAAAACCCATTGGTTGCTACCATCATTAAGTTTTAATCCATAGAAAATGATTATTTTAAATTTATACGATTAATTGTAATCCTTCTGTCAAGGCAATTTTATTTATGTCTAGATAATGTCAAACTTTGATCAAATATAATTACTCAACTTAAAATAGATACTCGTATGCAGCTGTTTGCATGAAGATTACATCTGCAAAAATGTCAGATTGTCATCGTATATGTGTTTACCGCAAGTTAAAGTAAAGCAAAGTCGCGACTGCTTTGTCGGCAAAGAGTAAGACATCACCATCTAAGCGCAGCCGGGCCAAATATTTGCGCGTTTATGTGAAATTTATTTGCAACACGTTTGTTTTCGTTTGTTTGTCCACGTGAAAAGTTATCATCATAAGAAGTTAATACCCGACTTACAAATCCCCGGATATAAATCAGGCCGGAAGTGAAGAAGGTCGCGGTTCACGTGGCGGCGTCTAGACGCCGAGAAAGGATAGCCCGAGGGGGCGCAAGAAAAGCGTCGTAACGAAGCGTTCCATTATTTGTTAAATGTATATTAAATATTTATTAATTCATAATTTAATAATATGCGTTAATAATATTTCTTTGAAATCATCCGTAAAGTCCGACATGGGAGTCTGTAAAGCATGACAGAAGAAATTAAATAAAGACGAAAAGTAGCCCGAATATTTAACCTGTTCGTAACTCTGCAACATTAAGTGTTCGTTTCCATAGAAAAATATTTGGTGATTGGTCGTATGAAAATAGATAACAATTCAATTAATTTTGGGGTTGAAATGCATCTTCTTGTGAGGATTATTTAGAAAAAATAAATTTTGTACTTCCTGATTAGAGGTGTTCGATTATGGAAATGAATAATCGATTATTAATTCATTTTAATTATCGATTATATCGATTAATCAAATAATAATATTATCCATTAATCAAATGAGCTATTAATCTATTATTCAAATGATCGATTAATCGATTATTCAAATGATAGATTAATTGATTATTCAAATGATCGATTAATCGGTTAATCAAATTATCGATTAATTGATTATTTCTCACGAAAACATTATAAGTGAATCTCGAAATCTAGGCAAGGGGAATTTTCTGGTTTTTATAAATATATGCAGAAGCATTCTCAGTGATTTTCTAAAAATTGAACAATATTCTATTCAAATGAGATTATCTGAAATCTAGTCAAGGGCAGTTTTTAAATCTTCATAAAATTATCTAGAAGCATTCATTCCAAGTAGCTTTGGAAAGTTTTAAAAATGTAGAAGTTGTTTCTCATTTCTTTTCTAACATGATAAATGGGTAATTTGAAAATTGACAAATTTAAATTGAATTTAGGTTATTTCGAAATCAAGGTAAGGGGGTGTTTTCTGAGCATTAATTCTGAGTAACTTTTCTAGAGTTTGAAGTGTGCAGCAGTTGTTTTTCTATTGTTTTCTACTTAATAAATACTAGACTTAAAAATTGCAAAATATTCTGTTCAAGTGAGATTACCTCGAAATCTATAATAGTTAAGGGCTGTTTTCTAATTTTTATAGAATTACCCAGAAGCATTAATTTTAAGTAACTGGACAGTTTTAAAAGTGTGGAAGTTTTGCAGAGCCTTATCTTGAATATTGTTTAAAAATCAAATGTGTCCTAAATGAATAGAACATTTATTCATAATCAGAAAATATACGAATAAAAACATCGTTCCTATTTAAACAGTAAAATATTGTTAGGTTGTTCATATAATGAAATAATCGATTAATCGTATAATCAAATAATAATAATACTCATTTATTGCCCTACGGGAAGACCATTACAGGGATATAAAAATAATCATATTACAAATTAACAACTAAAGACTTAATAAATACAAAAGGAGACGTAAAGGAAAACAAAGAAAAAAAAAGAAAAAATAAAGCTAAATCCTTAAAAGTATAATAATATTAATTAATAATTAGTATATCACTAAACTAATGGACTAATAAACTAAAACTAATAACCGGAGTGATAGCCTAGATTGAGTTTACATGATCGAATAATCGATGAATTAAATAATAAAATAATCGAATAATCGATTAATCAAATAATCAAATAATTAAATAATCAAATAATCCATTAATCGATCAATCAAATTTTAAATTTAAATGAAACTTATCTGTATAGTGATAAAAGCGAGCCGTGCCGCTTTTTTGCTCTGCGGATTTTATTGACTACTTTTTGTCTCTCATTGATTTATTGGAAGACATTCATCCATTTTTATTTCTTATTTTATTTCCATTGTATGATTAATAGATAATGAACTATTCAACATTCATATTTAATATAATTACATTATAATTATTGATATCAAACATTGTTCAATTATTTAATTGCATCTATTCCATCCTTTGTATAACACTGTGTTTCCCGCCCGTGGCCCAATTTTGTTTGTCGATTTTAAAGTGCACATGATAGGCCCCTTGTGGTGAATCGTGCCTTCTGTTTACTTTTATTTTTTTCTTTCTATTTTTATTTATATTTTTCAATAACTGTTTGGTTTTAACTATTTTATACATATACATATGAGTTATTACAATGTCTAAATGTAAGATCTGTGATATGACAGTCAGTCCTAATGATACCGAGACTGTTCATTATCGCACATGTAAACATCTCTTTCATGGCACTAAATGTACCAATCTCAATAAAACGTTGTGCAAAGCTTTAATTGAGAACAAAAGTTTATCTTGGACTTGAAAAATATGCACAGACGCTAAAAATAGTGCCAAAATAATATTCAAGATGATCTTATTAAAGTTGAAGAACACTCCCTGCTTCTTAACTCCATCCTTAACATTCTCAATGCCAACAGAAATAATTCAAATTCGACGTTCGACGTTGTGAAAGTCGGTCCCCCTTTTGAGGAATATCTTCCAACTGAGTCTTTAACAACTAAGCAATCAACTACAACAGCTAATGTAACTGTCATCAATAATCATAAAAAAGGTACTAATGAATCTACATCTGTAATCAGTAACAGAACTGGGTCTAAATCTTCGTCGGACAATACCAAAGTCGATAACATTATTAAACAAACTCAAACACAAAATAAACTAATTATTGGTAGTAAAAATATTTCTAGTAGCGGCAGTAGACAAGTACATTTATATCAGCGGAGAGGCGCCAATGGATCTATATCGGAAGATGTAGTCCAGCTTCAACTGTAGATTCGGTCCTTGATTACGTTCAAAATGTTCTAGATAAAAAAAAAGTGAAATGCTAAGCACTTGAGAGAACTGAAGACATCTGTTCCTACAAGTTAACTGTTAAGGAATCACTTGTCAGGACCATGTAGGACTCTACTCTGTGGCCTACTGGTCTTGCTGTCAAAGAATTTTTTTTTCCAAGGCGCATTAATAAACCACCCGTGACAGGAAATACCACCAAGAGCAAATGTCTGAACAATCTTAATATCTACTATCAAAATGTGAGAGGGCTTAGAACTAAGTTAACTGACTTTTACTGTTCGGTGCTGAAGATTACCCTATCATATTACTTACAGAGACATGGTTGGAGCCGGGGATTTCTAACACAGAGATTTTTGATAGTAGATATAGTGTATATCGTACAGATTGTTCTTCGTTAAATAACTTGATAAACTTCGTGGTGGCGGTGTCCTCATTGCTGTGATGAACAGATATAAATCTTATCCAATTATTACTAATTCCAATGTGGAGGAAGTCTGGGTCCAAGGTATTTGTCAATACGACCAATATGTTCTGCGTTGTGTATACATTCCTCCGAGCTCAGGAATTGAGATTTATCAATCACATTTACGTTCCCTATCGGAAATCTATGCAGTAATGGTGATCAAATGTCATTGTGATGGGCGATTTCAACATGCCAGATCTTGAATGGAAGGAAGTTGATGACTTCGCTGGACTGTTTCTGGTTAATACTAGAAGTAACTCGAGTGCTAAAAGTGCAAGTGAAAGTGTTGTGTGTGATGGATATGCGAATGGTCTTTCTCAATATAATCATATTATAAACGATAAAGGCGAAATATTAGATTTGTGTTTTTCAACTCAGTTGAAGCTGTTACAAAATGTGTTCCTTTAATTACTTGCGATACATATCATCCCTCCCTCAAAATTGTGTGTTCAAATATTATTATCGACTACGTATCATCAGATTGTACTATTGTATATAATTTTAAGCATACTCTTATTAATAACTACCTTTTATCTATTAACTGGAATCAGGTATTTCTATATATTTCGGATGTTGATGATGCTACGCATTTATTTTATAATATTCTGTTTGATTGTTTTGAACAATTTGTCCCATCAAAAGTTATTTATGAACCTAAGTTTCCCCACTGGTTTAGTCCTGAACTTAGGCATCTTGTACGTCAAAAACGTGAAGCTCATAAAAGATTTAAAGCATTAAATTTACAAACTGATTATGGAGTATTTACTGATCTTAGGAAGTCATGTCGAACTCTTACTAAACTCTGCTATAACAACTATATTGCGAATTCTGAAGAATCAATACTTGTAAATCCAAAAAATGGTAAACTACCTTTGTCTATGTTTCATGAAGATAATAATGTGAATGATGGTAAGAGCATTGCTACTGAATTTGCAAAATATTTTTCATCAGTATATAATGAAAAACGTCCATTTTCATGTCAACATAAAATTGAGTCAAATTTGAATATATCAGGAATTAGTATTTCTCCATCAGAAATCCAGTCTGCATTGCAAAATGTTGATATTAAAGGTATCGTTGGGCCTGATGGTATACCTCCGCTCTTACTTAATGTATGTCATTCCACGTTATTTATACCTTTGCATATTTTATTTTCGACGTCATTATCTCAAGGTATATTTCCTTTAATATGGAAGTCTTCATTTGTTCAACCAATTTTTAAAGCAGAAGACAAAAACAACATTAAACATTACAGGGCAGTGTGTATTATATCTGTGCTACCTAAAGTTTTTGAATCACTAATCGTGAAAGACAAATCTAACTCTTTTAAAAATATTATTATCCCTCAACAGCATGGATTTATGAGTGATATATCAGTTGACACGAATCTTTTTTTATATACTAACTTCATTTTGCAATCTTTTGAGGAGGGTACTGAAGTTCATTCAGTATATATGGACATTTGATAAAGTAAACATTGAGCTTTTGTTAGTTAAACTCGAAAAGTATGGCATTTGCGGTTCTATTCTTGGCTTGGATCCTATTTAAAAGACCGTACTCGGCAAGTTCGCATTAACGAATTCTTATCAGGTACATTTTATGCAACATCCGGTGCCCTCGGGGGTCTCCCCTTGTATTTAATATTTTTATAAACGATATATGTTATGGTGTAAGTTCTCCTATATTACTATTTGCAGATGATGTTAAAATATTCAAGAAAATTTCGTCGGACTTTGACTGTATAACACTTCAAAATGATTTAAATGCTATTCATACTTGGTGTGTCATTAATGATATGACAATAAATACAGATAAATGCCATGTAATATTGTTTTCTCGGAAGGCAAATAGTTCCTTTTTCATTTACAATCTAGACAACAATAACCTAAATTATATAAGATATAAATTGTATACTCAGGGAATAATTTTAAATCTAGAACTGATAGGTGACTTAGTCAACCTAGTTAGTCTGGCAAATCGACGTCAATATTATGATTTATGTTTTGCTTTTAAGATTATTAATAATCAAATTACTTCTGGAGATTGCTTCAAATGCTTTTCTTTTAATGTGCCCAGTTACTACTCGATCTTGTCCACTATTATATATTCCATATAGTCGTACATCATATATGTTATTCAGTCCACTTGTGAGGATGTCAAATTCAGTCAACAAATACTGCGATATTCTTCATTTTACTTACTTACTTCCATAGCAAAGTTCAAGCAAAACGCGCGCCGTGTTATATGTTAATCTTAATTTAGTTTTAATTGTAATTTTAATGTTTTAATGTATTATTGTAATATTTACTTGTAAAATGTTTGTATGACGTCAACATATTAAATAAATAAATCAATAATCGATGAATCGATTAATTAAATTATCGATTACTTGATTATTATTTTCGTAATAATCAAACCACTGATTAATCGATTAATCGATTTTTTTGCACAGCCCTATTACTGATATGTAAATTTTATTTTATTTTCTGGACTAGTTTCGGTGAAAAGCATTCAGTGTTTGCTTAATAATTGGTGTTTGTGTCCATATGGTATGGTTTTATTATTTATTATAATGTGTACTTTGCAAATTATCCAGCAATTAATATTATTACATATCAGGAAGTACAAAATTTATTTTTTCTGAATCAATTAAATTAATAATTAGATGAGATCGCATGAGCGTTTTAGATTAGTGTTAGCAGAACTGAATCTGATTTTTGAGTGGATACAACAATGGCCTAAAATCTATTTATCGGTGCGGATGGCCCGCTATCAAGATAAATCAACGATCGATGAGTAAACTGCACAATTGACTCAACAGGAGGCAAAGTCACCGTTCTGGTTAGAAATATTTATATTGAACTTATTATAATAAATTCTTGTTATTTGTTAACATTTAGAAGTCGGCAGAAAATATTTATTAATAACAGAGTGAAAGTAGTTTGCGTTTAAAGGAATTTCTATTACAATGTTAACATAATTGCATTTATTTATTTATTTAGGAAACAAAACAGATTTACAAAATCCTAACTATGTCTCCATCGTATAATATTTAAACTAAACTAAAGAAAAATAGGTACAAAAATAATTTACAATCGAAAGCAAAACTAAAAAAAAAGAATACTAATAACAGCAATAACTAAATTAATATCGATTACAAATATTAAAATTTAAATTAAATTATGTTAAATCAAACTAAATTAAATTTAATTGAATTGAGTCATATTAAATCAAATTAAGTCGAACCAAATCAAATTAAACTAACAGTAAGGACTCTTTAATTATCGTTTTAAAAACCGTTAGACTATCAAAATATATGTCACAATTTGTGCCCAATTTATGTATCATGTTATCGTCTTTAAAGACTGAAATTGCAGTAACTAAAACATTCTGAGATATTATTCATGAAAATTAAAAATAACGTAGGGTCAATGTGACATCCTTGAGGGAGTCCTGAAGTGACATCAATAAAATTAGAATTCATCCCCCTTAGATAACATATTTATGATTCAATTAATAGATGAATGAAAAACCGGGTGACTGTAATTGAATTTTTCATGAAAAAAGTTGTCATAAAAGAAATTGACAGTACTTTGACGTAAGACACAGACGCATGGGCACAGTGCGGTAGAATAATTTTTTTAAATCTAAAAATTAAGTTGGTTCCTAATAACAAATGTCACATATTTTAACAGAACTTACTGAGATGAAATTTTGCGCACACTTAAATTATCCATTGTCAAAATATTAATATATCTCTTTTATTTTTATATCTACGCCAATTAACAATCAATTAATTACAGTCATTTGGTTCAAAGGTGAGAAGCAGATATTACAAATTACAGTATACATTGAACATACAGTACTGTAACGTGGCTTAAAGTTGAATTGATAAGAAGAACTCTTTTTATGATGCAAATAAGAGCAAGTTTTTATTTCCTTTTTAGTGTATGTTATTTATTTTTTCAACTTGTTTCCCCAGTAACGTCTCTCCATTCTCGCTGTCCTGATTCCGTTGTCCAAATCCATGACTCAGGCGACTCCACAGTACGATACAATAAATTATTATTGTTGATAACTTTTCCTACAGTAAAGTAATTTAATCTCTGTAAAATTTACCAACATGTTTAATGTTTATACAGGGTGACCCAACAGTCTATCCTCGGTAGATTGTGCCCGCATTAAAATCTGTAAGATAAATCTGTTGACGGATTATCATAGATCGTATCTAAATGCATGTTCTAAAGGTATTTTCATATACCGGGAGTAACTGAATTCTGGTAGACCCCGAATATCTTTTTTATCTTTACATATATCTTTTTGAAATTTAGTATAGTGTTTTAAGAGAATAATTTGGGTTAGCAACTGGAATTTTAATAAAAAAATTATTTGAATGACTTTAATGACCTTAACTTTTCTATTTTAAATAGAACACCCTATACATTTTTACAAAATTTAATTCGTCTTTGAATTCTGAGTTCATAGATGTATCATAAGTGACCCTATAGTTGTTAGTTTTTTGTTTAAATTTAATTTAAGGTTGTTATTTTTTGTAAATTACCTCAAAAGGTAACTTATGATACATCTCTAAACTCAGAATTCAAAGACGAATTAAATTATGTAAAAATATATAGGGTATTCCGTTTAAAATAGAAACGTTAAGGTCATTTCCGGTTAAACCGGAAGTGGAATTTTTCCTAAAAATCCACAAGTAGACACACTTTATTCCCTAAAAACACTAAACTAAATTTCATAAGGATATATGTAAAAATGCAAATGATAGGCTCCAAATATCATTTGCATTTTTGCATATATATTTATGAAATTTAGTATAATTTCGGATGGAACACCCAGTATATTTTTGCATATTTTAATTTCTCTTTAAATTATGAATTCATAGATGTATCATAAGTGACCATTTAGTTGTTAATTTTTTGTTTAAAATTAATTTAAATTTGTTTTTTTGTGTAAATTTAATTTGAATTTAAACAAAAAACTAACAACCAAAGGGTCACTTACGATACGTCTCTAAATTTAGAATTTGGAGACGAATTAAATTATGTAAAAATATGAAATAGGAAAGTTAAGGTCATTTCCTGTTAAACCGGAAGTGGAAATTTTATTAAAATTTCATTTTTTGACACACTTTACTCTCTTAAAACATCATACTCAATTTCATAAAGATATATGTAAAAATGAAAATAATATTTGAGGTCTACCAGAATTTAGTATACACCCTGTATACAGTAGGGTGTCCCAGAAAAACTTTTTGTTGCAAATGAGAATGCATACCTTCTGAAAAATTTCCTCCTCATAAAATTATAATACTAAAATTTCAGCTTAATTAAACAATATTTAGAGGTCCCCCAAGCGCTCCCAAATTCTCCTATGTAATCATTACTCATAGTTTATTACATAAGGTTGGGTTGGGTTAGGTTAGGTTAGGAGGCTTCTTTCGGTCCAGAGGCTGGCCGGCCCACGAACAGCGAGCCCTTACAGGACGGCCTCAACTAAGGCAGCGCTCTTAATAGCGGGTCTAATTCCAGTGGACCTGCTTGACAAGGAAAGAGCACAAGTGTACCGGGATACCCGGAGCCACCCTGACAGGTCCAAGTCGGGGATTAAGAGTGACGCCAAGACAGAAACTATGTAGGAGTGGCAGAAGAGGTGGGAGGAATCCGACAAGGGGATATGGACCGCCGTGTTAATGCTCAGGATGCAGCAGTGGATGGAAAGACGTAGGGGAGAAGTCGGTTATCACATCTCTCAAATGCTCTCGGGGCACGGCTGCTTCAGAGCCTACCTCCACCGAATGGCGCGAGCAAACGATGGGGCCTGCTATTTCTGTGGAGAGGTGGACATACCGGAACACACGATGTTTCGGTGTGTGCGGTGGCACGCCTACAGACGCGAGGCTGAGAGGCTGCTCGGGGTAGAGCTGGGCCCTGATAACTTCGGAGCCATCCTGCTCAAGCCGGAGGAGTGTTGGAAGATCCTGGACAGGTTCGTCTTCTAGGTCGTAGATGCCAAGGAGCGAGAGGAGAGGCAGATCCAGGCGGAGCAAGAAGAGGGAGTGATGCAACAAGCTCAGCGCAGGCAACGGGTAGAGCACATCGAAAGAGGGTCCACCGGTGTCTGCGCGCCAGTGGCTCTTCCCATAGGCTGACCATCAGCCGAGCCCTCTACGTAAAAAAAGTGGCGGGTAGACAGACCCAGTGAAACCACTGAGGTCTTGAGCCCTTTAGTAGGATTAAGTCAGTAAAAAAAAGGTTAGGTTAGGTTGGGTTGGATTGAGTTGGGTTAGGTTAAGGGATTCACCAAAATGGTCGGCAGACCGAGAGACCCTATAGGTGACACAAGGGGCTCCTCCGGCAGCTGAGTCACTTTTCTGCGGTATGTAGCAGTCCCCAGTCAGGCGGGAAAGCGGTTACGTCATTTTCCAAAGCGGCCATTAACAGGAAGGTTCCTAGTAGATAAACCAAGAGGTAAGGCACGCGAGGTAGATCAGACGGTGAGGTATTAGGTGAAGAATAGGAGATAAGTGTAAAATGGAGCAGAATTAGAAGGAAATGAAGAAACATCGTAAATACGGACTGGACGAAGTCTACGATTGTGTCGAAGGTACGACGGTAGGCGGTCGGAGTTTTTTTTTGACGTCGCTGCCAGTGCCGGGGAGAGTCCCAGCCCCAGGGTCCTGATTCCTTGCAAAAACTCAGCGGTTGTAGCTTGGCTTTGATTCTTGCGGTTCAAATACGGGGTCACCAATGTAGCGTAGACTTGTATTAATCAAAAGGCTACTTCTATATTTATCCAATCTATTCAAGTTTTATTGCAGAGATATCTTGTTGTGTATTGACACATATTTTTTTAAATATATCGGGTGTGTATAAATTGGCGGATAATCTACACGTGGCGATGTTCTTCCTGAAATTCTGAATAGAAAATGTCGATGAAAAAATGTTCTACCATGCCTCATAGGCCATCAGGAACCATTTAAAAGAAATGTACATTTGGCAACATAGCATTCACGAGCTGTCCTGTGTATCAATCATCTCATGGTTCATAATAGAAGGTAATAGATAGATAGAGTGGAGTTTATTTACAGATGCAAGGTAAAACATGTTATGAGTAAATAGTAAAATGCATTGTAATTGTACGAAACAAAACGAAAATAACACAGAAACACAAATAAACTGAAACGCGGGCACGAATACAAACTGATATTGAGAAAATCAGAATTGGCACAAACCTGGAACAAGCAAGTTTGAATGAATTATTTGTGTCAAAGTGAAATAAGCGGGTGTCACGTTGCCGAACGTATTTTTTATAAAAATAAACTAATTAAGAAGTAAATACAAGAAAACGAAATGTAGCCTGAATATATGAATATTCAACCTGTTCGTTTGTTAATTAAGAAGTGTTAAAAATACAAGTTATAGATAGAAAGACAGTACACGCTGACAAATAATTTTCAAACTAGTCATACTATCGAAATTGCAGGGTTTTCTGTAAGTTAATAACGAATAATAACGCATATTTAACGACTGGATATTCTAACTATGAGGACCTAGTGAATACCCAGGAAGCATGGTACGACATTTTGGAATTAAGATAAACTGCTTAGAATTTTTGAAAGAATATCGTCACGTGTAGATTATCCGCCAATTTATACACACCCGATATTGTTATTTCTCCGGTTTCCCCTGGTTACCATCCATCGCTATCTCCGATCTCCGTTGCCCATGTATAATTTAAACAACTGAATCAGTGCAACACCTCGTTGATCACAGTCGTTTACGCAGGGTAAGTTCTTAACAAAGTTTGCTGCCTCTTTGTACGAGTCATTTTCGGTCCAAGTTTGAACAGGCATATCTAGGAAGCTATCATCGATACCAAGTGTTTGGAAGAAACTTCGAGATATGTTCAATTCAACAACTATGCTTGTGCTTGGAAGTGATTTCAGTAAGTGTGAGCCTCGGTCGGATTTTAGATTTAACAGAAGCCATTCTTACTCCTGAACCGAAAGAAGTTCTGAAAAGAGTGTAAAGGTTGCCAGCTCTGGACCAAGAATGATGAAGCATCATCTTCAATCCAACGTTTCGCAGAGCAACATCCTCATAGCCTTGCAATCTTTGAAGCAGATGAATATCGTTGACCGGTGCGTTAACAGTAGAATATACCACGATTGAATGTGAATACACACTAGAAATCAGTTGAATCGCTGCAGTCCTTGCAGTTCCCTGGCTGTCAGATGGAGTCCGGCTTCGTTGCTACTGAACAGAAGTTCGATCTTGAGCGAATAAGCTGCCTTCGCCATCCAGCGAGCTCCGTGAAGAGCACGAGGCTTCCGAATTGTTACTTTAATGTTCAATCCAATGATTAATGCTGTAATATTTAACAATTCTCGATAATCTTACCGATGGTTTTCGGCTAGCTGTTTTGATACGAATTCCTTAAGTTTATCTAAAATCGGTATCTTAGGGATTTCCTGCTTCTTTACTTCATGGTTAAGTTGGAACCAGTTGTCTCGAAACCTCTTAAACAGTAGAACCTCTTGTCCAGTTGATGGCCCAAGACACACACCGATTGCGTCTGACAGGAGGAACTCAAACATGTGATGGCGTGCAAACTCCATTAATTTTACCGGTATTTGACGCAGTAGTATCGAAGCACATCCTTACGACGAGGGTGTCGCATTTCCATGATTCTAATTGTATAAGAACACCGTCAGCTATAGCCTGTCCAGAGCCAGTTGCTAATTTTAGAACACTCAAGCTTATTTGAGCCATCAGCAATAGAAGTAACCAGAACTGGAAGCCTGTCAACATTTCCACCCTCATCACCAGTGACATCTGGTAACAACTTTCCGTCCCAGTGCACAACTGGGACTGACTTGGTTGCAATGTGGCTGTGCTTGATTTGCTCTGCTACTTTACGACGACGGAGCTTACGCTGGCGATGTATACTACTCTTTGACAGCACTGTAGCAGATATTGAGCAGCCTGTTTCATTGACAATGGACGCTATAATTATTGTAGCTTTTCGAACGCTTGTATTCGTCCTATCTAGCACATCACAGACGGTAGGACTCATGATCTTGCGCTTACGTTTTTTTTTGGCCCCTGAGCTGTTAATTTGATGTTGAAGGTCTTTCAATTTCATCATTTTTAACTTCATCTCTGCTAGAATCTTCTGACTCCGGTTGTTTACTGTCTTCATCTTCAACTGGATCTGACTCTGACACTGTCTGCTGTTGCTTCTTATTTCTCTCTGGAGTGTGACCATGCTATTTCTTCTAATCGTTGGTTAAATCATTCTTGATGTTCTTTAGATCTTTTTTCCCTTTCTGCAAGCTTTTTATCAACTGACCTAATGGATCCAGTCCTTGACTCTTGTAATTTGAAAAATAATCTGTCTTCTTCATTCTTTATCAGCTTATCCGCACCCGCACTGCTGATGTCGAACAACTTGTTCAACTTTTCTGTACCTTCTCTGACTTAACATGTCCATCTGGTTACTCCTGTTGCGATGTTTCATTATAGAGGCTTGCTCACCATATAGAGAATGGAACTAGTTCATCGTATACTTGCTTTGCACTTTCAGCAATCGTAAGTTTCTGAGACCGGTTGAGGTTGCACATTACGTCACGGCCTGAAGGAAACCGAGCACCTGATAATGTCTCACAGGGATATCCAATTAGCCAGACGTTATCGCAGCTGAGCGTCTGTTTCGAGATCGTGGTAACATTTGCCGTTGCCATTGTTTAAAGAGTAAACAGTTAAACACTACAGCACAGCAGTGAACTGGGCGTCGTTCTAGAGATTGAGCGATACCATTATCCCAATGGTACATTTCAAGTGAAAAAATCACCATTTTGGAGCCCCTTGGGAGCAGGGCCGTGCGAAGAGAAAACTGCGCCCGGGGCGAAAGTAAAATTGGCGCCCTTCTATCCCAAAAAAAAAAAAAAAAATGTTGCGGAAAGTGTTACTTATATTGCTGCAAAAAAAAAACAATTATTCTAATTCTAAAATTGTCTAGAGCTTCGGAGATTCTATCGATTCCTTGACTTGTATGATTTAAAAAAAATAGGCTACGGAAATCTGGAAAATATGAAGTCAGATTGACGATCAGCCGACCTGACCGCGCGTAGCTTGGAATAGCCAACCGGGCAATCAGTTCGGACAAAAAATGTCACAGCATCTGGATTATAGGTATGTCTTGTCGACGGAGTGTTAATTAACGATATTTTCACAAAAGAACATTTCTAAGAATATTATATAACATTTTAGTATGTGACAAGGGAGCCATTAGAAATAATTTAGTTTTATTTATTTATTCCCCTTTAGTATGTAATCAAGAAATTTAAGGTAAAATAAGAAGAAATTTTAGATATGCTGACGTGTGATAAATAATAAAAATACATTAATTAACACTTTTATGAATTTTCCGTCATTCCGATGTAATAGCGATTTTGGCACAAAGAAACTTTTTAGTGGGTATGCGTTCACGGATTCGTAATTTCAATTTTCAGAACTTTCTGGGACACCCTAATATATACATGGTGTTCTACCAGTATTTTCTTCAATATTTAGATAGATCACTCCACACTAGGATGTTTTAATAGTCGTTTAGTTATTTACTCTTTTGTATGAAAACAGACCCAAGTTTAAAGTGACACACCTCCGGCGTTTTGAAAGAATCAATTTATTTTATTCGGTTAGAACATTTTCTATTAATGGGTTGTCAGTTTGTTATGATTAATTTATACAGGGCGTTTCAAAACGAAAAATATACATTTTCTATTTTTTTTTAATGGAACCCGTTGTATATTTTTACTTTCCCCGTTACGAAGTACGAGAAAGTATTGTGATCGTGATTTTTTTTTTCAAAAATTTCTTTTACGGAAATATCCATTTTGGGGTCCCTAGATGCCATTTCAACAATTTCTGGAAAAAAAAAATTGTGTCTGTGTGTGTGTGTGTGTGTCTGTCTGTCTGTTCGCGCTGTATCTCAAAAACTGATAGAGCAATTACTATAAAACTTTAAACATAAGTCTTATTTGATAATCCGAAGAACTTAAAAGCTTTTGGTAAAATTTTTGTGTGTGTGTGTGGTTCTGCCTGTGTGCGCTGTATCTCAAAAACCAATAGAGCAATTGATATGAAACTTTGAACATACGTCGTATTTGATAATCCGAAGAACTGAAAAGCTTTTGGTAAAATTTCGTACACCGGAAGTGGGTGTTTACCTTAACTGTTTTTTGTTTTTTGCCAATATTTTCTTAAATATAAAAAATATCACAAAAACATTTAAACAAACATCGAAGACAACAAATAAATGAATAGCTTTTGCTTGAAAATATTTTTCATAAAATCATTGCTATTCCAGAAAAAAATTTATTAATTTTTTTTAATTTTTGGTTTATAATTATGAAACGATAATAGTTACAGCAATTTTATATGAATAATAATTATACAGAATGCCAAAATAAACAACTTCTAAAGAATAAGTTTTCTTCGAAATCTCGTTAGTTTTCGAGTAAACCTAGTTTTTGAATTTGAAGTATAATTTTTCCATCTTTCATGATTTTGACGTTTTAAACGTCAGTTTCATCCGAGTTTACGCAACGCTCGATGTACATTTAAAATATGATTTCAATTGAAAATAAACCCATGAAAACGTAAATATAAAGTCGGAAAAGTAACATGATGGCCACATCACCATTTTTTTTAAATATGAAAAATAACACAAAAACATTTAAACAAATATAGAATACAACAAAGAAATTCACATCTTTTGCTTCAAAACATTTTTCATAAAATCATTTTTAATCAAGAAAAAAAATTATTATTATTATTTTATATTTAGTTTATAATTATGAAACGATAATAGTTAGAGCAAATTCATGTTAATAATAATTGTAGAGAATTCCAAAATGAACAACAAGTTTTTTCTTAATCACTTTAATTTTTGAGTATACTGAGTTTTTGAATTTGCAGTATAATTTTCCCATCTTTCATAATTTTGACGTTTTAAACGTCACTTTCATCCGATTCTACAAAACGCTGTATGTATATTTAAAACATGATTTGAATTGAAAATAACCATGTAAGCGTAAATATAAATGATATAATCAAGTCGGAGAAAGTAACATGATGGCCACATCATCATTTTTGAATACGTTTCTCTATCTTTCATTTAAAACACAGTTTATACGAGTTTAATATAGAAACACACACACAATAACTGTGAAACTAAACCCATACAAACTTGATATTAAATGCAAGCTAATAAAAAAATTAATTTGAAATCATACAAATATTCAGGGTTTCATTTAGAAAAAATGAGAAAATGTTTATTTTCGTTTTGGTATATCCTGTATAAATAGATCCCTACATCGCTACAAAATGACAACTCATTAAAAGCTCAAGTAATCGAAAATTTTCTAACTAAATAAAAATAAAGTGTTTTTTTTCAAACTTGGGTCTGTTTTGATATAAATGAGTAAATAACTAAACAATTGACGATGGTGGGCGAATTTCAATTAGTTTTTTCGAAGTGATTAAAGGAATTTGCAGAGTTGAATAAGACGGTGAACGAATTTTCGAAATTTCTTCAATAGCCGAAAAACTATTTTTGCGCTGTAACTTGAAAAATTAATCGAAACTGACAAATAGTTGAAATCCATTTTATAATCATTTTTAAAACTTTTAGAGGATAAACTAATTTTAATATTGAATAAGTACGCGAAAGTAATGGTCACATCAATATTTAACTTTGAATTTTATCTTTTTACCCCAAATGCATTAAGCCACGAATGCAATATACTTTTAAAGACAATGCAGCAGCTGACGCATTTAATAAGAACTAAAAACTGCTGTTTGATTAAAAGTTGGAATAGATAACAATGGTATCCTGGTTTTACTAGCGACTCGGTGACTGGTGTGCATGTGAAATTGAATTAAACATTAAGTAGCGGGTAATATTTTATTGGCCCCTAGATGTAGCTCGTATAAATGTATATATGTATACCGCTAGTGGGTATGGGTCTGTAATTAAACATTTATATAATTCTCACGTAAATTGGTAACGATATAGTTATCGTTTATTGCGGCAGTTAAGCGGGGCCTTCATGAGTAAGTTCGCAATTAAAGCCGTTCGATATTACATCAGGTATTATGGAATGGGAGTGCTTCATTAGAATCTAAAGAACTTTGATGTGGCTGCGGTAATCGAAACAATACACCATTATTGCATGCACAGTTCGACTGTCCGCAACACTTTGGCCGTAATGAGCTTTTCACGTCCGAGCTTTCCTCATTAGTGTAACAGGGCTATTCGCTCGTTAGTATAGAACAGACAGACGAAGCCACATGCCATTTCATTAGTGCTAACAAGGACTACACTCTACAATTCTACATCAATGCAAGACGCTCTACCGATACGAGATACCGGAGGGCTCGTCCGATCATTACCAGTAACGTACACTCATAATACTCTAAATATTGTTAATCCTCTAGCTCTGTAATATTCTATTAGTGAAATGCTTCATACTACCGTCTTTAATAATAACAGTAATAAACATTTAAAAAAGAACTTTTTTTATTAAATTACAAATTTGTTTAAAATATATCATTCCGACTCAGTATAAATCATAGCTGCAACGTCATAACGTTACAACGCATATAAGAAAATGAAACCTAATACTAAACATTAAAAAAAGTACTTTTTTATTAAACCACAAATTGGTACAAAAATATATCATTGCGACTTAGTATAGAGCATAACCATACAACGCTTATAGGAAAATTAAATCTAGTAATGATCGTAAAAAAATATGTGCCAAAGATTAAGAATTAAAATTAATAGTTACTTTCGACACTTATAATCGTAAAGCGGCTTAACACTACAAGCCTTTTATAGTTATTTATGTAACACGTACGCTAAACAGGTCTCTAAATAAAGGTACTACAGGCAAATCTAAATATGAGTAGAAGTAGAGAGGAAATAGATCTCCATCAAAACACAAGAGAAAACAAAGTAGACATTGTGATAATCTTATGTACAAGAATAAGAACAGTCAGCAGAAATACCGAGATAATTGGTGAAAAATACTTCTACGTCTCACCCAATACAGACAAACAAGTCTTCAAAGAAAGAATAAAACTACGCCTGCTACGTCTCATCCAATATAAGCAAACAAGTCTTCATAGTCTTATAAAAATGGGAAAATAGTATTAGGATGTAAAAAAATTGAGTAGTCGTAGGCGGAGACATAAACAAATTCTATGCATGGAGTTCTCCGATAGAAGACGGAAGGAGCAGGACCATGCTGGAATGGATGGCCGAACTGGGAAAGACACTACAGAACGAAGGCAACAAACCAATGTTCGTAAGAGGAAATACCGAACTAATGCTGGATCTAACCCTTACAAAGGAGAGGGGAAACAACCATGTCAGCAATTGGAGGATCCATAAACTTAAGCCCACACCAAAACATATATTTGACTGCGAACTCAGCCACGAACCATAGAAACAGGCGCTGGAAGCTGACCCGGGAAACGATTCCAAACTTCATCAGGACAGCCCTGGAAGAAGTCAAGGCGATTGTTGACTTTGATTAAACAAGCATTATGGAAGCAGTTAAAATATTTTCAAGGAGCAACATAACAGAAAGGATCCCGTCTACTGTCGGAACAGTAAAGTAGCGGAAAGGCTTGTCTGGTTACCAGAAGGGTAACAACAAAGCTGAATAAAAAAAGGTGCAGCTCTGAACAAGACGAAAGGATAAAACTAAAGTCTGAAATCCAGACAGCACAGTGGGGTGCATGGATGGAGCTATGTACAGAAATTAACAACATATGGATATAGAGATGGGAAAACCGGTTCACTATCGGGAACGGTTCCGAACCGGTTCACTTACTGGAGTGAACCGGTTTCTTGGAGCGGCTCACGGGGCTTTTCTACAGTGATATACCAAATTGTCAGAAATGAGTTCCAGGCTTCCAATTAATTAAAAAATATATAATAGGGGTATTCATAGTGTGGCCACAACTGCAATATATAAGTTAGCCATTAAAATTCCAGCCCTAGATTGCTCGGCGCATCTACCAAAATGGAGTGCGATTTCTAAATTTTATTCATGCAGTCCCTTTCTGCGGGTGTATTTAGCAAACACAAACTGTCAAAAAGCCACGAAAATAAAAAAAATATCTAAAAGCTCATTAATCCACGGGTGGTGTTTAAAAAAATCGTAACTCAAAAAGAGCATTGCAAAAAAATATGTTATTTTCCCAATGCCTACCTGCAATTACAGTTAATAATTACAAGCTGTCAAAAAGCCGTGATGATTTTTTCTTATACATACGTATTTATTATTTAACATTTAAAGGAAATCCGTAGCTGGCCCATCAAATAAGGGCATTGCAAAAAAAATGTCGAAATTTGACTTAAAGTTAAAAAACATCAAGAAAAACGACTAATTTTGTAATTTGTAACAATGTCAAATTTAATTTAAGTTAAAAGACTTTTCGAGTAATTAATGTCGAAATTTAACTTAACGTCAACAAGCGTTAAGAAAAAAATGGTGATGTGGCCATCATGTTACTTTCTCCGACTTGATGGTATCATAGCCATTCATATTTACGTTTCATTGTTTATTGAAATCATATTTTAAATGTACATCGAGCGTTGCGTAAACTCGGATGGTTTACTCAAAAACTAACGAGATTTCGGAAAAAACTTATTCTTTAGTAGTTGTTCATTTTGGTATTCTCTACAATTATTGTTCACACAAATTTGCTGTAACTATTATCGTTTCATAATTATAAACCAAAAATTAAAAAAAAAATAATATTTTTTTTTCTCGAATAGCAATGATTTTATGAAAAATATTTTTAAGCAAAAGATGTTCATTTCTTATTGTATTCAATGTTTGTTTAAATTTTTTTGTGATATTTTTCATATTTAAGAAAATATTGGCAAAAAACAAAAAACAGTTGAGGTAAACACCCACTATCGGTGTACAAAATTTTACCAAAAGCTTTTCAGTTCTTCAGATTATCAAATAAGACGTATGTTGAAAGTTTCATATCAATTGCTGTATTAGTATTTGAGATACAGCGCACACAGCCAGACACATACACACACACACACAGACAGACACACAGTAGAGTAGAGTTAAGAGACGTTATGTGCACATTAATGTCGAAATTTGACTTAAAGTCGATAAGCGTCAAAAAAGACTAATTTTGACTTTGAAGGCGTTAAGCCTCTAGAAAAAAACGTAAAATTGTGGTAAAGTTAAGAGACTTTATGTCCAAATTACTGTCGAAATTTGACTTAAAGTTGAGAAGCGTTAAGAAAGCAAGACTAATTTTGACTTAAACCCTTAAGCCTCTAGAAAAAATGTCAAATTTGGGTAGAATTAACAGACTTTATGTGCGAATTAATGTCGAAATTTGATTTAGTCAATAAACATAAAAAAAAACTACTAATCTTGATAAATAGAAGAAAACGAAATGTAGCGTGAATATATGAATATTCAACCTGTTCGTTAATCTGCAAGCAAAAAAATAAGTCTTACTAAGACTCACTACTATAGTCTTAGCAAGACTTAATTTTTTGCTTACAGATTAACGAACAGGTATATTCAGGCTACATTTCGTTTTCTTGTATTTATCTAATGCTTTTTGCAACAAGTAAAGTTGTTTCTAATTTGTTTACTAATCTTGACTTAAAGTCGTTGAGTTTCTTAAAGTTTCTCTAAAGTTAAACAACTTTATGTTCAAATGATTGTATAAATTTGACTTAAAGTCAATAAGCGATAAGAAAAAAGACTAATTTGAATTTAAAGCCATTAAACCTCTAAAAAAAGTGTCAAATTTAATTAAAGTTAAAAGACTTTATGTCCAAATTAATGTGTAAATTTGACTTAGTCAGCAAGCGTCAAGAGAAAAGTCTAATTTTAACTTAAAGTCGTTAAGCTTCTAGAAAATATGCCAAATTGAATTAAAGTTACAAGACTTTATGTTCAAACTAATGTCGAAATTTGACAGGAAGTCGTCAAACGTTAAAAAACCACAAATTTTGACTTAAAGTCGTTAAGTTTCTAAAAACAATGTCAAATTTAATTAAAGTTAAAATACTTTATGACTCATGAATGTCAAAATTTTACTTAGTGACAACATAAAAAAAACAAATTTTGACTTGAAGCCATTAAGACCCTGGAAAAATGTTGAATTTGATTAAACGTTTCCACAATTTTATTTAATATTCAAAATGTAATTCTGGACTAGAAGAAATTCACGAGACTCGCATGAAGTTTCCGCAGATAACTTCAAGCGGTTCTTAACGGGAACGCCACCTACACGAACTTCATGCGGTTCCAGGTATGAACCGCATGAAATGCGTTTCGAGTGGTGAACCTCTTGAAGTTATCTACGGAAACTTCATACGGTTCATACCAGGAACCGCATGAAGCTCATGCAGCTACAACGCCATCAATTCAACCGTCACCTCAAACAATTAATGTGTACAAATAAAAAAATAAAAATTCCAATATTATGTTAGGAAATGTATCAACACAACACATTAGATCAGTGGATCTTAAGCTATAAGAAATCTTGGAACTTTTGCGTATTCCGTACGGAGAAAGTAAAAAATACAGATTACTTGGGAAGGACTGGTAGGTAACAAATAAACTGACCATTTGTGCAAATTAATAATATCGTAAGCTTAATACTTCTGTAGAGCTTGATTCCTTTATATCCTAAGTTTTCCATCTGAAAATGCGACAGGTGAAGATTCTGGAAGCGAATGTGAGGTTTCTGTCAACAAACTTCCCGGAAGTCACCTTTATGTTGAAGCTGAAGCAGATGTAAGGAAAGAAAGTTTCGATTCCAATTTCGATGAGGAAGATGATCATCTCTTTTGACTTTTGTGAATGAAATCTCTACTGTCACAAAATCAATAAAAATGGTGATGTGGTCATCATGTTACTTCCTCCGACTTGATGGTATCGTAGCCATTTATAATTACGTTTTCATGTTTTTTTTTTTTAAATTGAAATCATATTTTAAATGTACATCGAGCGTTTAAACTCGGATGAAATGTTTGAAACGTCAAAATTATGAAAGATGGAAAAATTATACTTCAAATTCAAAACTCAGTTTACTCCAAAACTAAAGGGATTTCGAAAAAAACTTATTCTTTATAAGTTGTTCATTTTAGTATTCTCTACAATTATGATTAACATAAATTTGCTATAACTATAATCGTTTTATAATTATAAACCAAAAATTTAAAAACAATACATTTTTTAAGTTTAAGAAAATATTGGCAAAAAACAAAAAACAGTTAAGGTAAACGCCCACTTCCGGTGTACGAAATTTTACCGAAAGCTATTCAGTTCTTCAGATTATCAAATAAAACGGATGTCCAAAGTTTCATATCAATTGCTCTATTAGTTTTTGAGATACAGCGCGCACAGACAGACACACACACGCACACACACACCCAGACACATTTTTTTTCCATAAATTGTTGAAATGGCATCTAGGGACACCAAAACGGATATTTCGGTAAAAAAATGTTTTGAAAAAAAATCACGATCAATACTTTCTCGTACTTTGTAACGGAGAAAGTAAAAAAATATTCTTGGGAGTAGGTGAAAAAAAAATGGTATTTTCCACTGATTTGTCGTTGCCCGGACATGACAATTCAAAATTCTTGCATTTAGAACATATATCGCTAGGGACTGGTTGGAAACATATTGTAAGTGTAAGCGCAAATTTACATAACCATTCCAGGTACGATACCATCTGGTAACATATCAAGAAAATCAGCGGAAATACGCACTGTACCACAAAAGGTGTAATTTTGGTTGTCAGAAATTTAATATAGAATTGCATCCGGAACACTTATATTATGGCAAATCAAATTTTATTTCATTAAATATAATTTTCTGAATATCTTAGAGAGTTGTTTTCTTTAGGTTAACAGTAGTTCAAATTACCAAGATCCTTTAAAAATAACGGCCCATCTTGAGGAATGTTTGATTAATATCACAATCTAACAACAGACATTGAATCAGATTTAAATTTTTACAAAACAAAAAATTTGGCAGTATCATAAACGGTTTCAAATAATATGAATAAAATAAATGAATATGCAAACAATCCAACACCGTATCTTTGCCTAATGGGAACTTCGGGCATTCGATATGCACAAAGCATCCGTCCAATGCCCAGATGAACGCGGTCCTTTCGATCGTTCGTTAATCACCCCAGTAAGCTTCTTAGAACGGCGTGACTATATGTATTTTAGAATTCTCTTGGGATCTGGCGAAACCAGCTAGTCCAGAATTTTAAATACTGACAGTCTATTTAGTTAGTAGATATTAATTAATTTCACCATTCTCAATAATATTTACTAACCAATATGTATATACAACGTGTCCACGTAAGTATGCAACATATGGGAAACTTTTTTATTATTAATTTCTCAGAAAATTTTATTCTTTATAAAAGTTGGTGCTTGATCCTAAACATACAAAAAAACCAAACGAATGACATGCGACGCTATACAGGGTGGGGCACCGCATACGACACGGTCGTTTTATGGAAAACCATACAACTTCATGTTATTCTAGGGATGTGGGATCGTTGTATGCACAATTTAACATTATTATCAGTTATACAGGGTGTCCCATTAAAAAGATACTCATCAAAGTTATGTTTTTTTTTAATGGAACACCCTGTATTTTTTGTCATTTTTGAATTCTAGGGAACAAATAAAGGTGAGTTACTTCAATATTCCCTATACCTATCGTTTACCGTTTTCGAAATATTTAAAGATTTGTTGAAATAAAGGCTACAGGTGAAATAATATATTTGCCCCAGTGATTGACGTTAAACCATTACAATAATTTCTATTGTTTGGTTGAAGCTTCGAACTATAGCGCCAACCATGATTTAGTATAAAAAATTATACAGAGTGATGAAGAAAAACGTGGTAGAAAATCTTAACTTATAAAGTTGAATAACTTTGTTTTTCCAAATGGCACACCCTGTATTCAGTACCGTATTATCACGTAGAATCCAATTATTTGTCAGATTATAATAATAATTATTGATATGAAAATCGCCAAAAACAAGAAAACTATTAAGATTAGAAACAGAGAACCCTAATACAATCTGAAAGAGAATTGGATTCTGTAAGAATATGTTACTAAATACAGGGTGCGCCATTTGAAAAAAAAACAAGTTATTCAACTTTATGAGTTAGGATTTTCTACCAAGTTATTTTTTATCACCCTGTATAATTATTTATACTAAAGCATAGTTGGCGCTCTAGTTCGAACCTTCAACCAAATAATAGAAATGATTATAATGGTTTCACGTCAATCACTGGGGCAAAAATAAAATTTCACCTGTAGCCTTTATTTCAACAAATCTTTAAATATTTCGAAAACGGTAAACGATAGGTATAGGGAATTTTGAAGTAACTCACTTTTATTTGTTCCCTAGAATTCAAAAATGACAAAAAATACAGGGTGTTCCATTAAAAAAAAAAACATAACTTTGATGAGTATCTTTTTACTGGGACACCCTGTATAACTGATAATAATTTTAAATTGTACACACAACGATCCCACATCCCCAGAATAACATGACGTTGCATGGTTTTCCATAAAACGACCGTGTCGTATGCAGTGCCCCACCCTGTATAGCGTCGAATGTCATTCGTTTGGTCTTTTTTGTATGTTTAGGATCAAGCACCAACTTTTATAAAGAATACAATTTTCTGAGAAATTAATAATAAAAAAGTTTCCCAAATGTTGCATGCTTAAGTGGACACGTTGTATATCAAAACTATATCCACAAGTGTTTTGGTACTTCAAACAAGATAGCGGTAAAAAAAAACGTTCACCATTTCAAAACTATTTATTTATTTACAGTAAGTACTTTTTTTGCAATAAAAACTTCTTATACAACATTTAAAATAAATTAAGTTAAAACTGAAACGAAATTAAACCAAATTATATACAGGATGGTACAAATTCGATGCATTAACATTGCCATCTTAAATAAAAGTTGACGTAGGTATCTAAATAACTAAACGTCGTATTTAATAAATACATTTATTTTCTGGAAGATCTTACAAAAGCGTCTTAGGAAAATGCGATCATTTTATTTATTTTTTTAATAACCAATAATAAATTCGTAAGAAAATAAAAACCAAAATTGATTTTTTCGAATATCGCCGGAAGTACTTGGAAAATTTTAAATTTATTTTTAACAACTTATTCAGCACTAAAATGTGCAACTTTACTCTCCACCAACTCTCTATTTCTTATAGTTACCGAGATATCAATGCTAATGCATCGACTTTGTAACACTCTGTATGCCAAATCAGTAAGGCTGTAATTGCGCCTGATGCACTATTAGAAATCATGGAAATTCGAAATTTAGATACGACATTGGAGACGAAAAATGAGGAAGATCATAAAAATGACCTTGAGAAATTCCTAACCTCCTCTGGAGGATATCAAAAGTGCAAATTTTCCAAAATATATCTTCCAACTGGAAAACAAAAATTGAAAAAATATATAAGGTAAGGTCCGATAATACTATCTATTATTTAGATAACGTTTCGTTTCTGTATCTCGTTACCACCCCCGAGGGTAATTTTTATTTTTTTCTAAAAATGCACGTTTTTTTAAAGCGGTATTTTGTACAAAAAAAGTCCCTGCGTGTTATGGTATTTTTTTTTATCCATCGCAGGTCGTGTTGTTGGTGGAGTTTGCTGCTTCATTTCCAGCAGCAAGTGAATTTTTTTAAACAACGTTATAAAAATTTGGAACATAATTTTTGCAGTCGAGAAAAACTGCCCGATTTGAATTAAAATTTCAGGAAATATGTAGCAGCAATACCTGAACAAATTTTGCTAATACAGGGTGGCCCATCTATCGGTTGCTTTTTGAACTATTGATTATTTCGGCTTTGACAGCTCGAATGACTTGGCCAATGTATCAAATATTTAGTAAAAGGTTTGCGGTTTACGAAATAGTAAAGTTTACGCTCGAAGAAAATTGGGAAATAATAAAAACTTACTTCCAAAATGGTGAGTCTTCAACTGAAACTGCAAGAAAAATGCGCACAAAATTCGGGAAAAATAAAGCGCCTTCCAGGCAGTTTGTGGATAAATTTGTGAAGGTTGTGCGTGAAAGTGGCTCGTTAATGGACAAAGCAACGCGTTCCCGTGCTCGTCCAGTGAAAATATTGCTGCTGTTG
Source organism: Ocypus olens (assembly GCA_910593695.2). Lineage (NCBI taxonomy): Eukaryota > Metazoa > Arthropoda > Insecta > Coleoptera > Staphylinidae > Ocypus > Ocypus olens. Next base: position 14,637,671 of record OU343054.1, on the reverse strand, counting down.
CCGAAAGTGTGAGTGACAATCCATCAACATCAACTCGACACCGCTCGCAGGAATTGAACATTTCTCGCACGTCCCTTCAAAGAATTTTGACGAAAGACCTCGGTTTGAAGCCGTAAATAATTCAATTGGTGCAAGAGCTGAAGCCGCACGATCATTCGATGCGATTTCGGTTCGCCCAATGGGCCGAAGAACGCTTGATGGAAGATGAGCATTTTTATCGAAAAATCATCTTTTCAGTTGAAGCTCATTTCCACCTCGGTGGTTATGTCAATAAGGAAAACTGCCGCATTTTGCGCTCAGAAAATCCACACGTAATCATGGAAAAGTCACTGCACCCACAACGAGTGACTGTTTGGTGCGGTATGTGGTCCGGCGGCATCATTGGTCCGTTTTTCTTCGAAAACGAAGCAGCAGCCGCCGTAACCGTCAATGGTGAGCACTATCGCGGCATGTTGGAAATTTTTTTCTTTCCCCGAATGGAAGAGGAAGACATCGGCGGCATTTGGTTCCAGCAGGACAGCGCCACGTGCCACACAGCCAACGTTATAGTCGAACTTTTGCACGGTACGTTCAAAAATTGCTAATTAGCCGAAACGGCGATGTCAACTGGCCACCTCGCAGCTGCGATTTGACCCCGTTGGACTATTTTTTGTGGAGAGCCGTCAAGGATAAGTGCTACGCCAACCATCCAGAGACGATTGACGACCTAAATCACAAGATTAAAGTCGCCATTGCAGCCATTGAGGGCCACACCATCGAAAATGTCATGAAAAATTGGGTCCACAGAATAGGCTACTGCAAAGCCAGCCGGGGCAGCCATATGAATGAAGTGGTCTTCCACTATTAAACCGCAATGTTGGGGCTATTTAATAAAAAAATAATAATTGAAAAATATCCACCCGTCTTTTTTTTATACCAATTTTAAAATGCAACTTTTTAGTGGGACACCCTATATATAGTCACCTTCGGACAACCCTTGTGAAAGAAAGGTAATGGTATACACGCAGTTATAGGATGGCCAGACTTTTTAAATTTTTAGAAATTCTTATTATAAAAACAAGATCGGATTACCTACCCAACTTTTGGACCGGGTCTAGTTTTCTCTAGTGAGTGATTTTAATTTAATTTACCAAAATCGGCATGTTTTATTTCAACTTTAACGCACACACTAGGAGTGTGTTAAGTTGGCACCCAAATGAAGAGTTCTGATAATTCTGAATAGAATTCTCAATTCATTTTGATGTATCTAGAAATACTATTCTCTTTTAAAGAAGCGTTCTGTAAAATTGAACAGTCGGATTTTTTTTAAATGGGGTGCCAATTTGACACCGCACCCCAACATTGTAATCAAATACTACTGAACTGGTTTTGAGATGTGTTTGGGTAAATTCTATGGTTTCCGATTAGAGAAGAATTCTGTTAAAAATTTTAGAAGTTGTAAATTTGAATTATTCAAATACAAGCTATATAGCATAGATTTACGTTTAATTAATAATAATTGTGTAACCGTAATTAAGTGACCGCTAATGCAGCTGCATGCTGCATTAGCTACTTTGTAATCTCTAGCGTAGGTTTATCTTTAGTTTTATGTTTCATGTGAGAATTGTTATTCATTTTATTAGACGGTCTAGAATTTGCTCGTGTATCGCTCATACGTTATTAACCGAAATAAATTCTTCTTAAAAACCCAAGTTGGTGTACTTTTAAATTAACTTACATATTACTCACTTAATATTCGTTTAATCAAATAGTTTCATTGCAATTATGGATAGAACTCATAAAGATGTACGAGAAACACCAATCCGGAACTATCGGGAACTATCAAGTATATTTTTTGATAAAAGTCGCAAAAACAAAAAATAATTTAGAGTTTTATGATTTCTATAAAATCTGAGTACACTTTCTGTACCTAATTAAAGGGTACAATAATAAATAAAGTTGAAACTTGAAAATAGACTTTTATTTAACCGAAAATTCCAATTTCCTGTCACTTAATCACAATTTGATATTACAGTTTTGTTTAGAACCCCTTAAGTACAGGCCATAAGTCATATCAGAACTATGAAAAAATTATTTGTGATCATGACTCTGCCCGTAAAAAGAATAAGCTTAGTTTTTCAAAATTTTGAAGAAGTTTCTATATCATGTGATACGTCATCGCATTAAAAAAAATGCCCTTAAAAGCGCCAAAAATATTGCCCGATGCCAATTTAAAGTTTGAAGGTTAGTTTAGTTTACTAAAAATTTGCACAAATAAAATTGGTTTTATGAAGCGCCAATGAAAATGTTTAAATTGCCATGAAAATTGATTCAAGCTACATGTCGGTGTCTTGGCTAGCAGAGAAGTTACCGCAAATGAAAGAAATTGGGAGATTTTATTTTTATTTTGAACAAGTGGACCGTGACAAGTGGGATTCGGGGATTCTTAATAAGTTCTCGAGCTCAGTGGCGGTTTCAAAGGGGGGGTAATCGGGTAATTACCCCCCCTAAGAATTTTTCGCTTAACAATTTTTATTGTTAAAAATAACCGATATTCCATATTCCAAACAAATAATATAACCGGTAAATTTTTCCAGCGCTTTAAGACGTTGGACAAGGATAGGGAGATTTCACGGAACAGGTGTATGAAAGCGGAACCACCAGTTTATTTATCTTTTTTTTTAATTACTCCCCCTAGACTAGTTGGTTGGAAACGCCCTTGCTCGAGCCTGCACCTTTTTGCTAATTTGACCATGTCTCTATCTCTTCAAATGCAGAAGTTGCCTGTGTTATCCCTACGAAATGGGAGCACCCTGTATTTGTACATCCGAAAGGAAAACATATTGAAAGTTCTATGAGTTCCGAGTACATTTTCCGTACCAAATTAATGGGTACAATCATGCTTTCTTATAAATAAATTGGATGCAATCACTATTTATAGCATTTTGGAATAAAGCTGAAAATTGAAAATAGACATTTTTTTTTTGTCTTTGCAACTTAAAAAAAAATATTTGTTATAGTTCCGGATAGTTCAGTTTGATGTTTAATATAGTTCTATATGAGTTCTATCCATAATTGTTATGAATTATTTTTATTAAGGGGAGATATACATCTAGGAGCCGGAAAAAAGGACGGGTGTGAAGTTAGCAATAGATCCAGCAATAGATTTTAAAAATTCATATCTCGGAGAAAAGAAAAGCAATTCGAAAAAATGTGAACCATACCATTAGGGAAGGTCTAAATTAATACCACAAAAAGAATCAACCCTTAATTTTAACCCTTTATATTTTTTCACCCCTTTCAAAAAAGTTTTTTTTTCTAAGTTTGCAATCTGCCATAAATAAATAAAAATGCTTATTCTTATCAATAATACAAGTACTTTAATAATCAAGAGTCAAAAAAACGATACAGGCACTCCTTCAACAAAAAAAAATCTCCGTAAGTCGCAGAAATCCACATCTCGATTTTTGACAAGGTTATTTTTGTTTTTTTCTTTGAAAGGGAAACTATTTGAAATATTGTATCTGGAGTTTTCTTACCAAAAAGTATACACATTTAGGAATACTAGTAGTTTTTTCGGAGCGCCGTAAAAAAACCCATAAGAACGGTACCTATTGGCGTTTCTTCAAATATCATTTTAAATAAAAAACCTAAAAAAGATTATTAAACTAGATAGTATAATAATATATTCTTTGTCGTAGCCGATTTTGAAAATATATATTTTCGACAAAATGGCGGTCGTTTGAGCATAACATAGCGATTTTCGGTATAACAATTAGTTCTAATTTTGCCTATAGAAAAACTAAGTAACAAAGAAAAATATCCTGCGACAAAGACTAGATAATTATGTACAGAATAACCACAAAAAAATTCAAAGTAATCGTTTCAGTGGTTTTCGAGAAATTTTGGCTACCGATTTGAAAAACGTGATTTCAAGAAAAACGCTTTTGAAAATTTGTCAATGAGTAAATCATTAAATTTTTCAATTTACATGGAATAAGTATAATAGCTATAACGTCATCATCTATTGACATATTAACTTGAAATTTTCACAAAACATTCTTGATATCTCAAACTTCAAGAAATTGCAAAAATTGAAACAACGATTTTTCGTCCATGCTAGATGTACACAGTGGCGGCTCGTGAAGCATTTTATTGGTAGAGCCACTTAGCATACAAAAAATATATACCCCCCCCCCCCCCCCCGTCTCATTTTTGAAGAAATAATGAACATATTATTTATTTGTCCGATTTATCGTGTATTTTAATTTTGTCCCAGGTGGGTACTTAATCTGTAATACCGTTCTTCGTCCACGTAACCTCAACCCAAACAAAACACATGGAAAACAAAAAATACCTTTTCTTCCTTACACCCTCAAAGCCAATTGTTTTTGTAAGTGTATATCTCGATTAAACTTTCTCATTCGTATTTATGAATTTTCAAAATCGACGCACTAAAGCTGGAAGCTGTTGCAACAAAGAGTGACTGCCTGAAGTAGCTTCTCAAATCCATCCAGAAATATTGTATTTTTGATATACTGGAAAATGATCAAAATACCCCCACTGGAAAGAGAATGTCAGCACTCGAAACTTGATTTTTATAAAAACAGAATTTGCATCTTGTCATTTAAAGAACTCTAAAAAATAGTGACTGCCATAATTAGCTTCAAAACTTCTCAAATTCATTCAGAAATATTGCATTTCTATCATACTGGAAAATGATCGACGTAAACCCACTGGAAACAAAATGTCAGCACTTGAAACTTGATTTTTAGGAAAACGAAATTTGCATGTTGGGATTAAAAAAAATTTAAAAAAAAGGTACGCCGGAATTAGCTTCAAATTTTCCAAATGCATCGAGAAATGTTGTATTTTTAATATACTGGAAAATGATCGACGTAAACCCACTGGAAACAAAATGTGAACACTCGAAACTTGATTTTTAGAAAAACGAAATTTGCATCTTGTGATTTTAAAAAAATCTAAAAAAATAGTGACTGCCAGAATTAGCTTCAAACTTCTCAAATCCATCCAGAAATATTGTATTTTGACAAACTGGAAAATGATCGACATACCTCCGCTAGAAACAAAATGTCAGCCATCGAAACTTGATTTTTTAGAAAAAACAAAATTTGCATCTTGTGATTTAAAAAAATTAAAAAAATAGTTACTACCAGAATTAGCTTCAAACTTCTCAAATCTATCCAGAAATATAGTATTTCTAACATACTGGAAAATGATCGATATACCCCCTTTGGTAACTAAATGTCAGCACTCGAAACTTGAGTTTTAGAAAAACGAAATTTGCATCTTGTGATTCAAAAAAATCTAAAACAATAGTGACTGCCAGAATTAGCTTCAAACTTCTCAAATCCATCCAGAAATATTGTATTTTGACAAACTGGAAAATGATCGACATACCTGAGCTAGAAACAAAATGTCAGCCATCGAAACTTGATTTTTAGAAAAAACAGAATTTGCATCTTGTGATTTAAAAAAATTAAAAAAATTGTTACTACCAGAATTAGCTTCAAACTTCTTAAATCCATCCAGAAATATAGTATTTCTAACATACTGGAAAATGATCGATATACCCCACTGGAAACAAAATGTCAGCAGAAAAACAGAATTTGCATCTTCAAAAAAATAGTGACTGCCATAATTAGCTTCAAAATTTCGCAAATCAATCCAGAAATATAGTATTTTTAACATACTGGAAAATAATCGATATACCCTGACTGGAAACAAAATATCAGCAGTCAAAAGTTGATTTTTAGAAAAATATAATTTGCATTTTGTGATTCAAAAAATTCTAAAAAAATAGTGATTTCTAGAATTAGCTTTAAACTTCTCAAATCCATCCAGAAATATTGTATTTTTGATAAACTTAAAAATGATCGACATACCAACGCTGGAGACAAAATGTCAGCACTCGAAACTTGAGTTTTAGAAAAATATAATTTGCATTTTATAATTTAACAAATTCTAAAAAAAATAGTGATTGCCAAAATTAGCGTCAAACTTCTCTAATCCATCTAGAAATATTGTATTTTTGACAAACTGGAAAATGATCGCCATACCTCCGCTAGAAACAAGATATCAGCCATCGAAACTTGATTTTTAGAAAAAACAGAACTTGCATCTTGTGATTTAAAAAATAGTTACTACCAGAATTAGCTTCAAACTTCTCAAATCCATCCAGAAATATAGTATTTCTAACATACTGGAAAATGATCGATATACCCCCACTGGAAACAAAATGTCAGCACTCGAAACTTGAGTTTTAGAAAAACAGAATTTGCATCTTGTGATTTAAAGAATTCTAGAAAAAATAGTGACTACTATCATTAGCTTCAAAACTTCTTAGATCCATTCAGAAATATAGTATTGTTAACATACTGGCAAATAATCGACATACCCGGACTGGAAACAAAATGTCAGCACGCGAAACTTGATTTTTAGAAAAATATAATTTGCATTTTGCGATTTAAAAAGTTCTGAAAAAAAGTGATTGCCAGAATTAGCTTCAAACTTCTCGAATCCAACCAAAAATATAGTACTTCTAACGTACTGGAAAATAATCGATTAGAAATATTGTATTTTTGACAAACTAGAAAATGAAAAAATGCTAGCCATCGAAACTTGATTTTTAGAAAAAACAGAATTTGCATCTTGTGATTTAAAAAATTCCAAAAAAATAGTGACTGCCATAATTAGCTTCAAAATTTCGCAAATCCATCCAGAAATATAGTACTTTCAACATACTGGAAAATAATCGATATACCCCGACTGGAAACAAAATGTTAGCACGCAAAACTTGATTTTTAGAAAAAGATCATTTGCATTTTGCGATTTAAAAAATTCTAAAAAAATAGTGATTTCCAGAATTAGCTTGAAACTTCTCAAATCCATCCAGAAATATTGTATTTTTGATAAACTCAAAAATGATCAACATACCTCCGCTGGAAACAAAATGTCAGCACTCGAAACTTGAGTTTTAGAAAAACAGAATTTGCATCTTGTGAATTCTAAAAAAATAGTGACAAATTTAGCTTCAAAACTTCTCAAATCCATCCAAAAATATAGAACTTCTAACATACTGGAAAATAATCGATATACCCCGACTGGAAACAAAATGATTGCACTCGAAACTTGATTTTTAGAAAAATATAATTTGCATTTTATAATTTAACAAATTCTAAAAAAAATATTGATGCCAGAATTAGCCTCAAACTTCTCTAATCCATCTAGAAATATTGTGTTTTTGACAAACTAAAATATAATCGACATATCCCCGCTGGGAACAAAATGTCAGCCATCGAAATTTGATTTTTAGAAAAAACTGAATTTGCATCTTGTAATTTAAAAAACTCCAAAAAATAGTGACTGCCAGAATTAGCTTCAAATTTCCCAAATACATCCAGAAATATTGTATTTTTGATATACTGGAAAATGATCGACGTACCAATACTGGAAACAAAATGTCAGCATTCAACACTTGATTTTTATAAAAATTTAATTTGCATTTCATGATTTAAAAAATTCTAAAGAATAATGATAGCCAGAATTAGCTTCAAACTTCTCAAAACCATCAAGAAATATTGTATTTTTGACATTCTGGAAAATGCTCGACATATCCCACAGTATTTTTTATGGTAATCAAATCAGAGGCCTACCTAATTATTTCATTTATATACTCGATAGCAGTGGCGGCTCGTGGATGTTCGGCGGCGGGGTAACGGAAGAAAATTTGACCGAAACACCAACGAAATATTTGCTTCCTCTATAAGAGTAAGCAGGGTCGGCTCGCTATATAGAGCTAAGGAGCCATGGCACTACATGTAGTAGTTTCAAGCTCTCAAGAATTTTTAATTCATTCTTAAAACACTCTTTCGCCAATTACTTTGGTAAAGGAAATAAATCATTCTTTCTTTTGTTTTCTAAAATTGTATTTCTTAGCTGACAATAATGGTGTGTTGCAACTGTCAATAATGGTTTATTGCAGTTGTCAAGAATTATATGTTTCAGCTGTTAAAAATGTTAGTTTTCAGCTGTTAAGAAATGTATTATTCAACTGTCGAAAATGATATTTTTCAGTTGTCAAAAATGTTATTTTTCAGCTGTCAAAAAAGTTATTTCTCATCTATTAAAATGGAATTTTTCAGCTATCAAAAAAAGTATTTTTTAACATTTTTTATTTGTTAAAAATGGCATTTTTCATCTGTCAAAAATTGTAATTTTTGTTGTCAAAAATTGTATTTTTTAGCTGATAATAATGGTTTATTACAGTTGTCAATAATGTTTTGTTGCAATTGTCAAAAATCGTATTTTTCATATGTTAAAAATGGCAGGAGCTGTAAAAAATGATATTCTTAAGTTTTTTTTTATGTTAAAAAATGTATCTCTTACCTACTAAAATGTTATTTTTCAGCTATTAAAAACAGCTTTTTGCGACTTTTTTTAAATTGTCAAAAATGGCATTTTTCATCTGTCAAAAATTGACTTTTTGCAGTCAAAAATTGTATTTTTTAGCGGGCAACAATGGTATGTTACAGTTGTTAATAATGGTTCGTTGCAGTTGTCAACAATAGTATTTTTCAACTGTTGAAAATGGTAGTTTTCAGCTGTTAAGAAGTGTATTATTCAGCTGTGGAAAATAATATTTTTCAGTTGTCAAAAATGCGATTTCCGACTTATAAAAATGTTATTTTTCAGCTATCAAAAGCAGCATTTTTCGACATTTTTTTAATTTTCAAAAATGGCATTCTTCAGCTGTCAAAAATTGACTTTGTAGTCAAAATTTGTATTTTTTAGCGGGAAATAATGGTATGTTGCAGTTGTCAATAATGGTTCGTTGCAGTTGTCAACAATGGTATTTTTCAACTGTTGAAAATGGTAGTTTTCAGCTGTTAAGAAGTGTATTATTCAACTGTCAAAAATTATATTTTTCTGTTATCAAAAATGCGATTTCCAACCTACAAAAATGTTATTTTGCAGCTATCAAAAGCAGCATTTTTCGATTTTTTTTTAATTGTCAAAAATGGCATTTTTCAGCTGTCAAAAATTGACTTTTTGTAGTCAAAAATTGTATTTTTTAGCAGGCAATGATGGTATGTTACAGTTGTCAATAATGGTTTGTTGCAGTTGTCAAGAATGATATTTTTCAGTTGTCAAAAATGGTACTTTCCAGCTGTCAAAAAGCTATTTCTTACCTATAAAAATGGTATTTTTCAGCTATTAAAAGCAGCATTTTTTGACAATTTTTAATTGTCAAAAATGGCATTTTACAGCTGTCAAAAATTGTATTTGCTAATAATAATGGTATGTTACAGCTGTCAATAAAGGTTTGTTGCAGTTGTCAAGAATGGTATTTTTCAGCTGTTAAAAGTGAGATTTTTCAGCTGTTAAAAATGAGATTTTTCAGCTATCAAAAAAGGTATTTCTCACCGATAAAAGTAACATTTTTCAGCTATCAACGGCAGCATTTTTTGGTCATTTTTTATATTGTCAAAATGGCATTTTCAGTTCTCAAAACTTGTACTTTATGTTGTCAAACATTGTATTTTTTAGCTGACAATAATGATTCAGTTGTCAAGAATGGTATGTTTTAGCTGTTGAAAATGGTATTTTCAGCTGTTAAGAAGTATATTATTCAACTGTCAAAAATGATATTTTTCAGCTGTCAAAAATTATATTTTTCAGCCGTCAAAAATGATATTTTTCTGCTGTCAACAATGGGGATATTTCTCATCTATAAAATGGTAATTTTCAGCTATCAAAAGCAGCATTTTTTGACATTTTTTAACTGTCGAAAATGGCATGTTTCAGCTGTAAGAACTTGTATATTTTGTTGTCAAAAATTGATTTTTTTTGTTGTCAAAAATTTTATCTTTCAGCTGCCAATAACGGTATATTTCAGCTGTCAAGAATGGCAATCTCCAGCTGTTGAAAATAGTATTTTTCAGCTGCCTCGAGTTGTATTTTAAAGTTGTAGAAAAGGGTATTCTTCAGCTACCAAATATGCTATGTTTCAGCTGATAAAAATAGTATTTTTCAGCTAGTAAAAATAGATTTTTTCGACTTTTTTGAATTGTCAAATATTGTATTTTTCAGCTGCCAAAAGTAGCATATTTCGCTGTCAAAAGTAGTATTTTGTACTGTCAAAAATAGTATTTTTTTATTAAAAAGAGTATTTTTCGTGTGTTAGGAATGGTATGTTTCAGCTGACTAAAATAGTATTCCTCGGCTGTTGAAAATTAGTATTTTCCAACTGTCAAAAATAGTATTTTTTTGTCAAAAATTATATTTTTCGTGTGTCAACAATGATATATTTCAGCTGTCAAAAACAGTATTTTTCAGCTAATAAAAATTGTTTTATTCAACATTTTTGAATTGTCAAAAATTGTATTTTTCAGCTGACAAAGGTAGTATATTTTGCTGTCGAGTGCAGGGGCGGCTCGTTATATAGAGCCGAGGAGCCATGGCACTACCTATAGTTTCAAGTTAAGCAAGAATTTACAATTAATTCTTAAAACACTTTTTCGCCAGTGGTCTAGGAAGATAAATCGTTCTTCAAAAAAAGAGAGAGAGTGGGCAAATTGTATATGTGGCTCTACCATCAACATGATTCACGAGGCTCCACTGAGAGTAAGTAGTGCAGAACGAGCTACATCTTTGCCCTCCCGTCGGAAATCCACGAGCCGCCGCTGCTCGATAGTACATGAGCAAAAATGCTTATTCCTTAATGCACTAATTTTACTCATGGCGCGGAAAATACAAGCGTCGTCGTCGAGCTCACGAGATGAAACAGAATTTATTTGGCTCCAAATGCACGTTGCGTGTAAAATACTATTTAATTAAAAATTCTTGCCAAGATCGAAACTAGAGGTAGTGCCATGGCTCCTTGGCTCTACATAACGAGTCGCCCCTGGATGTACATATATCTCCCCTCAAATCAACATTAAGTGAGTAATATGAATACGAATATTTCAAATTTCCAAAATTTTTATCTCTGGAAATTTAACAGTACTATTTTTTATATGTATCAGACACTGTAGTACTAACCCAAACCCATCTTAAAACTAGTTCAGAACTATTCGATAACAATGTTGGGGTGCGGTGTCAAGTTGGCACCCCATTTTTTAACGAGCTCCAGACAGCTTAATTTTACAGAACTCTTTTTTAAAAGTTGATACTGCTTCTAGATACATGAAATTTAATTGAGAACTCTATTTAGAACTACCAGAACTCTTCATTGGGGTGCCAACTTGATACACTCGTTATCACTAGATAAATTGTACTAAATTTGAATCAATTAAATTAAACAAATTTATAACGAACTAAATCATAGCAAACCTAATAAAATAATTATAAATTCTACTAAATTGCATAAAGATAAACGAACAAAATCACGCTAAGTTTGAGGAAATTATATTCCAATAATATGGGTAATGATAATAATAGATTGGTAATAAAATGACGTACGTCCCAGTATTTAGTTAAAATTTTATTTTTTTGAACTAGTTTCGGATATTATCCATCTTCAGCAGAAAAAAACGTCTAAAATTTTAACTAAATACTGGGACGTACGTCATTTTATTACCAATTACATATTACCCAGTAATCATGGATTACAACACCAACAAGATAATAATAGAATTTTCCTATTACACTTTAAGAAACCGGCCAATAGCGCACAATTAAACAATCTAGAAACTTGGCAATAGCTTTCAGAAAATCAGAAATCCGGATATAAACTCGTAGGTTTAACGCTTAAATGTACGCTGCATACAAAATCCCATTTATCGTAAGAGGTTGCATTCATCAAGCGTGCATGCGAAGAATCAAATTTTGACTGTTTTGTGATGCACGTCAAATTCGTGCAGTAAGGTGTTGCGTTAGTAATTTTCTTAGTGTCGTAGGAAAAATAATGTTCATAACTCGGGCAAAAGTGCGATATCATATTGCTCGTCTGTTTGCCTCACTTGCTAGCTATTTGCTACTCTTGTTATGAAATATACTATTTTTTTTATAACGTTTCAGGTTTGTTACAGAAGATTGTATAATTTATATTTATTAAAATGCAAAATGCTCACTAGTGAATTGTTAAAGCCGTAATTAGTGGTAAATTTTTGTGTTTTAAAAGTATCTCTCTATCAAATGTATTTTATAAATAATTTCTGAACAATTTATATTTCCTGATACAAGTTTATGCAAAAACATTTAACTCTAGTTTTTACGGTTCAATTTCTAAATTGTCCATAATAATACCCATATTACATGCCTGAATGTTTTCATTAATCATAATATAAAAATCATGATTAGAACTTTACAACTTTGATATTTATTTCATTAATTGAATTCTACAATTATTATTCAGGTTTGTTTTTTTTTTTTGTAAACGTGAGTCTTTACCCATTTGATTGGATTCTAGAATATCATATGCAATGAAAATTGGATGTCTTTCATAAACATGTTATTATTAAATGAAATGAAAATATTTACACCTTCGAAAGTTTTTTCTAAAATCTTCAAAATGAAACAAATCTTTCAATCTAACGAAGATGGTAATCGTGACCTAAATTTATTCGACACATAACTTGTTTTCTATTTTGATTAAAAGTGTAAAACTTATAACATTTCCTGAAAACTACGTAACTGTAAAATAATGCCATTGAAGTAATGGATATGCTTTCAATTTTACGAACAATAAAGCATGTTCAATTTCAACGTTTAAATGCCAACAATTTTCAATTATTTACAGGCATGTTTTGTTTACGAAAGTGTTAGATTAGATTACACCGGGTTGATTGGGTATAGTCAGCCCTACAGCACTTCGACCTAAGTAGATCTATTGTACTATTCTAAGAGTTGCTAAATCTTATTTGATTAAAAGCGTTCATAGGAATTGTTTAGATTGAATCAAATCACACAGTGGAAAGCATGTCAAGCATCTTAAATGTTGATAACATGGAATGTTTATTTTTGAATGCCTTTTCAGTAGAAAATGATGGTAATAATTATAATATCGGTATTGTGCTATTACCTTGACGGATTACACTTGTTGTCTCCAAAATACGGAATTGATTCACGGTGTCTAATATAATTCTTTAAGTGGCAAATACGATATGTATCAAAATTAATAACGATCAAAATATAAGAATATAAACAAAACATCAAATATCTTACACTTACCCAGCAAAGTCCTTTATTCTCTGCAAATCTCAACGGTGGTAAAACCAGTAACAGAACACAAAAGTCGGACACTTGTTTTAGGTAAGTTTTACAATCGAATCTGTATTGTTTTGGTATCTGTCGGCACTGACACGAGAAGGCGCGCGTTATTCGTGTGTATGTGTGGAGGATCCGAAGGAGCGCGCACGTAACAGCTCGCGTATCTGACTGCGACTGAATGTTTTGAATGGGGAGCGCGAGCGAGCGAGCACCGCCGTCTGGTGTTGGGGCCCGCGCAGAAATCCACTTGCGTCGACCGGGGCCCCCGACGGCGTCGCGACGCTCCGTAACTTTACAAACAATACGAGCTGCCTGCTAGGCTGACTTCCCCGTGATACAACGCAGGGCCACTTTAATTATCAGATTACATCGGGAATTTATATTACTTAATCCCATTCATCTTTTAATTATTCATTGGGTTCGGCTCGGCCCGCTTTTTACTTCCTGGGACGTGTCAACTATTTCGGTAATTGACCTCCACGCTTCGTCCCTTAATTAACTTGATTATTATCTTTTTTTAATTATATTATAGAATTTGAACATTTCTGATACGTTTCTGATTGAGGAAGTTGTTCAACTGCGGAGAAAATTTAACTCATTCTCCACGAGTTACGATGAGCCTTCGACTTTTCTCCACGAGTGCGGACTGGGGCTAAATGTCAAATTTTCAAAACCTGTAAACTGCATTATCTACCGAACGGTAACAATTACAGAGGTGAAAATTTGACGATAGTGGGCTTTGGGTATCAGAAATGAGCGTCCGTGGTTATGTGGTTTTCAGTTCAACGTTGACGTGTACATAACCTAGGGCAGTGGCGGCTCGTGAAACACGTTGATGGTAGAGCCACTTATACAATATACCCGCCTTCCCCTTTTTTTTGAAGAAAGAAAAAGCGATTTATCTTCCTAGGCCATAGTAACTGGCGAAAATGTGTTTTGAGAAATAATTAAAAATTATTGCTTAGCTTGAAACTACTAAACTATATATAACGAGCCGCCCCTGGTTTTAAGCCATTAAAAATTTATTAAAATTTAAGAAGTTGCTTATATTCTTAAAACATAATTATTTTTGAGTTGTATAGAATTATTTAACAACGAACAGTTAAAACCCATTAAACAATTATTGGAATTTAAGAAGTTGATTATATTCTCAAAATATAATAACTTGGGAGCTGTATAGAATTATTTCAGAATTTTTAAACAATTTGTACTATTTTTTATTTATTTTAGGAAAATGCTCAATTTTAAATCAATTGCCAGACACTTAAAATTGTCTAAAGCCACTGAAATAATACTTTATTTCACTTTCGCTGAAAGCAACAAATACAAGAAAATCAAATCTTACGAAAAAGGAAAAACCTTTCGAGGCATTTTGGCGATTAAGATCTAACCTAGATGATGATTCTTTGTTTCCCTCACGGATTATTGCGGCGGAATGGAGCGGAAAACACAAACACCAACATACACAAATCCTGAAGATGTATCACATCACAACGGGCACTAAAACTTTTGAAACATCAAAATTCCGAACCAGAACAAACGTCTTTCGCGACCGCGATTAACAAACTGAATTGATATCAACAGGTGAGCCGTGGATTGGTGATCCGAATTTAATGTCGAGTGGAGAAAATAATACGAATATTTTGATAATCTTCAATCGGCCGGGACACATTGAAAACTGGTCGAATTTTAAGACGGAGGTCGAGACAAGATGAAGAACATTAGAAACACTGCTAATTATATACTTCACGAGGATCTTAAGAAATTGATTATATTCTTAAATTATAATGATTTGGGAATGTGTAGAATTATTTTAGAATTTTTAAACAAGTTCTACTGTTTTTTATTTGTTTTCAAAATAGTCGATTTTAAACGCAATTAAAAAATGCATGTTTAACAACGAACAGTTATTACCCATTAAAAAAATTGTTGGAATTTAAGAAGTAGATTATATTCTTAAAACATAATAATGTAGGAGTTGAGTGGAATTATTTCAGAATTTTTAAACAATTTCTACTATTTTTTTATTTATTTAAAAAATGCCTAGTTTTAAACGCAATTAAAAAATGCATGTTTAACTACAAACAGTTATAACCCAGTAAAAAAATATTGGAATTTAAGAAGTTGATTATATTCTCAAAATATGATATTTGAGGAGTTGCATAGAATTACTTCAGAATTTTTAAACAATTTTTAGTACTTTTTATTTATTTTAGAAAACGTAACTGGCGAAAAAGTGTTTTAAACATTAATTAAAAATTCTTGCTGAGCGTGAAACTGCAGGTAGTGCCATGGTTCCTTGGCTCTATATAACGAGCCGCCTCTGACCTGGAGTGTGTTTTGACAATGAGGTCATAAATTTTAACGATGCCGAAAGTTTAAACTTTTGTGGACTTTTTTGAACATATTCTTATCAAAGTAAGTATCTTAGCTAATTTGGGTACGCTAAACACGAATCTGAAACTATTTTTGTGAAGGTATAGTCATGTTTTGACGTGGGGTTAAATGTTAAAAAATCCGTGGGGCTAAATCAAAGATAAACGATTAATTTAGATTGCCAACTCAAGCAATAGAACTGGAGAAATATGTCAGTACCAAATTTAGCGCCACCTACTATCTCTCGTGGATTTGATTGGTAGGGATAAAATGGCAGTAATTTTTAAATAATTTTATATTTTTATTACTTAGTAAAACTTACATTTTACATTTCATTTTCTTGACTGATGGTTTCGGAAGCTTTAACTTGCCTATGTCGAACGTATAGTAAATTTAAATTATGATTTAGTACGATCCTGCTAATCAACAACAAGCAGATTAACCTCATATACCGGGTGACCCAGGGTTCTGTAAAAGCCCCATAACTTATTTGCTATTAGAGGTATTGACTTACAGTTTTCTTGAACTGGTACCCACACTTATTCTATATATTTTAAAAATATGTATGTTTTTGTACAGGGTGTCCCAATATACATACATAACAGACCAAAGTTATGTTTTTCTAAATAGAACACCCTATATTTTATACTTTATTTTGAACCCTCTTGAGAAGCTGATAAAAATAGTATAGGATAGTATGGGTCTATTATGGATGATTGGTTAGTTATGGGCAAATTTGTGGCAAAAACAAGGACACATTAAAAAAGTTGCAGAAGCGCTCCTAGCAATGCTAGCGTCGTTTTTTATACACTAAAGAATTTTCCACATCATGAAGAATAATACAAATCGGCTTTGGTTCTTTTTTGTTCATACTGCTATACAGGGTGTCAACATACGCAAAATAATGGATAACTATTTTTTTCAAATGGAACACCTTATATATCTTGCCACCAATACATGGAATTTTAAATAAGCTTTCCAATGATGTACAATTTGTGTAATGAAATATTAAGGATTCTTAAGATTTATCCATAAAAACATTTTTCTTTTGTCACCTCCTGCTCATTTTTGGATTTTCAACCAAAATTATGCATTTTCTGAAAAAATAATAAGAAACCAAAGTTGTAGAGCGGAAAACCAGAGTGCGCAAAATCGTGACCGTATATGCATTTTAGCGTTTTTCTCAATTTTTTTGTTTATTAATTGCACTATACTTTATTTTCCACGTCCTCTAGCAGAAAAACGGGTAATTATAAAATTATTTAAATGACTGCTCTACAACTCTTAAAAGAAGCAATTTTTGCCCAAAATGCATAGTTTTCGCTAAAAATGCAAAAAACCATTAAAAACGAAAAAATTGATATTTACATTTTCAATTTGCATTTTTGACAAAAATTGCTGCTATTAAGAGTTGTAGAGCGGAACATTTTCAATCGATATGGGCCATTTTAATTTCCCTATAATTTCCTGTTTTTCCGCTAGAGGGTACGGAATCTTAAAAGTTGAAAGACCTATGTCGATCGGAAATTTTTCACTCTACAACTTTGGTCTCTTATAATTTTTCCTGGAAATGCATAGTTTTGGCTGAAAATCCACAAATCAGCAGAAGGTGACAAAGCAAATATGTTTTTATTGTTAAATCTCAAGAATCCTTAATATTTTGTTATGCAAACTGTATATCATTGGAAAGCTTATTAAAAATTCCATAGATTGGTGGCAATTTATATAGGGTGTTCCATTTGAAAAAAAAATTGTTTTCCATTGTTTTGCGTATGTTGACACTCTGTATAGCACTATGAATAAAAGCGAACCAAAGCCGATGTGCATTATTCTTTATGATGTAGGAAATTTTTTAGTGTATAAATAATGATGATATCTTTCCTAGGAACGCTTCAGCAATGTTTTCAATGTGTACATGTTTTTGCCACAAATTTGCCCATAACTAGCCAACCGTCCATAAAAGACCCATACTATCTTATACTATTTTTATCAGCTTCTCAAGAGGGCTAAAAATAAAGTATAAAATATAGGGTGTTTCATTTAAAAAAACATAACTTTGTTCTGTTATGTATATTGGGACACCCTGTACAAAAACATACATATTTTTAAAATATGTAGAATACGTGTGAGTACCAATTCAAGAAAACTAGAAGTTGATATCTCAAATAGCAAATAAGTTATGGGGCTTTTACAGATCCCTGGGTCACCCGGTATGTATACAAAGTAATAGTAATATCTGAATTTAAAATATCCTATGTTTAAACCACAACGAATTGTATTTATTATACACCGTAGGCCAGAAAAAAACACTACAAGTAGTTTTGGACTCATATATCTTCGCAAGTAATGATATTTTTAAATAATTAATATAACATTGTAAAGCCCAATTTTTATAGATACGACGAAGAACATTTGCTCTGAAGAAATAGTACTTGAATATGTGCCCGGAGCATCTTCTTGCATGAACTTCTTCTATCCTTTCAGGAAGTTGTACTGTACGTGATCTTCCACTTAATTATTTGCGATTATATTTACTGTAAGCTCCGAGTTTAATTATTAATCACTGAATACTTGTAACCGACCAACCCTTTTGTGGGTATTGTTAAAAATCTTTCGTGCAGATAAATTGTCATATTGAAACAAATTTTTAATGAATATCTTATCTTCTTTATTTAGGCAAACAATTTTTGTCACAACTAAAATGACTGACAGCTAATGTTTGAGATTTATTAGAAAACCAAAACAAATCATGGACCTCTAATTTTGATACCTTAAAATGCGAAGCGGCGGTGCATTATAAACTCCCGTCTTTGCAGAGCCTTCATTAATGTGAAAAAAAACTTTAAAAAAATGCAGTTAATCATTTTTGCAATCTACAAAGTGTAATTATTTTGTTTTTCAAAGCAATATTTAAAATCTATACCGTTCTTTCGGCCCACTGTGTATATTGTATAACGAAGTAGAAGCCTCCAGTATAAACAATATTGAAATATTGTACCTAATAATCGGATGAAAAATTAAACGATAATTTTTATATTTATAATAAATTTAATGCAACAATAGCATCTAAAACATAAACGTTTATAACAAATACATACACAAAATATTTCATAAAATTGACATACTTACAACAGTGATGTGATGATGATGGTTTGTGGAGTGCGACTAAATGGTCGCAGCACTTAGACCATTCGTTGGTCCTTTGTGCCATCTCCTGAGCCCTACTCCTCAAGCTAACCCAAACTTCTTGTGAAGTCAAGAAGTTGGCCGTGTGTAGTGTTGCCCAGTTGTGACTATCCTGGCCACTCCTCTCCGAATACTGACCACCTGATTTTTTTTGAGTGACTCACATTCACACAGGATGTGTCCTAGGGTATCCTCTTCTTGCTCGAATTTCCGACATAGGGGATCTTTTACCACCCCTATGTTATGGAGGTGCTTGTTTAGTTTGCAGTGCCTAGTAAGGGTACCGATTAGCAGCCGCAAACTACTTCTTGGTAATTCGATGTATTTCCTGCTCAGCTTCGGTGTTGGTAAGTGGATGAATTTTTTGGCGACCACATACTTGTCAGCTTGTAGCCATTTCATTTTGTGTTCTTCGAGGGAGTTTCCTATAAGTATTTGGGAGATAGTGAGTGGTGCCAGTGGCAAAGCCTTAGAGCCCTCCCTTTTCAGGGCAACGCTTTTGGCTAGCCAATCGGCCCAGTCGTTCCCTTTATTATTTGAATGTCTCTTAATCCAGGATATTGTGACTATGTTGGTTGCGGCGAGTTTGTCTAGAGCTTGCTTGCACTCCAGTATTATGCTGCTGGCCACCCTTGGTCTCGATAGCGCAGCTATGCTTGATTTGCTGTCAGTGAGGAACAAAATGGATTTGTTCGAGACTGCCAGATCTGATAGTTTCCGAGCACCTTCAAGTATCCCGAAAAGTTCCATTTAGATAATCGTCACATTCCTACCTAGGGGGATGCTGAGTCTGAGGTCAAGTTCCTGGCAGTAAATACCTGCCCCTACGCCTTCATGATTTTTAGCCCCGTCGGTATAAACGGTTCTGGTTTATCATTTAATCTTTTATTTCGTATTGCCGCTTAAACAGGTGTCTCGGTGGGACACTGACTTACAACAGTACCTGACATATAAATTTCGGAACAATAATTAGAACATTTTTTTTCATTTATTGCTGACACTAGCTTGTGGAGAAATAAATGTTTCTATAATATGAGAGCTATTGAAGAAACCCTTACGTATCATATTCCGTACATTTTGAAAACGGTGCCGAAAAAAATCTACGTTTATGAATGAATATTGATTAAAATAACTACAACATATAAGGCTCATTTCACGTGAAATCACCCAATGGCCGTTGCCCTCATGTCACAGATTTTTCTAATTTTTTTGTTGTCAGCAAGTATATTATGAAAAACCATTACATTTCTTGAGGACAGGGGGTCATTTTGAAATTTGACGCAATTTAACAACACGACGCCAACGGACAAGTTTTTAATAACTGTAACTTTGTTATTTATAAACCAATTTAGTTCATTTTAGTGTCACTTGAAAGACAAAAGTGTAAGCTACAAAATAGAATTTGTAAAATGCTCTAAATTTACCTATACAAATGTGCAATAAAATAATTTCTTGTTGCAAAATGTATGCAAATTTCAGGAATTTATTAATGCAAAGCCACAAATTTCACCATCTTAATTTTTTTATATAATGCTAATAATCAATCCTTTTCACCATAAAAAAATCAGGAGGGTGTTTTTTTTGTGGTTGGACAATAAAAAAAAGAAACATGGAAAATGCAAAAAAATATTTTTCTTATAAAAAAAACTCTAAACTTGTTCACAAAAATATACAGTTTTGTATTTTTTCTGTACCTGAAAATTCGAACAATTATTTTTTTCTATTTATAAACAATTTTTGAATGGATGGAATAATATCTAAACCATCTTTATTTTTTTGCATAATGCTGATAATTGTTTTCATCATAAAACATCAGAAGGATGTTTGTTGTGGCTAGACAATAAAAACTGTAAATTAGAGCTAACATAAACATCAAAATGGATTTTTTTGTCACTAGTCTTGGCAAAAATACATGTGATCAAATTGGCGGTACCATAAAACGTTTAACCAGAAGAGCAAGTCTACAACGACCACATGAGAATCAGATGTGAAGTCACAAGATGTTCTTAAATTTTCCAAAACTCATGTTCCTGGAATAAACACGTTTTAACTGAAGATATTGCAAAATGCTTAAAAATGTTGGAAGAACGGTATCACACTGTTTCCGCAATACCTAGGATAAGAGAAAATCACTTTTTTCGATCACCGGATGAAAGCAACTTGCTTATAGTTTCAGAAATAATTTCAAGTTTCTCTGGAACAGCTAAATAAGGAAGAAATAATCAGCATTAAGGAAGAACAATTTGTTACAGCTATCTATGCGAATCAGTGGTGGATTGGGAAAATACTAGAACTCAGTGAAGATCATCCAGGTGTGAAGATTCCATTCCATTTGAATATATGAAATGTACCTACCACACGCAAAAATAATTGAAAAAAATTCACGATCACAACACTTTCCCGTACTTCGTAACAGGGAAAGCAAAAATTCATTGTTACAATGTTCAGGATGCTGATATTGATTTTTTGTGAACTAGTTAAATTAGCCTACGTTTTTGCTTTTTCCTTGTTTTTTTTAATTGTCCAACCACAAAAAACACCCTCCTGATTTTTTTTTATGGTGGAAATAATTGATTATAAGCATTATGAGGAATAAATTTGACGGTGGTGAAAATTGTGATTTTGCTGTAATAAATTCCTGAAATTTGCGTACATTTTGCAATAAAAAATATACTGGGTGTTTCAGAGCTCTGGGAACGGTCAATCACGTGCTTATTTGTCAAAATTTTGAAAAATGTTTTATATAAAAGTTGTGCAGAATAGTGATCTACATGCCCTAAAAATATTTAAATTTATACAGGGTGTCCCATAACAAAGTTACAGACCAAACTTATGTTTTTTTTTAAATGGAACACCCTGTATATTTTAGCATTTTTGGATTCCTCGTTACTTGGAGATTAAAATGACTTAGGTTTCGGCGATTGAAACCGAGCCGTTTTTGAACAACAGTTCAGTTGTTTATACAAAAATTTGAACAAAATTGTTAAAGTACTGCCCTGAAACTAATAAAGATAATTCATTCTAATTTAGTGGTAAAGTTTAGTTGAACTTTAGTCTTCAAAATTACTATATCATCCAAAACATAACTCAGCGTATTATACAGGGTGATAGTTATTCGCAAACTGCACAATTTCTTAATTTTTTCAAATGGAACACCCTATATATTTTTTCATAATTTAAAAGTCCATTGAGTAAGCTTTCGTTTCATATAAGGTTTCGTATATCTGAAGTTGATGGTTACTCTAATATTTCAAAATTCATTGGTAATTTGCATGTTTTTTATTATTAGTTTTAAAATCAAGCTACCAATCATTTCAAATTAACAAACAAAAAAATATTTATTAGTCTCAAAAATAGATCGAACCATTTAAGTTGCGATCTTAGTTTATAATTATGAATTTCTCACAAGAAGAATTGGTTGACATGATTTTCATTCTTGGCCAATGTCACAAAAATTGTCTTTTGGCTTCACAAGTGTATGGACAGCGGTATCCTGAGAGGCGGTGTCCACGACAAGGAGCATTTAGAAGAGTGCAAGAGCGATTTGAGACTACAGGTAACGTTAATTATTCAAAACCTGTGCAAAGCAAACCTGTAATTAACGAAGATAGCGAATTCCTGGTATTGGCATCGATAGTTGAAAACCCAAAATTAAGTTTATCCGAATTAAATAATCAGTTGGATATTAGTCGGCCCTCAGCGCATAGAATTTTGAAGAAACACAAATTTCACCCTCACCACATCCACTTAGAACAACAGCTTGGAGAAGCAGATTTTCCCGCTAGAACTGCATTCTGTAACTGGGCCCTTAATATTCTGGGAAACAATGAACATTTTTTTGATTTTGTGTTATTTACTGATGAGGCTTCATTTCATAATAATGGCAAGGTAAACAGACACAACCTTCATTATTATTCGGACCACAATCCTCATTTCACAAGGACAGTAAATAATCAAAATCGATGGAGCCTGAATGTATGGGGTGGTATTCTAGGAACTCGCGTCATAGGACCACACTTCTTTGAAGGTGGAGAAATGTTTGAAGAATTTCTTAGGAATCATTTAGATGAGTACCTACTTGACGTACCACGCAACGTAGTAAGAGATATGTGGATCCAGTTGGATGGTGCGCCACCACATTTTGCTCGCAGTGTACGACAATTTTTGAATGACCGTTACCCTAATAAGTGGATAGGTCGCGGCGGACCTGTACTATGGCCACCTAGGTCGCCGGACCTCACGAAATTAGATTTTTTCTATGGGGCTATATCAAGGACATGGTGTTCCGTATACCACCGACTACAGAGAAGATATGTAAATACGAATTAGGAATGCTTTTTCTGCAGTAACGCCACAAGTTTTAGTTGCAGTTCACAAATCGTTCGTTGAACGTCTCAGAATTTGTTTAAATCAGAATGGTCGAAATTTTGAAAACATGTTGTAAACTTCTTTAAATTGTTATTTTTCATTTTATATACTTATGTTATTAAATTGTTTTGTTATTTTTCATTTTATATACTTATGTTATTAAATCGTTTTGTTATTTAAGTTGATTTATAAGTTTCTACTATAGTTCTCTATCTGTATTGAAACATAATTGTTTGTATAACTTATTGGGAATAATGCATCCAGATTTTGTTGAAATATGGTAGGATACAAGATTTGAATACATGTCTCAAAAACATAAAATACGATTTTGTAGGCAAACACAACGCTTATAAACGGATCCTTCTCAACAGAAACATGCAACTTACGAACGAATTCTGAAATACTCGAGTCACTATCAACTTCAGACATACGAAACCTAATATGAAACGAAAGCTTACTCAATAGACTTTCAAATTATGAAAAAATATATAGGGTGTTCCATTTAAAAAATGAAGAAATTATGCAGTTTGCGAATGGCTATTACCCTGTATAATACGCTGAGTTACGTTTTGGATGATATAGTAATAGTAATAGTAATAGTATTTTATTCGTGCTAAAACAGTTGTTTACACTCGTCAGGATATACATACATGAATACAAAAATATAACTTGGTATAATGCTTTGGGCTAAGTAATAAAAAATATGTTACCGTACTGATAGGTTAAGATAATATAAATATGTTAAAATTAGATTAAAAGCTTATAAGCAAAATAAACCTATGAATAAAAAAGTAAATTTAAAGTAGTTATAAAATAAAATACATGAACGGGTAAAATGATCTATAAATAAAATAAAGTTAGATAATAAAATATGACATAATAAATATACAAACCACACATTAAAAAATTGATTTAGTAAAGTACTATATATAAATAAAATTTAAATAAAATAAAACATAATAAAATTTCACAAAACATAAGGCACAACAGATATTCTAAAAACTAGATGGCTTCTGTGGATAATGTTGATAATATATACCTAATTGTCAATTGCTCTATAGTCATGAGTTAGGAACTCGTTCATGGTGTAGAATGCCATTTTAGTGTAGCACGCTTTCATTTTAATTTGAAATTGTTTAATACTCAATGATTTTATGGATTCAGGAAGCAAGTTATATATTACAGGTCCATAATAATTAATTCCGTTTCGCGATTTAGATAGCCTAAACTTTTGTAAACAAATGTTATCTTTTCTCCTAGTGTCATGCTCGTGTGGATCAGAATGAGCACAGTAGAATGTAACGTTTTTTCGAACATGAACAAGGCACTCTAAAACATAGAGTGAGGGTAATGTTAGAATACCTAATTTGCTAAATGTTGCTCTACAACCGATACCTTAAGCCCGATATTACTCGTATCGTGCGCCTTTGGAGTTTAAATAACCGGTTCATTATAGTAGAATGTCCCCACGCTAAGATACAGTATGTTAGGTGTGACTGACATAATGAAAAATAAGCAGTACGTAGTGCGGTTACCGGAAGCTTTAATTTTAATTGCCGTAAAAGGTATATCGAACGGCATATTTTCACTGCTACTGCATCCGAATGACTATGCCATGTTAGTTTATGATCGAGGCATATACCTAGGAAGTTAGCTGTTGTTTCACTAGAAATGTCCGATCGAAGGGAGAACATTAGATTCACCGTTTTAGCTGTGTTTAAAGATAGCTTGTTCGATTCAAACCAAGCACCTATAACCTTGCTACATGCTAAATGGTCATTTGTAGCCTTTACAATATCAGTTGAATTGTTAATAAATGTTGTATCATCAGCGAATTGAAAAAAAGTTGAGGAAGCTGATGCAGACGATAAATCATTTATATATAGCAAGAATAGAAGAGGGCCTAGTATTGATCCCTGAGGCACCCCATATTTCAAATAAATTTCACTTGATGCTCTTTTATTGACGACCACTGTTTGTTGTCTTTGCTGGAGGTATGAACAAATTAAACGGCAGCTACTTGGATGGAAGTTGTAAAAATAAAGTTTTCGCAAAAGAATGTCGTGGTCGATGCAGTCGAAGGCCTTACTGAGATCGAGGAATGATGATACAGTGTGTGTACCAGATTCAAACCCCTGGATAATTTTCTCAGTAAGACCGACTACCGCATCGGTCGTAGACCTTCCCTTGCGAAATCCGTATTGTGTATTAGACAGTAGTTTATGGGTCTCAAGAAAATCAAGTATTTGCCCAAGTAGTATTTTTTCAAATACTTTTGCTTTAACTGGTAGTATGGCTATAGGTCTATAATTATTCAGGTCTTCTCTGTCACCTTTCTTAAAAATCAGGGTAATACGTGCTTTTTTAAGTGAGCTAGGAAATATTCCATTTCTTATACACATGTTAATTAATTTTGTAAGAGGTACAATAATTACATCTAATACTCTCTTAAGGAGATCCGATGTAAGATCGTAAATATCTCTGGATTTAGAGTTTTTGAATCCAAGTACAGTATCTCTTACTTTTACGAAACTAGTTTCCCTAAATTTAAAATATGGTGTATTTTTAATAGGAGTATTAAGCATATGAGTCACTGGAGCATGAGTTGGATCGGGAAGACTGCGAGCTAGGTCTTCGGCAACATTAGCAAAGTGGGTATTGAACAGGTTAGGATTAATATCACAGGTTGTATCAAATGATGTTTTATTATTAATTAAAGACCACAGCGCTTTGGGGCTATTTTTAGAATTTTTTATGAAAGATTCGTTCGCAGATATTTTTGCCTTTTTTAGAGCAGTACTGTATTCATATTTATATTTAGCGTAATATTCTCTTAGACCCCGGTTTTTTTCACTTGCCTCTTTGATTAACAAGAGTGTTTCACGCATGTCAAAGAGTGTACTGTTAAACCATTTTATGTTTTTTTTTTTAATTGATATCTTTTTTTCTGTAAAAGAGATGATATAGTATTCGTGTAAAATATTTACGAATGAATTGAATGCAATTTCTGGGGCACAATTATTATTGATGAAACTCCAGTCCGTTTCTTCAAGTAACTTATAGAATAAATTTACACCAACTTGAGTAATAGGTCTTGTTATATTTTGTGGGTGACTGCTTGAGGATTTCTCTAGATCAATGTTAACCTCAACCTTTATACCAATATGGTCCGACAAACCTGAATTACAGGGATATACTGTTACATTTCTACAATTCATGTTCGAAAAAACGTTATCCAGGCAATTTTGTTTGCGTGTATTAAAATCTACGGTACTTGCCAAACTATATGTTGCCAGAACATCTGACAGATGCACGGCCCGAGCATCATTGGTGTTAAATTTTACATTAAAATCACCACCGACAAAGACGTTTTTGCGGAAATCAACATTATCCAGGGTGCCTAAAATAGATAAAAATACATTAAAATCTCCATAAGGCGATCGATAAATACAAATAATAATAACATTATACAATGGCAGGAATGATGCAGCTATTTCGCAGTTTTTCTCTGATGAGAAGTGATTTAGGTGCGTTAGGCCCTTACAGCTAATATGCTTTTGAATTAATTGCATCACTCCCCCATATGCTCCTCGCCGGGCATAACTAGTGGCAATTGAATAGTCTGTTACTGACAAAGAAGGAATTTCCAGTTCTTTAAGCCAGTGTTCACTAATGCATAATACGTGAATGTTGCCGTTTGTAGAAAGAAATGCTTCCAGTTCATTTGTTTTATACCCAATACTTTGAATATTGATAAAATAAATTGTTATCGTTGTTTGGTTCAAGGCTTCGTTATTTAACAGCTGCTTGCGGAGCGATTCTCCTAAAAATATAGCGATCGAGAACAATTCCACTCGGCCAATTAT
The DNA here is from genome assembly GCA_910593695.2 of Ocypus olens. Classification (NCBI taxonomy): domain Eukaryota; kingdom Metazoa; phylum Arthropoda; class Insecta; order Coleoptera; family Staphylinidae; genus Ocypus; species Ocypus olens. The sequence goes on along the minus strand of OU343054.1, from coordinate 14,610,663 downwards.
TCGGATCCATTAGAGAATTATGATATTTGTAATCGGCGCCTGTTTTAAATGCAGGCACCCGGGTGTCCAGTTTTTCACATGTGCAACTAGATGAATGTATAATTTGTTTTACGTGCTCCTTCATATCGTCCTCACCAACATTGCTTTTAACGCGTTTTACAAATACCCATGTTTTCTTTGGTTCAGCCTCTATTTTAGATTTAATAGTGGCCCCCGTTCCAATAATTAATTTCCTTTGTGGATACTTATTTTTTTTTTCTTGTAAGTAACAGTAGTGAAATTTGCGTCACTGCGGTTAGGATCATCAATTTTAAGGCACGTCTCCACTGTGGGATTTTTAATAAAATCCAGATTTAAAATTGAGTAATTTTGAAGACTAAAGTTCAACTAAACTTTACCACTAAATTAGAATGAATTACCTTAATTAGTTTTAGGGAAGCACTTTAACAATTTCGTTCAAATTTTTGTATAAACCACTGAATAACACAAAAACGGCCCAGTTTCAATCCCCACAACCTAGGTCATGTTAATCTCCAAGTAACCAGGAATCCAAAAATGTTAAAATATACAGGGTGTTCCATTAAAAAAAAAACATAAGTTTGATCTGTAACTTTGTTATGAGACACCCTGTATAAATTTAAATATTTTTAGGGCGTGCAGCTTACTATTCTACACAACTTTTATATAAAACATTTTTCAAAATTTTGACAAATAAGCACGTGATTGACCGATCCCAGAGCTCTGAAACACCCTGTATATTGCGCATTTGTGTAGGTTACATGTAAGTCTTTCAAATGACATCAAATTGAACAAAATTGGTTTATAAATAACAAAGTTATAGTTATTAAAAACTTAAACGCCACCTTACCCGTTGATGCCATTTTGTTAAATTGCATCGAATTTCAAAATGACCCACTGACCCCAGTTTTGACATAGAAATTCTGAAAAAAAAACTTAACCATTTCTCATTTTGTACAATTTTTTTTACACAAATCTGTGACATAAGATTTTCTTATTTCTTATTTGAAATGAAATGAGCCATAAGCATGTGACACACACGAAGTGAGACAGCCTTAACATTGTTCGGATTGTGCCTCTCTTTTCCATCGTAGCTGCATTGGCTGCTATAAAAAATTTGCGGGATTAGCGAGCGACAAGGATGAAATCTCCCAATGTCCGAGTTGCATTAAGACGACTAGAAACATCATTCTCTCGACTGATCTATCGAGTACTGATGTCGCGCAGAATCCATCTCCGCATGGTTCTTGCCTATGCGCATCGAGCTCTGATTTCACCGCGCTGAAGAGTGAAATTTTATCATTAAAGGAGGAAATATGGCTACTTAAAAACGGCCAGCAAGAATTTTTTAAGCATTTTACCGCTGAAATTCTCCACGTTTTAAAAAGTAAAGCATCTGCGGAAATAGACAACGTTGCCAAGCAGTTAGAAGATCCAAACTTTGTTAATATGGACTTAAGCCCAAATACTTCGTTTACATCACCAACTAATGATAAACAAAGCGAATCCTCTACGTCATCAACCAATATAGTTTCGCTTGAATCAAACAAGTTAAACATAAATGTACATAAAAATAAAAATAAAAATAAAAATAAAAGTAAAAACGAAGAAGCACACGCGACGAAATCCAATACCGACGTCAAAATTACTTCCAAAATCGGTAGTAAGCAAAACCCTGTGAAACATCCCAAGACCACCAGTTTGCCGCCCTTTCTTCGTGGTACGGCGGACAACGTTGGATTAGTAGGTGCAAAGAAGCGCTTATTCTACCATATTCATAACTGCAGCCCATCGACCACTATTGAAGACATAACGCGTTTTATCAAGGACCATGTCGGCATCAATAATTTTACTTGTATTTCTCTGACAGCCAACGCTGTGTACTCTTCTTTTAAAGTCGGCATCATAGAGTCGGATATCAATGACTTTTTGCATGCGAATAAATGGCCTAAAAGTGTTATTGTCCGTCGGTTTGCGAATCGTCAACGCAAACGCAAATCGTCACCGAGTAGTAATATTGAAAAAATCAATGTAATTGGAATTGACGAATCAATAAACGCACAGAACACTGGTAATAATATTTTTTTAGGGAAGGACCAGAAATCACAACCAATGTCCATCGTCAACAATCTGCCAACGGTCTAAAAATATTTTATCAAAATGTTCGCGGTTTGCGTACGAAGCTATCCTCGGTAAATGAAGCGGTATCGTTTTTAAACTATGAAATAATTGTTCTTAGTGAGACTTGGCTGAGTGATGATATTTTCGACGCGGAACTTGGTTTACTAAATTTTAATATTTACCGCTGCGATCGGAACCCGTCTGTGTGTGGTAAGCACCGAGGTGGAGGAACTCTTGTAGCTGTTGCTCGCCATCTCAAATCACAGCTACTTAGCAGTATTTCTGAATACCGAGATGAACTTTTTGTGTCTGTATGTGTTGATCAACAAAATGTGCTTTTGGGCGCAATTTATATCCCGCCCAATTCTCATCTTACAACATACCAACAACACTGTCTAAACGTGGAACACTTTGCTGATGTATTACCTGACCACCAAGTTTGTATTATTGGCGACTATAATCTTCCTAATATTACTTGGTTCGACGGGGACTACGGTGTTTATAGTGATGCTAACAGTCCTGCGGCCCTTTCCATTTCTGACACGTTTGGATTCATTAATGCTTTTCAAGTTAATAAAATTACTAATCGAAATTCCGTATTGCTTGACTTGATATTTTTGCAGACTGCTTCTGTTGAGAAATTTGAAGTCTTAGTAGCTGATTATCCCATTGTTCAATGTGATTTACATCATCCAGCTTTAGAATTAATTATTAATCTCCCGACTGCTACTGCGGAGGAATCTGTCTGGGATCCTAAAGTCAAGTATGATTTTTCGAATTCTGATTTTGTTAACCTAAATAATACTTTTATCAACATAAATTGGGATTCCTTATTTGAGGGCAAAGAAATAAATGATCAAGTAAGTACTTTTTATAGTGTACTCTATGACTCGATTAATAGATTTGTTCCTATGATCGAGATCAAAAGTAATCATAGGTATCGCTTTCCGAAATGGTTTACTCCAGAGTTGAAAAAATTAGTTTCTCTTAAAAAGAAACTGCACTTAACTTTAAACAATCTAATTTACAGTCTGATTGTGATGCTTTTAAAACAGCCCGTACTAATTGTAAAAACTTGTCTAAAATGTGTCACCAAAGTTATTTACGGTCACTCGAAGAATCTGTCGCTAGTGATTCTAGATTATTTTGGAAGCATGTTAAATCCAAACGTACACACTCGGAGCTTCCTATTTCTTTTGAACACAACGGGGAGACTATAAGTGATGAAAAGGAAGTGGTGAATTCATTTGCGACCTTTTTTGGGTCAGTTTATAAGGACTCTAGCGACTTACCTACGTTTGACGTAGGTGATTCTCATTTAAACTTACATTCCATGCCCGCTATTAGTATATGTTCTGTTTTAGATGAACTTTCACACCTAAAGCCCAACAATTCAATGGGTTCTGATGTTTTGCCTGGTATATTCCTAAAAGAATGTGCATTTTCTCTTTGTCGTCCTCTCTGGATTATTTTTAACAATTCATTGAGATGTGGAGAATTTCCGAGTTTTTGGAAAAAAGCCCTTATTACACCGATTCATAAAAAGGGCTCTAGAAATCGTATTCCTAACTATCGACCCATTTCCATCTTATCACACATTCCAAAAATATTTGAAAAGTTTACAACTTCTTATATTTCTGGGAAGGTTAATATACTAATAACGGAGCAACAACACGGCTTCAGACGCGGGTGTTCAACTGCCACCAATTTGTTAATATATACCGATTTGATAACAAAAGCTTTGGAGAAGGGCCAACAGGTTGATTCGATATATACCGACTTTGCCAAGGCTTTTGACACGGTCGACCATGGCATACTATTAACAAAATTAAATAAAATTGGTATACATGGTTCACTCTTTGCTTGGATTCGTTCTTATTTGAGGGACAGAACGCAAAGTGTACGTATTGGAAACTATTACTCTCGCTTAATTCATGTATCCTCCGGTGTTCCGCAGGGTTCACATCTGGGTCCTCTCCTTTTCAATATATTCATTAATGATGTGGTTGCCTGTTTTAAGAATTCTTGCTGTCTTCTATTTGCCGATGACATAAAAATCTTCAGTGCATTTCCCGGTAAAACCACTCCGCAACTTCTTCAACAAGATATTGACAGCTTTCACGTTTGGTGTAACTTGAATAAAATCCAGCTTAATATAGACAAATGCAATGTAATAACCTTTACTAAAATCAAATCGCCGATTTTGTTTAATTACTCCATCAATAATATATCCCTTGAGCGTGTCGATTCACTAAAAGACCTAGGTGTGACCCTGACCAGTAACTGGAGTTTTTCTAAGCACATAAATAATGTAACATCTAAAGCTTTTCAATTGCTTGGGTTTATTAGAAGAAATACCCTAGAATTCCAGAACATACAGACACTTATAAAGTTATTTGTTGCGTTAGTTCGTCCTCATTTGGAATACTGCTCCATTATATGGTGCCCATATACATCTATTGAATCAAATGCGATCGAGCGAGTGCAAAGGAAATTTGTGAATTTTTTGAAATTTAAATTTGCCCTGGAAGGTAACTACCAGGACATTCTGACTGATTTTAGTCTTTATTCGCTCTCTCATAGACGTTTTTGCAGTGATGTCTTGTTTGTTCACAAACTTCTACACGGCTCAATAAATTGTCCGGCATTACTTAAATCTGTTGACCTATATGTACCATCCAGACACTCTAGTCAAACATTTTTTATTAATACAAAAAAGACGGACTATGCAAGAAACTACGGTGTTTCTCGGTTACTTCGGAACAGTAACAACTGTCAAGTCGATCTTTTTAATATAGGTATAAATGGCCTGCGTTTGTATCTTGATAACTGTTTGTAATGATAATCTTTTAATGTGTGACTTCAATGTAATATTTTAAACTGTCTTAAATTGTGTTTCCTTTTAAGTATCTGAATATTGTTTTTAATTCATGACTTATTTGAAATATTTTAAACTGTATTTAAATTTTGTTTTTTTTAAGTATTTGTATATTGTTTTTAACTCGATATTTCTTTGTAATATTTTAAATTGTATTTAAATTATGTTTTTTTTTAAGTATGTGTATATTGTTTTAAAGTCGTCTTAATTGTCTTAGTATTTTATTTATTCTGACGTTTATTTTTAGTTTGTAAGAATCTATTTTACTGTACTTGTTTAATTGCACATGGCCTACCGTTAATAAATACATTAAATTAAAAAATAAAAAATAATTCTAATTTCATCGTCGGCATTTTACTTCCTTTTTGTATTTTAAATAAAATGTATGGCATCGAATTTTGATTTTATCTTGTTCAATAATTATTTTCCTACATTCTTTACCATGAAGAATTCGACTAATTGACTTCAGCCAAGAATATACAATGGTAATAAATATTAAATGCAGGTAACTTCTTGATGTTCTGGACTTTGGATCCACATTAAATTTATTTTACTGAGTAAGATGTCAGTGATTACTTTTTTAATGCTAGACACATGTCCAACCTCTGATATAATGATGCTAATAATAAATCCCGCTCGTCTGATTTGCAAAAACAAAAACATTTTACTTGGGTATGTTCAGTGCCGGCGGAACGTACGGGCAAGGCAGGCAGCCGCCTGTAGTGGAAAATTTAAGGGGCGGCGGCGGCATGATCAGGGCCGGGCCGTTCCCGGGTTGTTGGCCGCCCAGGTGCAAAAATTATATCGCCGCCCTTGCCAATTAAATATAAATACAAGGTGGCGCAAAAGTAATGTCATAATTTGAATTGGCTGCCATTTTGTTATAAATGAAAAAAAAGAGCTCTGTTTTTATCAAAAGTTTATTTGAAAGTGTAAAATTGGTGGCATTACTTGGAAAAAATGCTAGCTTTCAAGACTTCCAAGGTTCGTGGTTTGTTGTGGTACACCCGAGATTTTAAAAAAGCCCCAAAGGAAGAAGTTTAGTGCTGTTAGATCTGGCAATCTGGACGGCCTGTTCAAATCTCCAAAACGGGAGATCACTCGACCTGGAAATTGTTGTCTCAAAATCTCCATAGTTTCCTGGGCTGTGTGAGCGGTTGCTCCGTCCTGTTGAAACCAACAATGATCAAGACCAAATGCAGCAACTTGCGAAAAAAAAAAACTCGTTTAGCGTATGCCTGTAACGCTCGCCATTTACGGTTATGGTGGCGCCATCGGCGTCTTCAAAAAAATAAGGACCAATCACTTTTTCACTGCAAATGCCGCACCAAACAGTCACTTTGATGGGATGCAATGGATTTTCTTCCATTACATAGTAGACCTTCTAAAGAAATAACGAATTTGGAAAAGCGATGACCTTTTTTTATGTTTTTGCTACTCGCATTCATATAAGGGACATTTTCACATTTTGGAATAAGAGTTAAATGTTACTCAAAAGCGATAACTCGCCGAGTCGATCCATTTCACTGAGTCAGATGTAGTGAAGCAGATCACAATTTTTTTTTTCTTGTTTGAATGTAAAACATGGGAAGGTGAAAGAAATAATTTAAATAAAGAAATGGGGCAAGATGTAAGTTTAACTAATATAATAAATTTAATAATAAAAAACCTAAATAATTGGGAAACATTTGAAAAATTTATGAAAGAAATTTTAATTCAAAAAGAAGAAAAATATCAAGAAATAGAAAGGGAAGAATAGAAAAAGAAAAGGAAAAGAAGAAAATTAAATTTAATTTGTAAATCATGTAATTCTAATTAAAATAAATAGATAAAGGGGAACTTGGAGAAGAAATGCCAATGGCGGTGCCTCCAAGTTCTTAATTCATGAGGGCCCCTTGTTCTGGTTAGCTCACGCGCCGCCAACGTCCTTAATAAAAAAAAAGATCACAAAAATTAATAATTTTGCACATCTCTATTACATGTTCATGTAACTCAGCTTAATAGCTTTGCAAATAAGTATTTTCTTGAGTTATAAGCCCATGGTTCGTTACTCTCGTGGTACTTGACTGCAAATCCATTCTGCTAGGGTTTGTGTGTACTTGTGTGTTGTTGATGTTAGAATATATGCTGAATGGGGTCTCCATTAACTTCCTGCCAATATTCCAATTTGTGATCTGGTGACCGCCAAGAATATGTTCATCGAAAACACCATTCAAGGTCATATTGATAAGACTGATAGTGATACATTGTTTAAAATCCTTGTAATTTTTACAAATATGCATATTTTTCGTAATTTTTAGGGGTTTCCAGACTTTTTGTCGTAGATTTCTTTAACCCTATCTCTTTCGACTTGTACGATGGATATTAAGAGCAACGCAAAGTGTGAAAATGCCATCAGCTCTCGTGGGCGATACTTTAATTTCAAATTTTCTCAGTCAAATGTGTAATTGGAGAATCAATATTTACTTACATGATGCAGAGTACGGGATTTGAAATTATATTTTAACGTTATTCAGAATTATCACGAACTATCACGATTCAACTGACGATAGAAAATTTATTTTTTTATTTTTTTATTTACTATATCTTTGTTCTCCTTTCTTACAAAATAAAATAAGTAAGACTGAAGATCAAAAACATACTCAAAATTTCAAAAGAAAGGAGCACGGGCGGAGTAAATACGAAGATCGTTGTCATGATAAAGGTGAATGTATTTTTATCTTATTTTATTTACCATTTTATTCTTGCTTATTTTGATATTTGCAAATTTTTATACATGAGCTGAATTATCAATGGTAAAATCCGTACTTGTAGTTTATATTCGATATTACTACTTTTAAATACATTTTTTTTTTAATAATACAACTTTTATTTCTCTCTTTCCATTCTACCCATTTGCTTAACTTATATAGACAGTAGTCATTGAGAAATAAAATGCTGTTTGTTATATTAGGATGGCAGAGGAAGCCATTAAGTGGAATTAAGAATAATAAAGGTCCTAGTATAGAGCCTTGAGGGACATGATATGTATATGCTTTTTTTCGGCATTTGATTTGAGTAGATGTTTGTGATATACCGACTGATATCATATGTTTAGATATGATTTATGAGCATAACACTATTTTGAGAATTTACAACAGTATCGACTAATGATGATTATTATATCGTTCAGGGGCGGCTCGTTATATAGAGCCAAGGAGCCATGGCACTACCTGTAGTTTTAAGCTCAGCAAGAATTTTTAATTAATTCCTAAAATTCTTTTTATTTTCCGTGTGTATTGTTTGATGATGATGGCGAGGTTACGTGGTCGAAGAATGGTGTTACAGATTTAGTGCATGTCGGGGACAAAATGTAAATGCACGATAAATCGAAAGTACACATAAACCATATTTTCAGCTTGTTCGGTTGTTTGAAATTATCAATCTTTACAACTCAAAATAACCTTGTACTATGAAGATTCATCGTTCTTTCTTTCTTCATATTGTAAAAGTACCATCAACATGTTTCACGAGCCGCTACTGAAAGTCATACTAACCAAGTGAATTGTTTTATTTGAATTATTCAAAATGAATCTACTAAATCTAAAGTTGTCGAAACTGCCGGCACAAAATCTGAAACAATAAAGTGATCTCAACAAAGTTAATGGTTTTATTTGAATTCTTTTTCAAACTAGTTTCACTTTTTTTGACAAAGTGAAAATAACAAAAAATCCTATTAAAAAAATTTTAAAATTATTTTGATCAATAGAGTGATTTTTGAGACTAATTTAAACCATTTTCTTACTAAAATATTCTTCATTTTTTATTATTAAGCTTGTATTTTTGTTTTTCTTTGGCTAAATTTTTTATCATTAGGCCTAAATATTCTTTATTTTGACGTAAATTTTCTATTTCATTGTTACAATTTTCGACTATTTGGTCCGTATTTTTTATTTCTACCGACGAATTTTTAGTTTTTTAATTTTTGACCTGTATTTTCGATATTTTTGGTCAAAATATTTTAACTTTTGGCCTAAATATCCTTTATTTTGACAAAGATTTGCGATTTCATTGTTTAAATTTTGGACTGTTTGGCCCGCATTTCCGCCAAATTTTTAATTTTTAGATTTTTGACCTGAATTTTCGATTCTTTTGGGCCTAAATTTTTGATCTGTTGACCCAAATATTTTTTTATTTTGACATACATTTTCGATGTAATTGTTAAAAATTTCGTTTTTTTTTTGGGAGAATTTTTTATTCTTAGATTTTGGACCTGTATTTTCGATTTTTTTTGTCTAAATTTTTAATCCTTAGCTCTAAATATTCTTTATTCTATATTTTCGATTTAATTTTTAAAATTTTTGAATTTTCGGTCCGCATTTTTGATTTTTTAAGCCGAATTTTTAATTGTAGTTCAAAATTTTTGATTTGATTTTGGTTCAAATATCTAAACCTAAATTATTCATTTATATGCGAGATATTTTTTATTTTCTTCCGGTATTTTCGAGTTTTGTTTGTTGAAATTTTCGATTTTTTAGTCTGCATTTATCTTTAAGCTCGAGTTTTCGATGCACTGTCTAAATTTTCGACTTTCTGGCCAACATTCCAGATTTCTATTATTCTTTTTAATCTTTTGACCTAAATGTTTCTTTATTTTGTCTTACCTTTTCGATATTATTGTTAAAATTTTCGATTTTTTGGTCCCCATTTTTGATTTTTATTGTCTTTAGACCCGAGTTTTCGATGTTTTGTCCGCAATTTTTATTTTTCGTTTAGTCTGCATTTATCGTCTTTAGAACAGAATTTTTGATGTGCTGACCAATTTTTTTTACTTTCTGGCCAACATTACAGATTTTTATTATTATTTTTTTAATTTTTTGGCCTACATTTTCCTTTATTTTGACTTAACTTATCGATTTTATTGTTAAAATTTTCGATTTTATGGTCCACATTTTGGATTTTTCGTTTAGTCTGCATTTATTATCTTTAGACCCGAGTTTTCGATGTTTTGTCTAAATTTTCGGCTTTTTGACCAATATTGTGGATTTTTTTTAAATCTTTCTTTATTTTTCTGTTATAATTTTTCTTTCCTTGCTCCACCATTTTTTATTTTCAGGACAGAATTTTAGATTTTTGGTCTGAGTTTTTTTTATCGTATATTTTAGATTTTTGGTCTATTTCTATCCTATATTTTAGATTTTTTAACTTGGTTTATTGATTTTATTTCGTGATCTTTTTTTTATTTTTTGGTATTATTTTCGAATTTCTGGTCAGAAACTTATTTTTGGCGGCTGAAAGTGGCAAATTATTTTGCTTCTACCTAAGTTTTTGATTTGTAGTCTGCGTGTTTTATTTTTACATCAGTATTCTTGATTCTTTGGCCCATATTTTAGATTTCTGTATTTTCGATTTTTTTGTTGCATTTCTTTTTTATTTTTCTTTATTTTGACCAAAATATTCGATTGGTTTATAGAATTTTTCGATTTTATTGTCTGCAATTTTAATCTTTACGCTTGTTTTAGATGTTCTGTCTAACTTTTTACCGTTTTAGGCTATATTGTAGATTGTTTTATTGTTTGGTCCAAATATTCTTTATTTTGACGAAAAAAATCGATTGGTTTGTAGAAATTTTGGATTTTTTGTCTGCATTTTTTATCTTTACGCCCGAGTTTTCGATGATTTGTCTAAATTTTCACTTTGGCCTACATTTTGTATTTTTGATTATTTTGGTTTCAGTTTTTGGTCTTTTGGCAGAAATTTTCTTTATTTCGACTTAAATTTTCAAATCATTTGTTAAAATTTTTGATTTTTTTGGTCTATCACTTTGATTTTTGGGTAGGAATTTTTGATTTTTGGTCTTATTTTTGTCCCATGTTTTAGATTTTCCTAACTTGAATTATTGATTTAATTTTGCGAATTTAAAAAAATTTTTTTTTTTTGCTATTATTTCCAAATTTCTTGTTGGAACTTATTTTAAGCTAAATAGAGTTATTTTTCTGGCTGAAAAAGGAAAATTATTTTTCTTGTGCTTGTATTTTTATTTTTTTGGTCTACATTTTTGTTTTTAAACCAGGATTTTTGATTTTTTGGCCGATATCTTAGATCTTCGGCTGTTTTGTTTCAAATTTTTGATTTTTTGGCCAAAATATTCGATTGGTCTAGGCAGATAAATGGTTCTTTATTTCTTCAAAAAAGGAGGGGGGTATGTTGTATAAGTGGCTCCACCATCAACATGTTCCACGAGCCGCCACTGATATCGTTACCATCAAATTTAATGTTATTTTAAAATCGTGCCTTCTAGTCTATTCCTCCGACTATCGATAATTGCTGAAAAAGAGAACTTAATGTCTATAAATAATTAATCTGTACACAATAGAATATTATGTTAAGCACGTTTAATATTAGAACGATGATGGGATTACGCTGATGTGACATTATATCGCTTCAACATCATAACAACGGATTGCATTTACGCCGATGACACATAATACAATATTACACTTAAATCGCTGTGTGAAATCATCAAATTACATATACCTAGATAAAGGTCGCGAGACTTAAATTTGAAAACTTTTAACAATATATCTATGAAACAATTGTGCAGTGTTTTAATTTTGATTTTGAGTAGTCAACGCGAATTCGATCAAACGTGAATTACATTTTCAATGATGCGTCTAAAAGCTGAATTTATTTAAAATGATGCTTTAACATTATTGGCATATTAAAAATAGTTACAAAAAGGCATTTCATTACATTTTAGCATTTCATTAAAAATAAACAAATCGTAAATTATGTGAGTTCTAAATTAAGTTTAGAATGTCCTAATTTTGTATGACCTATTGTAATATTTTACAACGTGCAGTAGTACTTGAAGTAAACATTTCAATTAGATAGATTTTTGAAGTAGAGTACCAGTGTATATTCACTGCATTTCTTAACACCTATAAACTCATTAGCCACCGTAGTGAAATTGCTGAGGCATTCTTAAATTAACTCAATGCCGCACTTATGTGCTTGGCGTTTTACGTAACATCATAATTGAATTAACAATGAAAATTGTTTATGAAAGAGGTTCCGTGATCCGTTCTTTCATGGCGTGGAAATTCTTTGTAGTGCATTTAGCGCGCTGCAGTATTAATTAAAACCATAATAGAAGCATTGTGTCGAATTAGAAGGGGGTGCATTCGAGTCGCAGTTAATGGAGGTGCTGTATTAATACATTAACACACACACATGCACGTCGTTGAATATGGATGGAATGAATGCAAGAAGGCAGTAGCTACTTTAGATTATAAAGTTCTAAATTTGTAATCAATCTTGAATAAAGCGTTACACTAAACTCGCATTATGGCTGAATATGAAAGCTCACCGTATTAATGTAAAATAATAGCGCGGCTCGGCTGCTCACTTAAGAAGAGTCCCTCCTAATGTATCCAGTGGAAAAGCACTGGAAACTGAAAAGCACTGGAAAGAAGCACATAACTCGCGTAATATAACACAGTTTTTCACTTTTAATTAATCTAATGCCACTTTATTCGAGCGGTCCAAACAATGTCATATAGTGAATCTTAATTTCGCGAGTCTTGCAGAATTTATGGTGGTTAATTAAATTTTAATTTCACTTTGTTAGCCCGGCTTTCTGGGAGCCGCCATTACGGAAAATGGTTTATTATTACTATCACGCCGGACGGTCTCTTATATTACGCTAGCACATATATACACATTTATATCTATATACAGAGCGTGCTTACTAATGTGCTCCCCATTGGAATATTATAACAGATTAAAGATGGCGACTTGATTAAAATGAATAAATTGACCTCAACTGCAGTAATTTCATAAGAAATCCAAAATCCATAATTCATGTTTTATTAGACGACAAATTTTGATAGTATTATCTTAGGTTGGGGTCAAATAAGTGCCTTAATGCAGTAGCCAAATGCAATGTTTATTAAACAAATTAGAAACAACTTTACTTGTTGCAGAAAGCATTAGATAAATACAAGAAAACGAAATGTAGCCTGAATATATGAATATTCAACCTGTTCGTTAATCTGCAAGCAATGTTATTTCGCTAGTAGTACTAGTAATAACATGCAAATTTCTTTTGTATCATTCAATATCCGGCGTGGCACTAGCCAGGGAAGTAGTTGTTTCAATAAGTTATTTGTTTATAGTCTTAGTAAGACTTAATTTTTTGGTTGCAATGTTTATTGTCGTTTATTATTTTCACAAACTCTGCTTTAGGTTTTAACTGTCTTTTCAATTGATGTTTGCAATATCGTCAATAGAATTCTAAATATACAGATTTTACAAACTCCACGTCACCCGGTCTTAAATCGAACAAACCCAGTGGCCAAATCTGGTCGAAATTACACGCATGAACTATTTTTTTTTCTCGTAGATATTTTTTCGCTCGAATTATGACAACTTGCGCCTTTCTATTGGAACCATATGTCTTCAAAATCTTTTAATTTAAACTGCAAACCTCCGTTATTATGTTGCGGTAGCCTATCACTTATTGTAACTCAAGAAATTTTCAAATCCAAGCAAACATGTTTTTTCGATGCGATAAAAGTAATTTGGAGTAATTTGGATATTCGTGATGGCGGAATTTCACCTATCTTAACCAAGGAGACCCTTTGTCCTGATACATATACAATTTTTTTTGTGTCACACTTAGTTTCAATAAAATTTTGTGTTTTAAGAGGATTCTTACGATTACTTACCGTTAAATTTTGTTTGCGCATAACGCAATTTTTTGCCAACTTTGATACATTATAACTCTGGAACCAGTTAAGTCTTAATCATTTTATTATCATTTGTTAACGGGTCATTCCATGCTATTTCAACAAAAGGTTGTGCAGCACCATTTTTATTTTGTTTCATATTTTGCACAGACATTTATACATGTATCTAGTGAACAAAAATAATTTTAGAAAAAAAAAATTCTTGCCGCGTGGCAGATATGTCCCCAGATGGAGCTTGAAACATGTACATTTTTGTGATTTGCAAATTTAAAAATTTTAAAATCTTCTAACTCAGATTAAAATGGTGAATATTTTGGTTTAATTTTCTTTTATTATTCGATATGTGTTTTCAAATTTATTGACCGTTAAATTTACCATCGAGATTTGATTTTTTTTCATTTTTCGATCCTGTTTTCGACTGGAAAGGGGGCAATACAATCAAACCAAATTCAGTTTGCAAGTACAATAGTAACAATAGATCTTACCTGAGGCAAAAAATCTGAAGTGTTTTAAAACCTTCAAATTTTTTTTCGCAGGTGAAAATTGGCATTTTGAACAAAATCCGTATTTTTCTAAAGCTGTATCTCCAGTGGGGTATACAGTACAAACCTGAAATTTATACTACCAATGCTTCTTTTCGGGAGCAAAGCCATAACAAAATTTGGTAACTTTGTTTTGCCTAGTAACAGAAATATTTAAGTTCAAATTTGTAATAATTTTTATGCAATCGGATTAAAAATCGAATTTTAAATATTAAAAGCCGGCACTAAAATGGAACTCACCAGTACTAGCAGTGATTATAATACACTTGTAAATATTATAATCACTGGTAATAGGCATTAAAATACCTACCAAGGGTTTCCGTAGAGCGAAGTGATTGGCGACTGATTAATGCAAATTCAAAGTTCTGGTGATGAAATCACTGGAGATACAGCTTTAGAAAAATTCGGATTTTGTTGAAAATGCCAATTTTCTCCTGGGAAAAAAATAGAAGGGTTTAAAATACTGTAGATTTTTTGCCTCAGGTAAAATCTATTGTTACCGTTGTACTTGCAAACTAAATTTGGTTTAAGTGTATTGCCCCCTTCTCAGTCCAAAGCAGGGCCGAAAAATGAAAAAAATGCAAATCTCAATGGTGAACTTTGACGGCCATCAAATTTGAAAAAATGCAACAAATGATGAATGAAAATTAAACTAAAATATTCAGCACTTTACTTTGAGTTAAGAGATTTTCAAATTTTGAAATTTGCTCAAATAGAAAAAAAGTTATGCCACTTTGCGCAAACGCTAGCAATTACAAAAATATACATGTTTCATGCTCTATCCGGTGACATTGCTGCCACATAGTAAGAATTTTAATTATTCTTAAATTAGTTTTGAACTCTAGAAACATGTATAAATATCTGTGCAAAATATAAAAAAAATTAAAAATGGTGCAGCGCAACCTTTTGTTGAAATAGCATGGAATAACCCTAACGTCATATTATCCGTATTAATTTCATAGTTTTTCACTCAGTATCTTTTGAGATATTCTACTTTAAATATTCGATTTTTGGCATTTTTGAAAAATTATATAAAAAAAAGACAAAGTTCTTAAGCGTGAAATTTCTACAGCAAGTAATGCTATAATAAATCTATGCAGCTGAGTCTTTCTTCATTGTAATAAGTTTACAGCAATAAAACTCCCGTTTTAAGTCAATTTTCAATTTATAGTTGTGAATTTTGTTCTTAACTTTACTCACTACTTATTTATTTATTTATTTATTTATTTAACGGATTAACCTTTTACATAATATACCAATTTAAAATTTTATACAAAAACAAATAATATTACTTACATTAACGAAATTTGACTAACAATAAACAAAAACAACAAATGGCGCAATTATATAATAATAAAGACACGGTAGTATTGAAACATAATACACAAGCCGAGAAAAACAAAAGAATAAATTATTTATCAATATCAGACAAACTTATATGGCGGAGACTAGATTTAAATGTGTAAATAATTTAAAATTGACATCATTTTCCAATTTATTTGCAGAACGCATAAGCCTGTCAATGGGATTATACATACCGTATCTAGTAGGATGGAAAGATAAACAAATTAACGGTTTGTGCCTACTATTAATACCACGTGGTATATTATAATTTAACTTACAAACTAATTCTGCGCTATCTATAAACCCATTGACTAACTTGTGCAAAAAACATAAATCCAACAGAGTTCTCCTGTCATGCAGTGACTGGATATTGAGCTGGTTAAGCATAAAACTGTGGCTAAAGTTAATAATCAGACCGCCCATTTTCAGATAAATAAGTCTTAAGAATCTGCTCTGAACAGTTTCTAGTTGCTGGATGGCAGCGTTGATTGAAGTATTGTATAGATCACTCACCTTACGGGAAAATACGAGTCAGTAAAATGGGCCGAAACGTAGATGTCGCATGACTAGTACATGGGCTGAGATCGAGGTGTCTCATTTTCAGTCCAGTGTACTGCAGTTTTCTGTAGCATTGAATTAATTTATAGGTATCGATACACACACGAAGGCGCCGGACTAAGCTAGGGTCCCCTGCAAACATTCATTCCCGTTCGACGCGACGCGAACGAGGCGCGACCTTCACTCATAAAAACGTGTTTACAGAGTATAAAAACATCATAATGCACATTTTTTGTTTAGATTTCATTTCAAAAAGACATTTATTATTCACTATAATCCGAATTAGAATAAGTTTATGATACATTTTTGTTAAGATTCAATGATGAATTTTGATAAGAAAATTGACGAGCCATGTGCACATATCGTTATCATTGGCGTCGATAAGGGATGTTTTTATGGGTTTTGTCTCGCCAAACATGCTGCAGATGAGAGGCCAACATGGGCCGGGCCGTATTTTTCAAACTCCGGGCCGGTCTTTCCGATGGATAATTTAGACAGGTTCTTTTTATTAACAATGTAATTTAGGAATCATAAGCAGTGCGAGGCAGAGCCCTGCAGAAGAGGGTTATTGAAAGTCCGGCTCGGCCCTGCCCGACGGTGAAAATTTAAAACCCGGCCCGATAAAAGAAAATGTGCTGCGAGCCCGGCCCGGCTCGGCCCGGAGCTGAATATTTAAAGCCCGGCCCGGGTTTTCTTAAATGGAAAAATCAATTATTTAACATTCATAATATCGCATTTGAAAATACAAATTGTATATAATATTGACAAGCATGTAAGTATGTATCTCTGAAAAATTTATTTGATGAGCTGGAGTGTAAATAATTAATGTTATGCAGATTTTAAGCAATGAAATAATTTACACTAAAGTCTTCACATCTTCGATAAAATATAATATCGATTTTTTTCATCATTTTTTCCATACTCTCGAAGTAATCCTCAACAACGTACCATTGAGTTAATCCGCCATTTTTACAGCACCTTGTAAATTTTCCTTTTAAGTTTTGTAAAAATTTTAATAACCCCATTTGAATCGAACTGAGGTAATTTTTGAAGTTGTTTGTTTACCACTTGGTCAATTTAAATTTAAAACAATTGTTACCAATTCCAAAATTTCAAAAAATGCTATATCCTTTCCAAGTGCGTAAAATGTGAAAGTTTTCATGTTTACATTTTGATATATTCCTATTTAAACCGAAATTATGTTTTTTTCAATTTACGCATCATCAAGTTTGCCTACAAAATCCAAAATAATTACACCGGTTCAAGAATGTTTGAAAGTATATTTTCCATCTGAATTTTCTAAAATCCTTATAAATTCTATTTCTTGATTTTGATATAACCTATTTAAATTATTTTTTAAAGTTTCTTGGTTGGCTAAACAAAATAAAAAAACAATTTCTGCCAATTTCAAATTTTCAAAAATTGTTGAAAGTATTTTCCAATATGGCACAGAAATTAAAAAAAAAACACATATTTTATAGTTTATCATACAATCTGTTCAAACCTGCTGGTTTGCAAGAACTTATGAAAGATGGAAATGACAAATTTTACTTGAAATTCTAAGTCAGTTTGCTAAAAAAACTAAAGAGATTTCGAAAAAAACTTATTTTGTATAATTCTTATTAATAAATTTGATGGAACTATTATCGTTTCATAATTATAAACCAAAAATGAAAAAAAAACATTCAATATTTGTATTGTGATCGCGATCGTATTGTGATCGTGATTTTTTTTTCAAAAATTTTTTTTACGGAAATATCCGTTTTGGGGTCCCTAGATGCCATTTCAACAATTTCTGGAAAAAATTTTTTTTGTGTCTGTGTGTGTGTGTGTGTGTGTGTGTGTGTGTGTGTGTGTGTGTGTGTGTCTGTATGTGTGTGTGTCTGTATGTGTGTGTGTCTGTGCGCGCTGTATCTCAAAAACTAATAGAGCAATTGGTATGAAACTTTGAACATACGTCTTATTTGATAATCCGGAGAACTGAAAAGCTTTTGGTAAAATTTCGTACACCGGAAGCGGGTGTTTACCTTAACTGTTTTTTGTTTTTTGCCAATATTTTCTTAAATATGAAAAATATCACAAAAACATTTAAACAAATGAACGAAAGACAACGAAAAAATGGGCTTATTTTGTTTGAAATTTTTTTTCATAAAATCATTGTTATTCGAGAAAGAAATTTATTATTATTTTTTTATTTTTGGTTTATAATTATGAAACGATAATAGTTACAGCAAATTTATGTTGATAATAATTGTAAAGAATGCCAAAATGAACAACTTATACAGAATAAATTTTTGTCGAAATCTCTTTAGTTTTTGAGTAAACTGAGTTTTTAAATTTGAAGTATAATTTTTATAATTTTGACGTTTTAAACGTCAGTTTCATCCGAGTCTACAAAACGCTCGATGTACATTGAAAATATGATTTCAATTGAAAATAAACCATGAAAGAGTAAATATAAATGATGCCATAAGTCGGAGGAAGTAACATGATGGCCACATCACCATTTTTACTTTCTCCGTTACGAAGTACGAGAAAGTATTGTGATCGTGATTTTTTTTTTTAAATTTTTTTTACGGAAATATCCGTTTTGGGGTCCCTAGATGCCATTTCAACAATTTCTGGAAAAAAAAAATTTGTGTCTGTGTGTGTGTGTGTGTGTGTGTGTCTGTGTGTGTGTGTGTCTGTCTGTGCGCGCTGTATCTTAAAAACTAATAGAGCAATTGATATCAAACTTTGAACATCCGCCTTATTTGATAATCTGAAGAACTGAAAAGCTTTTGGTAAAATTTCGTACAGCGGAAGTGGGCGTTTACCTTAACTGTTTTTTGTTTTTTCCCAATATTTTCTTAAATATGATAAATATCACAAAAACATTTAAACAAACTTTGAAGACAACAAATAAATGAACATCTTTTGCTTGAAAACATTTTTCATAAAATCATTTTTATTCGAGAAAAAAAATTATTATTATTTTTTTAATTTTTGGTTTATTATTATAAAACGATGATAGTTACAGCAAATTTATATTAATAATAATTGTAGAGAATGCTAAAATAAACAACTTATAAAGAATAAGTTTTTATCGATATCCCTTTAGTTTTTGAGTAAACTGAGTTTTTGAATTTGAGATATAATTTTTCCATATTTCATTATTTTGACGTTTTAAACGTCAGTTTCATCCGAGTTTACACAACACTTGATGTACATTTAAAATATGATTTAAATTGAAAATAAACCATGAAAGCGTAAATATAAATGATAACATCAAGTCGGAGAAAGTAACATGATGGCCACATCACCATTTTTTCTCTACATAACAGTCTGTCTGTAACTGTGCGCGCTGTATCTTAAAAACTAATACAGAAATGATCATAAAACTTTCAACATTATTGTTATTTGAGAATCCGAAGAACTGAAAAGCTTTTGGTAAAATTTCGTATTTCCGAAAATTTTCCTTAACAATTCGTTGTTTTTTTAACCTTTTTTTTAGGACAGTTTTCAAAAAAAATTAGGCCTTTTCAAGGACTTTTTTTTAGGACAGTTTTCAAAAAAAAATTAGGTCTTTTTTAAGGACTTTTTTTAAAGACCTTTCTTCTTTCTTCGACGATTCCTTTTCAGGACTTTTTAAGAAATTTTTTTCAAGACTTATTTTTGGACTTTCAGGACGTTCATTTTCAGGATTTCTTTTTAAAATTTTATGAACAGCATTCTTTGTTGAGGAATTTTTTCTCGAGACGTTTTCGGGACTTTCTCAAGAACCTTTTGTTAAGGACTTATACTCGGGATTTTTTCAGAACATTTTTTTCAGAATTTTCTTTATATGTTTTAGGATTTTTTTTTATGACCTTTTTTGGACCTTTTTTAAATTCAAATTTATTTAATTTCCAAGAAGAATGATTACAACATCCATGGGTTAGTCAGGTTATTATTAATGATGGTGTTAGTTGATTCTTAAATATTCAATAATTATGCTCAATTTATAAAATGTTTATATGTTTACGTGCATACTATTATGAAATTAAAATTAAAAAAATTATAGCCTATTTAAAACAATATCTACAAGTAAAACTTAAAATCCACCGAATAAAAGAAACATTATTACAGTAAAAAGACATGTATAAAGAATACAATTTAAAATATTGGTCAATTAAGATTAAAAATTTAAAAACTTTTTATCAGGACTTTTTCCGATATTTTTAGCATCTTTTTAAGACTATTTTTAAAATTTTATTTCAGGAATTATTTTAGGCCCTTTTGCGGGACTTTTTCAACACTTTTTCAAGACTCTTTTTCAGGGCAATTTATTCAGATCTTTTTAAAGACTGTTTACAATGCCTTTTTTCAGACATTTTTATTTTAAATTTTTTAAAGTTGTAATTTTCGGGGCAATTTTTCAAGACAATTTTTTTATGATATTTCATCAGGACTATTTTTCTGAACTTTCTTCAGGATTTATTTTAGGACTTCCTTTTAGCAGTTTTTAGGACTCTTTTTCGGGACATTTATTTCTGATATTTTGTATGAAGGCTATTTTCAGGACCTTTTTTTCACTGCTTTTATCAGGACTCTTCTTTCAAGACTTTATTTCGAGGACTGTTCTTCCAGGACTTTTTTTCGAGACTCTTTCAAAACTTTCTTAACAACTTCTTCATCAGGACTTCTTATCGGGATATTTTTCAGAATTTTCTTTATTACATTTTTTTCATAATTATTTTTTAATAATAATTTATTCTTTACAGTTTTTTAGATCCAATATTTTAGTACATTTTTTATCGGATTATTTTTCAAGACTTCTTGTTCCGGACTTATTTTCAACACCTTTTTTGGGATTTCTTCAGTCTGTTTTAATGTTCTCTTAAGACATTTTCACAGGTTTTTCTTCAGAAATGCTTTTTTAGGATTTATATCATCTCTTTTTTACTGTATTACAGGACATTTTTCAGGATATTTTGCTAAGACTTCCTTCAGGACATTTTTCAGGACTTATTTAAAGACGTTCCTTCAAGACTCTTTTTTGGAATTCTTTCTGGATTTTTTAAGGACATTTATTTCTGGTGTTTTATATGAAGACTTAATTTTTCAGGACTCTTTTTGCAGTACTTTTTTCGCGACTCTTTCACAACTTTTTAGCTGGACTCTTCAAGGCTTTATTTTCCAAAACAGTTTCTCCAGGATTTTTTTTTCGAATATTTTTTGTCAGAACTCTTTTTTGAGAACTTTTTATCAGGACTTTTTTAGATTTTTTTTAGTTTTTTAGTAAACTTACGGTAAAGATTATTATAATTTGAAACTCGATTTAAAATATGATATAAATATCAATAACTATTATATCATCAAATCGGAGAAAGTAATATGATGGCCACATCACCATTTTTTCGAAATCTCTTTAGTTTTTGAGTAAACTGTATTTTTGAATTTGAAGTACATTTTTCGATCTTTCATAATTTTGACGTTTTAAACGTCAGTTTCATCCGAGTCTACGAAACGTTCGATGCACACTTAAAATATGATTTAAATTGAAAATAAACCCTGGAAGCGTAAATATAACTGATACCATCAAGTCGGAGAAAGTAACATGATGGCCACATCACCATTTTTTCAATATGCATTCCTTTTAAAATGTATGCGTATCTCTTTGTGCGCGATATATCTCAAAAACTATTACGTGCCTTAACATCAAACTTTGAACATAAGCCTTATTTGATAATCCGAAGAACTGAAAAGCTTTTGGTAAAATTTCGCACACCAGAAGTTGGTGTTTACCTTAACCGTTTTTTTTGTTTTCTCCGATAGTTTTGTAAATATGAAAAATACTATAGAAGCACTTAAACAAATCTCGAAGACAGCAAAGAAATTAACATATTTTTCGTAAAATGTAGGGTTTTTGAAAAATAATAGTTATTAATTGTTTTGTCACATTTGGTTTATAATTATGAAACGATAATAGTTACAGAAAATCTATTTTAATAATAATTGTAGAGAATGTCAAAATGAACAACTTATAAAGAATAAATATTTTTCGAAATCTCTTTTGTTTTTAAGTAAACTGACTATCAGAATTTACAGTATAATTCAGGACTCTCTTAAGGAACAATTTCTTGAGGACTTATTTTTTAAATTTTTTTCAGAACAGATTTTTCTTCATGACATTTTTTAGAATTCTTTTCATGACCTTTTTGGACCTTTTTAAGGACTTTTTTACATATTTTTAGCATTTTTTTCAAGACTTTTTAAAAAACTTTTTATTTCAAGAATTTTGTCAACGACTTATTTTTGGCCTTTTTTCGGACTCTTTTTAAGGACCATTTCTTCAGATCGTTTTAAAGACCTTTTAATGACTTTTTACAATGCTTTTTTTCAGGAATTCTTTTGTTTATTTTATAAAGATGTTATTTTCTGGCAATTTTTTTTATAATATGTCATCAGGACTTTCTTTCAGGACTTTTTAGGACTCTCTTTCGGGACATTTATTTCTGGTATTTTGTATGAAGACTATTTTTCAGAACTTTTTTTCACGGCGTTCATCAGGACTCTTTTTTAAGATTTTATCTCCAGAACTGTTCCTCCAGGACTTTTCTTCGAGACTATTTTAAGAACCTCTTGTTCAGGACTTCTTTTCAGGATTAATTTCGGAATTTTCTTTGTTACATTTCTTCAGAATTAATTTTTGTGGATTTTTTTTTCAAGCCTTTTTACAGGACTTTTTTCAGTAATATATTTCTTTATAGGATTAATTTTCAGGACTTCTTGTTCGGGACTTTATACAAGACTCTTTTTGGGATTTTTTTCAGGACAATTTCTTCAAAACTTTACCAGATCTTTTTAAATGATCTTTTTTTTTCAAAAATATTTTTTTAGCATTTTTTACGATGTTGTTCTTATAACTCCTTTTCAAGACTGTTATCACAGGACATTTTTTTCAGGATATTTTATCAGGACTTTTTTCGGGACTTTCTTCAGGACTTTTTTAAGTACTTATTTTAGGACTTTCCATCGGGACTTTTTTTAGGACGCTTTTTCGGACTTCTCTCAGGACATTTATTTCTGGTGTTTTACATGAAGACTTCATTTTACAGGACTCTTTTTGCAGTACTTTTTTCAGGATTTTTTTCACGACTCTTTTTCACAACTATTCAACAGGACTCTTTTTTCATGACTTTATGTACAAAACTGTTTCTCCAGGACTTTTTTTCAGGACATTTTTTATTAGGACTTTTTACAAGACTTTTTGTTCAGGACTTTTATTTGTTTTTTTTAGGACTTTTTAATCAGGACTATTTCTAGAAATCTTTTTTTAAACTTTTTTAGGATTATTTTTAGTTTTTCAGTAAACTTACGGTAGATTATCAGAATTTGAAACATAATTTGCCATTTTTACCTTTCATCACTTTGATGTTGCAATCATTCGATCATGTAATAGCTATACCAAATCGGAGAAAGTAACATGATGGTCACATCACCATTTTTTTTAATATTCTTGAACAAAAGATGTTAACTTGGTTGTTGTCTTCAATATTTGTTTAAAGAATTTTGTAATATTCTTCATATTTAAAAAAATATTGGAAATTATTATTTAAATCATTAATAATTTATTTCATATTTCTAATATGATTGCCCGTCGCTCAGTTTTCTGCCCGAAAAATATTGTCGTGCGGTGTTTATTTATTTTTCTCGCTATTTGTTTACATAACAGCCACGCGTTTGTACGAGTCTACCTTTCGTAGGCTAAATGGATGAATAGAGACCTCACAATTCTTTTTTCTTAACTACTCCCAAGGCTCAAATATCAAGTCGCGAAGCATTACAAAAATGAACCACCGGAGCAGCACTTTACGGGGCCTGCCCAAAGTGCCGAATGTCCAAAGTGCCGAATCCAAATTTTGCCCAAAGTGCCGAATTTTATACTACCGACCATGCCCAAAGTGCCGAATCTCATCCGTGACTCGCGCCCAAAGTGCCGAACGATGCTAAGCGACGTCGCATCGTTCGGAAACAAGGCGTCGGACCCGAATGAGAATCGGCAGTTTGGACATTCGGCACTTTGTCCTCGCACCGACATAAGAGTATGGACCAAAATGCCGAACGCACGCCGGTTCGGCACTTTGGTCATTCGCCAGAACGTCCCCGCTCGCACCCACGAGCAAGGCCCAAAATGCCGAATGTACACCCTCATGTATGTGCGTAATGTGTGAAAATAATTTTTGATAATACACGTCAATGAAAGGTAGAATTTTTTTAAAATTTAAAATGAAATTAATTGTATTTGTTTTAAAATGTTGAAAACAATAAGTGTTCCTATAAATGGACATTTTCAAGAATAAAATCCGTTTACTTGCCTCACTAATCAATCTGACAATTCGTAAATTCAAGGTACTTTGATTATTTTTGCTCAGTTATCTAAATTACATAAGTTCATTTTTTACTGGAATAAAACATGTTTAAGTTATTCTAATGTAGCCCATCATGTAGAAAAATAATTGATTTATTACTAATTAAAATTTCCTTCAAAATTTTATGATAAAATATACATTAACATAAGGTATAATTTTAAGCATGTAAAATGATATGGCCAACGATAAAAAAACATACTGTATAAAAAAACTTATGTATTTTTTCATGACATATTTCAATTAATTACTTGCATATTTCAAATTAATTATTTGTTGCTTATATATGGTTGTGACAATGTGAGGTTTATGAAAAATATTAAATTCATGCCCATTTCTCGTTCGACTAAATCTGAAATATTAATTGAATAATATCCCCTCCAAATTCAAACATCCCACGATCACTCTTTATCAATTCACTAGTTCGTTTCATACTGACAGTTAATGTATCTTCAAAACTATAGCGAAAGGGCAGAAAGACCCATGGTCGATAGCCCTGACAGAGACGTACTAACATATTATATAATTGTAAACAAAGTAAACCTGCTTGTAATTCAATGTGTGTGTCTGTAATAAAGATGATGTATATATATAATTGAATAATATTATTCGACTTCTAAGGTAAATTTGTGAATTTTATTGATACAAAGTTTTCAAAAGTCTGTCTGTTGGTGCATATGAAGCAGACCAATATACCAACTACATATCGATACCAATATAAACAATTTTTAAATAAACACTGCTTTCGGTTGTGGATTTCTAAATGTGACATGAATATTTCAGCGAGCAATAGACTTAACGGATTACCAATTAATAATCCCTCTGTTTGTTGGTAAAACCGACCGTTAAATTGTAAATAATTTTGTGTTAAGCATACCTCAAAGAATAAGAGGGTTTTTGCCGTAATAATAGGATTTGTGCCATTAGAGGTAAGTATGTCTTTTATTATGCCGATAGGATAATACATATAAGGGAACAATTAGCTGAAATGTCAACATTCCAAATTCTAATTATTAAATGTGGAACTGCGTATTTCGGATGAAATTAAATTTTTGATAAATAACTTTATACAAGGTCCAAAAATGTAAAAAAAAACATGTTCAATCCTTAAACTGCGTCAATGTTTAATTAATTGATCAAAGAATGTTTATATTATTTAATATGATGCGAAAAAGGTAGATGATACCAGGGTTGAAAATGTTTTTTTCCATCTAAAACATAAAAAACTTTTTGTGTTTAAACAAATGTTTTAAACGTGTTTATTTTAAACATGTAGAGACGTATAGATTTGTATCCAAAATCGGGTGTAATAAGCGAATAAGCAGTCATTTTAGAGAAGTAATGTTATTCATTACCCACTAGTGAGAGAAAAACTCACACACGGAATACATGGATCCTTCGTAGGATTTTTGAAATAATTCAAATTGATACCACGTACGTCAAAATTTCTTGTCTAAATTTTATAACCATTATTTCAATATTTAATGCAATTACGGATGATTTTGGATAAAATGTTATATTATACTCATGTGGAATTTCTCATTAGCCCCTTAAGAAAATTACCCCTTCGCTCTTCAAGCTCACGGGAAAACTTTTTCTGACGGGACTAATTACGTACATTTCACATTCGTATAATAAATAACTATTACTTTCTCCTTTACTGTGTGTGTGTCGGTGCGCGCTGTATATTAAAAATAAATAAAGGAATTCACACGAAACTTTGTCTTTTTTGACAATCCGCTTTTGACAAAATTTCGTACAACTGAAGTGAATTTTTATTTATTTGTCGAATAATTGTTTACATATGAAAAATATTACAAAAACATTGAAACAAATATTGACAGCAAAAAAATATTTTGTTTGAAAATGTTTGTTATTTTTGGTTTATAATTGTAAAACTATAATCGTTACATAAAATTTATATTAATAATAATTGTAGGTATTGCCGAAATAAATGACTTATAAGAATGATTTTTTATGAAATCCCTTTGTTTTTGAGTAAACTGGCGGTAAAGATTTTTGGAATTTGAAGTATAATTTTCCATTTTCATCTTTCATAATTTTGATGTTTCAAACGTCAGTATCATCCGTTCTTGCAAAACACTTGATGTACATTTAAAATATGATTTAAATTGAAACTACAAATATAAATAACTATTATACCATAAAAATCGTAGAAAGTAACATGATTTTTTATTTTACAATATGCATCGTAATTAGATATGGGTGTGTCTGTCTGTGCGCTTTTTCAAAGAAAAAAAAAATAATTGAAAATGTTTTCCCTTTTTGGGAAATAATTATGAAACTATAATAATTGCGCCAAATATAGTTTAATAATAAGTAGTGTTGGGCTTTATGCAAATAATTTAGATAAATTATTTGCATAAAGCCCAAAATGTCAAGTGATTTGATTGATTCAAATAACAATATTTTAAACCAATCCAATTTAAACCAATTAACAGTATTATAAACCTTCTGTCACTTCTAAATAACTTTTCCAAGTAATATCTTTTCATAGCTTTAATAACAAGATCACTTTACTGTTAAAACGTTTTATTATGTTTTATAACACCACGTATACGGAAGATCATTTAACTTCAGTGATTGATTTGTAGGTTTGAAATATTGCAGAATTTTTTTGCAAGAATAAAATTTTCTGAGAAATCAATAAAACGTTTTTCTATGAGTCCGACTTAATAACTTAAAGTAAAAATGAAATTAACTAATATTGTTTATTTGAGCTACAAAATATCTGAGAATCTGTAAGTATAAATAATGTGAATATTTTTTTTTATAATACCGCCTATACGCAAGCAGTTAATTTTACTGGTACCTTTATAAAATGTAAATAAAAGCTAAATATATCGGAAAACGCCTTCTGGGAACAACGGAGCATTTATAAGAAATAACAAATCATAAACATTGCTTTATATTTTGCTCTTTATTCATACTGAATCATTTATGGGTGTTATGCTACGATAATAATCATAAAATGTATCATTATTTATTATTCCAAATTTGGAAAGTAAAATAATCCTCTTTGTGTACACTTGGAGGATTATTGTAATTAGGTATTTCCTAGGTCCAATAACAAATCCCTCAAAGTAACGATTCGGTTTTTCCCTTTAACCCATAAATGGTAATTTTATGATCAGGTAACAATTAGTACTCATGAATAAATGGTTCCATTTAAGCAATTTTTGAACCCTCTGTACTTTTAGTTTTACCGTGACCTTAGCAGAGGAAATTTGCTAGAACGGTACATTTCGTTTGCATTTAAAAAAATGGAAATAATCAAAATTCCGGGAAAAATCGTGGTTCTACGTATTACACGTGCACCGCAAGCCGTGGATTTTATTTTAGAGTCAGCAAAACATTAAACGAAAAACAGTTTTTGGTATGTGTTGAAAAGGGTTGCAATGTTAGGGCGTGTAGTGACGAAGTTGCATTTACAAAAATTGGCGAAGGGCACAACCATCTTCCAGATATGGAAAAAGGAAACGCTTTGCTACTAAAGCATACTATGATCGTAGCAGCTTCCACAAGCAGCGAGGAACTAAAATCTATATTCGTTACGGAAAGTGCAAGGTAAGTGATTTTAATTTTATATTAATTATTGCATTCATTCAGTGGAAACAATAACTTTTTTCATTTTCAAATGTACTGTTTATACAGTATGTTTTTTTTTTATCATGGGCCATAGGATTTTACATACAAAAAATTATACCTTGTGTTAATGTATATTTTATGATTTAATTTTGAAGCAAATTTTAGTTAGTAAAATAAATAAATTATTTTTCTACATGATGCGCTTCATTAGAATAATTTAAACATGTTTTATAATTAAACAGTGCTTTTGCTCGGAACCGGACGATCGGGATACGCTGCAGAAAAGTTATCAACTATTTCCCTAAAATAAAAATTTCCTGACTTCTTGTAGAAAAATACAACTATTTCATTTCCCTGCTGGACAAACCTCTTATAATTGCAGTTACAAATTCCACCCGTTCTTCAAAAGTATAAACAGACATTTTCTGGTATAAATTCGTTTGATTTTTTGCCTCCCTAATCAATCCGACATTTCAGAAATTGAAGGTACTTTGATTATTTTTACTCAGTTATTTATATTAAATATTTTCATTTTTAATGAAATAAAACATGTTTAAAGTTATATAATTAAGCGCATCACGTAGAAAAATAATTGATTTATTACTAACTAAAATTTCCTTCAAAATTTTCCGATAAAATAAACATTAAAACAAGGTATAATTTTTAGCATATAAAATCCTATGGCCCACGATAAAAAAAAAAACAATATCCTGTATAGTGATATAAACATTAAATTTAAAAATCAGAAAGTGATTATTATGAGTGTTTCAAGGGTAATGTGTTTTATAGTCTTACGGGAGTGGTCTGGGATATTTCAAGAAACTTTTTATAAAAACATAATTATGAAACGATAATAGTTCCATCAAATTTATGTTAATAATAATTGTAAAGAATGGCAAAATAAACAACTTATAAAGAATAAGTTTTTTTAGAAATCTCATGATTAAAGCTAAATATTAAGATTTACACATTTTTTTTTGGGGTCCCTAGATGCCATTTCAACAATTTCTGGATTTTTTTTGTGTCTGTGTGTGTGTGTGTATGTGTGTGCCTGCCTGTGTGCGCTGCATCTCAAAAACGTACGTTGAACATACGTCTTATTTGATAATCCGAAGAACTGAAAAGCTTTTGGTAAAATTTCGTACACCGGAAGTGAGTGTTTACCTTAACTGTTTTTGTTTTTTGCCAATATTTTCTTAAATATGAAAAATATCACAAAAACATTTAAACAAACATTGAAGACATCAAAGAAAAGAACAGCTTTTGCTTGAAATTATTTTTCATAAAATCATTGCTATTCGAGAAAAAAAATTATTATTATTTTTTTAATTTTTGGTTTATAATTATGAAAAAATAATAGTTACAGCAAATGTTTATGAATAGTAATTGTAGAGAATGTCAAAATGAACGACTTATAAAGAATACGTTTTTTTCGAAATCCCTTTAGTTTTTGAATAAACTGAGTTTTTGAATAAACTGAGTTTTTGAATAAACTGAGTTTTTGAATTTGAAGTATAATTTTTCCATCTTTCATAATTTTGACGTTTTAAACGTCAGTTTCTAAACTCGGATATACATACACAACGCTCGATGGACATTTAAAATATGATTTCAATTGAAAATAAACCATGATAGCGTAAATATAAATGATACCATCAAGTCGGAGAAAGTAACATGATGGCCACATCACCATTTTTTTCTATTTCAATTACAAAAAATATATAAAAATATTTTATTGTTCACCTGAAATATATAAGATACAAAACAAATATAAAAAGAAACTTGTCAAACGGTCTACAAAATGATATATACAATGTTTTTCCATTTTTTCCGAAAACTATCTTGATATATGAATGAAACAAATTGTATATTTTTGCAGAATCCGATTTTGGTGTCTTTACAATGGTGTGTAACAAGTACCATTTTGCTTTTAAATTATTCTCAATATTTCAAAAGAATACCAGTAGTGACTAAAGTTCGTGCAATAAAATTAACTAAAATATAATATTGTTATCCATCATTTAATTTAATATAACCTAGAAGTTGATGGCATTCGTTATAATTGTTTCCTTTCAAGTCGTCGAAATTATTGTATTATTTCACATTCGTTCGAATGGAATCTAAAAATTAAGGGATAAGGTGTAATAGATTTTAGTGGAATGGTAATTCTGCATTACATAAATAGTGAACATAAAGCTTTTATGCCAATGCGAAAAAATCGAAGAAATCCCGATTTTACTATTAATTAAAGTTACATAAAATTGTGAAGACTTTGATATCGTGATGTATTTTGAATAATAAGAAATGCAAACAACATTTTAGCTCAAAAATAAAAAATTGACTCAGCTCTCTTCAAATGGATTTGTTTGCAAAAAACAACATAAAGTATAATAATTTTTTAATTATTTATTTTTTATAGGATTGTTTGATCGAAACTGCAGTCACTAATAAATAAACAGTGTTATACTAAGAAAGTAAAAGTTCGTTTTATTTAAATAATAATAGGAGACACATTTCAATATTTTGATAACAATCAAAAGGTAACTTATGATACATGTCTAAACTCAGAATTTAAAGACTTAAAGAATTAAATTATGTAAAAATATATAGAATATAATATTTCGTTTATTCGCATATCTACATCATAGTAAAAAACATAATGTTACATTACAGGGTGGGTTCGAACGTCAAAATAAATAAGAATTGTCTATAAATTATACAACACAGTATAACTAAATTAGGTGTTCCATTTGAAATAGTTAAGTTAAGGTAATTTACGATTAAACCGGAAAATGAATTTTTATTAAAATTCCACTTGCTGGCCCATAAAATCGCCATAAATCACCATACTAAATCACCATACTAAATTTCAAAAAGATATATTAATAAATCAAAAAGATATTCGGGGTCTACCAGAATTCAGTTACACCCGGTATATACTAATATGTAAAATTAGGTTTTTATCACTTTGTGTCGATTACCTCCAATAGATGAGGTAACAACGTCTAGCGAGTATTTATTTTGGAAGTCATATACAGGTTATACATTTTATGTACATTTTACATACAAGTTTCAGAAATCAGAATGAGTTGATCTAATATATTTAATGTTTTATTATTAATTAAATAAATAGATATTAGCGCAAATCAATGTTTGAACATTATCTGTATATATTGAATTTTAGGTCGACTGTAAATACGGCCAGCAAATTAGCGTTCCCGGTTACCGCCAAGGCAATGCGACGTGAACGCCGACGAGTTCAACCAGCAATGCCCAGTACATTAAAAGAATTTGGTCAAATTTGTGAAGAAAATGTAAGATTTGGCCAAATTGACAACGAAGTATTCTGCAGGGGTGTCGTAGGTGAAGGCGAGCTTCTATCAATTCTGTTCCTTGCGGAACACTTAAAATATATACTCGTTGAAGCTAAGGAGGTGCACATTGATGGAACATTTAAAACGAGACCAAGATATCCAGCCAGTAGTCAATT
Organism: Ocypus olens; assembly: GCA_910593695.2. Classification (NCBI taxonomy): domain Eukaryota; kingdom Metazoa; phylum Arthropoda; class Insecta; order Coleoptera; family Staphylinidae; genus Ocypus; species Ocypus olens. Next base: position 14,578,984 of record OU343054.1, on the reverse strand, counting down.
GTTGACTATAATGGTAATCCACTATGGATATGTAAGTAGCCTTCAAAGTTATTAATTTATAAAAATATTCAAGCAAAATCATTTATTATAATAATTGTTATTAATAATAATAGTGATAAAAAAATATTTATTCCATTTGAAAAATACATAAAATAAATATTAGTATTATGTATGTTACAAAGAGAAAATTCAATACATACGATAATATGAAATAATAGTTATTTGTTTAACAGGGCAATAAAGTGACTTTATAGCCGTGTTAAACACATAACTTTTTTCGCGGTTTGTTCAGGAGAAATTAATAATAACTTGCAATTCAATATATTTAATTCTATCAACATATCGCAGGTAGCTTTGTAAAAATTTCGTAGGTACCCAAGTACGTGATCGAAATGAATAAATCGAGCGATATTAACAAAGAAAGTGTGTTATTTATATCTCAGATATTTTGTTGCTCGAATATACAATATTGGCTATTTGTTCTTTATTGTGTTAAAATGAGAGTGCAACGAATGCAACGAATTATATTATCCTGGGTTGGTATGTTTAAAACATGTTTTCAACATTTTAAAACAAATACAATTAATTTCATTTTAAATTAAAAAAAAATTATTCTACCTTTCATTGACGTGTATTATCAATAATTATTTTCACACATTACGCACATGAGGGTGTGCATTCGGCATTTTGGGCCTTGCTCGTAGGTGCGTGCGGGGACGTTCTGGCGAATGACCAAAGTGCCGAACCGGCGTGCGTTCGGCATTTTGGTCCATACTCCTATGTCGGTGCGAGGACAAAGTGCCGAATGTCCAAACTGCCGATTCGCATTCGGGTCCGACGCCTTGTTTCCGAACGATGCGACGTCGCTTAGCGTCGTTCGGCACTTTGGGCGCGAGTCACGGATGAGATTCGGCACTTTGGGCATGGTCGGTAGTATAAAATTCGGCACTTTGGGCAAAATTTCGATTCGGCACTTTGGGCATTCGGCACTTTGTCCCGGACCCCACTTTACTGCGGATGTCGCACTAGGCGGGGAGTGGAGGGGTCATTTCCAACACGACTCGCCCAAATACATGCCGGTGAGCGATCTATACAATACTTCAATCAACGATGGCAGTCAGTGAGTACGGTTACCATATAACAGATGCATATTCTGCCTAAGGTCGAAAAAGCGCAAGGTATACAATTTTCACGGTAGTGATACTAAAACCAGATGTAAATCTATTCACAAATCCCAACATTTTTAACGACGAATTACATATATTGTTGATGTCTTTATTGAACTCAAGTTTCGATGTGAACAACACACCCAAGTCTTTTATTTCCGTCGTAGATGTTAATAGATAATTATTAATAGTGTACGAACATTTTATACCATTACCGCGGCAAAATGATATATGGAAACACTTATTTATATTTAAGTGTAGGTTGTTATGAACACACCATTCAGCAATACTGTCCAGATCTGATTGCAGTAAATGTTGATCTTCAACCGCCCTAATTTCTCTAAATATTTTAAGATCGTCTGCATACAGGAGAAACCTGCTGTACTTAATCCTCATACTGATGTCATTTATAAACAACAAAAATAACACGGGCCCGCAGTGAGACCCCTGAGGAACTACAGAAGTTACATTCATACATTTAGATATATGAGACCCAATACGAATACATTGTGATCTATTAGACAAATAACTTGCAAGCCAATCCATTCTCAGATCACCCATACCCATAGCTCGCAACTTTCTTAATAAAGTCTCGAACGAACGCTTTGGAGAAGTCGGTATAAACCGAGTCAATTTGCACTCCCTTTTCCAAAGCATCCAACAAAAATTTCTTGTAAATAATTAAATTGGTCACGGTAGAACGACCTTTAACAAATCCGTGCTGTTCTTCGACAATAATATTTTTGCATGCCCTCATAATTTGCTGTGATATAAAGTAGTCCAGCATCTTTGGTATTACCGATTGGATGCATATACCTCTATAATTTATTATATTTAACCTACACCCACTTTTGAATATAGGGACTAAAAAACTACGCTTCCAGAACTCGGGAAATGTTCCGGTACTAAGAGACGAAGTAAAAATGGCATGGATCGGCTTAGAAAGTGTACAGACACAACGCTTCAGGAAATATTCAGGGATCCCATCAGGGCCCATACTACATGACTCAGAGAAGGATGAAATTCTGTCAAATATATCATTAGTCAATACACTAAAATTATTTAATCAATAAATGTGTCTACATTAGAAAAATCATTGTGAGCATTATTATTCGAATTATTATAGAAGGTCGAGAAATGTGATGCGAACAAATTTACACATTCATCCAAATTATATCCAGCTTCACTATTAATAATAATAATAATAATCTTTATTTCCGTTAGACTAAAATATAGCATGGGATATGTCAAAATTAAAAAAATAAATAAAATATAATGCAAATACAAATTCAGAGCAAAATACCCTAGGTATATGAGTCACATAGTAATAACAAATAGTAATACACATATTTTAAAAGTCGCAGGCGAGAAACTCAGTGATTGAATAAAATGAATATTGTAATAAAAGAGATTTCACTTTCTTATTGAACAATTTACAACTTGTAATTGATTTAATTGAGATCGGTAATTTATTATATAATTTAATTGCCATAATACCAGGGCCCTTTGCAGTCATAGATAAAGTATGATTAGGAATCAATATATTAAAAGTTTGCTATTCAAAAACATATGCTCCGGTAAGCCATTGGTTTTGTGGCAAGTATTGACATGTTTCCAAAAACGATTTAAATTTACACTAATATCCCTTTCCAAACCTTGAATATAATTTTTGTGTAGGGTATTATTAAGTGCCTCGCACTCGGAACGTAATCTTTTGAAAATTTCATAGTCGGATTGTAAGCCACTAATTTTATATACTTTATGTGCATTCTTTTTTGACTTAACTAATTTTATTCATTTATTGTTAAACCACGCAGGGTAATTATGGCGCTTTACAAATTTTACTGGTATGAACCTATTAAAGCAATAGTATAAAATATTGTTGGTAAATACCAACTCTAAAAATACTCCTCTTTCGTTAGGTGTATTATTTACTTGCAGCATATGATGATAATTGAGGACATTTACTAAGACATTCGCTGGCAGACATTCATTTCTAGCATTCAGTACATCGTTTGATTGGTCCCACGATGCATCTGGTATATTAAAATCTCCACAAATGATATGTTTACAATTAGCGTTGCTGGAGCAGATGTTATCACTATCATTTGCGCTGGTAATATATTGATCCATAGAAGACCCCGGAGGTACATATATCGACCCGATTATGTAATCATCGATAATCTTAACAAATAATTGTTCCGGTGTGCTACTGCACTGAATAATATTACTTGCAAAATCATTCTTGATAGCGATCAAAACTCCCCCACCTCTAGTTTTAGTACTATTGGAACTGTTTCTGTCAGTTCTATAAATATTGAAATTGTGAAGATCTAATTCAGCATCCGTGATCGATTCGTCTAACCAGGTTTCCACTAAAACGACAACATCATAAATAGAAGTTTGGGTATTTAACATAAATGATTTTAGTTTGCCTTTAAGGCCGCCCACATTCTGGAAATACATGTTTAGTTTTTTTGACCCGAGGATTTCACAATTGATGGATGCCCGTTTATGTACATGATAGTTATATCGGTTTCACCCCCAAAATTTGACGTTACCAGTGTCGATCGCTTGCGTCATCCTAATTACATCAAGTGCCTCTTGAGCAGAGGAAAATATCATTTTAATTGGGTGTGTCCTTGTTCCAGGTTTTTCTAATCGAAATATTTTAAGTGGTTCGAATTTAACTTGAGAATCAATTAAATTTATTAAGGTTGTAGTATCATGCTCAACTTTGGCTTGGGGAGATTCCGTTGGTTCAGCAAGATTAAAAACAATGACATTGCGTGAACGCTTCTGACGCTCCTCAACTTCACCTACTTAGGTAATATTATGTAAGGGCAAAAATCTAGAGCATCATTCTGATAATTTCAATTTTTATTTTGTCATGATATCTATTAAATTCACAGATTTAGATACATTTACACAAAACTTGTTTTCTCCCGAAAAACATTTACGAAGCAAACTTAAAATATCCACAAAAAAAGCATGAGCCTCAAAATTTTGCTTATTACAGTTTTGAACTCACCTAGTATTAAGGAGTAACTGGTAAAAAAAAATAGGAAAATCAAATATGTTGAGCAACAAATATTATTGTGATTTCAAATGGATTGCCGAAGGTGGGTGATCTATTTTTGGAATTTTAAATAAATAGTGTTCAAAATTTCTTAACACATTTAGTCCCTGTTAAACTGTAGTGTTATTGTATGTATGTACAGTTACTACTTTATTTGCCTCTAATTTATTAAAGGTTTTTGTACAAGAAGAATTAGCGTGTGTTCACAAGTTATATTTTTCTCGTCTTGTTGTTTATTTTCCTCTCTATAGTAACCGAATGTCACGGCTACCCGTGATCCTCATTTTCGTTTTCCTATTCCGGTCCAGTCAGTCACCACACCACTCCCCGCCTAAAAGAGGCTACGAAAGGAAACAGTACAAGAGAAGGATACGTGTTTGTGAGAGGTGGAACGTTTAGAAGAAGATTTGTTATGTTTTATAATTGAACGAGAAAAATCAGAAAGGTTGGTGGTGTTTTGGGTATTTTATACTGAAGCGGCCGAAATAGTGGAAATATATCCAGGTTTCAATCGGTCAATGGAAACGTTGTTTTTTTACCGTCAACTTCAATTGTATAGAATTTTGAATTTCGACTTAAAATTTTGAACGGCCCGTCGTAGCATGGGTGCGTTACGTTTTTGATACAATCCCGGGATGAACACATGTGTGTAATTTTTTAAGTCGGCAGGAACATAATTCCTGCGAGTGGATAGCCGCGCCGCTGCAGGACCATATTGTCCCTCAGGTCGTCGAGAAATTTTGAACCAGATGGAATTTTTTTACAAGCGAAATTTGGAAATAGTTCCCGGATGTGTGAGTTCATGAAGTGAACGAAGAACTTCCTGCCCCATTGCAGGAGGAACATAGGGTCGTGGTGATGCTAGAGACGTGTTAGAGCTGGCCGGAATGAACTGTGTTTGAGTGCAGTAGTGCCACTACCCAGAAGAGATTTAAGTTCCACATCTTCAGATTGCAATTTTTCCAGTTGGTTGAGGTCTAAAGCATTAATTTCGACTCGCGACAATGTGTCAGCCACATTGTTGTCCTTTCCAGGGATGTGCCTGATGTCAGTGGTGAATTGTTCGATGTAGTTCAAGTGTCTATGCTCTCTTCCTGAAAAATGATCTGAGTGAGAACAGATAGCAGATATCGAAGGTTTATGGTCTGTACAAACGGTAAATTCTCTACCTTCGAGATAATATTTGAACTTTTTAATTGTCAAATACGGCTAACCATTTACGGCAGAACGTGCTGTATTTGGGTTCTGTCGGAGTGAAAGATCTAGAAAAGAAATATAGCGGTTGCTGAACGCCAAATTTATCCTTCTGCTGCAAAACCGCGCCAGTAGAGGAGCTTGCGTCTACCATGATGCTTAATTCCGCAACAGGATCTGGAAGCGCGAGCATGGCAGAGTTGGCTAATGCGGCTTTAGCTGCCGAAAACGCGTATAATGCAGATTGATACCAGATCAATGGTTTGTTACGAGGAGTTGTTGCAGCAAGTTGATTCAGCGGTGACAATATGCTCGAGCATGATTTTAAGAAACGGTGCTAGAAATTGATTATGCCGAGGAAACGTTGGATTGCTTTTAGGTCAGCGGGTTGAGGGAAAGACAATATGGCATCCACCCTGCACTGCAGAGGTTTTACCCCTTTACCACTAATGCTGTGACCTAAGAAACTTAATTCAGATTCGCCGAAAACGCATTTACCAGGGTTAATTTTTATACTAAATGATGTCAACCGCTGAAAAAATTGGAAAAGGTGACGATCATGTTCGTTTTTACTGAAAACGAGTATGTCATCAATGTACCTGAAACAAAATGGTAGTCCGCGTAAAACCGAATCCATAAACCTTTGAAAGGTTTGAGCGGCGTTTCTTAGGCCAAAACTCATCCTGGTATACTCGAATAGTCCGAAAGGTGTTGTGATTGCCGTTTTTGGTGTCTCAGTAGGATGAATTGGAATTTGGTGGTATGCCTTGACCAAATCGAAAGGGCAAGGTATACCGGTCTGGGGTTGTTTATTTTTATTTATTTATTTATTGTTTATTACCCAACAGCCACGAAGGCCAGTTACAGGACAAATTAAAGAAAAAAAAGAAAGAAACTATAATACATACATAAGTAATGATACACATTATATGTATATATGTATACATATGCAAATACACAAACACAGAACACACTTAAATTTCAGTTATTTTACTTATTAATTCACTCACTAATCTCCGCTCTCCGCATGCATTAAATATATCTATGTGTTTACAATACATATTCACTGCATTGCAGTTTGACAAAATCGGCGAGTTCAAGTGATGATATGTACTTGTTGAACTTATATAAAAAGTTTGTTGTAGTCTACCGTTTTGGCGGGGTACATAGAAGTTCAACAAGGATAACAGTAATGAGTCATTGATTTTGTGGTGAATTAACTTATTTAAAAACATAATTTGAGCTAAAATGCGCCGGTGTTGCAGTGAAACGATACCAAACTCACGTTCCAACAGTTCTGATGGATAACCCTGTGTAGGATATATCTGGTATTTCCTATAGTAGAGTGATTTTAGAAATTGTCTCTGAACTTTTTCAATTTCTGAGATATGAACAGTGTAGTGCGGGTTCCATACAACCGAGCAGTATTCCAAGCGACTGCGAATGTAAGCGTAATAGAAGTTTATTAACGGCTCTGTAGTTTTAAATAATTTGGTGTTTCTGATTAAAAATCCCAATAGTTTGTAACTAAAACTAGTTATTTGATTAATGTGATCATTAAATGTTAATTTGCAATCAAAATAAATACCAAGGTCTTTGAAACAGGTAACTTTTTGAAGATTTGTGTGATTTATGTTGTAATCGAAATTAATATTTGTATGTTTCCTACTATAGGTCATTTGTTTGCACTTATCTATATTTAACATGAGCCCATTTTTGATACACCAATCATTAAATTTAACAAGGTCCTGTTGTAATTCCAAGCAGTCATTAGCGGTATTTATGACTCTAAATAATTTAAGATCATCGGCATATATTAAATAATAAGAGTTAAAACAATTACCGACATGTTACCCTGCCTAAGCCACGGTACCGTCTGGTTTAGTAACCATGTGCAATGGCGTAGCCCAGGGACTTGCCGAAGGCTGTAGGAAACCGAGTTTGATGAGTTTGTCAAACTCGTTCCTAGCCGCTTGGTACTTTTGTGGTGGCAACCTGCGGGGCTTAGCAAACACAGGGGGGCCCGTGGTCGTGATGTGATGCTCGACATTATGCCTCACGGGTTCTGAAAGATTAAATGGTGATGTTAAATCAGCAAATTGCTGAAGGAATTTTGAATAAGGTGAATTTTGAGTCAACAATGAATTTAGTTCTGTTGGGCCGAATGCATTTCTCAATAATTTATTATAGGCAATGTCAACAATGATGTTGAAATGGAATGGTTCACTTGCGCAAGTAAAAAGTGCCATGTAAAATTTACATCCAGGCCGATATCAATGTTCAATTTAGATTGACCGAACGTGGGTATTGAATTACCATTCACCGTCGTTAGGAAAAATTTAGCGCGACGATGGATATTGGCGTAAGTTTGGTCTACCGCTAAAATGCTGATTTGAGCACCTGTGTCAATCAATAATTTAGTGCCTGAATGAGCGTCGCGAACAAAATATAACCGACCTGGAGCGCTAGCAGGGCAATAGACCGACATTAGCCCTGCAGCTGCCCATTTCCCCACTCGCACGGAGGTGTACATTTGGTGGCCTTACCCTCGTATTTACGGTGGTACCAGCAATTCTTGCTTTCCGGTTGTCGGTTGGCTGACTTCGACCTCTGCTGCGTGTTTGGCTAGAAATTACTTTCCCTAGTTGTGCTACTTTTGTAGCCAAAGTAGCAACTTGTTGCAACAGCAGAATCTGACGGTCGACCGGAATTGCTGGTACCGCCATCGGGTTGGAAGATAGTGCACAGATGGTATGAGCGCCTGAAATTTCTATAATTGGGTCTGCCATATCGGCGAGCGTAGCCAGGTGGCTTGTATTTGCCGAAATTAATATGCGCTAGACATCTGCTGGGAGACGGCTGAGAAAAATTTCTCGTAAGAGACTGTCATCTATGGCAGTATCCCCTAAAAGTTGCTACAACTTCCTGAGTAACTGAGATGGCGTTTGGTTGCCCAATGTCTCTTTTGAAAGAAGTTGCTGCATCTTTTTTTTCGAGACAGAGGTACGTTTAATCAGCTCTGCCTTCCGAGTCTCGTACGGAAGGATTTCCGGGGGATTGATAAAAAACTCGCGGATCTTCATGGATACTTTGGCCGGGAGTGCCGCGACCACATTATGCAATTTGCGCACTGAATTTGTGACGCGGTTATTCCGAAAGGTGGACTCTACTTGAAGGAACCAAATGGTGGGGTCAAATTTGGAATAAATAGGAAGGTTGTGGAGTGATTGCACTTCCGATTTCGGAAATTTTTTGTTTAGGGACTCTATACGTGTTATTATTAAGGTACTTACAAAAAAAAAATTATGCGGAAACGTGTTTCAAGCCGAAAAATCCAAGGGTGAATTGCACTTTACGGTCACATTCCCGATTTCGGAGATTTATGGTTTAGGGACTCTATACGTGTTATTATTAAGGTACTTACAAAAATTTTTGTGCGGAAACGTGTTTCAAGCCGAAAAATCCAATTTTTATTTCTTCAGTTGCGCATTACGTCAATGTCCACCATAAATTTAATTGTACGCACGGCACGAGAACACTCATGTTACACTACGAAAGTTATTCATATCATGATAATTTAGCACACGAAAGGCACACTGTTAAAATTATACACGAGGTGCAAGTTCGCGCAAACAACATGTTTTCTTCGCAAAGTAATTGAAACGTTGACAGCGGCAAATACAGACTTAAGGATGCGCCCTGTATTGCCAACCGTGAAAGTTGGTTTGTCGTTTTCTGTTTTCAAACCTTACTTGTCAATCGTTTATGTATAGTGCGATGCAACCAAATCTTGAAAATGGAAATAATAACTAATGTATAAGAAACAGCGGAGCCATCGATAATAATGATAATAATTATAATTTTTTTTTTATTATTTGCGCCTAAAATTATATTTGACAATTCGATTCAACTATGGATTTTATCTGCAGATTAATTAAAAATAATGTTGCGAAATAAAAAAAAATACGAATAGCAACTGATGACAATTTATTTATTTGAATTACAATGTAGAACCAAAATTTGTTTTATTTTCATTTTAGATTAGTTAAATGACATGGGGTTTATGTTAAAATGTATTATGTCCTCCACAGTCTCGCCTTTTCAAAATGCCACAAATCATTTTAATTTTTTCGTATTCCGGATTTTTTTTTGATATAATACGCATCAAATTTTCGCAAAAGTTAGGAAACTGATTGTAAATTTTCGTATAGTTCTTCCATAAATTTAAAAGCCTCAATACCTCAAAATATTAAGTTATATGCGAAATAAAAGTTGGTGCTTTGATTTCTTTCCGAGAGAAACGTATAGATACAGATCGCCTGGGTCATACGAAAGAGCAAATAAAACATGTAAAAAAATATAAATTCGGACTCTATTAGTTAGCAGTTGCAAATGGGACTTGTTTATGATTGGGTTAAGGTTTCCTGGGTTGGGTTAGGTTAGGTTAGGTTAGATTAAGTTAGGTTAGGTTAGGTTAGGTTAAGTTAGGTTATGTTGGGTTAGGTTAGGTTGGGTTAGATTAAGTTAGGTTAGGTTGGGTTAGGTCAGGTTAGGTTAGGTTAAGTTAGGTTATGTTGGGTTAGGTTAAGTTAGGTTATGTTGGGTTAGGTTAGGTTATGTTGGGTTAGGTTAGGTTGAGTTAGGTTAGGTTGAGTTAGGTTAGGTTGAGTTAGGTTAGGTTGAGTTCCTCCGCAAAGGAATGCACCTTGTCGTGGTGCGGGGGCTCAGCATCCTATCACCGATGAACCTCTCGGGCGATCCCAGAGCTGGGTAAACAGCTTTTGAATCGCCCGGGGGCGAGGGGACAGCCTGCTGCTAAGAGATTCTGGGGCTCATCACAACTTGTAGTGGGAGCCTCTCTTCAATAGAGACACTGTCATACTTCATCTGTGATCTGTCGCCCTCTCTTGGACAACTCTTCAGCCTCCCTTGGCCCCTTTCGGCTCCCGAGTCTATTAGGTTTCGAGGGATAGGGAGCCAACACGCTGACCACTCAGGGGGATCCTGAAACCTCCAACCTTTAAAAAACAGGATTGCACGTGTGAACCCGCCACATTAACATACTGTAAAGGGAGCGCGGCTAGGAAGCCATAAACCAAACCAAAATTCAAAATGGATAAGTTTAACACCGACAAACTACCCCAGGTGGGTTCCGGCTTTGCCGGGGAGTCCCACTCCACCTCGGTGGACAGCCCCGCGGATTCTGGGGGGGGGCAACTATCCATGTAGGCCTACGGCCGGACAAGCAGGAGACGCGCTGATGGGCGGAGGATATATCGCACCATTGGAAAGGGAGGAAACGGAATATCACGTGTTCGGAAGGAGAGACTCCATTAAGAGAACACCGCCCAGGAAAGAGAGGTCTCACGCTATCCCTACAACAAGCTCTGAAGGGTCTGAGCGCCAACTCTCGTGGGACGATTCAACAGACCCTTTCCCCTTTAAAGGGACCCCTTCACCGAGAGAGACGAGTTCCTCCTCTGCCTCCACCACAGACAACGACGAGGACGAAAATGACGAGGACGAAAACGACGTCACCGTCGTGGACCTGTCAGAAGGAATCGCGCATAGCGAGGCAACCGCACCTGACGGAAACACGCACAAGAGAAAGGCTGTATGCTCCCCGGAGTACCCTAGCCGCTGGGAGGTGTGCGATTCCGAGATAGAGAGGGAAAACGAGAAACTTAATGCGCTCCTGGGAAAGTCACTGAACAAGCTGACGGACTTCATCAATGACAAAAAAAATAAGAACGTCCATGCCTTCGTAAAGACTGAGGTAAAAGAACTCCGGAGACTGTGGGATTTCAGCACCCGTAATAGAAACGAGGTGTCTATGTACAGGGATAAAAGGGGGAGACGGATGGAGAAGATCGTCGAGGCCCTTAGGAGAGAGGTGGAAGAACTAAAGGCGAAAGTAAATTACGCAGAACAAGCCAAAGGTAACTCGCCCGCAGACAAAACGGCGGAGCTGGAGAAGGAGATAGAGAGGCTGAAGCTCCAACTACAAGGGAAGAACGTAAACGTCTGCTCAGGAGCAGACCCCACACCGGGAGGCGCGACTATAAAAAGCATGTTCCAGGAGGAAAAATCCTTGGGGAATCTGAAAGAGGTGTTCCAGCTTCATTGGGACGAGAGCGACTACACAAATGTCGCAGCTGTAAAGGGCAGATTGGGCCGAGTCGGAAGCGACAAGGATACCCTGCAATTGGTTAGTAAGGAGTTTAAACTGGCCAAGCATAAAAATGGCAAAGAAAAAGGGAAAGAGATTCCGGAGGTGAAGATCCAAGAGACAAACCCGGGGGAGGTGGCGACAATTAAATATAGCACCCAGACCCCAAACAACGAGGGCGGCTGGTTCTCTAAGCAGTTCTATAAATTTTATATCATGCTGGAACGCGAGAAGGGAGAGGAAGAAACTATTGAGCAACTCTACCGGGGATCCACAGCCCTGGTTAACCTCATGGTCAGGGAAAAACGAACCGCCCTGACGGCCGAGCTACCTGGGGTCAACCCAACGATGGCAAAAAAAATCCTGGAGTATGTAACACACGGCCTGGACATATCCATCCGTCTCTTGATACCATATGGCCCGACGGGACGGGAGGGACAGCCTGAGAAGGGAGCCGGGATAACCCAGAAGGAACATCCCCACACCGACGCCGAAGGTAACTGGAGCGAAGCGGTAAGCAGAAACAGAAGAAGAAAGGAGAAGGAGACGCTGATCATCAAGCCGACAGCTGGAAACTCCTACGCCGACACCATGAAGAAAATGAAGAAGGCGGTCAGCACGGACAATGTAATCATCCACAGCGTAGCCAGGACCGCGCAGGGCAACATCCTTCTTAGGATCCAGGGAAAGGGAAACGAAAGCACAGACACATTCAAGGAGGCCCTGAAAGCCAATATCCAGGAGATGGCGCATATCAGTGAGAACAAAAAGACTGATACGGCCATGCTACTGGACGTTGAAGGGCTAGTCACAGTCGAGGAGATCAAGGCGATCATCGCCAAGCACCTCCAAATAACAGAGGGAAGCGAAGGAATCACCGTCAAATTCGCAGACAAAACTAACAAGAGGGGACACAAACTGGCCTTCATAACCGCCCACGCAAGTTATATCAGAAAACTGATACTGATGAAGGTGGTCAAGGAAGGATTTGATCGATGGCGGGTCAAACAAATAGAATCCCTCGAAAGATGCAACAACTGCCACCGCGTAGGCCATCTGAGGAAGAGCTGCACGATCGTCACCGAGGAGATCTCTTGCCACAGATGCGACGGAATTGGACACATCGCGAAAGGATGCAAGGAGCAGATTAAGTGCTACCTCTGCAAAGCCACAGGACACAAGGCAGAGTCCATGATCTGTCCAAAGTACAGGGCTCTTGTAAAGGAGAAGAGGGAGAACAGAGAGGCTCCAAAAAAGAAAACCTAAATATGATGACAAATATTAGAATCCTCCAGGTAAACCTAGGTAGGGCCAAAGCAGCCATGGACCTGCTGGTTAAAAACTGTCGGGACCTGAATACTGACATCGCGCTCATCCAGGAGCCGAACATTCATAAATCAAAGCGCAGTAAAAGATGGCTTATAGACCTTAGAGCCAATGCGGCTATCTACATACCGCCAGGAAAAACCATCCAAGGCACCGGAAATGGAGACGGCTTCGTGTGGGCTGAAATGGACGGAGTGAAAGTCTACTCCTGCTACATCTCTCCCACGGCAGGTGCGCAGGAACTCCTTCACCTCCTCCACCAAATTGAGCAAACAATACTCCCGTCTGAGAAGAAAAAAGTCTACATTGCTGGCGATTTCAACGCCAAGGCTTACGCCTGGGGCTCCCCTTCCGAGGATGATAAGGGCTCAACACTGGTCGCCTGGATTGCATCCAAGGGGATGTGCATTCTAAACAGAGGCAGCACACCGACATTCGAGCGAAGAAACGGCTCCTCATTCATCGACATTACCTTCTGCACACCTGGGGTGGCCAAGCAGGTACGGAAATGGTGGGTGGGCAGGGAGGAGAATCTCAGCCAACACAACAACATCCATTCAGTAATCCAGAACCACACCGGATCCTCCAAAACCCTCCCAACCAGAACCGGTGGCTGGTACTACACGGCGGACAAAGAGGATGAATTAATGGAGTGCTTTGCACAGCTGCTGGAGAGATCAGGGAACGAGGTGTCTCCGACTACTATCGACAGGATCATTACCAGGGCCTGCGACAAGACCCTCGCGAAGAGAAGAAGCCGTAACCCGGGGAAAAGGAACCTATACTGGTGGACGGACGAAATCGCAGTATTGAAATCCGACTGCGATAAAAAGAGGAGACAGCTTCAGAGAGCCAACAAGAAGCAAGCGGCAAAGGAGGAGCACCACAAGTCATACAAAGAGGCCAGAAGAAATTTGAAAAAGGGGATAGAGGCGGCAAAGAAGCACGCCTGGGGGAAGATCTGCGCGGAGCTGGACCTTGATATTTGGGGCACTGGCTATCAAATCGTGGCGGGCAAAATCGGTGCCAAAACTCCAATCGAGCTTAAGGAGAACGAAAAAGTTGAGGCCGCAAGGGAACTATTCCCCACACACGCGAAAGCTAAATGGCCCAGGAAAGAGGCGAGCGCCGGCGAGATCCCTGAATGCACGCTCGAGGAGATTAGGGACGCGGGCTCACGTCTGAAGGCCAAGAAGGCCCCTGGCCCGGACGGAATCCCGGTAGAAGTTATCAAGGCCCTGGCAAATAGATACCCGAATACACTGAAAGAGGCCATGGACAACATACTTATTTCAGGGCAGTTCCCGACAAGCTGGAAGATATGCAACCTGATACTCATCGAAAAACCGGGCAACGATGAGGAAAGGAAGAAGCTAAGGCCTATTTGCCTTTTGAACACCATCAGTAAACTGGCTGAGCACATCCTTACCGGTAGGATACTGAGTTGTATCGGTCAGACGGAGGACATTTCCCCTAGGCAATACGGATTCCGAAAGGGAAAAAGCACCGAGGACGCCATTGAAGCCGTCCTGAGTACTGTCAAAGAGAGAGGTAAGGAGAACAAGGTAGCGGCCCTGGTGACATTCGACGTCAAAAACGCCTTCAACAGCGCCCCCTGGAAGGAAATCCTCGATGAACTGGACAGGAGAAGGATCCCGGCCTATCTGCACAACGTGGTATGCAGCTACTTTGAAGACAGGGTTATCAAGATAAGCCAGGAGGCCAGCATCGATATGACGTGCGGCGTGCCACAGGGATCAGTTATGGGCCCGACCCTGTGGAATATATTTTACGACGATTTATTGAACCTGGAGGTGCCGGAGAGGGTTAAGCTAATCGGGTACGCCGACGATCTGGCGGTGGTGGTGACGGGTAAGTCCCAGGAGGATGTGGTATGCGACTTGGAGGAAACCTGCGGCCGTATAGTAAGGGCCATGAGGGCGAAGAAACTCGAACTAGCCATCCACAAAACGGATATAGTGGTACTAGCGGGTAGAAAAATTAAGCAAATAATGGTTACCATTGACGGCAGAGCTATCTGCAGTAAAACCGAGACGAAATACCTAGGGGTGACGATCGGGCAGAACCTGAACCTGGGTCACCATGTAGTCAATAGAGCAAGAAAGGCCGAAAAGGCATGCTCCAAGCTAGAGAGGATCATGCCTAATATAGGAGGGCCCAGAGCCAGTAAGAGGCACATCATCGGCAGTACGGCGTACAACATCATCCTCTACGCGGCCCCCATCTGGGCGGAGTGGACGCGGGTGGAAAGATACAAGAGGATCCTGAACAAGGCGCAAAGGAGGGTCACAGCCCGCATTACATCGGCCTACTGCACAGCTCCATCTAAGGCACTGCAGGTAATCAGCGGCTCTATTCCAATACATCTCCTCGTTCAGGAGAGAGCCAGCCTGAGAAGAGAAGGCATTACGCGGATAGCTGCAAGGGAGCTTACCCTCGCGAAATGGCAGCATGAGTGGGAAGCCGAAACAAAGACCTCTCAGTGGACTAAACGCCTCATCGGCAACGTTAAACAGTGGACAGAATGCAGACTGGGAGAGGTAGGATACCACCTCACTCAATTCCTCACGGGGCATGGGTGCTTTGCGGCCTACCTCCATAGGTTTAAGTTAAAGGAAAATAGCAAGTGCTATTTCTGTGACCAGGTGGACACGCCGGAACACACACTCTCCGTGTGCCCTAACTGGGAAGCGGAGAGAAGAAAAATGGAGGAAGCAGTCGGCGTGAGAATCACTCCCGACAATTTGGTGCCGCGGATGCTGGACAGCCAGGAGAACTGGGATGTCATATCCTTGACGCTCACTCATATTATAGATAGTAAGGAGAGAGAGGAGAGGCTCATTCAGAAGGAAAATAAGAAAAAAGACGCGAACAGCAATGACAGAGTCAACTAGAAGACGAGCAGGAAGCACGATGAAAACCGGAAGGTAGTGCCAGGCTTCCCGTCAGAGAAAAGAGCGGAGGTTTTAGTGGGTATAGCCCCTACAGAAAGTAGGGGAGGAGTCCCACACTCCCCATGTAGAATGGTAGGGCATAAACGCCTTTCCTCCGCTCCTAAAAAAAAAAAAAAAAAAAAAAAGGTTAGGTTGAGTTAGATTAGGTTAGGTCGGGTCAGGTTAGGTTAAATTAGGTCAGGTTAGGTTGGGTTAGGTTATGTTAGGTCAGGTTAGGTTGGTTTGGGTTGGGTTAGGTTAGGTTAGGTTGTGTTAGGTTAGGTTAGGTCAGGTTGGGTTAGGTCAGGTTGGGTTAGGTCAGGTTGGGTTAGGTCAGGTTGGGTTAGGTCAGGTTGGGTTAGGTCAGGTTGGGTTAGGTCAGGTTGGGTTGTGTTAGGTTAGGTTGGGTTAAGTTGGGTTAAGTTGGGTTAGGTCAGGTTAGGTTGGGTTAGGTTAGGTCAGATTGGGTTAGGTCATATTAGGTTGGGTTAGATTAAGTTAGGTTAGGTTGGGTCAGGTTGGGTTAGATTAAGTTAGGTTAGGTTGGGTCAGGTTGGGTTAGGTCAGGTTGGGTTATGTTAGGTTAGGTTGGGTTAAGTTGGGTTAGGTCAGGTTAGGTTGGGTTAGGTCGGGTTAGGTTGGGTTAGGTCGGGTTAGGTTGGGTTAGGTCGGGTTAGGTTGGGTTAGGTCAGGTTAGGTTGGGTTAGGTCATATTAGGTTGGGTTAGATTAAGTTAGGTTAGGTTAGGTTGGGTCAGGTCAGGTTAGGTTAGGTTAAGTTAGGTTAGGTTGGGTTAGGTTAGGTTGGGTTAGGTTGGGTTGGGTTAGGTTGGGTTGGGTTATGTTGGGTTAGGTTAGGTTAGGTTGGGTTAGATTAGGTTAGGTTAGGTTGGGTTAGGTTAGGTTATGTTGGGTTAGGTTAGGTCAGGTCAGGTTAGGTCAGGTTAGGTTAGGTTAGGTTAGGTTGGGTTGGGTTGGGTTGGGTTGGGTTAGGTTGGGTTAGGTTAGGTTGGGTTAGGTTGGGTCAGGTTGGGTTAGGTTAGGTTAGGTTGGGTTAGGTTAGGTTAGGTTGGGTTAGGTTAGGTTAGATTAAGTTAGGTTAGGTTAGGTTAAGTTAGGTTGGGTTAGGTCAGGTCAGGTTGGGTTAGGTTAGGTTAAGTTAGGTTAGGTAATGTTGGGTTAGGTTAGGTTATGTTAGGTTACGTTAGGTTACGTTAGGTTATGTTAGGTTATGTTGGGTTAGGTTAGGTTGAGTTAGGTTAGGTTAGGTCGGGTTGGGTTAGGTCAGGTTAGGTTGGGTTAGGTTAGGTTGGGTTGGGTTGGGTTAGGTTAGGTTAGGTTAGGTCAGGTTAGGTTGGTTTGGGTTAGGTTAGGTTAGGTTGGGTTAGGTTAGGTTAGGAATGTACCTTGACGTGGTGTAAGGGCCCAGTACTTGTTCTACAATGACATTCCGCTCGGATATTTATCTGGTGGTAATCACTGAATACCGGGGGGAAAAGAGGAGAGCACTTACTGCCAAATCATTCCGGGGCTATCCACAAACTCGTGCGGTGGTAGCCTCCTTCTAGAGTCACTTCATGCTTTGAACTATCGGCCTCCCTTGGCCAACTCTACGGTCTCTCTTGACCTTTCGGCTCCTGACGCTATTAGGTAACGAGGGCTAGGGAGCCAAAAAATTTTCCGGACTGAAATCTTGGAAACGACAAGGCGATACAATGGACAACAAATAAAAAGAAAAATTTATGAAATGGACAACAACGCAAAAAATAAGTTTACGGTGCAGGGGAGGGATACCCCAGTGCCGGTCGGGAGTGCAGGTGACCAAGCAGGCCTCGCCCGACCGTTACCCAGCGACTGCGAGAAGAAAATCGGAGAGAAGAAAATCGAAGAGGAGAGAATCAGGGCAGAGGAGGAAATGCTGAGAGCCTTCGGAAGAAGGCAGAGCATTAACAGAACCCCGGAAAAAACGAAAAAGACACCGGAAGATGAAGGAGAAGGACCGAAGAAACGGGAAAGGGAAGAGGAAAAAGGAACAAACAGCCCCGAGCATAAAAGAGCTACGTTCCCGATACAAGCTGGGAGAGCGGATCAGCTGGACCAAAGCATGGCACTGCTGGGAAGGACAACTGAAGAACTGGCGAAGCGAATTGCACAGAATACCAAAGTGGAAATAAAAAATGGGATTAACGACCTCAAATTTATAGTTAAAAAAGTAGAGAGTGAAAGGAGAGCGGAAATGAAAGAAAGAAAAAAGACAGAAGCACAGGGAAACCAAAAAATTCAAAAGATGAAACAAGAACAGAAACAACTTGAACTGAAGATAGAGGAAATGAGAGAGGAGCTTAGAGAAACAGAAAGAAAGCATGAGGAAAGGAGGGAAAAAGAAGGAGAGGAACAAAAAAAGCTGAAAAAACAAAACGAAGAAATAAAAGAGAAAATGGAAAGAATGGAGGAGGAACTGAAGATGACAAGAGAAATAATAAAGGGACGAAATGGCGGGGAAAAAACACAAGAAATAAGAAACTACGAGGACTTCAAGAGAACAAAGGGAAAAGGAAAGGAGCAAATATACTCGAGGACAAGCATCGAAACGAGTAATCCCATGGAGGAGAAAGCCGAAAAAACGCTACTATGGATAGAATCCCAGGAAAATGGAAAAGGACTACGAAGCAAAATATACAAAAGGTTCCCGGAGATAGAACAGATGGAAGAAGACAAAAAAATAATAACGCTGAAAACAAGCTACATGAAACAGGGGGAAAACATAAGTTATGAAAATAAGATAATCGTGATCGACGAGAGGATCAGAACAGAAGAGGAGATCTTCAATATAATTTTCAATATGGAAGAAGGAAAGGAAAAGGAAGAAGAAATTATTATAACACACAAACCACAGGGGATAAAAATGAAAGAAATAAGAAGAATCTTTGAAAACAAATTTAAAAATACGGAAACAAGGATTATTATATATACCACCAAAAAAGAAATGGAAATGGAGGAAACAGGGGAAAATGAATGGAAGGAGATAAAAGTAAAAAAACACAATACCAAAAATAGGAAAGAAGTAATAACGATAAGGAATAACAAAGTCGAGGGGCAGAAAAATAATTACGTAGAGATGGTAAAAGAAATAAAGGAGAAAATAGACGTAGAGAAAATGGGAATTACTATAAAAAGGGCCATTAAAACGAGAGAGGAAAACACTGTGAAGCTCATAGTGCAAAGCAAAGGAGGAGCGAAAGAACTTGTTGTAATTGAAGGATCACGTCGTGTGAACTAGCTGTTGTGGTTGATGATTCTCGTTGGTCCAACAATTCAACACTTGTAGATCAGTCGTTATCGACTTGATACAATATAATTTAACTTCAAAAAGAGAGGCAGGTCGACGAATAAGGTGATTACTTTATTTTTGGTAGGAATTACAAAAATGAGTGTGTTTTCTGTATTCCAGCAAAATTCTTCTTTTTTTTATTAATTGTTTTTCTCGCCTCCCTGGTAACCGCATTTTTCCGGGCTACCCGTGATCCTCGTTTCCATTTCTCCGTTCCATGACCCAGGCGGTCACCACAAACTAAAGGAGAAAATAGACAACGAGACCAACAAAAAGTATGATGTAGAAATAAAAGACACGGAAAAGGAAATAGAGGTCATCCTAACTGAACTAGACGAGACGGTAGACAAAGAGGACATAAAACGGGGTATGCAAAAATTGGGAATGGAAATAGAGGACGAGCGAATTGAGGAAATAAGATGTAGTAAAATGGGGAAATACAGTACAACCTTAAAACTACACAGAAAAGACGCGGAAAGGCTGATCGAAAGGAAATGGATACAGATCGGATGGAAAACGGGAAGAACAATAGAAAAAGTGGAACCGTTGAGGTGCAACAACTGCCTTAGATTTGGCCATAAGAGGAAAGAATGTACAGAAAAGAAGACAGAAGGAAGAAAATGCCTGAAATGCATAGAAGAGGGACACGTGGCAAAGGAATGCAAAAAAGACAAAATGGAATGTCCAGAATGTAAACAGGAAGGACATTGGAGCGACTCCATGAAATGCCAGAAATATAGAGAAGAAGTTAAAAAAGAAAGAGAAAGGATAAGGGAGAAGAGAAAAGGAAAAAAAGAACAAGAGAAAAAAAGAAAGGAAGAATGGGGGAAAAAAATAAAGAAGAAGAAGAAGAGCAAAGAGAGAAAAGAGAGGCAAACAAGAAAAAGGAAGAAGAAAGAGAAAGAGCGGTAAAAGAACTACTCCAAAAAAATGAGGATTAAAATAATACAAATTAACGCGGACAGAGAAAGAATAATAATGGAAACAGTGCTACAGAAAGCCAAAAAAAAGAGAGATAGATATAATAGTAATGGCGGAACCAAATAAAAAAATACTGAAAAACGGTCAATGGATAACAGACACAAGAAAAGATACTGCAATAAAACTGATAAAAAAAAACATGAAGATTTACGGCACGGGAACAAAGGAAGAAGGATTTGCATGGATAGAGCTAGAAAATATGAGAATCTATACGTGCTACTGGTCACCAAATAGAGAAAATGAAGAATTTCAAAGATACCTGATAAAGCTGGCAAGAAGCATGAAGGGATACACAAAAAAAATAATAATAGCAGGAGACATAAACGCGAAATCCAAAGAATGGGGAGGAAACACGGAAAATGAGAGAGGAAAATTGCTGACAGAATGGATGGAGGAAAACGAGATGACGATAATAAACGACGGAAAAACACCTACGTTCGAAAGAGGAGAAGGCAGGTCATACATAGATGTAACAATGTGCAGAACAGAAGACCAGGAGACCATAAGGAACTGGAGGGTGGACAGGGAGAACAGCATAGGAATGCACAACGAAATACAATATGAAATAACAGTGGAGAAAGGAGAAAAAGGAAGACGGAGAGAGGAAAAAAAAACAGAAGATAGAGGATGGAACATAGTACCTGAAAAAATTCCAGAGTACAGGAAAAAACTAAGAGAATTAACAGAAAAAGAAATGGATTATGACGCAGAGGAAATAAAGATGACAATCACCAGGGCAATGAATGAAACATTCAAAAAGAGAAAAGGGTATAATAAAACCAACAAAAACACATACTGGTGGAACAAAGAAATTGAGAAGGAAAAACAGAAATGCATAAATACCAGAAGACAAAAAACAAGAGCTAATGGGAAAAAAAACACAACAGAGGAAGAAAAGAAGAAATGGAAAGAGGAATACAAGAGAGCAAAAAAAAAACTAGCAAAGGAGATAACGAGGGCAAAGGAAGAGTGCTGGATGAAACTTTGCGACGAGATAGAACAGGACACATGGGGCCTAGGCTACAAAATAGTAACAAATAAATTAAAACTACAACATAGAATAGAAATAACAGAAAAAGAACAGAAGGAAATAGCAAAGGGCCTATTCATAACGAAAGAAGAGGAGGAAACGGAAAACACAAGAAGAGAGAGAAGAGGAAGAGAAGGAATAAAACCATTCACGATAGAAGAAATGGAACAAGCAATAAAGAAAATAAAGAACAAGAAAGCACCAGGCCCGGACGGAATCACACCGGAAATAATCAAGGAAACAATAAAGGAAATACCTGACAAAATACTGGCTCTAATGAATAAATACCTATACGAAAGAGAATTTCCAGAAACATGGAAGGAAACAAAACTAGTGCTGATTGAAAAACCGAAAAAAGAGGGGAAAGAGAAAGAATATAGAGCAATTTGTCTCATAAACACAATGGGTAAGGTTTATGAGCAACTCCTGGTGGCAAGGATCAAAGAAGAAACAGAGGGAAAAATAGATAAAAGGCAATTCGGATTTCGAAAGGGGAAATCAACGGTAGAGGCAATAGAGAAAATGATAGAGATAGTGGAAAAGGGGAAGAAAGCGGCATATAAAAATAGAAAAATAGCAATCATGGTGACGATAGACATTAAAAACGCCTTCAACACGGTTCCTTGGGAAGGGGTGAGAAAACGAATAGAGAAGAAGGAGATGAAAGAAGAGGTGGCTATAATCATGGAAAGATACCTGCAGAACAGAAAAGTAAGAATAGGGGAAAACGAGGAAATCAACCTGGCGGGGGGGATACCCCAAGGATCCGTCCTGGGCCCAACGCTATGGAACATTTTCTTCAACGAGGTTATACAGACGAGACTGCCGGAGGGGGTTCATAAAATTTGCTACGCTGACGACCTGGCAATCGTGACGCTGGGAAAGAACGAAAGGGAAGTCACAGAAAAGACGAACAAGGCCCTGAAGATATTAATGGCTAAGATAGAAGAAAAAGAGATGAGAATAGCTACGGAGAAAACAGAGGCAGTGATACTGTATGGAGGGAAAAAAACTAAGGAAATAGAAATCAAAATGGGAACAGAAAAAATAAAAACAAAAGAAGAAATAAAATACCTAGGAGTATGGTTGGACAGAAACATGAGAATGACGACACATGTAAAAAAGACAAGGGAGAAAGCAGAGAGAACAATCAGAGCACTAGGAAGACTAATGATGAACCATAGAGGACCTGGAGAGAAGAAAAGGAGAGTATTAGGGAGCGTGGCGCACTCAATAATATTATACGGATGCAGGGCGTGGCAGAGAGCAATGAAATGGAAAAAATATAAGGAGATGCTGGAAAAAACACAAAGAATCTTCATGATAAAGATCAGCAGAGGATATAGAACAATTTCAACAGAAGCCTTGCAGGTAATTTCAGGAGTAACACCAATAGACCTGAAAGTGGAAGAGAGAACAAAGAACTTTAGGAAAGAAAAGAAAGAAAAAGAGACAATAAAACAAGAAATAGGGAAGAAGTGGCAAGAGCGATGGAATAAGGAAACAGGAAAGGCGAAATGGACCAAACAACTGATAAAAGATATATCGGCATGGAACAGCAGAGAACATGGACAAATAAATTACCACCTAACACAGATGATAAGCGGACACGGAGACTTCAAGAGCTACCTCAAGAGAATGGAAATAAAAAGAGAGGATACATGTAGAACATGCGGAGAAAGGGAAGACGCCGAACATACCTTCTTCGAGTGTAAGAGATGGAGGAAGAAGAAAAGAGAAACGGAAGAAAACATAGGACAAGAAATAAACAAAGACAACATAATAGAAATAATGATAAGGAACGAAAAAAACTGGACAAACATTGAACAGTACATAAGGGAAGTACTGGAGGAGAAAGGAAACGATAAAGATGACGTATAAGGACTCACCAAACGAGAAGACAACAAAGAGAAATAAAAACACATCTGTCACTGAAGAAGACGAAAGTGATACCGGTGATAGGTGGGTGAAAGGATGGGGAGGTTTTAGTGGATAGACCCATGGCGCGGGAGTCCCACAGAGCCCTGAATTGAAGGGTCGTGCATAAAAGCATTTCCTCCTCCATAAAAAAAAAAAAAAAAAAGGTCAGGTTAGGTTGGGTTAGGTTAGGTTGGGTTGGGTTAGGTTAGGTTAGGTTAGGTCAGGTTAGGTTGGTTTGGGTTAGGTTAGGTTAGGTTGGTTTGGGTTAGGTTAGGTTAGGTTGGGTTAGGTTAGGTTAGGTTAGGTCAGGTTAGGTTGGTTTGGGTTAGGTTAGGTTAGGTTGGGTCAGGGCCGAAGTCGTCACAAATGTATAAGAAGTGGTTTCACGGGTTCGCCATCTGTCGTCATTATTTAAGAGGTTTAATATTTATATTAAAATGAAATGTGCGAATATGTATTTTATGTTGAAAAATCAACATCTTTTATTTCTACAAAAATGGGTTTTAAAAAAAAATATTTTTTTTCTTAAAACAAATAAAAATAATTCAACTAGTAAATTAAACGTTAATCTCAAAATGTAGATAACTCAGCAGAGCTAAAACAAACAAAAAACGCAATTGCAATCCAAGTATTAGATTTAGAAAAGGGTCATTTTTGAAAAGATCACATCTAAGCCTATTTCATATCCTGGGCTACGTGAATCTTTGGGTCGGCAACGTTAATTTAACTGTGATTCGACAGCAGATTGAAATATCTGAACATACTTCCATCGATTGGAGTTCATTCTGCCGTGAAGTCGTTTTAGATGCATACATTACAAATTCAGTAAAATCAGGTGGTACAAGAACCCATTGCACGAGCATTTCGAAAAACTCATCGGATTTTTCGCTCAATTTTAATAATCTGATTGGATTAATGGGCTCCATTCTTGAGGTTTGGTTGCACTGCACTATACATCAACGATTGACAAGTGAGGTTTGAAAACAGAAAACGACAAACCAACTTTCACGGTTGGCAATACAGGGCGCATCCTTACGTCTGTATTTGCCGCTGTCAACGTTTCAATTACATTGCGAAAAAAACATGTTGTTTGCGCGAACTTGCACCTCGTACATAATTTTAACAGTGCGCCTTTCGTGTGCAAAATTATCTATAATATGAATAACTTTCGTAGTGTAACATGAGTGTTCTCGTGCCGTGCGTACAATTAAATTTATGGTGGACATTGACGTAATGCGCAACTGAAGAAATAAAAATTGGATTTTTCGGCTTGAAACACGTTTCCGCACAAAAATTTTTGTAAGTACCTTAATAATAACACGTATAGAGTCCCTAAACCAAAAATCTCCGAAATCTGGAATGTGACCGTAAAGTGCAATCACTCCAAATCCAATTTTTATTTCTTCAGTTGCGCATATACGCCAATGTCCACCATAAATTTAATTGTACGCACGCACGGGAACACTCACGTTACACTACGAAAGTTATTCGTATTATAGATAATTTAGCACACGAAAGGCACACTGTTAAAATTATGCACGAGGTGCAAGTTCGCGCAAACAACATGTTTTCTTCGAAATGTAATTGAAACGTTGACAGCGGCAAATACAGACTTAAGGATGCGCCCTGTATTGCCAACCGTTAAAGTTGGTCTGTCGTTTTCTGTTTTCAAACCTTACATGTCAATCGTTTATATATAGTGCGATGCAACTAAATCTTGAAAATGGAGCCAATAACTACCTACTCTTTATAAATTTTTCATTTTGGTATTATCTGCAACTATTATATAAATTTGATGTTAGTATTATCATTTCATAATGAGAGACCAACAATTACAAAATTAATTATTTTTTATTTTTCCAGAAAAAAAATTTTTTATGAATTTTTTTTTCAAACAGAAGTTGTTCATTTGATTATCTTCAATATTTGTGTTGAACTTTTGTAATATTCTTTATATTAAAAAAAAAAATTGGAAAAAAAGAAAAAACTGTTAAGGTAAGCACCCATTTCTGGTGTACAAAATTTTACTAAAAGCTTCTCAGTTCCTCAAATCATGAAATAAGGTTTATGTTCAAAGTTTGTAAATTCATTTATTAGTTTTTGAGATATAATGCATACAAACAGAAAGATAGGAGGCACACACTCATCTCTCTGGCGTCTTCTCAATGCAGGCGTCTTCTTGATTCGGTGTCACCAATGCAGTGTTATTGTATGTATATACAGTTACTACTTTATTTGTCTCCAATTTATTAAAGGTTTTTGTCCAAGAAGAATTAGCGTAATATTTTTCTCGTCTTGTTGTTTATTTTCCTCTCTATAGTAACCGTATGTCACGGCTACTAGTGATCCTCATTTTCGTTTTCCGGTTCAGGCAGTTACCACAAAACCATTAAATTTCGTTTTTTTTAAATGGATCACCCTATATACTTATATATTCTGGCGCATAATTTAGTTCTGCATTGATTTATACTAGCAATTTCTTTACCTACCTTTTTCATTTTCAAGATCTTAACATGTTTGTCAAAATATGTTAATATACTGTGCAAGAGAAAAACAATAGTAATGTAATTTATCAAGCAGGCCTGGAATAACAGTTGTCTCTGAATTATATCCTGAGCTAAAATGAAAGAATTTATTTTTTAAATATTTTGTTTTCGTTTTGGAGTTATTTCATAAATAATTATTTTTGTATTAACTGCACGAAATAGGTGTGCATGAAAATATGACTTTTAAAGTCACTCGAATGCGTCTATACAGAAAAATAACTAGAACACACAAATGGTTATGTAAGAAAAATATGCATTGCCTAAAAGAATTGTTCAAAATATCTTTCGTGGACTCGATTGACATTAGCAAACCATTGAGTCGTAAACACTCACTATAGTTACATCATCTTGATGAATTTCGTTGAATGTAATTGTCATTTGCTCAACTAACCTCCGCGACCAATCTATCGTTCATGAAAATATGCATGCAACCTTTGAAATGAGCTGGTACGCCATCACGTTGAAACCACATTTGTTGATGATAGAGACGCGGATTATGTTCGACCTCAAAAAGTGCTTTCTAAGCCCGCTTGATAAATTACATTTGTAAGAGACTCAAGTTCTGGTATTGCAATAAGTTATGTTTTTTAGGGAAGGTGGTGTTGATCTGCGTACTTCTTCCTCGTTTCGGCTAATTCGATCAAGTTCGCCTTTACCTCGTCCAGTATCTTCAATAGCTTTTGAAGATAGGGAGTCACCTCGACCACGAAGTTTTCGTTATCGATGATTCGGCGTAGATCTCGGTTGATATCATCCGGAGTGCGTAGCTCTCGGCCGGTCAGGTAGGTGGGTGTGTAGCCAGTGCTGGAGACTAGAGTAGTATTCATCGCAAATCGAATGGATGGTAACTTTGATATATAACCCTGGTACGAACACTCAGTACTCCAGTGTTATATGTAATCTTGTGGCGTAAACATTGGACTTGGTCTTATCTGGTCTTATCCGCCGATTGAGCCATTAGTGACCCCTCTAGCGCGATACCGTTATCCGCTAGTTGACCCCAGCCAGTGTCCCCTGCCTTGACGTGGTGCTGGGGCTCAAGTAAGTACAACTGTGAAACTATTTAATCGATCTCCTGGGTGCTAATCGACTAGGTGCGTTGTCGCGAGCTCTTTACCAGGGACCCATGTACCTCCCAATCAGCCTATCCATCCAAACGGTCCAGAAAGTAGCAATGTTGCACATAGTTGCCAAAGTCGGTCACAAGGTCACCTTGGCGCGTAGGAGTAGTTTACTAATACCTGTGTCTCTCTGTTATAGAACCCAATTGTTGACTACCGTTCTAAGCTACGCCGGTAACAACTTCTCAGGCCAGCTGGTGTGATTCTTCCTTACGACAGGGTTGGCTTCCGGTTGATACGCTGGAGTGAACTGATAGCGGATTCCGATGACGTATGTTATGTGTTTTAGTACCGCGCCGATGAATTGAGGTCCATTGTCGCTTATAACCTTCTTCGGGATTCCGTCACAAAGAAACACTTCGTCTATAAGTTTTCGTGCACAGCAAGTTGCTGTGGCTTTCTTCAATGTCAAGAGCTCTAACTATTTGGAGGTTAAGTCTTCGATGATCAGGATCGTTGTCTCTCCTTCTGGGGATGCGGGCAGAGGTCCAATTAGGTCGAAGGCGATGGCTACAAATCATGGTGCAAAGATTACATGGTGTGCCTAGACGGCCGCGTTCTCTCTCTAAAATCTTCCCCGCTCTCATTTGGCCGATGCTCAGTGATGCAACCTTGTAAAACTACTTGCTATGCTAAAAAAAAGTCGATATAACTAATTTAAATGTCTGTCGCACGTACTTTATTTACATTATATCATATTTTTTCGTATTGTTTAGTGTGCAAATAGCAAATTAAACATCTAAAACCACATTTATTAATTTTCTTACCAACCTAATTGCTTTAAATTTAAAAAAAAAACTAATGCTCGTGATATTTTAATATATCATTGTGTAATAAACTGAATGTTTTATCGTGTTTTTATGTCGAAATTGAATTTTAACGTGTTTTGCAATTTATTTTCGTTAGTGTTGATTTTAATACTTTTATTTTTCATGGTTGGTAATTGCAGCATCAAAAATATTCAAAAGGGGCGTGGTACGGGAGTTATAGGCACACCATGTAATCTTTGCACCATGCTACAAATCTCTGATTTGGAGGCGCGGTCTGCAACACTCCTGCTGGCTTTTGATTGGACGGTTTGTACTGTTGACTGGGAAACATTTCCTTATCTTCTTATCTTTTTCCTTATCTTCTTTCGATCCCTCCTGGAAGGGTATTTAGCTGGACCTCGACGTAGGCCACTATCGGCTGGGCCGTTTCTTCTCCAGGTGTGGATAGAGCATCAGCCATGTAGTTAAATCTCCCAGTGTTGTAATTACTGGCTGCAGTAGGAGTGTCCATCGTGCGAGACGTCTAGTTGCCGATTTGAGGCTCAATAACCACGTGAGAGCCTAATAATGATGGGGCATGCTTCAATGTAGCCTCGAAACTTGGTAACGGCCCGAACAATGGCTTGGGCTTCTCGTTCCGTCGTGGAGTATTTCTTCTCCGATTTGATGAGGGGGCGGCTAGCGTATTCTTGTTCTCTTTCAACCCCTGGACGAGAACCGCTCCCGTCTGTTCGTATTGTAAAAGGCAGAGCACTGTTTGTAGGCTAGAGGATTGGCACTTCACACAGGAGTTTCTCCAGGCGGGTGAAGGCTTCCTCCTCTTTGATAGACCATTTTCACATAGCCTTCTTCTTGATGAGGTTTGTGAGAAGGCGAGTTACATCTGCGAAGTTTGGCACAAAACGACGGTACTGGGAACATGATTGAACGAACGATAAAACTTATTTCTTGTTCCTTGGGGTACGTCTTTCGCTGATGGCTTGTGATTTCTCCGGATCTCTCTGGATCCGTTCCGGGGTGATCAGATGTCCCAGGTAGAGCACTTGGGTGCGCCAAAATCGCGTTTTTTCACGATTAGTCTTCAGGCGATAAGCACGAAGCTTTTCCAGCACTTGTCGTAAACTGCTTTGGTGCTGCTCGTACGTGGAGGATATCACGATGAGGTCATCCAGGTACACGAGCAGTTTAATTGTTGGTAACTCTCTGATGAAGCGGCCCATTAGGCGCTGGAACGTAACTAATGCGTTGCCTATGCCGAATGGCATTGATTTAAAGCAAATGAGCCCATCGGAGTAGCGAAGCCGGTCTTTGGTTGGTCTTCAGTGGCAACCGGAATTTGCAATATCCGCTACTTAGGTCGATGGTGAATATCCAGGACGGGATACTGATTGAATGTAGCAAGTCATCAATGCGAGGTAGTGTGTAGGTGTCTGCAACGGGGACGGCGTTTAATTTCCGGTAGTCGACGCAAAATCGAACACCTCCATCCTTCTTGGGCACCAATACGACGGGTGCGGCCCAAGGTGAACTGCATTCCTGAATGATGTCTGAGTTCAGGAATTGGTTTAGTTCATCTTGGAGTAAATGTTTTCGTGGCTCCGTGAGTCTATATGGTGGTGAGGCAATTGGACCGCTCTTCTCTGTGTCAATTGGATGATAATCGCCGTTTCTGTTCAAACACTTTTGCAGACGATGCTCCAGTTTTTCTATCCCCATGTTATAGAATTCTGCTGCCAATCCTTTGAGGAATCGAGTAACCTCTTCCTTGACTTCATCATCGGTATTAAAGCGTAAACCACCGAAGTGTTCCTTTAATTTTGGGAATAATTAGTGTTGGAAGTCTCAGAAATACGGAAAGCAAGTTCGGTAATGGTGATGCTCCGATCTTCAAGCAATATTCTCTCAACTTTTTCGACAATTCTATCTGAAACTAAAGGCCTTCCACCCCTGTCTTCATCGTGAATTTCCGTGCGGCCTTCACTGAATTCTCTGCACCATTTGGGAACATGTTGAACAGATATGCAATTTTCCCCATTAACTTCGATTAACTGACGATGCATGTCAATAGGTGAAATCCGTTTTGCACTTAAAAAACGTATCACAGCGCGAATTTCACATCTGGCGGTAACAGCGATAGGGAGCTCCATCTTCGAAGGCTGTTAGGCCGGCATTGAGTGATGTAGCGTGGCGGGAGAGGTGGGGATAGAGAGAGCGAGATTTGACAGTGTAAGACAGTGTTTTACATTTCTCCCAGCACGTCGCATTATTTGTCAGCAGCATAGGGAACCTTATTTAACCATTTCTTAGGAAATCCCCATTTTTCAACGATTTTTGCCAATTTTGAATTTTGTCGATTATAGCGTCGTCTATCACGAATACAAAAAAAAAATTCAGATAAAACTTTCTTATTGATTCCCGGAGTATTCAAATCCGTACAAAAAAATTGGGGTTCCTATTTAACTTTTCTGTTTTTCACCCCCTACCCCCTAGAAGGTTGAGGCTAGTGGGTCGAGGTTTGTACCATTAGATGTCCCCCTCCGAGGCGAACAAATTTTAATTATTATTTTTTTTATTCGATGTGTAGTTTTCGAGATATTTCAATAACTTCACTTAAATTGAACACTTTGTATTATGGAATTTCACCAAGTAACAGACTCATCAGTCCAATATTATTATTATTATTATTTTTATTATTATAAGCAGAATAGAGAGAGAATGCCAAAATGAAGAACTTAGCTTTGGAAAAAAAATCGATAAATAAACAAAATTTCACACATAAAGGCAAAAAGACCTCCGGATTGCCATTTGACAGATCAACAAATTAACATCATTTTATCATATGCCTGTTAAATATATTTGTTTCTGTTAATAAAGATGGCGATATAGATTAGGTACATTAGTTGTAATATTTTG
This sequence comes from Ocypus olens, assembly GCA_910593695.2. NCBI lineage: Eukaryota > Metazoa > Arthropoda > Insecta > Coleoptera > Staphylinidae > Ocypus > Ocypus olens. The sequence continues at coordinate 14,548,485 of OU343054.1, read as the reverse complement.
AAATATTCTGAAAAGACTGCGTAACATACAGTGCACTGAATTAATATGCGATAGTGCGATTTTATTTGGTTGGCTCAGCTATTTTATGCTCTCGCCGCTATTTTCTTCTCTAATTGCGAGCATTACCATGCGCGTATGTATGTTATTAAGTCATTAAAAATGCATTACGTTTATCTAAGTGCACATATATGCCCGGATTCGAGTTGCCTTTTCGGATCTTGGCTCGTTTAAATTGTTTCACTCCGGCAGCACTCTGCACTCTCCATCGCCATGCAACAAATTGCAAATTTACGTTTCATTATTTCGTTCCTTTAACTCCCGCATTACTCCCGACTTATTTGACCGGAAAATTTTATGCTCGCTGCTGCTATTGATTTTTGCATTTTATTTTCATTCTACGCAATTACTGCATGCACATATGCTTTTAAATATAACTATTGCCAATTGAAAAAAATGTAACATTTGACCAGTCAACAAATTTACATAGAAAAGTCATTGATGTTATTCGACAAGTAATGCTTTTTAAGTGTAGGATGTATTATAGTACAACAAAACATATATTATTTTCTGCCATTTTTAATCACATGTCTCACCGGACACTATTAGAGTAAACTGTGAATTCTCAACGAAACCGGTATTTGTTAAATAAAATCCTTATAAAATATCAAAATGCACAATCTTCAATTATAAAATAGTGATTGTTTTATAAATACCATTCACAATATGTAAGCATGTGTTTAATTAACCAATTAATATGCTAGAGAATTTAAAGCGTTGACTGTTGTATTAGTTAATACTGCGCTCTATTTCTGATTTTAATTAAATTCTTTACGATTACTTTTTGATTACTTCATATTGTTTAGTGTCTAATTAAATTTCGCTCGGATTTAATTAACTCCAATACTAATAACGGCCCGTTTCCATTTCGCCCCCTCCATATGTTACTTAGGTGGATGAAAAAGCTCAGGACGCGGAGAATTATGTCTCAATATCAATTCTGAACGTGAGTGATTGTCCGGTCATTTTCAATATGCGTATATAATGCATAAGTGGGCTTTTTGGGTGATGTTTGGATGTGTGGGGTAGGTTGAGTGGACGGCGCAAGGAGGTGGAGGAGGAATTGGAGGCGGCGCGGCGTCCATCCAGGGAATCCCGGCGAGCTTTCGGTGGCGGAGAGAAGTGAAAAGGGAAGAGGGAATATGGAAGAGAGAAGGAGGAGAGGTCCATTACCTTAATGCAGTGTTCTCGTCCCCGCTCCAGGCTGATTAATATTGCATTTCTTGGCAGTGTTGGGGCACTCTCGCACCGGACTTCGTGATCCGACGTCCATCTCCTCACCCTTGGGACGGAGCACACTTAGAGAGATATAAGAGAAGTGGAACTTGGAACTCCTTCCAGTCAGAGGCCATCGCGCCAAAGTTCCAACTAACCGACGTGACACTTCTTTGCCGGGGGTGAAAAAGGATCCAGCACAGTCAGTCGGACGCCTTAAATTTTAAAACCTATCTGGAAATTGCCTCCTCTACCTCCTCCTGCCTCCTGCTCGCGATTTTCCAACAGCAAAGCGATGTATAATTCAAAAGTTTCGAGTATCGCATTTTATAGCAAACATAACGATTCGGCTTAATGCGGCCATAACAGTATTGTTCCGGGCACCCGACGCTCCGGCAATTTTTCCAATTTAATTAAGGAAAGAACAAGAAAAGTTGCCGAGTTTTATAGATAGTTAATGCGCCGTAAAATCGTTAGCCGTCGATTATGCAACGACCATTTTGAAATATACAGACGATACAGGGCCGTAGTATCATTCGCGATACCCAGACATTGCTTTGTAAGATGTAGTAGGATGCATTATTTGCATCTTCATTACACTGCTCAGTGCAGTTTCAAAAATTAGAATAATTACAATAATAAAACTTTACCAACCTCCATTACTCCAATAATACCACAAAAATAATGTATTGCACCCCTAGAATTTTCCAGAAAATTGATTCATATTATTCGTGGGCTAGGACAGGGATTAGACATATAAGTCAAATGTAGTCAGTAAAAAAAATAGTGATGTGGCCATCATATTACTTTCTCCGACTTGATGGAATCATTTATATTTTATTTGGTTTATTTCAATTTAGATCATATTTTAAAAGTACATCGAGCATTTTGAAGACTCGAATGAAACTGACGTTTAAAAGGTCAAAATTGTGAAATATGGAAAAATTATACTTCAAATTCAAAAACTCATTTTACTCAAAAACTAAAGCGATTTCGAAAAAAAAACGTATTCTTTATAAGTTGTTCATTTTGGCATTTCCTACAATTGCTATTTATAAATTTGCTGTAATTATTATCGTTTCATAATTATAAACCAAAAACGAAAAAAAAAAATTCTCGAATAACAATGATTTTATGAAAAATATTTTCAAATAAAAAATTTTAATTTCTTTGTTGTTTTCAATATTTGTTTAAATGTTTTTGTGATATTTTTCATATTTAAAAAAAATATTGGTAAAAAACAAAAAATAGTTAGGGTAAACACCAGTGATTTTATATCTAGTAATGGACAAAGCAACGCGTTTCCGTGCTCGTCCAGTGCGCTCAATCGAAAATATTGCTGCTGTTGCCGAAAGTGTATGGCAATCCATCAACATCAACTCGACACCGCTCGCTGGAATTGAACATCTCTGGCACGCCCCTTCAAAGAATTTTGACGAAAGACCTCGGTTTGAAGCCGTACAAAATTCAATTGGTGCAAAAGCTGAAGCCGCATGACCATCCGATGCGATTTCGGTTTGCCCAATGGGCCGAAGAACGCTTGATGGAAGATGAGCATTTTTATCGAAAAATCATCTTTTCAGATGAAGCTCATTTCTACCTCGGTGGTTATGTCAATAAGGAAAACTTCCGCATTTGGGGCTCAGAAAATCCACACGTAATCATGGAAAAGTCACTGCACCCACAACGAGTGACTGTTTGTTGCGGTATGTGGTCCGGCGGCATCATTGGTCCGTTTTTTTTTTCGAATACGAAGCAGCAGCCGCCGTAACTGTCAATGGTGAGCGCTATCGCGGCATATTGGATTTTTTTTTCTTTCCCCGAATGGAAGAGGAAGACATCGGCGGCATTTAGTTCCAGCAGGACGGCGCCACGTGCCACACAGCCAACGTTACAGTCGAACTTTTGCGCGGTACATTCGAAAATTGCATAATTAGCCGAAACGGCTATGTCAGCTGGCCGCCTCGCAGCTGCGATTTGACCCCGTTGGACTATTTTTTGTGGGGAGCCGTCAAGGATAAGTGCTACGCCAACCATCCAGAGACGATTGACGACCCAAAGCACGAGATTAAAGTCGCCATTGCAGCCATTGAGGGTCACACCATTGAAAATGTCATGAAAAATTGGGTCGACAGAATGGGCTACTGCAAAGCCAGCCGAGGCAGCCATATGAATGAAGTGGTCTTCTACTATTAAACTGCAATGTTGGGGCTATTCAATAAAAAAAAATAATTGAAAAATACCCACCCGTCTTTTTTTATAGCAATTTTAAAATGCAACTTTTTCGTGGAGCACCCTATATATGTGCCAAGCATCTGGTCCATTGTATTAATGCTCGATTTGTTGGCGTTGTAATCCAAAATAGTAAACGGCCTCTGCTTCACAGTTTGCATGTTGACACAAGTATAATGTTGTGTCGACAGCAAAATTACTGCTTTGTTCTTGTTGCACATATGAACGTAGTGCTATATCGCCTTCGTTAAAGCCGAACAATGTGCTGTTGACAGGACGCGTACGATTATTTTGGAACTTCCGTGGCACAAATATCTTATTCGAGCGTACTATTCCAACATATGCAGTTTTCTTCCTGATCAAAGTACGCGCCAAATCCATAGTTGTGAAAAAATTGTCAGCATACATTGTGCGGCCTGCATCCAAATATCTCACCGAAAGTTGAAGTACAACATTCTGCCCTTGATTCACCTCTCATGTCTGGTCAGGCAATTTCCCAGAGTAAATCATTGCTTTGATAGGATAAAATGTTTTCGAGTCGCACAACCACCTTATTTTTATATCATACTTGGCAGGCTTCGATGGAATGTATTGTGTGGAGCGGGCCTCTGTATGGGAATAACTGCTCATCAATGGTCACTGCATCATGCGGAGTGTAAACTGCTGCCAAGTTAGACTGCAACATTTGCCAAATATCATCAATAGCCGCAGTTTTGCTGTTTATTAGCCGCTGCTGTCGCGTATTTCCATTGTCGAATCTAAGGCATTGTTTCATGCACTCCATACGATCTAATGATAATGCAGCTTTGTATATTGGACAACGCGTTGGGCCCAAAGCATACAAAATAATAGCGAAAAAGGCATCGAACTCTTTCAAAGTGATTGGTTTCCATTCCCTTTCGTGTTCGCTAGAAGTTGTCACTTCCCTGCCTTTCCGATTTGATTCGCGTATTATGATGTACGCCATGTCTTCGGTGATGAGCGAGCGGAATATGGTAAAGGGATCATGTGTGGTTCCTACTGGTCCCGGATTCCTCCTTGTGTAGTCGACCACGTTATGAGCACGAGTACGGGAAGTCGGTGGTGCATTTTTAGTCCATTTAGTGCCATCTTTGGAAATAATAATAATAATAATAGACGTTTATTGCGCAACAATTACAAGACAACATACAATCATACATACAATAATACAAAATAATACAATTACAAATATAAATACAATACTAGGATAACGTTCTCTACAAAATATCTTATGACTGTTCCTTAAGTTGAGAACAAATTAAATTTAAAGAGTCATAAAAGATATCACATTCGTGTGACAGTTTGTTAAAATTACGGGAAATAATGTGCAATGGAGATTTTAGTCCATAATTGGTTCGATGAGCAGGGATATTAAATGTTGGCTTTTGCCTGCTGCTAAAGGATGGTATATGCAACCTAATTTCCCCCAATATATTAGAGGAGTCAATTAAATCATGCAATGAAGTAATAGTCACTTGTTTGCGGAGCATCTGTTTCTTTCTCTTTATCATCATCGTCATCACTATTATCTTCATTGATGTCTATATGTGGTTCAGTTTTCGCATCCGAATCATCAACATGAAAATTTGGTTGATATGTCAAGTCATCATCCGCACCTCCAAGACTAAATGCAGGAATATCAACTTCATCGTCACTCATGAAGTCTGCAAATCTATCATCCACTGCACGTCTTTCATCCTCACTCATTTGCTGGTAGCATCTACTACGACGTACCACAATTTCAGCAATGTCTAAATTTTCCTGTGCTATTGCATTGTACTTTTATTTCTCTTTATAAAATTCAAAATAAAATTTTGCACTCGATGTTCACTGTTCATTGTCTCAACTTTATATGATTTGGTATACGAAACTAGAGCCGCTTTTATAGCCTTTCCTACGTCTAGTATGCGCAGGTAACAAAAAGTAAGGGTGTATTCAAAGAACTCGTTTGAAATGTATTCAAACATAAAGCAGGTAACAAAAATTCAAAAAGGGACGAAAAGTTTATTATGTTTTCCAGGAAAGGCACAATAAAATAATCCAAAAAGTAACTAAAATTCAAAGAACACGTTTGTGATGTGTTCAAACAATAAAATAAGCCAAAGGAAAGTGCATTTATTTATGATTTCTTGAAATTTCAGTACAAGGTCCCAGCGGATCTTTTCACACGTTCTCGTACTAAACACCTTTAAATCTCAATAGAAACTAAAAAATGGTGATGTGGCCATCATGTTACTTTCTCCGACAAGGTAATATCATTTATATTTACACTTTCATGGTTTATTTTCAATTGAAATCATATTTTGACACGTTGACTGCCAACTACGAGATAACTCGTAGATTGCGTTCTTTGCTAGGACGCCGACTACGAGTTATCTCGTTCTGTGTTTACTTGCCATATTCGTGCAGCTGCGATTAAACTCGTAGTATATCAGTACTAATATGGATAGATGGCTTCTGGGTAGAGAACAAAAAATCAATGCTGGCTTACATGAACAGAAAATTTATTAATAAATGAACAGGAAATATAATTGTTCAAAAACAAGAAGTAAAAGAATATTTTTATTGTTTGTGAAACTTTTTAAAACAATCTTCCACACAAAGGGCTGGCTTCTCTTCACAGGTCGGACAAAAATAACGCGTTTCTCGGCGTTTTCTTGATTGGGTACATATACGACATGGCTTTGTCGGACGCTGTTTCTTTTCAGTAGGTGGCAGACTCTCTAAATAATGGATCTCTTGCAATCTAATTTTTTTCGAAACTGGTTGAATTTGTTCTCCAATCAACGCGGTGACGAATTCTTTTCTAAACTTTATCAGTTTTATTTTAGAAGTTACTTTTTAAGAAATGTTGTACGCATTGTGTATATATATATATATCTCTATAATATGTAGTGAAACCTTTTTGGGCCATCTAACAGTCTTTCTTAGAGATGTGTAGTAGGATAGCATTTGATCTGATCGATCAATGCCAGACATTCCTTTATTGTAATCTCGCATTATATTCGGTTTCATAGAAAGTTTACCATTGCGATTGGACACCTCTACCATTTCAACAACAAGCTTGTCTGAAATGGTAAGGACATCTCGTTTGTCTTTCCATTTGCATACAGTAACAGGACCATTTTGCTGCCAAATACACTCCCCTTTTTTCAGTTTACGATTTACCACATATCTGGGGTTTCCCTTTCTATTACTTCGTAGGGTTCCAGACACATAAGTTTTTCGTGTATTTAGCAGTTTTGTAAGAGTAACAGAATTATAAAAATTATCCGTGTATCCCTTATCGAAATAGTCCTCAAGTAATTGTAACACAACATCAGTAGTGTGACCTAAATTATGGTCAGTTTCCTCAGATTTTCCGCTGTAAATCTTTATTTTCATTACAAGACCGTCGGACTCACATAGTTCATACAGTTTGACACCGTATTTGTGTTTTTTATTTATTATGTACTGGCTGAAATACAATCTTCCACGCCACAGCATCATGGATTCGTCAATACAAATATTTTTAACTGGTACATAGTTTTCACGCATAATATTATTGAAATGATTTAGTATTGGTCTCACCTTGTATAACCTGTCGGCAGATGGTATTGAGTTATCAACCAAATGAAAATAACGAAGTAACAACTGGAATCGATTTCGACTCATATTTGAACGCCAAAACTTTACATTATATAGCTTGTTTATGCTCCAGTAATGTTCAATTGATGGAAAAGAACAAGGCCCCATTTGTAACAAAAGTCCAATAAAAAGTTTCATTTCTACAGCACTGACGTCGATCCACTTTGATATCCTGTTAGGTTTTTTTATTGCTTTGCGTTTTGCAATTTCTTGCGCAGCATATAAATTAGTTTGTTCGACCAGTAATGCAATAAACTCTTCCGAAAAAAATAAGTCCACCAGCGTTTGCACTGTAAAATTTGAAGTATCCAATTTCACACCAATATTTTCTTGGAAAATAAATAATTCAGGATTTTGTTGAATTTCTGTCCACAAATTATCATTCGCATTTGATGTTGTTGCTTGGGAATCATCGTCATGATCATCAGGTTCGGGAACTACTTTAGGTTCGGAGCCGACTTCATCGTCACTATCACTTGAATTCTCAGAAGGTTCATAATCGCTACTGTCGTTACCATCCTCGTCAAAAATCTCGTCAAATTCTGAATCACTTAGATTAGCGTAGTGCTCAAGTTCATTTTGAGTCAGTGGTCTTTTTTCACCCATATTGGGCTCTTGATAATTTAATTATAACAATAATTATAAAACAACACACTCAAGAAAGACGTAAATGTGATGCACTCGACAATATCTGAGATACTACTGACGAATATGGACGCATATCTATGATTCAGCTTTCGCGAAGCGACAGGTCTAAGCGTGTCTGTGTACGAATTAACTCGTAGTTGGCTTCCGCGAAAAGATTTCTGTTACATAAGCCAACTACGAGATAATTCGTAGGACCTTTTTTTTGTTTAAAATACATTTTTTATGCTTTTTGATGATTACTACGTACTATAATTAGAGTTTTTAATAATATAATATGGCTTTTTAGACCGGAATTCTGAAAATTGCCGTGGCAGTCAACGTGTTAAATGTACATCGAGCGTTGCGTAAACTCAGATGAAACTGACGTTTAAAACGTCAAAATTATGAAAGATGGAAAAATTATACTTCAAATTCAAAAACTCGGTTTACACAAAAACTAACGAGATTTCGAAAAAACGTATTCTTTAGAAGTTGTTCATTTTGGCATTCTCTACAATTATTATTGACATAAATTTGCTGTAACTATTATCGTTTCATAATTATAAACCAAAAATTAAAAAAACATTAATACATTTTTATAGCAATGATTTTATGAAAAATATTTTCAAGCAAAAAATGTTCATTTATTTGTTGTCTTCAATATTAGTTCAAATATTTTTGTGATATTTTTCATATTTAAGAAAATATTGGCAAAAAACAAAAAACAGTTAAGGTCAACACCCACTTCCGGTGTACGAAGTTTTACCAAAAGCTTTTCGGTTCTTCGGATTATCAAATAAAACGTATGTTAAAAGTTTCATACCAATTGCTCTATTAGTTTTTGAGATACAGCGCATACAGACAGACACACACACAGACACACCATCAGACACAAAAAAAAAATCCAGAAATTGTTGATATGGAATCTAGGGACCCCAAAACGGATATTTCCGTAAAAAAAATTTTTGGAAAAAAATCACGATTACAATACTGTCTCGTACTTCGTAACGGAGAAAGTAATATTGGTTGGATCGCCTTGAACTTTTTTTAAACGATTCTAGATAAAATTTCCTCGGAATACATATGGGGGTCGAGTATACTTCCCACGGACCATCAAGGAGTAATTTAAGTTTGAAAATGAAAAAAGTCCACAGGGACCTTCTCACCCATCGAAGGGTTAATTTACTCAGAGTTCACCTGTCAAAAAATAACACGCAAACAAAAAAAAAAACAAAAGAAACCCAAGAAAATCAAGCAACCGAAAAACAATTAAAATAGCACTTGGCAATTCCCTGTTTTGTTCGTGATAAGTTGGTAGTATATACCATTTTTATTTATTTTTTTTGTTCTTAATAAAAACAATGTTTTGATGTTATTTCCTGATAAGTGTTCATTTCCAAACTATTTTTAGCATCTAATTAATAAAAATACTTTAATTACGCGTATTTGTTCTATTACAATATAAGAATAAACATTAAAAGTATCGATATCTCAAAATATTGTTTTTGTGACATTCCTTGTTCTATTCGTGTACCCTTCAATTATAATATAAATTGATCATTTAAATTATACATGCATGTTAATTTGGTAAATTTGAATATGTTCCGAAAGTTATTATTGTTTTAATGAAATAAGTAATACTCAGATATTACTTTTTCTATTAGTGAGGTCATGAACGCTAAAGAGCAACCCGTTATATTGTTTGTTTGAAAATACATTTAATCAACAAGAAACACAGTCGATAAATAAAGCATGGCGTAGCATATTTGCATAGCGAATAAATGAAAGATTTAATTAAATGGACATTCTGATTTGAGTTTACGTAATATTTATGTAAGCAATGAAACTAATGGAACGGGCGCCTATCCCATATCGAAAGTAGTAGTAGTTATCTTAGTGGTGTCTGAAAAAGACTTATTCGCGGGTTGGCCATTAACAAAATTGTGTGCTTTTCCAAAGAATCAATTTGTAATGTGGATATAGTGCAGTTCCGTTTCTATTACCTTGATTAAATCTTAAGCGGATGATACCTGCGGTGCTGGTCCTAGCGTCGGCGTCGGCGTCAGCGCGTCCAATAATTTTAAATACAGTATGTCGAAATAAATGTTTTACTAATTTATTCTCTTACTTTACATTATTAAATATATCTATACAGCTTTTAAACGAGAAAGAAAAGTATATTTAATATGTAAAATTGATTGTGCAATAACGATTATTAAATAACTCTACAAATGATTTATCTATTTATTTAATCAAGAAAGTGGAGTATCAAATTATTTATATTGGTTCTTTCTTTAAAATGATATATTCGGTAATGCATAGAACACGTAAATATCTTTTCATCTGAATCAGGGTCAGAGGGGGCCCGTGGAAAATAAAAAAAAACGCCAGGGAGTCCACGAAAGGTTTAATAAAAAGTAAAGTGATTGTGACCTGTTGACACTTAATAATAAATAGTTACAAATAAATAGTAATAAATAAATAATAATAAATTGGTAGTCATAAGAAACATGCAAGTATCGATAGGCTTAATATTTACTTCACCATTCACCATTAAAGCTAAATCTGTATTTTCGATTTTATTTAGTTGTGTATAGTTGTTTCACTTGGAGGTTCATGGTCAGGTTTTTGCTATAAAAAGGGATCCATGGGTATAATAAGTTTGGGAACTGTACAGAGCTTGACTAAATAACAATCTATGAAGTTTCATGATTTAAAAACTGATAATCCTTATTTGAGATAAAATTTTATATACTTTCTTTGTTAATACCACGCGATCTATTTATAGCGAATGTAGTTTCGATTCCGTACGAATGTATTTTAGACATACTGTATCGGCATCGGCCGCAAGAGTGGAAGGAAAGAAGGAAGGGTCGAGAATTGATACCGTATCGGAGTTAATAATATTTTAATGCGAGATTTATGTTGAATTTGCTTAAAAGGATATCGCCTCCCTAACAACGCGGCGTATAAGCGTATAAAAGAAAACAGATCAGCCAGATGTTGCGCTAAGATCGTTCTCTTGTACGCAATTTTATGTATCATCGGAGGAGTGCCGGTTTTATGCGCCGGTCGCCGTGAATTTAAGATAATTTCGCAAATTAGATAACCCATAACGTGACAGAGCCGTTTCAAAAAAATTCAGACCCCCTGCCGCAGAACTTTTGCTAAGTACTATTGTCACTATTTTGATTATATTCTTCTTCAGTAAATACCTTCATTTTTTTTACACATAACTCTAAAATAGGGTCCTTGCATGAATTTTTAAATGAAGTAATAATCCCTTTATATAATATTATACTCTGCTAAAGGCATGTGTGTCTAATAAGAAGTATTAAAAAAATTAGTTTAGTAGTAATTTTGAAACGAAAAGTAGTAATTTAAATGAAAATATGACTCATCCGAGAACACATATTCATTGGTTTGACGTAATGGAAGTCCATTCCCGCGCTTATATTTTTGTTTTAAATTACTTGCAACTTTTCATTGTACTTATAAATCTATACCTGGGTGAATTTCAGGTAGAAGTAATAAAGTGGGTCATTTCCACCTTTTTGAATGCTAATAAGGGCGGTACCGTTTATCCCATTAAGGGAATTTCTAAGAATTTCTGCACTTTTACGATTGTTTGCGTCAAAGGGCATATTTAGTTTGATAAATGCAGTAGTTGAATTTGTTCTGAGACAGTCGTATTTTCGTTCTTTCCGAGTACACATTCATAATTCTTTTAAAAAAATAATACTATGCAAAATGACGGACGCCTGATTCGTGCAAGCTCAATCTGACAACTTGCCCAGAGTTATATTTTCTCTTTTTAACTGTCGCGTTACCAAGCTACAACCTCTCGACTTTGGTTACGTCACGAGCCGTTTTGAGAATCAATATTTGCCGCGAATCTTTAATATGCCATAATTTAAAATTGATGTGACAATAAAAAATCTTATATAGCACAATATGATTGTTTACACCTAACGAATAGATTAAGTCAAAGAAAAACCCTATTGAAAATTCAAAGTTTAACTTGCAAATACTATATTTGGTAGTAGTTAGGCTTTTGTATAACTAGGAATTTCGTTACCAACTCAACTTAATTAGTTCTACTGTAAACACTAAGCAGTCAGCATTTAAATGGTAGCTAGAGTCTGATCAATGGATCTTAGTTCCGACAAGATTTTCATGTTTTTACACCCTCTATGATAAGTTAAATTAGACGAAATAATATGTGTACGTATGTTGTCCGAGGCGAAGACGTACGGCACTCGGTAAAACCATGTATTGAACAAAGACAAAATGTTGGTCCATAAGTCATTTTGGTATTCGTAACTGCATTGGCTGCGCTGTAAGCAGTATTTTCTGTTTTATGTTCGTTTTTGCATATTTGTTCGATTATACAACCTGTACAGTACATTTTTAGTCATAACATAAACCCGTTGTAATAAACATTTCTTCGTGATATATAAAAAACAGTTCTTTTTAGAACTTTTATAACAATCGGCGAAATCGCTTGGCGTAACCTCAAAATGCCAGGTAAATGTCTAAATTCTCAGGCGCAGAATCTCGTGATCAATCTTATGGACTATTTTACAGCAGAAAAGAAAAACAAAGGTCCTTTAATTTCGCTGAATGCTGTCCAAGAGGTAATTTCTTTCTTTGTTGTCTAATTACCTGATTATTAATATTACATCGTTTCATAGAGAGTTGCTGATGTTTTAAAAATAAATTTACGGGGAACTTTCAAAAGTGGGGAAGCGTCACATTAGTGGCCTCTATGACGTTTATTAGATTTGACGTTTATGCTATATCAAAAGAAAACAACTAGACGAATTTAATAATCAGAAGTTTACATAAATTTTTATCATAAAAACGAATTGTACAGTTGTGAATATAATATTGTACTTAAAAAAATACTTTCCACGTTGGTAGGTTATACACTATTGTGGTTTCTTTTAGGCGGATTCATTTAGTCCGAATACGTTTTGGACCAAGTTTTCAACGCTTAAATGCATGTTGTTGAGAGACATAATTAATATTTCAAATTACTATGAATTGGAAGCATTCTTAAAAAGAAAAAACAAAAGATATGAACCCAAGAAATCTGCGGTCTTGGCACGGGGACAGGTTGAGAGGTTTTTGCGAGAGGCACCGAATGACAGTAATTTGATGTTTAAGGTGGTGACAATAATACACGTGTGTCGTAGAATTAATGTGCAAATTTGTAGGTGATAGTGATTATGGATATGTCTGGCGCTTGCAGGACAGATGAATTAGTAAAAATGCAAATGGAAGACATTGATGACAGGGGTTCGGTAATGGTAGTGCAGATTCCGGACAGCAAAACATTGACAAAGAGATCTTTTACAATTCTTGAAGAGAATGCGTTATTATTTATAAGAGAATACTCGTCATTGCTTCCTGTGGGAGTCTCAAGTTTTTTTCTTTCATATAGAAACGGAAAATATACAAGGCTGCCTGTTGGAAAGAACACATTTAGTAGCATTCCGCCCAAAATAGCTCTCTATTTGGGTTTACCCAATCCGAAGTCTTACACAGGTCATTGTTTATGACGAACTTCTGCAACTTTGGCGGCAGATAGGGGAGCAAGCATGACCAATTTGAAGCGCTTGGGATGATGGAAGAGCTCTATGGTAGCGGAGGGTTACTTGGCGGGCAGCATGACTTCAAAGAATAAAGTTTCACGCATGAATGCTGGAGTGAAAGGCGTTAATATAGAAAGATCGTAGGCATCTGCACCGAAAGTAGTTGTAAAGGCAGTCCCAAAATTGTCTCCTTCAACAATTATTATGAGCGGAAAGTTTGAACGTTGTAAAATTTATTTGTTAGGTAAACAAGGGCCGAAAACCGAGGGAATTGAAATTTCATAACTCCCTAGGGAGATGAGTCGATTTCATATCTTGTAACCATGATGTTATACATAAATATCGTTCTACTTAAAAATAAAAACATTTATACCTACTGGTTAACTTTTTCCTTTTAATGTTTTTGTCTCGTATGTTATGTAATAATTAAAATGTACTTTGGAAGACCTAAAACTCATTCACTACACACCAACTCCTTGTTTCTAACTTCTAATTCCTTGTTATACAGTTATTTTTACTTTCTTACATTTCTTCGAGTTCGAAAGTCAACCGAAATATCTTGTAATAAATCTCAAATGTTTTATTTTTCGTTAATAATTACAATAGTTACATTCATTCATAACGGTTATACAGTGCGTTTTTTTTTATAGATGCACCATAGGGATTTACATGTTAAAATTTGTATGCCTGTTAGTGGTTTTCCTAATGCGAATTTCAGTATCATTTTTGGTACACTTTAAGTTTACATTATCTTTCACAACTTCTAATAGTTTTTATAATAAAAAATCATATATTTTAAAGAAATTAAAGAAAATATTTTTAATATAGTTTTATTAATAGGCGCGTTTGTTGACAAACAACAATAAATAACTTACAGAAGTAATAAATACGTATTAGAATATGAAATACAACTTAATAAAAAAATAGCTCTAGAAAATATTTAAATTTATTCGCTTCATAATAAACATTCAAATTGTTTGCCGTAACAAGCTAAACAGTAGCCTAGTCTATCTTGAAAATGTTTTATCGCGTTTTGCAATTACCTAACTCCTTTGCCTAATTCCATTAGAGGCTTCGATTATTCGATCTGTTAGTTCTTGCAAATCTCGCGACCTGTTGCAAATGTTATCAAACATTTTTGTTTCGATATATCCCCAATAAAAGAAGTCCAGCGGACTCAAATCACAACTTCGTGCTGGACCTACTGATAAAGACAAAATAACATTTAAAAACAAAACTAGTCAAATATTTTCTTTTTTTTTTAATTTACGATTTTTTTATTATAAAAACTATCAGAAGTTGTTAAAGACAATTCAAACTTCCAGCATACCAAAAATGATACTGAAATTCGTAATAGGAAAACCATTAACAGGCATACAAATTTTAACAAGTAAATCCCTATGGTGCACCTTTATATCAATGCATCATAAAAATGTATACGTTAAAATTTGTAGAGGAAGTATCCACCTCCCCATAGTTCCAAATCGCCCAGATTTGGGATAAGGAACCTTGTTCATTCACCATTCGTGCCTCTGTTCCACCTTTCTTACCATGCCTCTTCAAAGGGAGGCTTTCTCTACTCTCTTGTTTCTTCTCTGGGTAATGCCGAAGCATTACCCTTAGTGGTCTCGGCTCAGTCGCTCTGTATTTCTCCTAGCCTACACTCGCGCAGACTGGCGCGGCGTACAGCAGTTTGGCTGCTGCTACCCTCGTCAGAATCCTTCTCTTCGTCTCACTAGATCCTCCAAAGTTCGCCATTAAGTGTACTAATAGCTGTAGCTCCTACTTACTGGCCTCGGGGTCATAGTTTCGAATTCCATCCACTCACTTTTTCAATACGAAATATAGCCGTGCGGGTTCTATTTAGCCTATTTGCCTCGATGATAACTCACAGATACTTGATAGCTCCCTCTATTTTGATGTCGTATCCCAGGAGAGACATGTTCTCTCCCCTGATCATGCCTGCCCTTTTCTTCGACAACCAGGCCATGGCCGTCTTACCCGTGACACTGTCTTTATCCATCTCGCTGCTATTTGCTCCGTTCGCCTGAGGCCGCTGATATCCCTCTTGCTTACTACGATGAGGATGTCGTGTCCGAAACCAACTATCTCGGTCCCTTCCGACAGTCGCAAACAAAAAACCCCAGGACAGAGCCTTGTGGCAGTTCCGGTCATTTCAGCCATGCACTGAGCTCCAGCCATCCTTTGTAGGATAGTGCATATCCCGCACTGCTCCGAAAATCACTAATTAGGGCATTTCAGACGTATAGACCAGCGATTTTCAAACTTTTATGGCCACAGAACCTTTAGGGTTTATTTGGCGGAACCGCTAACACCATACGAAACAAAATGCAACTGGTAATTAACAAATTAGGAACAACCTTACTTGTTGCAGAAAGCATTAAATAAATTCAATAAAACGAAATGTAGCCAAGTATTTGTTTATAGTCTTAGTAAAGACTTAATTTTGCTTGCAAATTAACGAACAGGTTGAATATTCATATATTCAGGCTACAACTGGTAATTGTTGACTTGCGAAACAAATTTGTATTAGTGTTTATTTCTTGTTATCTACACTAAGTACATGTAGTTTAAAATAAAAACCATTTAACCAGTTAAGAGAAATATTTATCAAAACCTTTAATTGTGACTTGTGTTATTGTTAAATAAATATATCTAATATAAACTAACGTGAATAATGAAACTGTTTTATTAATAACGAGGGGAGGAATATTCTTAGCCATTTACGGGTATTGATGAATATCCAAAACTTGTCGAATCACACAGATTAGAATATGTGTGTTAAAGCAGTTGCAGTATGAGTTTCATACTCCAGCACAGATAGGATCGCAGGTTTACTTTTATTGATAAATGGATTTTGTACCCAGTTGACTATTGTAACAAGGACATCATGTTCAGCCAAAATGCTCAGTAATGCTACTTCGAATATCAGTTGGTAATTGCATCTTGTTTTCATGCAGGAATTAATTTAAGAGAGGAAAACATCCGACACTTAGTTTTTACGAAGTTAATCCAGAGGTTGAGTTTTATGTTCAAAGCTGTTATGTTTGCTCTCAAATTGAATATGGTTGTTGCTTTCCCCAGTAGAGACGTAACGACTTCGTTGAGTTTCCCAAAGATTTCAGCAAGATAAACTAATTTCACAATCCATTGCTGGTCATGTGAAGCATCGAAATACTTTACAGAGGTAGATGTGCTTTCCCTAATGAAAAAGCTTTAGCTCATCTCGAAGTTCATAAAATCTGGCTAAAATTTTGTCTTTGGAAAGCCATCGGATTTCAGTGTGGACGAGAAGAAGGTAGGCGCAATCTATTTCTTCATACACCTTTTTTAACAGTCTTGACCAGAGCCCTGCAGAAGCGGATTTTTGAAAGCCCATCTCGGCCCGGCGCGATTGTGAAAATTTAAAAGCCAGCCCGGCCAGGCCCGGCGGATAGTGAAGATTTAAAACCCGGCCCGGCCCGGCCCATCCCGATGAAATGAAAATGTGCCGCGGGCCTAGCCCGGCCCAGCCCGGAGTTGAGTATTCAAAGCCAGGCCCGGCCCGGCACGGCCCGGCTCCAAAAAAGATTGAATTAAATAATAGTTATTTAACCAACAAGTGTGTTAATGATAGCGATTAATGATCGAGACATTTTCACGCACGAGCGCTTGCGCGAGTGCGTTAATTGTTGAGATCATTAATCGCCAATTAACACACGAGTTGGTTACAAGATTTTTCCGTTGATCGTGATTGTTAGATTAGAAAAAATCCAATTTTATATTAACAAAAACATTTTTTTTAATATTTCTTTATTTGAAATAAGACATCTGAAATAAAACAAATATCTAATGTAGGTACAAGTTTAATAAATAACGTATTCATTTACAATTATTATACAATTTAATTGAAATATAAAACAACATTTAAAGTAAGTACAATTTTAATTTATAAGTAATTTTTAATCTGTGTTGTGTTTGTGAATATGTATGTTTACGTTAGCGATAGTACAAGAACTAAAATTGAAATTAGGTGTAGGTACATGATGAGTTGTATGATATTCCGAATTTAAATTTAAGTTTATATCGTTAATTTCGTTAGCATGTTGTTCAATGTTGGAAGTACTTGTGCAAGGAATGTTTGCAAAATTTTGAGAGAGAATTTTCTTTAAGTTTATATCGTTAATTTCGTTAGCATGTTGTTCAACGTTGGAAGTACTTGTGCAAGGAATGTTTACGATATTTTGAGAGAGAATTTTCTCAGCTGTGTCAACTTTATTTTGCATTGATGTTTCAATGTATCCTTCTGCTACACTTGTCGACTTCCAACCACCATGTCGTTTAATTGCTGCAAAGTCTGCACCAGCATCGGAAAGTATTGACGCAGAAGAACGGCGAAAGCAATGTCCAGTGTAGAGATGAGGATTATCTAATTTTAAAAAGGTTGCTATTTGCGATGGTAATTTAGAAAATGTATTTATTCCAATTGGTTGTGTTGAGCACTTATTATATTTACAGTAAATAAAAAACCGGTTGTGTGGAGTATGTGCTGGTCTCAATGAGATATAGTGGTTAATTATTTTTAAGAGGGTCTGATGTTCATTATCTACTACCGTAAATATTCTGTTTGTTTTTGTTTTGGTTCCCTTAATTGTAATTAAAAATTTGGTTCCCATATTTTGCACATTATTTGTTTCCAATTTCAATAGCTCATCCTTCCTCAATGCACCGGCCACTCCAAAAATAAGTGCAACCTATGAAATGCATATAATATGTAATTATATTTTTAACTTAGCTTTTGGCTATTTGCTTACCTTGGTCATTAGAAAGAGGTTATCAGGAGCATCAGATATAAATTTTTGAACTTGTTCTTTGTCGAGCACTTTTGACTTTTTCGGCGAATAATTTTCGTGTTTCCTCTTGATAAACATGGTCAATTTATTAAACTTGCTTATGTCTATATTTTCTTTTAAGCTTAAAGTTGCTTTAAGCATCGAATATTTAGGCCACAAACTTGCTATTAAGCCCTTTGCAGCAATATCGGCAAAAAAGGCTAACAGCGCCGATTCGGAATGACGCGTTACCTTTTTCTCCTCGCACCAGGAAATAAATTCGACGTATGTTTTTTCATAGAGATGCTTACTTTTTTCCGGAAGTAGACTTATTGTTGCGTTATGTGCATAGGCTCGTACTTCTGGCGGTGTTAGTGTAAACTCGTCACTATCCATAGTAGACATTCACTTAATACACGTTTTAGAAATTTGACGTTTAATGGTATATAAAAATCGAAGGCGGTTCGCTGCTAATTTGTTCTAGCGCAGAGAATTGACATGACCATTAAAATTTAAAAAAAAAGGGTGCCATGATATTATATATTGGATATATATTATACACATATTACGAACTGACATACAAAACGTCAGATCTTTCTAAAATTTGCAATTACTCCGTGGTTACAATGGTTTACAGCATCCAGCAAAAACGTTTTTAGTTTAAAGTTATTTCCGAAATGGGACGGAAATTGGGTGTATTCATTCGATGCACCTATGGCAGAGTTTCAGGAAGAATTCTCATTATTTATGATTAATTTAAAAATACCTTATCACGATCTGTCGTATTATTTAATGAAACGGGTAATATTCTTCGTAACCCAGGAATGGTAAACCAGTCAAACGTACTTAGGATGCTATTAACATAGCCCATGGAATTTCGGAAGGTGAACATACCGTCGTTTATCACAGCAAATTAATTTATCGGTAGGAACATACCGCAAGTAATATAACCATATGAAACAAATTATAAATCGTTTTCTCACTATTATAAGTTACATTTCCAGTAATTATAAGTAATTAGGCTCTCATGAATTAGCTATTTAATGCTTAACTAGAAATCGTTCTTTTTTTTGAGGAAATATAATTAATTGGAATTTGGGTTAGGGAATCGAGGATGATAGGGAATTGGCTTGGTCAGCCACTGCATTCAGCCACAACCGATGTATAGTATTTAATAATTCATTTAAATTAAATGAGGACACAGACTAGATATATCCACGGACCCGCACGGCCATTTTTCGTGTTAAAAAAGTGACCGCCCGGACGGGACTCGAACCCGCACCAGCGGGGTTCAATGCCGGACCTCTACCCACTAGACCACCGCGGCCCTAGAAATCGTTCATTAATGAAAAATCGTTTATTAATGAAAAATCGTTTATTAATGAAATATCGTTCATTAATATGGGTCATTAATGAACGATTTTTGATACATTTGGGTACATTAAAATTAGCCATTATCCAACGAGCAACGGAAATAGTTATTTAACCAACAAGTGTGTTAATGATAGCGATTAACGATCTAGACGTTTTCGGTTAATTGTTGATACCATTAATCGCCAATTAACACACGAGTTGGTTACAAGATTTTTCCGTTGATCGTAACTTAGATCAACATTGGAAATTAGATTGGAGAAAATCCAACAAAACAAAGAAATAAACTTGCTATTAAACCCTTTGTAGCAATATCGGCAAAACATGCGAATAGCGCAGATTCCGAATGACGTCTTACCTGTTACTCCTTGCACCAGGAAATAAATTCTCTACTCTTTTCCGGAAGCAAATTTAATGTTGCATTATTTGCAATGGCTAGTAATTTTGGCGGTGTTAATTTAAACTCGATACTATCCATTGTAGCAGACATTCACTTGATACACGCGTTTTATAAATTTGACGTTTCACACTTTGACATTATTGTATAACAAAATTGAAGGCGGTTCGCCGCTAATTTGTTTCTAGCGTAGAGAATTCATATACTTTTGCATTTACATGTGAAACAACTTATAGATCGTTTTCTCGCTATTATCAGTTACATATCCAGTAATTATGATTAATTAGCCACTCATGAATTAGCTATTTAATGCTTAACTATAAATCGTTCTTTTTTTTAGGAAATATGGTTGATAGGAATTCAGGTTAGGGAATCGAAGATGATAGGGAATTGGCTTAGCCAGCTAGGACATTCTGCCACAACCGATGTATAGTATTTAATAATTCATTTAAGTGAAATGAGGACAAAGACTAAATATATCCAGAGACCCGCACGGCTATTTTTCGTTTTAAAAAAGTACAAAAAAGTGACTGCCCGGACGGGACTTGAACTCGCACCAGCGGGGTTTAGAGGCCGGACCTCTACCCACTAGACCACCGCGGCCCTAGAAATCGTTCATTAATGAAAAATCATTTATTAATGAAGAATCGTTCATTAATATTGGTCATTAATGAACGATTTTTGATACATTTGGGTACATTAAAGTTAGCCATTAATCAACGAGCAACGGAAAATAACTGGACCCATGTATTCCTTACAATTCTTAAAATACATTGAATTCATGTTAATAAAAATAACCCCTTTTTCAGTGCACTTAGTTGTTACATTCCAAACTATAATAAAATTAAATTTATCCAAGCCTGGCCCCATCTAAATTATCCATCGGAAAGCCCGGCTCGGCCCGGCCCGGAGTTTGAAAAACACGGCCCAGCCCGGCGCGGTCTATGCAAGTCTCTGGTCTTGACTGCAGATGATGACACGACATAATTTACAATCTTAACAGCTTCATCAAGAACTTTAAGTCAGGTGTCATTCTCTTCACTGCAACACGGCGATGCAAAACGCAATGACTGCTGTTACATGGTGGCGCAACTTTTGTAATTATTGATACGGTGCCTTTTATTTTTCCTACCATTCCTGCGGCCCTGTCGCAACATATGTCAATATATTTTTCCCAAACAATATTATGTTGTATCTTCTAACTCAGCTAGTTAGAGTCTAACTAATTTTCGCGGAAGCGTGATGGAACCTACAAGGAACTCTAGGGTTCCGAGAAACCGACCTTGGGAACCGCTGGTCTAGGCAATGCCTTCTTCAATGGCATCGTCCGCCAACCGCCGCACCTCTAGTAGAACATCTACAGTCGATCCAGCCTTGCGGAAGACAAAACACCTGACTTCTCGACTCAGGCAGCAAACCTTTCAGCGTTCAAACAACTTTCACTCTACTGGGCAGACCGGTTAGTAGGCTCCCGGATTGCTCGATGATTTCCCATTCTGAGGGAGCATTTTTATATCTGGCCAAAAAAAAACCTGCTGCAACCACCTATTGAGGCAATCAGTTAACCCCTACGGGTCCTTCACAATGACCGCCCGAATTGGCACATTTGGTACGTTCCCTCGCCCTGAAGTCTTTCTGCTTGATAGTAATGGATTTACCTTTGATGACCTCCTCGTCAGTGAAACGCTGCTTTTCTGTGGATCTGGCGAGATTCACTGGGATTCCTCAGCAGTATCAGTGGGAACAATGTCCGGATAATCCCTCTGTTCCTGCGTACATTTAAGAGGAATGTATATAGACAACTTATAAGTTTAATCATTTAACATTGACTGACTTAAGCATTAAAAGGTGTAGAATTATTAACTTCAATACAGTGTAATTAAATGTTAAAGTAGCTCCTGTTACAAGACCCAACAGCTTAACTTCTAAAGGGCCGTTTTATACATATAAATGCATTTAGCTGTATTCCACCCAACATATGACTAGTCGTATGATTACCATGAAGACCTGTAGGCGATTGCATCTGGCAAAAAAGCTCTCAGACAATGTAGACGTATAATTCTTTAACCCGTCCGAGCCTGATTATTTTTTATCCATTTAGACTCAATTTTTGAGATTAAATTTACATGTTTCAATGAAAATTTGTATTAAATATAAATTTAATATCAATAACCAACAATCGAATCCCTTACTGACGCGTCCAGGTTTCCACTAAGTTAAACGAGTAAGAAGACAGTGAAGACATATTTTTTTTATTCACTTATTAATTGGTGGAAACAGCGCCACGAGAGCCACATGTTGGATTGTAGGACAGGGCCCATAAATCACCCCTGATTACATTTTTATTTCAACTACAAAATCAGGTTCCTTATTATTTCTAAACTATGCACCTCTCCAATAAATTGTTTAAGAAATTTCTTCAAGCAAACAGAGTTTTGTAGTTTAAAATAATGTTGACTCGAGGGTTGGTGGGTGGGTCCTATCCTATAATGCAATCGGTTGCTCACGCGTCCAGATTTTTACTATTAAATAAGTTAAACAACTAAGAAATACAGTGAAGAACTTTTTTTATTAACTTATTAACCTAGATGTTACCACCGTCCTTTTAAAAACCAAATAACAGAATTCTATATTATGGCGCTTGAACTTGTAATTGATAGATGACGCCAGTGAATTTAGTTTTAAATATAATTTATTTCTTCACTGACAACAGGTGCACGTGCTGTTTTTTAAAGATCAGCTGTAAACCGGTTTTAAGTTTGATTGTTTTGGTGACACGCGACATGAAAAATTCCAGGTAGGACTAAAACAAATTAGATTATATATTTTTTAAAAGGTATCTAAGAAACACTTCAAATAAGGTATAAAACTCGTTCAAACCTTCCATATCCTCCTCAGTCGTTTACGACTTCTTCACGTTCACGATCACCCTCACGTAAGTGTAGTTTATTCTTTAACATTAAATTTAAATGCGAAGCTGCACTGTCTGCAGATGGCTATTTACTTAATTAATAATTTTTAAAAATTTTAGGGTTCAGTAAGACTTAATTTTGTTTGCAGAGTTACGAACAGGTTGAATATTCATATATTCAGGCTATATTTCATTTCGTTTGATTGAATCCACTTCAAATAAAGTTGAAATTAGTATATGTTACAGATATTGCTAAAAAATTCGGTTATGTGTTCCGTAAATGCATTTATTTGTGTTCTTTGAAAAGGACGGTGGTAAAATAAGGGTCTATAATTTGTGATAACTTTTTTTTGGGTATTATTGGACAAGGCCGTTAAAACTTCACGAACTCTTATATGAAATAGAAAATGAGGGCTTGCCTGTGCCCGACCACATTACAATTTTTCCACCAGAAAACGCTATTGGGAATATCACCGACGAGGACTCAGGGGAAGAAGATGAAGTTGCTCTGAACAACTTGCCCGGAAGCCAATTACGCGCAGAGGTAGAGGTAGGGAACGCTACTGGTGATATCACCGACGAGGACTCTGGGGAAGAAGATGAAGTTGGCCTCAACAACTTGCCCGGAAGCCAACTATGCACAGAAGAAGAGTTAAATATTGAGATAGATTGGGAAAGTGAAGATGAATTTTCTGTTGCAGCTTTCGTTAGAAGAAACAAAGATAAATCTATGATAAGTCTGCCTATAAGTGGATCAATCGAGATATAATTCAGAACTTACCGCCTTGAAAAAACTACTATGGTCCAGTAAACCAGTTTACACGTCTAGAAGCTTATTCTTTGTTTTTTGATAAAGAGATTTTTGAGATGCTCATCAACTATAGTAACCTCTATGCTTGTCATAAAAATAAAACTGGAGACATCACTGAAAGCGAAACGAAATGTTTCATCGGAGTTTTGCTTCTTAGTGGATATTCCATCCATCCAAGGAGTTATATGTATAGGGAAAATTCCAAGTTTATAAAGGGTAAGCCCATCAGGTGGGGTTATAAGTTATGGATGGGTACAACAAAATGTGGGTATATAGAATGGTTTGAACCATACCAAGGTTCAACAACAAATATTTCTGAAAATTTTAAAAGTTGAGGACTTGGCGCAAATGTGGTTTTAGAATTTGCTCAACGCTTACAAAAAAGATATCCGGACACTAACTTTCATTTATATTTCGACAATTTTTTTACGACTCTGAAATTATTAGAAAAGCTAAAATCATCAGGTTTCAAAGCCACTGCCACTATCAGGGAAAATCGTTTAGGAAAACAATGCCCACTCTTTCATTCCTCGGTTCTAGAAAAATCAAAACCGAGGAACTTTTGAGTGTGTTACTTCTGAGGACAATAATATTGTTTTATGAAAATGGCATGATAATAATGTTGTAACTGTCGCTTCTAATCATAGTAAAGTATATTCCCTAAATGAGGTCAAGAGATTTTCTCAAAAGAAGAAAAAACATATTTTTGTGACTCAACCTAGCTCAGTAAAAAATTATAATGAAAATATGGGGGGCGTGGACCGTTTGCCAAAAATATTAGCCTCTACAGGACTTCAGTAAGAGGAAAAAAATGGTATTTTCCCCAATTTGCCAATGTCTTGACATGTGTGTCCAAAATGCTTGGCAAATCTACAGACTAGGTGGGGGAAAAAAGATCATTTGCGATTTAGGCAATCAATAGCTCTCGCTTTATTAAAAACAAATAAAAAAACAAATAAAAGAGGGCCAAGCCGGCAATCTAAAAACGTTCATGAACGTGGTAAGTAAAACACGTGTGTTTGAGAATTTTCACAAATTTTTAATGTCGAACACTGCGACATACGTTCATGAACATTCTCGCTATGACCGTCTTGATCACCTCATTATCTATCAAGAAAAACAAACGCGTTGTTTTGTTTGCCTAAAAAAAATGCAACTTCATACGCAGTAAGTGTAATTTGACGTTACACCCAAAAACATGTTTTTATTCCTACCATACATTGTAAAATATATCTTTTAGTTAGTACCTATCAGTTCTAGGATTTACGATTAGTTTTCATTTTAAATTTAGGATTATTTTGTTCGCCTATATTACTAGCGTCCTTTTAAAAGGACGCCTTTTTTGTAAGAAGGAGGCCTTGAAAAAAAAATGACAAATTTAAATGTTTTTTAGTTATGCCCAATAAAGACGAAAATAACAAGAAATTTTTTTTTAAGAAAAGAATGTTTTGGTAATATCTGGGTTAATTGATGGAAACGTGGGCGCGCGGACCACATGTTGAATTGTGGGATAGGGCCCACCCACAGGTTGAATTGTGGGATAGGGAATACCCACTATCCCCGGTTGCACTTCTATTTAAACTACAAAATCACATTCCTTATTATTTCTAAACTTTACACCTATCCAATAAATTATTAAAGAAATTTCTTCAACCAGAGTTTTTTTTTTAATAATTTTGATTCAAGGGGTGGTGGGTGGGCCCTATACTACAATTCAATCGGTTGCTCACGCGCCCAGATTTTTACTAATAAATATGTTAAACAAATAAGAAAGACAGTGAAGACACTTTTTTATTAACTTATTAATTGGTGGAAACATGGGCGCGCGGACTACAGGTTAGATTGTTGGATTGTTGGATAGGGACCACCCACCACCCCCCGGACCACAGGTTGGATTCCCACCCCCAATTCCACTTTTATTTCAACTACAAAATCACGTTCCTTATTATTTCTAAACTTCACTTCAATAAATTGTTTAAGAAAGGAGAATGTTAAAAAACAGCGTTTTTTTACCTAACGCCTCAACGGAAAAAACCTATTTAATATGTTTCCGTAACGCCTACGGATGATCGAAAACATAGGCTAGACCCCGGTACGAGGAAAACTATTGAGGTTCTATCGAAGATCAAAAATTCTGGTCGAATTATATCGATTTTCTCTGAAACTATCAATGATACAAAAAAATGTTTTAGATAAAAGTTGAATGGTTTGGAGAAAAACATACAGTAGTTACATAGTAACCTTAGTTTGACCTTGTAATATCTATGTGAGGTCAGGTGAAATTAATATTGCGCTCCGTATCTCAAAAACTAATAGGTACGGGAATTAACATTAAACTTTGAACATAAGTATTATTTGATAATCCCAAGAAAATAAAAGCCCTTGGTAAAATTTCACTGGAAGTGGGTGTTTTCCGTAACAGTTTCTTGTTTCTTCACGATAATTTTTTTAAATATGAAAAATATTACAAAAATATTTAAACAAATATTAAAGATAACATACAAATTAACATCTTTTATTTGAAAATATTTTTTCATAAAATAATTTTTTTTCGAAATTTATTTTATTTTTTGGAAATAAGTAATTTATAAAAATATTTTCAGACAAAAAATGTTCATTTATTTGTCATCTTTAATACTTGATCAAATATTTTTGTAATATTTTTTACTTTTAAAAAATTATGGTGAAAAAACGAAAAACGGTTAAGGTAAATACCCACTTCCGGTGTACGAAATTTTACCAAAAACTTTCTTTTTCTTGTTCAAAGTTTCATGTTTATACCTGTGTTAGTTTTTGAGATATAGAGCGCACTTTGAATTTCATCTGACCTTACGTAGATGGCACAAGGCCAAACCAAGGTCACTATGTAATTACTGTATGTTCCCCTCCAAACCGTTCAACTTTTATCTAAAACATTTTTTTGTATCATTGATAGTTTCAGAGAAAATCGATATAATCCATCCTGAATTTTTGATCTTTGATAGAACCTCAAAAGTTTTCCCCAGACTTTTCCGCGATCTAACCTATGTTTTCACCATCCATAGGCGTTAATACATATTAAATAGGTTTTTTTCCGTTGCGGCGTTAGGTTAAAAATGTGTTTTTTTAACATTTTCCTTTCTTAAAATAATGTCGATTCAAAGGGTGGCGTCTATGATATAACTACAAATTAAATCGGAATAAGTAGGTCCTTTCAGACTAGATCAGTAAAGCCGTGTCCTAATAGGCTCGAACGAGTTAAAAAAGTTGCAGTAAACTTACATAAAATAATCCACCTTTAAATACAAAAAATAAATAAATAAAAAGTGTATTATTACGTATTCTTCAATATTTGATAATCTTGAGACAGATGGAGGCGAAGAAACTTTTTTGGGAAGAAAGGGTTGGTTTATTAGGTTTAAATCCCGAAGTAACTGTCGTTTTGTTATGTTATTGTCATAAGAAGCAGCAAGTGCAGATGTTGCTGAAGTTTCTTAAGGAATGTCAGGGTTATGTAGAAGAAGGCAACTATTCTCACACCAAATCTTCAGCGTTGAATAGACAGCTTTATTGAAAAGAGTTACGTTCCGGTCGAAGTTTTAAAGTTGCGAAAGATAGATTAACCCTTTTGTTGGAGCCAATGTTTTAGAAACTTTGAAACTTAAACCAATGTAAGTTTATCATTCGCAGACATCGTGTGCTTTAAAAGGTCTAAATAGAGACATGTTGCCAGTTTATTGGAAATGGAACAAGAAAACTTAGGTCACAAACGATTGGTACACAAATAATTGTTTCGCTATTGTGCTTCGCTTTCGCAAAGAAAATAAATTGCCACCCAAGGCACCTTTTCTCTTATATGACGCTCCAGAACATCCTATCATTGATGTATTAAGAACATCATTGGATTTCAAGGTTGTTTACATGCCTGTCAATGCAACATCTCTTTTCCACCTAATGAATCAGGAGATCTCATAATACATTCACGAAAATGATGATAGTTTTAGATACTTCAGATAAAACAGGTAAATATTATTGACACTCTTTCGATATTTTGAAAAGCATTAAAACATTAATTCGGCTTGAGATGAAGTTTCAGCCAAATGCTTAAATGGAATTATTGAAAATTGAAGATAGGTGGAGAATCGGGTGTTCGTAACTGGTCTCATTCAAATCGTACAAACAGTACAAAACAGCATATATTTACTTACTGCATATGTTCGACTGTACAAAAATAGTAACTTTGGCGGTTTTTTTTAGGCCAAAATGGCGTACATTTTCGTACTATCTATTATCCCATAATAGATAAAGTAAATTGGACTCTTATGTCAGTGTCAGAAATGATAGATTTTAATTTTGGTTAGTACACCTATTAAATACAATACAAATTAATAAAAAGAGAGATCAACTATGATATTCGTTTATAGCGGCAGTACTTACTATTATTCATTATATTTGATCCTGAAGAAGTTTGCAAAGTTTGGACTTATTATGCGAGTTAGATTGTTTAACCTAATCATCCATTTTCGATGAAAATTACAATGAATGACATTAGTGTGTTAGCAAATGCACACTGTGATAAAAATATATATAAAAAATGGTGATGTGGCCATCATGTTACTTTCTCCGACTTTATGGTATCATAGCCATTTATGGCCCTTTCATGGTTTATTTTCAATTGAAATCATATTTTAAATGTACATCGAGCGTTGTGTGAACTCGGATGAAACTGACGTTTAAAACGTCAAAATTATGAAAGATGGTAAAATTATACTTCAAATTCAAAAACTCAGTTTACTCAAAAACTAAAGGAATTAAACTTATCCTTTCGAAGTTGTTCATTTTAGTATTCTCTACAATTATTATTCACACAAATTTGCTGTAACTATTATCGTTTCATAATTATAAACCAAACATTGAAAAAAAATGAATACATTTTTTTCTCGAATAGCAATAATTTAATCAAAAATATTTTCAAGCAAAAGATGTTCATTTATTTGTCGTCTTCAATATTTGTTTAAATGTTTTTGTGATATTTTTCATATTTAAGAAAATATTGGCAAAAAACAAAAAACAGTTAAGGTAAACGCCCACTTCCGGTGTACGAAGTTTTACCAAAAGCTTTTCAGTTCTTCAGATTATTCAAATAAGACGTATGTTGAAAGTTTCATATCAATTGCTTTATTAGTTTTTGAGATACAGCGCACACAGACAGACAGACACACACATACACAGACACAAAAAAATTTTTTCCAGAAATTGTTGAAATGGCATCTAGGGACCCCAAAACGGATATTTCCGCAAAAAAAATTTTTGAAAAAAA
Source organism: Ocypus olens (assembly GCA_910593695.2). Classification (NCBI taxonomy): domain Eukaryota; kingdom Metazoa; phylum Arthropoda; class Insecta; order Coleoptera; family Staphylinidae; genus Ocypus; species Ocypus olens. Next base: position 14,519,488 of record OU343054.1, on the reverse strand, counting down.
AATCACGATCACAATACTTTCTCGTACTTCGTAACGGAGAAAGTAATAAATTCAGTTTGTATTTAAAAAGTATTCCAAAAATGTTAAAAGAAGTCGTACATAAAGCTTTGTATACAACTCGTCCACAATAGCACTTCATGGACTTGCCTTCATTATTAGCCTTTCTCGCTTCGCTCGCTCTGCCATAAAACGTCTGGTCCAAGAAAGTGCCATATTGTGGAATTGTTACATAAATAGCTATTTTGAACATTACAGTATTGTATTTATCGTTGTCGTGGTAAAAGCATAACAATGTGGTATCATCAACTTCCCGTTTCTGTTTCTTTGCAAGATCGTGCAAAAATAACTATTCATACTAATTAAAAGCCAAAAACTAATAAAGGATATAATTATTCTATTCATATCTTATATCAAAAACAAAAACCATGGTGTAATTATAAATTCATGTGATTCATACAAGCAGGGGTAACGAGGCAAACTCGCATAACGTATAACGACTACAAAAAAAGGGTAACAATTAGCCACGTAATATCGAACGATACGCAATCAGAACATGATCATGTCTGGTTCGAGACAAAAATAAATGAGTCGGCGTCGTGTTGCCGTCATCGCGTCGGCAGGGCGGCTTCTTCAATTCCTCCAATTAATCCCGAAAATTAATTAACACATCGCCAGAAACATGCGCAATTAATCTAAAAGGTGTAACGTTTGCTGCCTCGGTGTTTTCTCCTTAATTCCGGCAACATGGTGCACGTTGCCCAAAATTATTTTATTAGTATTTCGGGGGCCGCGGTGTAAATTTAATTTAATTAACGCCTACGAACTAATTAATTCCCCGCTTAAATCATGCACGTAACGCACACACGAGCCTAGGTGGCGGTGCGTGAGAGGACCAACAGGATTTAACACATTTGTTAAGTATTATATACGTTATTAAATTTGTTAAATTTATCAACGATGGCTGTTCCTTTACTTGTATATTAAACTAAATAATCATTTGAAACTGGAATTGTAAACAGTTTAACCATAACCAAATTAGACAAAATAGAATCAATTAGCATTAAAATGAAATAATATTAAGGTGTATTAAAGAAAAAATGGTGATGTGGCCATCATGTTACTTTCTCCGACTTGATGGTATCATAACCATTAAATTTATATTTACGTTTTCATAGTTTATTTTAAATTGAAATCATATTTTAAATGTACATCGAGCGTTGTGTAAACTCGGATGAAACTAACGTTTAAAACGTCAAAATTATGAAAGATGGAAAAATTATACTTCAAATTCAAAAACTCAGTTTACTCAAAAACTAAAGAGATTTCGAAATAAACTTATTCTTCCTAAATTGTTCATTTTGGCATTCTCTACAATTATTATTAACATAAATTTGCGATCCACCTCGATCCACCATAAAGTCATTAAAATTTGGTCTATTCCCTTTGCATGACTCGAAGAACGAAGTTTCTACAACGATGTGGCACCAAGTTTTGGGCGCTTGAAAAAAATGCATTTTGATGTTTTTTGCACAGCGACCTTTCAACCAAATTTGATGATTCTTCCGGGAAAAAATCTCATTTTGGCCCTACTTTAAGGGAGTAACTCAGATTGGAATGATCCCTTTTCGAACCCTTCAACCCCCGAACAAAAGAAACATGTGTTTGGGCAAAAAACGTCCAACTTTGGCAACGTGTACCGGTTTGGAAAAAATGTGTCGACTCGATCCACCAAAAGAGTATTGAAATATGTTTAATTACCTGTGCAGGACTCAAAAACGAAGTTCCTGGCCATTTGGCACAAAGTTATGGGTGTTTAAAAAAAAGTGCATTTTGTTGTCTTTGTATTTTTTCATTTGGAGGGGCGTTAAGCCCTCTCTTTGAGTGGGGGGGGGGGGTGAACCCTCTCAAAGAGGACACATTTTTCTTTTAATTTCTCAAAAGATCGTCGAATTCGGTTGGATGGAAGCCGATTTATGGCCATTTGAAAATTACCTAAATTTTTACAAATCTGAAGTGTTTTTTTTTTCTTTTAGTGTAATTTGTTTGTTTTTATTGGACGAATGAAAATATAGACGAATGGTGGTGAGTTAGGCCCACAATTTTTTCCGACCCTACAGAGATCGTTAAAGTGAGCCTTTCTTGACCTAAAATAAAATTTTTTGTTAATGAAGTTAACAATAAATTTTCGTACATACCTCAAAGAACATGCAAAGAACATTTCAATCGTGAAAACGAAAAAAACTTCGGCGTTATGAGTCAAAAAGCCACAAAATTCGCTTTTTTCAAACAACCAGAACTTTGTGCCAAATCGTCGTAGGAACTTCGTTGTTTTAGTCCTGCGCAAGTAATTTCATTGCTCCTTTGGTGGATCGAGTCGACACATTTTTTTGGTACACGTTGCCAAAGTTGGACGTTTTTTTGCCCAAAAACGTTCGGGTGTTGAAGGGTTTGAAAAGGGATCATTCCAATCTGAGTTTACTCCCGCACAGTAACCTAAAATGGGATTTTCTCCCGAAAGAATCATAAAATTAGGTTGAAAAGTCACTGGGTTATGTGCGAAAAACCTCAAAATGCACTTTTTTTTTTTCAAACACCCATAACTTGGTGCCAAATCGTCGCAGGAACCTCGTTCTTTGAGTCCTGCATAGAGAATTGATCAAATTTTAATAACTTTATGGTGGATCGAGTCGACAAACTCCGTACACATCGTCAAAGTCGGACATGGTTTCCAGAAAAAAAAAAACGTGTTTTCACAGGGGCGCTAGAGGGTGGTGGAAGGGGTTATGCTTAATTTCGCATGCATAACTTTAAAGAAGACACTTCAAAGTTTTTCGCTCTCAAAAATTTATCAAAATCAATTGAAAATACGCCGAGTTATGGCGGTTTGAAAATGGTCGAAATTTCACGAATTTCGAGTGTTTCATTTTTTTTTTCCTTTAGTATATATAAATGGCAGCACATTGGCTTAGTTGACAAAATCCTACAAATTTCAAACGGTCGAATATCAAGATCTGTAAAAAATAAGGCCAAAGAATCACCCCTCCTAAAGATCTAGTTTATCTTATCGCCAAAGTTCTTCAAACAAGACGCCAGATTGTAAAATTAACATTGTAAAAAAATGTTTTTAGGAAACTTTTCTCTACATATGAAAGTCAATATGCCAAGCACAAAAGGCTGAACACGCACCCGACTTGTTCCAATTTTTTTTTTATGAACATTTGCATTTTCATGGTCCGATTTCTGATTCCTGTAGTAGATGTGATGCGTTTAAGATTAAACTAATGGCCTTCACTGATGAGGCAAAAAAACAAGAGCTCAAAGTAGAGAAAGAACTACATCTTAGAAAGGCTGAGAAGGCTAGAGAGGGATTGCGTGAGGTTCGGAATTAGCTGAACAACCAGATCAAGATGTAACATCTATAGCCTTTGACCGAATTGAATATTTGGTACACCAGTGCTCTCAACAGGAGTGTGTTACTAAGTATAAGAGGCAATTGTGGACCTAGTGTTTAGGGATTCACGACCTTGCAACTGAAAAACAATGATGTATGTATGGAAGGACTCAATTGCCTCCCGAGGTCCTCAAGAAAATGTCTGTTGCTTCATTCATTATGTTAAAAATTTTGTCCAAACGAAAAATCTAATTATGTATTCTGAACAATGCGGGGGAAAAATATAAATATAAAACTACTTTTAATAAGCAGTTATATAACTTTAAGCTCTGACTGTACAGTGTCTCAAATAGATCACATTTTTTATGTAGTAGGCTAGCTTCCATGCGACCAAGTTTTTTGATTAATAGAAAGAGTAAAAAAATCACCCCAATATTTATGTTCCAAATGACTGAGGAAGCAGTGATAAGAAGTGCGAGAAAACCATTCCAAGTTATTACAATGAAGACGGAATACTTTTTTTCATCAGTGTTTAGAGAAGAACATAACATAACGAGAAGATATGTATCTAAAACGAAAACGAAAACGAAAGAAAAGGTGGAATGGCTCAAAATCCAGTGGCTAAGATTTGAGGAGTCTGAGCCTTTTAACATAAAATACAAATATGGTAACCAACAAGAAGTACAATTTCTAGCGCTTGACTTACAAAAAAAACCATCTCAAGTATTGACCAATTTAGAAATTTTATATCCAATAGGAAATGTTATTAGCTTAGAAAAGAAAAAAAAAAGATCTGCTCGATCTCATGGCATATATCCCACCTATCCATCACGACCTTTTTAAAAACCTCCAGATCAACTCTGGAGCTGCCAATGAGATCCACATTAGTATGGAAGACAGCGAGTGTGACGATTTTTGATGTTTTTATTTTAAAAAGATTTGATTTAAAATCTACTTACAAGGGAACTAACGCAAGTGTTCCTCTCCGATTTTAATGAAATTTTGTGGATTTGTAGAGGGGGCCAAAATATTCGATACGAATCAAACCAAATCTCTTTATTCACGTTGGCCACATATAATATTATAATGAACAAAATTAATCTTTGTATGGTGGATGTGAGCGTCATATAATAATACAATATAAATACAAAACACAAATTTTGCGGACATTTATAATTAACGATAGTTAGACATCATACACGTTAAAACGGTTATAATATTCGTCAATAAATAAATTTTTACATAAAATTATAATCAAATTAAAATTATAAATTGATTTGCACAAATACTTCAAATTTGTCTTGTAGGTATTCTTTTACAGAATAGTAACATTTACTTATGAGAAATAATCGCACATGCTTCTTAAATTTGTTCAATTCTGTATGATTCTTTATAATTTGAGGAAGTTATTTTTTGTTTCGGCTAAAAAACATGTTTGGTTGGTGAACTCGCCCCTCAAAAATCAGCCATATTTTTGTTTTTTTTGGCTATAACTTCTGAACAAATCTTGATAGCGTAATTTCGTAAATGTACAAAATTTTAAAGCCTATCCACTGGTGTAAAAATGTGTATATTGACCAGTGTATTTTCTGGTACGGCCGAGGAACAAGAGGTGGTAATACAGATAGGTGCGGTCACGCAGCCAGCCGTCTCTGCAACTGACCCTACCTATCTGTATTACCACCTCTTGTTCCTCGGCTGTACCAGAAAAAACCCCGCGAACCGTCACTGGTATTGATTACTTTAGGACTGCAATAATGATATTTGTTAAAAAAAATCAAGACAAATGATGATGACCAAAAATAGTTTAATATTTATTTCCAAACGCGGAATCCAAATATCTATACATGCATTTCCTTTGAATAAAACCTTACTACTAAAAAAGGTTTTATGTTCACTCGTGGAAAATACAAAAATTGAATTTTATAATTCCTTACATTTCTTTTTTAATTTTCTTACACCAGAGGATAGGCTTTGAAATTTTCTACATTTACAAAATTACGCTATCGTGATATGTTCAGAAGTTGTAGCCAAAAAAACAAAAATATGGCTGATTTTTTGAGGGGAGAGTTCACCTAAATATGTTTTTTAGCGGAAACAAAAAACTACATATCGAATATTTTGGCCCCCTTTACAAATCTACCAAATTTTATTCAAATCAGAGGTGCACTTGGGTTAGTTTCTTTGTTAGTTTAAACTATTACTTTTTTTTCTTTTTTGCAATTTTTCCTATTTATTTTCAAAAATGTATGTTGGAAGGGTTATGAAGTTTTTATTTAAAAAAATTTGTATTTCTTTTTAAATTTATTTGGAACTGCTTTTGCAGTTTTTATCTTACTTCTATTCTTGTAGTCTTACTATTACAATATTTCCGAAATTTATAAGATAAGATAAGAGAAGAAGAAGAAGATTAGTCTGTTCATTGCTTATAAAACAATATTAGACACGTAATAATTTTAGTGTTTAAAAGCGATACTTAAAATATAATAAAACAAAACAAAATAAAATAAACAATGATACAGGTTTACATCTAATGTTCCTATAAAATACAAAATAACATAAAAGATTCATTTCAGCTCGATGTTTTTGTCACTGACATGCTCTATGAAATCAGAAACTCTATAAAAAGCGTGCTGACATAAGGTTGATTTTAATTTTTGTTTAAATTTGTTTAAGGGTAGCATTGACATTGAATGAGGGAGTTTATTATACAGGGTATTTTTTTTATCGTGGGCCATAGCATTTTATATGCTAAAAATTATACCTTGTATTAATGTATATTTTATCATAAAATTTTGAAGGAAATTTTAGTTAGTTATACAAATCAATTATTTTTCTACATGATGCGCTAGTCAGAATAATTTAAACATGTTTTATTCCATTAAAAAATGAAATTATTTAAAATAAATAACTGAGCAAACATAATCGAAGTACCTTGAATTTCTGAAATGTCAGATTGATTAGTGAATTAATTTTATTTTTTAATGGAATAAAACATGTTTAAGGTAATCTAATTAAGCGCATCATGTGGAAAAGTAATTGATTTATTACTAACTAAAATTTGCTTTAAAATTATATGTTGAAATATGCATTAAAACAAGGTATAATTTTTAACATGTAAAATCCTATGGCCCACGATAAAAAAAACGTACTGTATATATATAAGTTAACTTCACGGTCCGGGAGATTAAGTTTTTAAAAATAATTTATTTTATTTTAAACACTTATAATAATGATTATAATTAATACGGTTACACAATGTACGCAACATACAGGTCGTACTGAAATATAATTATGAATGCTATATAATAAGATAAGGCGGTCACTTATATAAACTATTACTACAAACTAAGCAAGTTTAAATATAGATCGTGCTGAGTACACGATTAGGCGCCAGGTTACTCCTCCATCCTTAAATTCGACTTCCTCCGGAAGGCGGTTCCTCCGTCAGGGTGATTTTCTTCATCCGGGGTTTGATCAGCTTGATATAGATGATTCCTCCACTAGCAGCAATCAGGATGTAGAGAAGAAGTGTCCACGCACTTGGCACAAGTGAAATTGTTTGTTCGGTCACGATAGGTGTAGCAGTAAGCAGGGGAACATCTTCTAGTTTTAAGTTTTTTAAGTAGATTTCAAGGTTCGTTTTGTTGGGGCTCACTAGTTTGGGGTTCGAAGCACTAATTATCACTGGGCTTCCATTAAATGTTTCTTCGGCGGGTAGTACATATCCTTTGTAATTTAGGGAGCACTGGCCGATGTTAAAGAGGAACACTCCGTGAAGTTGTTGAGTTTCCTCCTGGTTGGGACAGCTAATTTTGATGGTTTCATCATCGTTGAACACGCCAAGAAGCTGATTGGTGTTCGGAACTCGTTCTAGATGGTTCCGATTAATTATTAGTTTCGTATAGTCGCAATCTTTTGTTTCTCCGGTTTCCAATAGATTTCCTTCGCAGATGGGGTGATAGTTCAGCAAAAGCGTCTCGGAGCATTGAAAGTGTTTGATACCGGCAAGGCACAAGTTACGTAGAGGTCTTATATGGTTATCAAAATTTGATTTTAATAAGTATTTAGTTTTAGGAATAATCGTCATAAATTCAGAATTGAACTTTGTTGGAATAGGGTACATGAAATAAAGATTAAATGAATGTTCATAATTTATAGGAATGGACATGAAATAATTTATTCGAGTATATAACGGTAATAATGGTTTCGAAGTCTAAAATATTCTCCGGTTTAATTTCGAAGGGTAACTCTTCGTTATAATGTTTAGAAATTCTTAATAGTTCTAAACTATAGTCTTGAGGACTAATGATAGACGAGTCCAGGACTCTCAATTTACAGAATGTCAATGAATTTAGAATATTCTGTAGTATTTTTGATATAATGCCAAAAAGTAATATTAATTGATTAAATAGATCTTTTGTGAAGAGAACGTGTTGATGATCTACCTCTTGGTTTAAGATTGCAGATAGTTGCATAATTCTGGATTTTAAAACATGTTGATTGTGTCCAATATCATTAATGGTTTCATTAAATTTTTTAATTAGATTTGTACTTTGACTATATCCGACTTTTAATTGGTTTTGTAAGTTTCCTTGGTTATTAATTACGTGGTTAAGGATTTCAGTTATTCGTTTATCGTCAGTAGCGTCCATATTTCCGGTTATTGTTTTAATAATCGTACCCAGTCCATTTATTAGACCTTTTTTTGTTCTTTTAGGTGCAACGTACATTTGTATGGTTGCTAATTTTCCAAAGATATCGTTTCGAGAATAGTTAAGTAACTTGTTATAATTTTGGAAATCATTGTTAAATTTCGATATATTAGTTAACATTCGATTTAAGAATTCATATTGAAGGTTAAGCTTACTAATTTCTTCATATAGCGGTTTTAGTTCGTAATGATGAATAAATGTGTGCTTTGATTTTTCTAATCGAGCAGGGCCCAAATTTATAGGTAATAATCCAATATTGTGCGTGATATTTCGAATCTCGATCCCACAGAACACAGGGACGATGAGGATCCTGGAATAGATTGATCTATGTTAGACCTAAATAAATTTGGATTTGAATATTTGAATTGTCAAAAATAAAATCGATCATCGGTTTTATTATTTTATAATCTAATTGGTCAATACCGCAGCCTAGTTTAGGTATCGCTAGGTTTTTAATATTATGATTAATGCAAAATGATTTTAAGTTTACTAATGTTTTAAATAAACAATGCAGTGTGGGTTTGTCAGAAAATTTTTCTTTAGTGACTAAATAAATTATATATCTCTCATCTTCTTTAAGGTAACTTAATGAGTACAACTCAGGGTGTTGATCATATATTTTTTTAACTTGTCCAAATTTTATTTTAAAATCTAGAGCGATTCCCATTCCCATTTTAAAGTCTTTACTGACACAATGTGCGAGGGAAAAGTTATGAGGAGCCGAAAATAGGTCATCTTTAATTTCAATAACGTTATTATTTATTATGGTATCTGTATTAAATTTATATTCAAATTTATCAAAAGTGATCTCATCGTGAACTACGGTTTGTTTCGCTCTAGGCCGTTTGATATTTGCAATATGAATTTTTTCTACTACATTGTGGTGGCTTTGTTCGATCTTTGCTGTCTTACGGCTAGGATTGATTGTTTTGATTTTCTGAGCTTTGTATTTATTTTTAGTCTTCGCCTGCTTTTGGCGATTCTTTACATGTACGATTTTGGGGAGTTCTGGAATTTCTTCTCTATCTCTGTTACATTTTTCCATTGTTTTAGTTTTTGATTCATTAATAGTTTGGTTGATATGTGCATATAAAAGTTTTATCTTATTTTTATGGGTTTCAACATAATCATTTGTCAGTTTACTTTCTAAATTAATATTTAACAGTGAATCGTTGTCTATATGCCCTGATATTATTTCAGATGGCTTTAATTTTGTTACCGAATGGGTCGAGTTATTATAAGCAAGAATTGCGTAGATAATTTTATTTCCAATAGGTTCCGTTTTGTAATTGGCCTGATTATTTAGAATTCGAACATGTTCGATGATAGTGGAATGCACGCGTTCAACTATCCCATTGGATTCGGGATGTTGTGAGCTAATGAAATGTGCGTCAATTTTATGTAAGACCATTAATTCTTTGACTACTGTGTTTTTGAATTCGAGGTGGTTGTCCATGATTATTTGATTAGGTATGCCATGGTGTGAGAAAAATTTGATTAATTTATAGACAATTTCGATAGCCTGATAGGATTTTAATTTATACATTTGCATGTATTTAGAAAATGCATCAACTATTGTCAAAAATTTGGTACCTTCAAAAGCTATACAGTCTATATGTACTATTTCGAATGGTTTAACGGCGGTAGGGGTGATATTAAATTTTAATTTCAAGGGTTTCCTATCATACTTGGAAACTAAACATATTTCGCACTCACTAAGGAATTTTTAAATTGTGCGGCGCATATTAGGCCAGTAATGTGTGCGTTTTAGTCGGGACTCGGTTTCGTCAATTCCACGATGGTTGGTTTTCCCTTCGTGATAGTTTCTTATTACTTCTAAAATGTCATTTTCGTCTTGTACTTCCGTTCAAAGTTGAGAACATTTTGTCATTTTAATTTGGGAGTTTTTAAAGTACTTTTGGAGTACGCCACAAAATTCTTCATAAATAGGGTTTTTAAAGTAAAGATGATAGTGTACATTTGGTACAATACATTCTTTGATAAAATCTAAGACGTCCTGCTCAAAGTTTGATTTAGAGAACTGTACAAAGATTCTCATTTTCTTGTTATTGAATAATGTAACGGGTTTAGGTTTAGCGGGCGAATGATCTACTTCTGAGATAATTAGTTGATTATCTCCTAAATTGACTGGTTTATCAGCAATTGGGATACCAACTATAGGGTCTTCTACGCTGGAATGGATAGTAATTCCATCGTCAACATTATCATCCCGTTTTGATTGGGGAGGTTCAACCATTATTGAAGATTGATAATTTGTTTGGTTTGCAGTATTATCTAAATTATTATTTCTATTATCGACTTTGTTATCATTAAAATTTTCTAAATATTCTTGTAAGTTTTCAGCATATTCCTCATTAATGTTAATTTCTACTCTAGATAAGGCATCCGCGTTTTTATTTAATATACCTTTCTTGTACACAATAGTATAGTCGTATTCTGACAGCTTTAATCTCCAACGTACTAGCTTGGAGTTCGGTTCTTTTACGGACATCAACCACTGAAGGGGTTTATGGTCCGTCACTATTTGAAATTTACGACCGAAAAGGTAGGGGCGGAAATATTTAACTGCACATACAATTGCCAAAAGCTCCTTCTCAATAGTGGAATAACGAGTTTCTGACTCGTTTAATGTCCTACTAGCGTAAGCAATAGGTGGGTCGGATCCTATTTTACCCTGCGACAGAATAGCGCCAATTGCAAAATTGCTAGCGTCCGTGGTTAAAATGAAGGGCTCTCTGAAATTTGGATATTGAAGAAGGGGTTGATTTGATAAAATGTTTTTACAGAGATTAAAACAAGATTTATAATCGTTGAGTCGTTGATGTTTATTATTGCGTTTTTCTTTAATCGCTTGGTTAGTGGTTTCGTTAAATCTGCGAATGATTTAATAAATTTCCGATAATAGCCAAGTAGACCTAGGAACCCTTTAAGTTGTTTAGTGGTTTTAGGTATGGGAAAATTTTGAATGGCTACTATTTTTTTGGGGTTAGGTCTAACTCCCTCGGGTGTTATAACGTGACCTAAATACGCAACCTCCTTACGTAAAAACTCGGATTTATCGATTTGTAATTTAAAATTAGACTCTCTTAATCGTCTGAAAACTTCTCGTAAGCGTATAATATGCTCTTGGAGACTAGTGGAAAATATTATGATATCGTCCATATAGACTAGGCAATAATCATTCTGGATTCCTCTTAGGACATTGTCCATCACACGTTGAAACGTGGCTGGAGCATTCTTTAGCCCGAATGGCATTCGAAGGAACTCGTAATGTCCATTTTGGGTGTTGAAGGCTGTTTTAGGGATATCATTTTTATTGATCTCGATCTGGTGGAAGCCAGATGCGAGGTCTAGTGTCGTGAAATATTGACACTTACCTAGTTTATCAAGAAGATCGTTAATATGTGGTAAGGGATATCTATCTCCAATAGTTTTATCATTGAGTTTTCTATAGTCTACTACCATGCGCCATTTGCGTTCGCCGGACGCATCTAATTTTTTTGGTACTATCCATATCGGGGATGACCATGGGCTAAATGACGGTCTAATGATATTCTGTCGTAACATTTCAATAATCTGTTTACTTACTGCCGCTTTATGGATTTCAGGGTATCTATAAGTTTTAGTGTAGACTGGTATTTCGTCAGTCGTATCAATTTTATGCTTGATTTGATTTGTAAAAGTAAGAGCCTTTTCGTTTTCATGGAATATATCCGAATATTCCGAAATTAATCTAGTAATAGCATTCAGTTCCTCATCGTTCATATGCTCTGAACGAATCTTGGACATATCAAATTTAAGTTTTTTAGCACTAAGCATATTTAAATTATTACCATTATTTTTATCTCTATTATTATTATTATTTGTTTGACACACATTATTTTCATTATTATTATCATTCTCTGGAATCACATCATATTCCGTGATGTGAGTCACTATAAAAGGACGTTTTACGTGAGCGTTCCTATCAATATCTGATTTATTAACAATTACACATAAAGCTTTATTATTTTTTACCTCAGTTAAACATTCTGGAATTTCAATATGTTCCAGTTTCATAAGGGGAATTATGGCTTGACCATTTTTTACATTTTCGACATCAACCTGTATTACTTGTTGGCTACCAGCAGGCACTAATATGCTCTTAGGCCCCTGAGCAACAGACATATTATTTTTATGATGTCCATGACTAAAGGAAAGTTCGCGATTGGGCGTTATTAATAGATTACGACTAATATTTATGCATACTTCTAATTTTTCCATATTATCTAATCCAAGCAAAATATCAAAGGAAGAGTGGAAGTCAAATAAATAAAATTTTAGGTTATTGGCAAAATTACTTTGAAATAAATTTTGAAAGGAAATTGTGGTACTTTTATAACCGTGCGACATTCCATGAGCGCTAATTACTTCAAACGGATCAGGTTTAATATTATCTTTAAATAAACGATTAGCTACTTGCGGATTTACGAATGAGCGAGTACTTCCGGTATCAATTAAAATTTTTAAATTTGTTTCAGGGTCGATAATATATGGAAGATTACTTATGTTTACTGTTATACCTAATAATTCATGGGCGGTTCGTAACCTTGGGGAGTCTCGTCTAAAAAAGTACTCTCATCAGTGAATTGAGTATTTAAATTTTCGTTTCTAGAAGGACCAGGTTGATCCATATTATATAATGCATTCGCGTTTCGGTTATTCGAAGTATAGGTAGTCGTTGTTGACATCGGTGTTGGTTCATATTGACCTTGCCTTGGTTGATAATTATTATTTCGCGTTTGCGGATTATTAAAATTAGAATTATTGTAATTATTTAATCGCGGTCTTTTATTTTGAGTGAAATTATTATTTGTACTAGCTGGTCTAGTAAAACGGTTTGAGTTTTGATTATTGTAATTTTGGACGGGTCTAAATACATGATTATTAGTAGGAAACCTTTGCTGATTTTGATTTTGTTGAAATTGTAGTCTTACCGGTTGACTGGGAAAATTATTATATCGCGGTTGCGAATGAAAATTATTAATTGGTGTGTTAAATCTATTTGCATTTAAAAAACTCGGTCTAATATTATTTTGAATGGTTTTTTGGATTTGGGGTGCTTCCAACGTATATTGAAAATTTTGTTCCTCGATAACATAACCGACTGCTTCTTCTAAAGTATCGGGTTCGCGTAATCGGACAATACTCTGTAGTTGACCGCGCAACCCACGGATAAACGTTTTTAACGCTACCTGATCGTATTGTGCTAAGTGAATTAATTTCGCTGCGTGCGGCATGTCTACGTCAGATAAAGAATTTATTTTAGATGCAAGTTTGCTGCGCGCGATTTGTACGCGTTCGCTAAATTCCAGGGGGTTTTCGGATTTCACAGGTGTTAAATTAATTAGGTCTTGGACCAAACAATCATAGTTACGGAGATCACCAAAACGTTGTCTTAAATAATCCCTAATCTGATTCCACGTGTTTAATTCAACGCGCGAACCGATGGCTAAAAGGGCGCGGCCCGTTAATTTACTAATTACCGCGTTCAGACGGTACGTGTTAATTTGGTCATTATTGAGAGGCCGAAACTGTGCTAACACAGCCTCGCAACGTGTGACAAATATTTCGGTTAAATCACTATTTCCGTCAAATGTGGGGATCGTTTCCACATTCAACCGAAGCAACTGGTAATCAATGTTTGCCATTTCTACAGCTAAGTTATTATTTACTTCGACGAATAAATTATTTCTTTCGCGTCTAGGGGAACGAGAGCGGTTACGGGGATTTGGAAGAACAAGTTCCGAATCTGAATCTAGCAATGAATCACGACCGTTATTATTATTAATCATTAAACAGTGCAAGCAAAGAAACCTCTATATAACTTTTAATGCTCACCAGCCGATAATCACTTTACTCATGTCGATGGTATTCCGCCAGGACTTGTAGAGCTTGGTGATGGTTGTTTTCCGGTCGGGACGCCCTTGGAACTGCTAATCTCGATTTTTGGAGAACTTCTTTGGTGCGACACGACACAGAGTTTTTTGTACGACACTTCAGTCAATCGTTGAAACGAACACTACTCTCGCGATTTTTGTCGATCGTAGTTCTGAAGTTATCCTACCGACTGCGCCAGTTAACTTCACGGTCCGGGAGATTAAGTTTTTAAAAATAATTTATTTTATTTTAAACACTTATAATAATGATTATAATTAATACTGTTACACAATGTACGCAACATACAGGTCGTACTGAAATATAATTATGAATGCTATATAATAAGATAAGGCGGTCACTTATATAAACTATTACTACAAACTAAGCAAGTTTAAATATAGATCGTGCTGAGTACAGGATTAGGCGCCAGGTTACTTATATATATATATATATATATATATATATATATATATATATATATACCGGGTGTGGCACTTAAGACGCCTCGGACCATAGCTCCTTTACGATAAAAGCTATCGAAAAAAATCTAAGAACAAAGTGGTGCATAGTTACCGTCGCTATGTTTCAAAAATATTTCGAATCATCAGTGGCGTGCCGTACTCCAGTGGCGTACCAAACTTATGTTTTTTTAAATGGAATGCTCTATTTTTTATTGCAGATTTGGAAAGTGCTCGACGAGTACTTATTTTTTTATCTAACATGTATACCCTTCACTTTAGCGGTTTCGCTGTTATAACCCCTTCTTTCAAAATTGCGCCCCATTTTTGAGATTTTTTTGTAGAGAAACTAATTGACGCCGGCGCCTAAATTTTGAATTGAGGTACAGGTTAAGACCTCGTATACCTTCACATATTTTTTTTTCGGGTAATTTATGGAAAAAAAATAATTTTTGATTGATCTTCGCATGTTGTCATTTTTTCCGAAAATTTCAAATGGCACCCCCCTAAAAAAATTACGGCGTTGTACAGCCAAAACTCTAAATTTTTCATTGGTGTAAAAAAAATTACACATTGCATAACAAAATTTCGGAGAAAAAAGGAATTTCATCGCAAATGTCGGGAAACGTTTTCCGTTCCCAAGTGTGCCATGAGAAAACAAATACACAAATACGGTCAACATAATAGTATGTACCTATTTATTCAACATGATATGAAAAATGCAGATAAAGAAAATTTAACAACTTAAACTAAATGTTAGAAATGACGACCTTCCTGCCGGAGGCATAACCGCAACTTCGACTCACAAGCTCTAGACACTGCCCTAAGGACTTCTGGTGATATACCGCGGAAAGCCGCGCGGATTCCCTCCCTCATATCCTCGACAGTAGTTGGTACCGTCCTGTAAACCTCGTCTTTGATATGGCCCCAAAGAAAAAAGTCAAGGGGAGTGAGGTCTGGTGATCTTGGCGGCCACCTCACAGGACCCCCACGACCAATCCAGGAGTCAGGAAACGTTTCATCGAGAAATTCCCGAACGACACAGCTATTATGTGCAGGAGCTCCATCGTGCTGGAAAACTATCTGTCGAAGAGCGGCTAGAGGGACATTTTCCAAGAGATCATCCAAGTCGTCGCGAAGGAACCTCAAATAACTGTTGCCGTTCAGGTGCCCCTCGATGAAATAAGGACCCAAAAGGTGTTCTCCAAGTATGCCTCCCCAAACATTCAGCGACCATCTTTGCTGGTGGTTTATCATTCGCATGGCTTGTGGGTTTTCATCGGCGTAATAATGGTAGTTGTGGCGATTGACATGCCCATTTCTATGGAACGTTGCTTCATCAGAAAATAATACGCGCATAAGAAATGATTCCTCCTGCTCAATTTTGTTGATAGCCCACATGCAGAAATCTTGCCTCGCATGAAAATCTTGAGGTTGCAATTCTTGGTGCAGTTGAATCTTAAATGGACGGAATTTGTACTTTTTAAGAACACGATGTACGGATCGCGTTGAAATATCGTGATTCCTACTAATATCACGGATACTGGTATGAGGATCTTCAATAACTGCCTCCAGAACCTGCAGTTCATTATTTTCGGTAATAACTGCCTTCTTTCTAACTCTCCTTGGCCGTTTCACACTTCCCGTAGTAGTAAATCTCTCCAACACTTTTTGAAACGCACGTTCATTTGGATGTGCCCTGTGCGGATATCGCGCAGGGTACACTCGTGATGCCAAGAAACAATTCTTGTTACATTCTCCAAGAATAAATATCATGTCAACCATTTTCTTTTGAGTTCGGAACATTTTTAGAACGTTTGTCAAAAATGACTTATGGCTGCTACTGACGTCTAATAATTTACTTTGACAATTACCAATCTTTTGTTTTTTCATGGCACACTTGGGAACGGAAAACGTTTCCCGACATTTGCGAAGAAATTCCTTTTTTCTCCGAAATTTTGTTATGCAATGTGTAATTTTTTTTACACCAATGAAAAATTTAGAGTTTTGGCTGTACAACGCCGTAATTTTTTTAGGGGGGTGCCATTTGAAATTTTCGGAAAAAATGACAACATGCGAAGATCAATCAAAAATTATTTTTTTTCCATAAATTACCCGAAAAAAAATTATGTAAAGGTATACGAGGTCTTAACCTGTACCTCAATTCAAAATTTAGGCCCCGGCGTCAATTAGTTTCTCTACAAAAAAATCTCAAAAATGGGGCGCAATTTTGAAAGAAGGGGTTATAACAGCGAAACCGCTAAAGTGAAGGGTATAACATATTAGATAAAAAAATAAGTACTCGTCGAGCACTTTCCAAATCTGCAATAAAAAATAGGGCATTCCATTTAAAAAAACATAAGTTTGGTACGCCACTGGAGTACGGCACGCCACTGATGATTAGAAATATTTTTGAAACATAGCGGCGGTAACTATGCACCACTTTGTTCTTAGATTTTTTTCGATAGCTTTTATCGTAAAGGAGCTATGGTCCGAGGCATCTTAAGTGCCACACCCTGTATATATATATATATATATATATATATATATATATATATACCGGGTGACCCAGGGTTCTGTAAAAGCCCCATAACTTATTTGCTTTTTGAGATAGCGACTTCTAGTTTTCTTGAACTGGTACCCACACTTATTCTGCATATTTTAAATATATGTATGTTTTTGTACAGGGTGTCCCAATATACATAACAGATCAAAGTTATGTTTTTTTAAATGGAACACCCTATATTTTATACTTTATTTTCAACCCTCTTGAGAAGCTGATAAAAATAGTATAAGATAGTATAGGTCTATTATGGACGATTGGTTAGTTAGGGGCAAACTTGTGGCAAAAACAAGGACACTTGAAAAAATTGCAGAAGCGCTCCTAGCAAAGCTAGCGTCATTTTTTATACACTAAAGAATTTTCCACATCATGAAGAATAATACAAATCGGATTCGGTTCTTTTTTGTTCATACTGCTATACAGGGTGTCAACATACGCAAAATATTGGATAACTATTTTTTTTCAAATGGAACACCCTATATATCTTGCCACCAATGCATGGAATTTTTAATAAGCTTTCCAATGATGTACAATTTGTATAATGAAATATTAAGGATTCTTGAGATTTATCCATAAAAATATTTTTGTTTTGTCACCTCCTGCTCATTTTTGGATTTTCAGCCAAAACTATGCGTTTTCTAAAAAAAATATAAGAGACCAAAGTTGTAAAGCGGAAAATTTTAGATCGACATGGGTGTTTCAACTTTTCCAATAATGCGTGTATTGTCCGCCAGAGTGCACAAAATCGCGACCGTATATGCATTTTAGCGTTTTTCTCAATTTTTTTGTTAATGAATTGCACTATACTTTATTTTCCACGCCCTCTAGCAGAAAAACGGATAATTATAGAATTATTTAAATGACCTACATCGATTGAAAATATTCCGCTCTACAACTCTTAAAAGAAGCAATTTTTGCCCAAAATGCATAGTTTCCGCTAAAAATGCAAAAAACCATTAAAAAACGCAAAAATTGATACATACATTTTCAATTTGCATTTTCAGGGAAAACTGTGCATTTTTGGCAAAAATTGCTTCTATTAAGAATTGTAGAGCGGAACATTGTCAATCGACATGGGCCATTTTAATTTCCCTATAATTTCCCGTTTTTTCCGCTAGAGGGTGCGGAAAATAAAGTAAGTGCAATTTATTAATAAAAAATTTGAAAAGATGACGCTAAAATGCATATACGGTCACGATTTTGCGCGCTTTGGCGGGCAATGCACGCATTATCTTAAAAGTTGAAACACCTATATCAATCGGAAATTTTTCGCTCTACAACTTTGGTCTCTTATAATTTTTCCTGAAAATGCATAGTTTTGGCTGAAAATCCAAAAATCAGCAGAAGGTGGCAAAAGAAATATGTTTTTATTGATAAATCTCAAGAATCCTTAATATTTTGTTATACAAACTGTATATCATTAGAAAGCTTATTAAAAATGCCATAGATTGGTGGCAACTTATATAGGGTGTTCCATTTGAAAAAAAATAGTTATCCATTGTTTTGCGTATGTTGACACCCTGTATAGCACTATGAATAAAAGAGAACCAAAGCCGATGTGTATTTTTCTTTATGATGTGGGAAATTTTCTAGTGTATAAATAATAATGCTTTCTTTGCTAGGAACGCTTCTGCAATGTTTTCAATGTGTACATGTTTTTGCCATAAATTTGCCCATAACTAACCAACCGTCCATAATAGACCCATAGTATCTTATACTATTTTTATCAGCTTCTCAAGAGGGTTGAAAATAAAGTATAAAATATAGGGTGTTCCATTTAAAAAAACATAACTTTGTTCTGTTATGTATATTGGGACACCCTGTACAAAAACATACATATTTTTAAAATATGTAGAATAAGTGTGGGTACCAGTTCAAGAAAACTAGAAGTCTATATCTCAAATAGCAAATAAGTTATGGGGCTTTTACAGATCCCTGGGTCACCCGGTATATATATATATATATATATATATATATATATATATATATATATATATATATTTATTTCTGAGTTGTTAGGCGATTTTTCGAAGTTGGCATGTTTATGTTTAACTATTTTTTTGTTATTGCGGGTTTCATGTATGTATGTCACTATATTTTGCAAATTTGTTTTTATTGCCATGAATGTTACATAAATTTTTAAAATATACAACGTATCCACGTAAGTATGTAACATATGGGAAACATTTTTATTATTAATTTCTCAGAAAATTTTATTCTCTATAAAAGTTGGTGCTTTATCCTAAACATATAAAAAAGAGTGTCCCATTAAAAAGATACACATCAAAGTTATGTTTTTTTATAAATAGAACACCCTGTATTTTTTGTCATTTTTGAATTCTAGGAAACAAATAAAGGTGAGTTACTTCAATATTCCCTATACCTATCGTTTACCATTTTCGAAATATTTAAAGATTTGTTGAAATGAAGGGTACAGGTGAAATTTTATTTTTGCCCCAGTGTTTGACGTTAAACCATTACAATCATTTCTAAGGTTCGAACTACAGCGCCATGATTTAGTATAAAAAATTATACAGGGTGATGAAAAAAACGTGGTAGAAAATCTTAACTGATAAAGTTGAATAACTTCGTATTTCAAATGGTACACCCTGTATTTAATAACCTATTATCACGTGGAATCCAATTATCTGTCAGATTATAATAATAATTATTGATATGAAAATCGCCAAAAACAAGAAAACTATTGAGATTAGAAACAGAGAACCCTAATACAATCTGAAAGAGAATTGGATTTTGTGAGAATATGTTACTAAATACAGGGTGCGCCATTTGAAAAAAAAACGAAGTTATTCAACTTTATAAGTAAAGATTTTAACGTTTTTTTTATCACCCTGAACAATTATTTATACTAAAGCATAGTTGGCGCTGTAGTTTGAACCTTCAACCAAACAATAGAAATGATTGTAATGGTTTAACATTAATCACTGGGGTAAATATAAAATTTCACCTGTACCCTTCATTTCAACAAATCTTTAAATATTTTTCGAAAACGGTAAATGATAGGTATAGGGAATATTGAAGTAACTCACCTTTATTTGTTCCCTAGAATTCAAAAATGACAAAAAAATACAGAGTGTTCTATTTATAAAAAAACATAACTTAGATGTGTATCTTTTTAATGGGACACCCTGTGTACCTGGTAATAATTTTAAATTGTGCACACAACGATCCCACATCTATCAATTTGAAAAGAATAACACGAAGTTGCATGGTTTTCCATAAAACGACCGTGTCGTATGCGGTGCCCCACCCTGTATAGCGTCGAATGTCATTTGTTTTGTCGGTTTTGTATGTTTAAGATCAAGCACCGACTTTTATAAATAATAAAATTTCTGAGAAATTAATAATAAAAAAGTTTCCCATATGTTGCATACTTACGTGGACACGTTGTATATACTAGGCAAAGTTAATATTTGATACTTTACAAAGGTATCCCTACAAATTTCAGTATATTTTAAGTTAAACATCAATCGTATAATACGTTTTTGTGACACAAACAATCTATTCGCGTCAGTTAATAATCCCCACACTGTAATGTTACAACACAGATACGAGTATACCACAGAATAATAAATATTTATAATTGAGTCGAGATTAAGCTGATTCTTAAGCCGTGATATCAAGTAATATGACTTATTTACTTTGCTACATATGTATTGTATATGTTCGTTCCACAGAAGATACTGATCAATTATTATTCCTAAGAAGTTTGTAGACTCGGTTGTTTTAATTAAATTATTCTTGAAAACAAAAGTGAGGGCAGTTAGCTTTTTATAGATGCTTGAAAGATGAATTATTTGGGTTTTATCAATGTTTATAATTAGTCTATTTAGTTGGCACCATTCGCTAAACTGTGACATAACTGAGATCACTTTTGTTTTCGCTTTATCGAGAGTATTACCAGAAATTAACACAGCAGTATCATCTTCATACATGAAAACTTCTCCTTATATATTTAGGTAGCTCATTGATAAAGAGCAGAAATATTAGAGGGCCTAAGTTGCTCCCCTGAGGTGTACCCATATTAATGGTGGACTCATGTGACATTGACTCTTTATATTTGACAAGATATTTTCTGTCGCTCAGGTATGATCCGATGCAGTCATTTACAGATCCCCTAAAACCAATATTAAATAAGTTAGTGCGTAATAAATCAATATTTATGGTATCAAATGTCTTTTTGAGATCGAATAAAATAATAAAGATTTCTTTATTGTTGCCTGTTTTGTTAAGACAGGACTGTATTAGATTTATACATGCAGTTTCAGAAGATCTGCCATGACGAAATCCATATTGCTTATCACTCAGTATATTATATTTATCAAGGAAGAAAAATATTTTGTTACACATTGCTTTTTCAATAATTTTGGAGAAGATACTTAACAAACATATTGGTCGATAATTGGATATATCCATATCATCTCCCTTTTTTAATAATGGTATTATTTGACCAATCTTCAGTGATGAGGGATATTTACCTTGAGTTACCGAGATATTTATTATATTGCATATGAACGTCGCAATAATATCAGCATTTGCTTTAACTAATTTGAGTGGAATTTCGTCGTTGCCCGAAGAGTTAGTGTTACGGAGTGATAGTATAATAGAGATAATTCACTTTCAGACATGGGGATAAAGCAGAATGTATTGCAGTAATATTCATCGTTATAAATACCAATATTATCAGGTGGTAAAGTTATATCCGTAATAGATTTTTCGAAGAACGTAGCAAAATTATTGGAAACTAAATTACATTCTGTTTTCTTTGTTTAATTAACTAAGTTCCATAATGCTTTGATTTTATTATTTGCATTATTTATGTATCCAGCTGCATATTGTTTTTTCTCGAAAGTAATTGAATGATTAAGAATTTTTCGTTTCGTTCTGAGTTGTGTTTTTAACACTTCACTACCAGTCACTTTAACAATGAAATCTAGGTTTTTAACTTCCTCATATAGTTTCTGTATATCTGATGAGAAGTGGATTTTGTGTTGTTTGGAATTAGGGACTGAGTGCCGCTTTTTTATTTTTGGAAAAACTACTTCAAAACTAGATTTAAACTGTTTGTGGAAATAATTAAATACTGCATATTTTCATGTGACCACCGAAATAAGACGGTGTGTTTAACAAAATGCTGCATAAACTTATAAATATTACTGGGTAAAAAATCCCGGGTAAATGTATGCATATTTTTTTGTTTTACGGTTGGTAATTTTATTTGTATATCAGCTGATTGTGCGAAATGATCGGACAATCCGGGATTGAAATTACTTGTAGATTTTATGATATCTCTATTATTTATAAGGATGTAGTCAATCGATGTCATTGATACACTATCTGAATTTTGATGTTTCTGTATTCTAGTAACATCATTAATAAAAGAAGTTAGATTGTGCGCATGTAACAAGTCATTTAGAGAATCCGACAATTTATTTATTTTTAAATTATCGATATTTAAGTCACCGCAGATAACAAGTGTATCAAATTGTCGACTGGCAATATCCAGTAGCCTATTGCACTGATTAAAGAATAGCCTATATGTATCAACAGTATTATTAGGTCTATATATGGAAATTATACAAGTCTTCATACCTAGTGATATTCCACAGCATTCAATAACATTTTCGGTGCTTAGATTATTTATTATTTTCAGAGATTTGGCCTGCAGTAATAGATTAGCTTTTAAAAAAATTGGAGTTCCATCATGTTTATTTGTTTGTCTTGAAAAGTGAACCAGGTATCTTAAAAACATCCAGCTGTGCTACATCGAGCCATGTTTCTGTAAAACATAAAACACTAAAATTGTAATTAGTAGAAAACAATTCAATAATATTTGATTTGTAAAAAATTGAGCGTATGTTTATATGAAATAGATTTATGTTGAAACAGTTTTCATTTTCAGTGTCTTTGAGTCCTTTGTTGCCGATTGTTACCTCATATTTGGACCTTAATCCCTTCGCACCAAAAATTTTCATGCAAAACAACTTCAGAATCGTTTTTGGGTACGGAAATTTTTTCTTCAAATACTCAAGAATGTTATCCTCGTTGGTGCTTACATGTAGATTAGATAGGAAAAGTAGCGTCATTGGAGCAGCAGAAACAATTTCATTTTCTTCCGGTTTTGTAACTCCCGTTATGGTGGTCTGGGCCTGAGCTGCTGCTGTTTGACTCTGGTTACTAATCTGGGGAACCGTTTCGGCGGCATTAGATAGTTTTTGTGTTGATAACACTATATTTCCGCAGGGGTCAATATTTGTTATTTTTGCATTTAATTGCTTATTATTAGATAAGTGTCATTGTTTGAAATCAGTCGAAAATGTATCGTTTGGTTTCGATTAATTTTTAAATTTTAAATGAGATGTACTCGTATTATTTTGAGAATTTATTGCATCTCTTTCTAATGCACTGATTTTGAAGAGTAGTAAATCGTGTTTGTCTTCCATTTCAGCTACCAGTTTGTACAATAGCTTATTTTCACTATTTAGATGTTCATTTTGTGTGATTAAGTCTTTAATCAATCTTTGTCCACATCCACTTCAATCACTGTCTCGCTTGATACATTCAAGTCGTCCACCTTTCAAAATTCTTCTGCGGGTTCGCAGCACTTTATATGGTTATCGTCAATTATTTCAATATCACTGTAATATTTTACGCATCCGGGGTGCATAACTATACCACAGTTAACATACTTAAGCCCCGAAACCATCATTATCTTACATTTTTTACACTTTTTCGATGGAGCAGCTGCATACACGTTCGTATTAGACGCCAACTTTCTTAACGCTATAATTCAGTTCCTCATCATTTTAAAAGTATAAACATTAAAATTTTTAAAAACAAATATTACTCATTCTTACTAGAAGGGCAGTAAAAATAAATATGTTTGATTTGACTATACAATTTTAAATATTTCTATTATTAAATTAGATTATAAAATGATTTTATTTATAAGCATCGATTTTTTATATAGTCAATGTCCCAGTGGAAGACAAAAGGGACATTTCTAATTTCAAATCCTGAACTGGCACCTTGTGATTTTCATAACTTGTATGTTCCTGTCTTCTTTTTGTATAATTTGTGAATTTTGGTTTATTTATATTTTATGTACAAATTATGAAAATAAAGGCCTATTATTATTATTATTATTTGCATTTTTTTTCATTTTCGATAATTTGTGTTACAGTTTTGAATAAAAGTAATCAAATACACCTATTTTTATTTTTATTATTAAAAACCTATGTTCCTTAAATTACTGTGTAATTGGTAGTATTTGGCTATTATATTCGTAAAAATATTGTGGCCTAACCAAACAATCATAGATGAAGTTCTTAAACAAACAAAAAATGCAACAGTGGCCTAACCTATATTTATTCAATTTGATTCAAGATTTGCAGGTTTAAGCAGCCTAAAAGTACAACATTATCATTTATTTATGACAGAAAAACTAATTTTTTCAATATCAAGTCTTATTATAGAGAAACATATGTATAAAATATTATGGAAAACAAAATTCCATTTATCCCCAATAGATATGCTGGTGGGTTAGGTAACTTTTGCTCTCATAGTCACATACCGGGTGACCCAGCGATCTGTAAAAGCTCCATAACTTATTTGCTATTTGAGATATCGACTTCTAGTTTTCTTGAACTGGTACCCACACTTATTCTGCATATTTTAAAAATATATATGTTTTTGTACAGGGTGTCCCAGTATACATTACAGAACAAAGTTATGTTTTTTTAAATGGAACACCCTATATTTTATACTTTATTTACAACCCTCTAAGGAAGGTGATAAAAATAGTATAAGATACTATGGGTCTATAATGGACGGTTGGTTAGTTATGGGCAAATTTGTGACAAAAACAAGGACTCATTGAAAAAATTGCAGAAGCGCTCCTAGCAAAGCTAGCGTCATTTTTTATACACTAGAGAATTTTCCACATCATGAAGAATAATACAAATCGGCTTTGGTTCTTTTTTGTTCATATTGCTATACAGGGTGTCAACATACGCAAAACAATGGATAACTATTTTTTTTCAAATGGAACACCCTATATATCTTACCACTAATGCATGGAATTTTTAATAAGCTTTCCAATGATGTACAATTTGTATAATGAAATATTAAGGATTCTTAAGATTTATCCATAAAAAAAACATTTTTCTTTTGTCACCTCCTGCTCATTTTTGGATTTTCAGCTAAAACTATGCATTTTCTGAAAAAATAATAAGAGACCAAAGTTGTAGAGCGGAAAATTTTCGATCGATATAGGTCTTTCGACTGTTCTAATAATGCGTGCATTGCCCGCCAGACTGCGCAAAATCGTGACCCTATATGCATTTTAGCGTTTTCTCAAATTTTTTGTTAATTAGTTGCACTATACTTTATTTTCCACGTCCTCTAAATTATTATAGAATTATTTAAATGACTTACATCGATTGAAAATATTTCGCTCTACAACTCTTAAAAGAAGCAATTTTTGCCCAAAATGCATAGTTTTCGCTGAAAATGCAAAAAACCATTGAAAACGCAAAAATTGATATATACATTTTCAATTTGCAATTTTAGGGAAAACTACGCATTTTTGGCAAGAATTGCTTTTATTAAGAGTTGTAGAGCGGAACATTTTCAATCGATATGGGCCATTTTAATTTCCCTATAATTTCCCGTTTTTCCACTAGAGGGTGCGGGAAATAAAGTATAGTGCAATTTATTAATAAAAAAATTGAAAAGAAAACGCTAAAATGCATATACGGTCACGATTTTGCGCGCTCTGGCGGGCAATGCACGCATTATTTTAAAAGTTGAAAAACCTATGTCGATCGGAAATTTTTCGCTGTACAACTTTGGTCTCTTATAATTTTTCCTGAAAATGGATAATTTTGGCTGAAAATCCAAAATCAGCAGAAGGTGACAGAACAAATATGTTTTTATTGATAAATCTCAAGAATTCTTAATATTTTGTTATACAAACTGTATATCATTGGAAAGCTTATTAAAAATGCCATAGATTGGTGGAAACTTATATGGGGTGTTCCATTTGAAAAAAAATAGTTATCCATTGTTTTGCGTATGTTGACACCCTGTATAGCGCTATGAATAAAAGAAAACCAAAGCCGATGTGTATTATTCTTTATGATATGAAAAATTTTCTAGTGTATAAATAATGATGCTATCTTTGCTAGGAACGCTTCCGCAATGTTTTCAATGTGTACATGTTTTTGCCACAAATTTGCCCATAACTAACCAAACGTCTATAATAGACCCATACTATATTATACTATTTTTATAAGCTCCTCAAGAGCGTTGAAAATAGAGTATAAAATATAGGGTGTTCCTTTTAAAAAAACATAACTTTGTTCTGTTATGTATATTGGGACACCCTGTACAAAAACATACATATTTTTAAAATATGTAGAATAAGTGTGGGTACCAGTTCAAGAAAACTAGAAGTCGATATCTCAAATAGCAAATAAGTTATGAGACTTTTACAGATCCCTGGGTCACCCGGTATATACAAAATAAAAGTTTGTTGATTAATAACTAACAAATTATGAGTAATTAACGCACTATGTAATAATAGTACTATTATGATAGTAATAATTATCAATAAATATTTATCATAAAAACAACTTAATAGATAATGATACGATAAAGTTTTTTATGTATTTATTTCACTAATTTTATATTTTTAACGTGTCTAGCGTACTTATGTTTTCAATATGTTAATTTGACGCTTACATTTACCTCAATGTTATATTTGTGTACAATATTATGTTGCAATATGATAGGAAAAGTAAAGAATGAATAAATAAATAAACATTCCTCGTTTACATTTAGTTGACTTAATGTTGACCATTGTGAAAAATGTGTTAGTCACTGACATGCGCATTCATAGGCGACTGCGATTTATTTATTTTTGAAACACGCTGTATAATTATTAATATTATATATAATTTAGTTTTTCGGAATTATACTTCGGATGTCTGGAACAGAACAGACGCGTAATTGATGTTCGCTGAATTGTGTCTATTTCAGTCTAACAATTAATAGTTATTCATCCAAAATGATAACTTTTACCTAAATAATAACAATTTATAATATTTACGAACATAGAAATCACTAATCGCATCCTGAAAGCATGAAATATTTACTATCCGAATGTAATAGTAGACTGTGTACTAATGGTGGATGCGCCGGGCAAAATAATGTTGGAGCCTATTCATGGCCATACTTTCACGATATATTAGGGCTGATACTTATAAAGTAGGGGCTATTAGGATTCCGAAGCATGTAAATGTATGTGTAATGGTGGTATGATGTAATGGGATGTGTATGGCAGTAGAGAATACAGTAAGAAGTAGGTTCGGTCGTCTTAATGGATTCCTCAGTTGGGGGATAAGTGCGGCCTCTCTCTTCTCTCTTAGCCCCCCCTCATGAAACTCACCCCTCGCCCCTCATCGCTGGCAGCCGTCACATCACACATCCAGGATTCAGGATCCTCTAAAAGCCTGCAGCCCAGTCACTTGTCAGTGTTAAAACCTTAGCCTTTGAAAGAAAGTCCCCTCCCACCACTCTAAGATCTACTCTACTCAAATCTTGTAAGTTTCTGTACGTTTTAACAGCGAATATATCAAGGAAGGCTTTTGCTTTTAGCCACAGCCAGAGCACCGACTTCGTGTATATTTGCATCCTCCCCGCTTAAGCCGATATTTTCATGTTTGAGCTTTTAACGTGTGAGTTTTTGCATACGAACCATTTCCCACTGTTTATGCAGAACGGGAATACCAATCCGCCGCAAGTTTCTCAACTGACTATCCGCCGAAAACTTTTAAACGCCCCACAGCCAAGCATAAATATTAACACCCACTTACACAAATAACTCTCAGGAAGTATAAGCTTTACCTTTAATAACAACACAGAATAAATTTCTCAAGTTTACTCGTAAAAATAAAATATGCTTTCTTTGTATAAGTAATTAAAATTGTTTTATTAACGAAAAAAATATATAAACCAGGTGACTGTAATTGATTGAGACATGTTTTTATGCAAATAGCAGCACTGTGATAATTAAAAATTTGTAAAAACAAAGGGTAGACCAATACCGCCAATGCCATTATTGGTGATATATGGGAGACATCAAAATAGAGGATTTATCGAAAATAATTATATTAAAACAAAATGGTTAACGGCATCAAGTAATAGAAATAAATTATTTTGTTGGTATTGTGTATTGTTTACCAATGATACATCATCAATTTGGGGCAAACTTGGGTACAATCATTTACAAAATTTATCGCGCACGGTTGAGAGGCATGAGAAGTCTCAGGAACACATATTTTCTTCTATTAAATTTGAAATGCTCGGTAAACAAAATATTATTAATGTCCTAGATTCGGCTCGTACGAAAGATATTGACAGTTGTAATGAAAAAGTACGTGAAAACCGTGAAATTTTAAAAAGGTTAGTTGACGCCACTATATATTTATATTTATCAAGTCAAGAAAGTTCTTTTCGTGTACATAATGAAAAATCTGGTTTGGAAAATGGGGGTAATTTAAATGATTAATCGATTTTTTAAAAACTTATGATCCAAAATTACATATTTTTTTAATGAAGCTAACATCTTTATTGGAATTTCTAAGTCAATCCAAAATTATTTAATTGAGAGCATCAGTTCAATTATTAAAAATAAAATTGAAGTAAAACTGCAAGAAAGTGATTCTTTTCCTGGAAAATTGATGAAACTACCGACATAACTTGCCAGTGTCAACTTTCTCTAATTTTTAGATATACAACAAAAGGTGAACCTACGGAAATATTCACTGATTTCTATCATGTTAGTAGTGGAAGAGATGCTGAAAATTTGTTTCAATTATTAGTGAAAGAGTTTGATCGACTGAAATAAATTAATTGCTCAAACTTACGATGGCGCTGGTAATGCCAGGACATTTGAATGGTCTTCAATCTAAAATAAAAAAAATATAGCACCACGAGCTGTGTTCATCCATTGTTATACCCATAAATTAAATGTAGTATGAGTAAGGCTTGCAAATAAGTTGGGATATTTTTTTAAACCTAACAGGATTTTCATCTGTTTTTTTTCCAAGTCGAGTAAACGATCTGAAGCTTTAAATAAAATTGTTCAACATAGAATACCCGGTAATGCCCCTACTCGTTGGAATTTTTCAAGAAGATCCGTTCTTACCATCGATTTAAATAGTCAAAAACTATATTTCGGATAGTCAGCATTTATACATGATAATCAGACATTGAAGGAAGCTTGTGGGTTAAAAAACTCTTGCAAGATAAAATTTTTATATTTTTTCTTAAAAGTGTACAAAAAGATTTTTGAACAGATGGATGTAGTTTTTCAAATTTTGCAAAATAATTCCACAGGTATAACTTATTATAAAAATAGAATGAAATCTCTAATTAATAAATTAAAGGAATTTCGTAATAACGAATTCTATTTTAATTCATTTTACGAAATATTTCTGGAAGATACGGAAAATACTCATTTAATAGATGAACCACAACAGAAGAAAAGGAAAAACACTTTTAATTTCGAGAGAAAAGATTTACAATGTAAACAGATTTGTATTCAAATTTTAGACATTATTATCGTTCAACTTGAAACCAGATTTGCCAGACTTTGAAATTTTGCAGTTTTTCGATTTGCTAAATTTAAAAAAAATTGAAGCATTTTCGAAAGAATTTCCAAATACTTTGTAGGATAAACTCATCGAGCACCATCCTTTTTATTTTCTCCGTTGTGATCGTGATTTTTTTTTTCAAATTTTTTCTTACGGAAATATCCGTTTTGGGGTCCCTAGATGCCATTTCAACAATTTCTGGATTTTTGTGTTTGTGTGTGATTGTGTGTGTGTCTGTGGCCGCCGTATCTCAAAAACTAATAGAGCAATTGATTTGAAACTTTGAACATACGTCTTATTTGATAATCCGAAGAACTGAAAAGCTTTTGGCAAAATTTCGTACACCGGAAGTGGGTGTTTACCTTAACTTTTTTTTGTTTTTTGTCAATATTTTCTTAAATATGAAAAATATCACAAAAACATTTAAACAACAAAGAAATGAGCTTATTTTGTTTGAAAACATTTTTCATAAAATCATTGTTATTCGAGATATTTTTTTTTTCCATTTTTGGTTTATAATTATGAAACGATATTAGTTACAGCAAAAGAGATTGCCAAAATGAACAATTTATAAAGAATAAGTTTTTTTGGAAATCTCCTTAGTTTTTAAGTAAACTGAGTTTTTTAATTTAAAGTATAATTTTTCCATCTTTTATAATTTTGACGTTTTAAACGTCAGTTTCATGCGAGTCTACAAAACGCTCCATGAACATTTAAAATATGATTTAAATAGAAAATAAACCATGGAAGTGTAAATATAAATGATGATACCATCGGAGAAAGTAACATGATGGCCACATCACCAATTTTTTTATCGTACTTTACTAAAGAACGAATTATGTGTACTTTATTCAGATCAAAATCTTTTAGGTGAATCTAGCTCTTCAAAAGAAATGTTATCGTTTATTTTTTAACAATAACGTGATATCTTGTCTGCCTCAATTATATAAACTACTCTCTCTTGTATTATCAATACCAGTTATGTCTGCTTCCGTAGAAAGATAATTTTCGGCACTCAAACGTATAAAAACGTACAATAGAAATACACTTAATCAAGAACGACTTTCAAATACTTAAAAAAAATACTTTCGCAATTAAAGAAAAGTAATATTTTTTACGAAAATATAATTGATTATTTTGCAAATTTAAAAGACCGCAGATTGCCATTAATTTACAAAAAAAATTAGTTTCATATTTTCTTTTTTGAGACCAACATTAATTTTAAGTTGGTGTATTGGTGTATTGGTGTATTGGTATACATACATTAAAATAATTTTAGTCGTTTTGACTTTTTTATTAAGAGAAATTAAATTTATTGTTTATATTTTGTATATATTTTTTATTATTTTATTAAATATATTTTGTTTTTCTTATTTAAGAATTTTTGTTGTGTTTTATTTTTGAGACGTTTTATATGGGAGAATCACCCACTAGAATAAAAAAAAGTAACGCGCCGCTGCAATATCGCAATAATACATACTGGGTTGGGATAAAGCATGGATCCAAGTAAATATCTTTAAAACAAAAAGGGCTAAATTTATAAAACTTTGCATGCAAGTATAATGACACATAACACATCTGATGCCATATTTTTTGTTACTACTGTACTTCCGGTTTCACCGGAAATACCATCAACTTTTTTAATTAAACTGGGACACCATGTATATTTTTACATTTTCGAATAGATACTTTTGCAACACAACACACAATTGCAATGATGTATGGTTCGGTGGGTGTGCGACTTGTAGTTTTTTAAATATTAAATAAAATAATTCTACATAGTGTTGGCTTTTTACATCTTTTACACTGTTTTCTGATAAAACAATTTCGTGTTTTTTACGTTTTCTGTAACTGACAGATAGTATCCATGTGAAATATTAACATTGCTGTTCAATTTTGGGTGAACTAATTGAACGAGAAAAAATTACTTTGTTAATGATGGTTAGTTTTGAAGATTGATAGAGATCTCCACAAGATGCATGCAATATTTTTAATACAACATTCCCTGAGAGCAATTCTAAAATTTTAAATCAAAATTTTCAAGGGTTTAACAAAATTGTTATGAAATTCACAAATTTCATTTTTTATTATTTTATTTATTATTTAAAGAAAACACAATTATAATTGTTGAAAAGGTGTCTATTTAAAAATGTAAAAATATTCAGGGTGTCCCATTTAAACTAAAAGAGTTGAGGGTATTTCCGGTGAAACCGAAAGTACAGTAGTAACAAAAAATATGGCATCAGATGCGTTATGTGTCATTTTACTTGCCTGTAAAGTTTCATACATTTAGCTCTTTTTGTTTTAAAGATATTCACTTGGTTCCATACTTTATCCCAACCCTGTATATAACATATTATAGGGTGGTGTGGAAATTTGCTACACACACACATTCAGCCTCCTCTGACCAAAACTTCACGAGCCGCCACTGATGTTTAGCTAGATCATTGAGGTATAATAAAAATAGCAGTTGGCCTAAAGTTGATCCTTGTACGACTACTGTATCGATATCATATTTAGTAAAAACACGTACACCGATTTGAACAAATAGTTTTAGATTTTTTAGAAACGATACGATGAGATCCGATGTATTACCCCGAATACCTAATTTATCGCTTACAAATCTTGGATTTATTGTATGCACTTGAAAAAACATAGAACAGCCCACCCACAGGTTTTCCACGGTCCATGTTTCTCGGCACTTCCTCCAATAAAACGACATGGACCGTTTCGCTTGATGTTGTTTTCTAAATCCGTGTTGGGCATTATTCATTAATTTGAATTGTTCAATATAGTTGGTTTATCCTTGTCACTATAATTTTCTTGAATATTTTCGAAAAGGCATTTGGTTGGTAATTGTTGACGTCTGACCTTGGTCCGTTATTATTTTCGACGGTTTCAACGTTTCCGGGAAAACTCATATTTTTAGTATTAAGTTGGTGAGATAACAAAGTGGTTCTAGAATATCGATTGAAGGATCCAATGCAAGAAGTTGCTAAGTACTTTTTTCGTGTTTTGAGATAATCCATTTTGAAGATTTCAAAAGCAAATTTAAATATGAGGAATTATCGTATTGATCCAATATTTTTTGTAGTGATTCTCTATGACAAAAGGATAGTTTTAAGTACCTTAAATTTCCAATATGGCTCCTGGTAAGCTCCATATATTTTTTCAAAATTTTGACTTAGCAACTTCTTGTGTTGGATTTCTCTTTAAAATCCTTATTCAACTTCTTTATTTATTCATAGGCATCAAAATATACCTCTTTATGATCGGTATTAAGTGGAAACATGTTTAAAGAAAAAAAAAACACATTGATTTTCAAAATTCAGTGCAATTTAGTAATAATTCACAGAACTAAGGTGAACAAAATATAAAAACTGCTTAACTTAAATTTCTATTTTCATGGAACTATTATTCAAATTTATCAGCATCGGAGTCCAACACCTCATCTTCGCGGACTGAAGGTTTGGCTTTTCTGGTGGGGACATCTATGAGGGTGCGTCGAAAAAATTCAGTATCCAATGACTTAACATGATTAACAAGATGCAAGATATTCTGATATTTAAGTTGCTTTATTTCCAGAAATTCACCATCATATGCCAATGCTGGCTCCCCAGGTAGTTTTCTGTTCACTCCTACTTTGTACAAAGGCATTGGTTCCAGATTCCCAGTCATGCTGCCTTCTCGCATTTGAGCACCAGATCCAGATGTTAAATTCGACGAATCTAGCTTTAGAAATTCTTGTGATGCATTTTTTCCTATAGGCATTTATCAAAGCCTTGAAGTCTTTTATTTAGATTAAGGAATCGCTATCTTGAAGTTTGCCATTAGAGCGCAAACAGTGTTCCACAAAGACACATTCAAAAGGGTTCTTCTTGTTGTATGATCTAATCATTTCAACGTAAGCCTCCGGGTTGTTTACTGTCTCATACATCAATCTTTTTTTTCTATCATTGCAAATCCTATCCACTGGCATCATACTATGGCCAGGTATTGGATACAAAACTTCGATGTGCTGAAAAACCTTCTTAACACATAACTGATCCAGATAGACGAATAGAAATTTGTTTTTGTTTTAACTAAAACAGTTATATCTTCAAAGTGGTTTGCCCTGGAGTTTTCTTTCTTTTAATGTAGTCATCAAAGCAGTTGATTACCTCGTTTGGTCCCTTTTTTGCGATATTCTCTGTCTTAGTATACATTACAGCTTTGTTCGTCTTAAGACAGTGAATTCCAAAAACGTGAACCCTTAACTGACGAAGGTAATATTCGTCCTGGATGTTAGTAACGGGAACAGATAAGTTCTTTTCATAATCGAAGCATATCGTAAGCTCTTCAGAGTTCCCCACTGTCTTCTTCTGTGCGTCTGAAATGGCTTTTTTGAAGTGCTCGGCACGTCTAAGATGTTGCTCTTTTTGTGTACTCAAACTTATAACTTCCCCATAATTTTTCTCATTTTCTGCTTTTCGAATAGCCACTATAAATGCGGTGCATTTGTTGCATATATCTTTTCTTGGATAGCCGAACTTTATATTAAATTCTTCTGTAAAAACACGTCTAAACATTTCATATGAAAGATGGAATTCTGGACATTTCCTTGTGAAAGTGCAATGAAGAGCTGATACTGAGATTCGAATCGAGGTATTTTCGAAGCTTACTATCGGATCTTGTGTAATGTGATTCTCTAGCAGGCAGATTTTCGATAAAATTGACCGCTAGATTTAGGGATTCGACGGAAACTCTTTTGGGTCTCTCTGTGTGACGTCCTCTCATACCTCTATAAGATTCTTCAGGTTTTTGCACGCAGCCTGACATAAAGATATTGTTTTGCTTTTACTTATCACTTCATAAGTGAAATATCTTCGACTCCTTGGGTTTGCCTTTTTTGTGGATGCTGGTCGGCCCTTCACTTCGCAGGGTTTTATGCAACCCTTAAGATACTGCATTTGCTCATCGCATGAAGAGAGCTTAAAATTCTTAAACATCAAAGTTTGTTCCTGTAATCCTAATTTTGTTTTGCAGCTGCAGTTTGGAATTTTGCACCTGACTATTTTTGATTCTGAACGTGAACGTTGCTGAATAGATCTTTTCAACGACTTTGGATCAAACTTTATTTTTCTTCCACGCGGTGTAGAAATTTGCCCATTGATTACGACGTCTCTTTGGTTTTCTTGATTGCGGTTAGATGTACGTTGAACGTCGTCGCCAGCAGCCTGTTGTTCACTCAGTTTTAATAAGCCAGAGGGCCCTGGCTCCGAAATTGATGATCCAGCTTCACAGTTGATGTCGAGATGTGAGATTATTCTATTCTTGAGAGTTTGTTTTCCTTTCAAATTCTTAGGTTCCTGAACGATGCGAGTTTTTCCCTTGTTATATTGAGTTAACTTCTTCTTCTTACTCTTATTTTTTCTTTTCGTACCTTCCACATCAGAGCTGTCAAAAGAAGTCTCTGTCGAGTATTCGCTTCCCAGGAGCGAAAAGTCAGCCTCTTCGTCTGTATCTGCAATATTAAATTGGAATCGGTGAGTTCAAAAACAGTATAAGTCCAAATATTGAAATTTTGAGAAATTAAAAAAAAAACTGTTTCATTTAGTAAATATAAATTGTTCAATAATACTATTCTTTCACTCATTTGTAGATCTATAAATACTGAACAAAATGGCTATCTCAGCTGAAAATTACATTTTTTTGGACTTGTACTGTTCTTTAACTCGCCAATTCATTTACTTTTATTCAGATTATAATATTAAACCAGAAGCAAAATGATGCTCTTATCAGAGCATGGTAGTAGTTATAGAGCTAATAGCAGTATAATACATTGAGATGACTTACCACTCATGATTATCCTCGCGATTATCTGTTGTTTATTAGGTAATTTAAAAGGCACGTTGATAACACACACTCACGATCACGTATTGCTGTTTTGAGGTTAAAAATTGGTTACATTACGCCGCTGATTAACTTTTTCCGTTGAAATTACACACTTTTCAAACCTAGTAACTTCTTGCGTTGAAATGGCCTCACCATCATAATAACCGCATACTGTTTTGAGGTACTTAGAAATTTTTTACAGTCAAACTGGTTCAACCAGTTGATAGAGCGTGAAACGCTGGATAGACGGCGCCACTTATCTCAAAACACGAACAAAGTCTTTGTAACTTCTTGCATTGGATCCTTCAATTGGTACTCCTTTAATTACATTCACAGGAATTTCGTTTTGACCTGAGCTGGTGGTGTTTTTTAGTTCCATGATTATATTATGTAATAAATAAAAATAAAATGCCGAAAGTAATACTTAATAAATCTTTATGATAGGTTAATTGAGCGCATGGCAACGATGTGGAAAACATAACCTCAAATTTATTTTGAAGTCTAACGTCAGGATTACAACCAGAGTATCCAACCAAATATCCAACATTATAGAAAAATACCAGATCTGCTTGGCCAATAAAGAAAAACCGAGTATACATTACTATATTTTCGGGGGTAATATAACAAGTGCTATGATTATCATCAGGGATAGAACCGAGTTAAAGCCGATGAAAATTGAACGAGTGCGCAGCATGAGAGAGAATACAGTGAAAGTTACTATACCCAGCCTCTCCCCACCTACTGTAATCACTCATTTTGACAAACAAATTCTTGTTATAAAATTTTTGGTATGTATCAGTGAGAACATTATAAACTTCACACCATTGTAGATGGCGCAAAATTAATCACCCTATCGGAAGAAGTTATAATTTTTGCAAATGGCGTCGTACGTCAATCATATTTGACATTTGTGAACCAGACAGATGCAGAAAACAAACAGACTAGCTATGGATGATTTTGTGTCGAAAATCATCACGAGCGACGAGGAGCATTTCCACTTCGGCGGTTAAGTCAATAATCAAAATCTTCGTTTCTGGGGCACTGAAAATCCGTGTGTGATGCACGAAAAACCATTACATTCACTCAAAGTCACCGTGTGGTGCGGCGTTCACGTGGGCGGAGTGATTGGGCAGTATTTTTTTGAGGACGTCATCGGCAATACGGTCATTGTTACTGGCGAACGCTACAGGGCCATAATAAACAACTTCTTACTGCCGGAGTTGGATGAGCGCGGCTTGGTGAATATGTGGTTTCAACAAGATAGTGCGACCGCACATACTGAACGAGCCACAATGGATATTTCGAAGGAAGCGTTTCCTGGTCGCGTAATCCGTTTTGGCGATTTGGCATGGCCAGCAATATCGCTCGATTTAACCATCCCAGACTTCTTTCTTTGGGGCTACTTGAAGTCACGGGTTTATGCCAACAAGCCTCAGACAATCGCAGCCCTTAAGGAGAATTTTCGATAGGAATGCGAACAGTTATCACCGGAAATCTTGCGGAAAGCCATGGAATATGCGATAAAACGGGCACAAATGTGTATCAACACTGGCGGCAGCCACTTGACGGACATTATCTTGTAAACATTGTAAAGGTCCAAATGAAGATTTCCATCACTCAAGATAATTTTTTTTTATTTAGTAAAAAAGTTATTTAAAAACAAAATTGGATGATTAATTTTGCGCCACCTTGTATTTATATACTCGGAAGCAATCGCGAAATACTATCCGCGCAAAGCCTTCCCAGAAGTTTTTTTTACTGACAAATGATTTCTCTAAACATGTTGTCTGTCAGTCTCAAGTCTTTAAATGGGGCAGACGATATTTTATGTCAATTTAATATTAGTTATGTCCATTACTAGTCCCGCCGATTACAAAGTACGCGCTGTGAGTCTGATTTTAAATGTTTAAACGTAAAAAACACTCGTCCTGCCAAAATGCATTGCAAACTCTTTGAAGCGTATGGGTAACATGTGCTGAATAAAGGGAAAGTCCAAATGTGGTCTCGTTTACATAACGGTTACAGAAAAATTATCCATGATGAGCCGTCTAATCGTGATAACAGTCGAACATTCGGCAGGCGCTTCACAATTGATGAACTGCATATAATTTTCCACTTGTTTCCCGATATGTTGTCTGGGACATTGTGACATTGTTAATATACATTTACAGAATGCAAAGATCTGTGCCAGGTGGGTTCCAAGAATGCTTACCAGAGGATCATCACACTGACCTTCCGTTAGGCAAAATACCGAGCATTTTATCGAATTATAGCGAAAACATGAGTTATAGTAGAAATCAAAGAATTGAAGAAACATTGGATATATTTATATTTATACTAGAACGTTCTTACTTTAAAAATGACCCTCGTTCAACGGCCACACTGATATTTCAACTAAATTTGATTACTTGATTACTTGTAAACAATTTGGGAGTAACATGTCTATCATCGATTTGATAGCCTCTTATACGTTTTCGTTTTTCCACTTTACCCAATCAAATTAATCGAAAATGTACATTGTGACTCATGAGTTATATTCTTAACATCACTATATCGCTCATATGTGTACGTCATTATACGTCAGCTTTAGCCTCGCATACTAGTTACCTTACTAAAAATATAATAGAGATCAAAAAATCGAGTTAACCGAAACCTCCCACCATAAAGAAGGTACAAGATCGCCGCGTTCATACATCAGCCCGCATTAAAATAACAGCATCCTCCAC
Organism: Ocypus olens; assembly: GCA_910593695.2. Classification (NCBI taxonomy): domain Eukaryota; kingdom Metazoa; phylum Arthropoda; class Insecta; order Coleoptera; family Staphylinidae; genus Ocypus; species Ocypus olens. The sequence continues at coordinate 14,481,141 of OU343054.1, read as the reverse complement.
GATCCACCCTTCCTCCCAATTTATAAAAAATACATACTCATATATGTCAATGTAAATATGAAGCTGAGAAATGCGAGCGGACGCAGCCGATGAATTTTAAATGGGGGCGCGCACTTTTCGTATGCATGTTTTAAGGAATATTCAGGGGGTTGATTTAAAGGGGTGTCGCTTTTGTAAGGTAATCAAGAAAGTGCAGGTGACAAAGGGTAGGCAGGAAATAGCGGGAATAGTCACGGGACCGCCATAATATAATGAGGAGGCGCAATAAACAACCGCCAGGGCGCACATGTGTAATGCACAATTGAATAATGTATGGGAGCGGCTCCGGCCACCAATTGCCTGATGCAACACCTAGAGGGGGTTGTATTTCTACTGGGGAAAAGCCTCTAATAACAATTACTTTAATGCATTTACCTCCAAACTGCAGGACACGAAAAAAGCGGACTATAAATTATTGCTTAAATAAATATCAATATACTAGATTTACTATGACGTTTCGTAATGGTCGTGGTTATGTTGATATTTTAGGTTAATGGCGGTATATTTCATCTTGCTAACAATAAGTGCTTATGGATTTATTTTACAAAGTTAAAATTGCTATCATTCATTTTTCGACATTATTTAAAATTATTATGAAATGGGGGAACAGTGACAGAGCAAGACAGAATATAAAATGTCGATAACACAGCCCCACAAAAAAAAAATCCGGATCTCTAGACCAGACATGTGTATCCTTATGTATTTTTGCCCGCCGAATCCGAATCCGAGGTCAGAAAAAGCCCTACACCCCAGGAATTGGCCCCAGAGGCCGAAAATGGCCGCTGAAAGGTGTGAAACGGGAATTCCGGCATGACGGATGCTCAGGGCAGGTTGAGATTGCATTCTCAAGGCAAAGTCGAATTAGTGGCTAACGGAGGTTAGATCCAACAGGCATCGCGGCCCCTGAGGCCGGAAAATGGGCCCTTGGGGGCCGAAAAATCGAGATTTTCACGTCGTCATCACGGCACTCAAATTTCTATGGACTCTAAAACTCAGGAAACACTGGCAATGTAGCAACATTTTGAGGCCCATTGTAATTCATGCCCCGGCCCAGAAAATGGATCCTTAGGACCAGAAAATCGAAATACCATGCCGGCATCCCGGGGCTCGGGTTTCTACGGACTTTTAAACTTGAGAAACACCCAAGATGGTGGAACGGTTCAAAGCCCATCGGAAGTCATGCCCAGGGCCCGGAAAATTGGAGCTCGGTGGCCGGAAATCGAGATCCCTACGTCTGAATCACGGTACTCGAATTTCCATGGAGTTTCAAACACCAGAAACGCAAACGATGGTGGGACAGTCCGAGGCCCATTGAAATTCATGCCCGGAGTTCAGAGAATGGCCGCTCTGGTGTCGAGGAGGAAAATTTTTTTCCCCCCATATTTTGTTAATATTTTTCTGTTATTTGTCTTGTTGTTATTGTTATGATCGGACCTATTATTCAACTACTGGAAGTGCTTGTGGGTGACTGGTTATACCTGCAACCAGTACTCTCACATGCTGCTGTGAGCTTGCTCTGCCGATGTAGTTTGAAATGCAGGCTTCCAGAAGCCAACCCTTTCGAGCCCTGATCAGGAAGTGCGCCATGAATGAGACTGTCGGAGGTCTCATCGCTCCGAGTGGGTGCCGGTTCGACCGTGTATTCCGGAACTGGTTAAATGTAGGTTGGGCCTGAGGGAACTGGGGTAGGATAACCATCCGAGGGTATACCCGTTCCCAACTGTACAGCACGCTCCTTGCCGCACGATGCGTTGGTAAAATAAAAATATGTCATCTTCAGGTACAAAAAATAGCAAAAGTGTTGGTCTTGCACAACCAGGTCCTAGTTCTTCTGGCACCACAATCCCAAAAAAATGTAAACATTTCTGTTTTATGTGTGGATAGTTGGTCTTCCAGTCAACTCAACGTAAACTCACCCCCAATATGAAAAATATCTATGAAACGCTCTTCAAACTGGAAATCCCTCACAATCCAGAATGGTGGATACCGAGCTTGCTGTGTAACTCTTGCTATCTCTCACTGAATCATTGGAAAAACAAAGAAGGATATGTTATGCAAATGAAAACACCAATGAGATGGAGAAAACCTCGAGCAAACCATCAAACTGTTATTTCTGTCGTTGTAAGGTATTGGGTATAAATCAGAAAAACAGGGGTAATGCCATCTATGGCACTGTCGACAGTGTGACTTTTCCAACGTTTGCCAATAAGCCACGTGCCAAGTCACAGGTTGGTCAAGTGGAAAGTATGGCCCTTGGTGAGGAAGTATAGCCTGAAACCGGTTGTCGAAGAAAGTGATGATGAAGCACAACCAACGACAATACAACCTAGGCTGTATACTCAGGACCATCTAAGCGACTTGGTGCGAGATCTTGGATTGGATAAGGATAGAGCAGAGTTATTAGCATCGAGATTCAAAGAAGATAAACTCCTAGCACCCAAGACAAAAGTGACAATGTATCGGACCAGAGAAAAAGACTTCCTGAAGTTTTTTAGGGAAGAGAATTCCCTGGTATATTGTTCTAACATCGAGGGATTAATGTCTGAAATGAAAGTGAATTGTTATAAAGATGATGAATGGAGATTGTTCATCGATGCCAGTAAGAGGAGTTTGAAGGCGGTTTTGCTGAACAATAAGAACGTGTATGCCTCAATTCCGGTTGGACATTCCGTGAAACACCGTGAATCCTATGACACCTTCAAATATTTGCTTGACAAGTTAAATTACAATCAACATAATTGGGCTATTTGTGGAGATCTGAAAATGATCACAATACTTCTTGGTCAGCAATCAGGTTACACAAAATTACCGTGTTTCCTGTGTTTATGGGATAGCCGAGCGGATGATCGTCATTATATTGTCAAGGACTGGCCCCAACGGGAAGAATGGGTCCTCGGGAAAAATAACATCCTCTTCAAGGCTTTAGTGGATCGCCACAAGATTTTGCTGCCACCGCTTCATATCAAATTAGGCATGATGAAGCAATTTATCAAAGCCCTGAATAAGGAAGGCAAGTGTTTTCAGTACCTTTGTGAGAAATTCCCTCAAATTTCGACCGAAAAATTGAAGGCAGGAATCTTTGATGGTCCACAGATTCGCACAGCCATGAAAGATGCTGATTTTGTGAAAGTGATGAATCCTCGGGAAAAAAAGGCTTGGCTAGACTTCAAGAGTCTTATCGAAAACTTTTTGGGTAATAAGAAGTCTGAGGATTACGAGCAACTTGTAGAAAATTATTTGAAGAGTTTCAAAGATTTGGGATGCAGAATGAGTCTGAAGCTCCATTTTTTGCACTCACATCTAGACTATTTCCCGGAAAATTTAGGCGATTGTAGCGATGAGCAAGGGGAAAGATTCCACCAAGATATCTCCGAGATGGAGAAACGATACCAAGGCAGGTGGGATGTCCATATGATGGCTGATTACTGTTGGTCATTAAAAAGGGACACGCAAGACCACCATAATCGCCAGCCAGTGAGAAGATCCTTTGAGGATAAAGCAATAAGGTACCACAAAAAAAGGGAATAGATCTGTTTTATGTTATTTATCAAATTTTTATCATTGAATTTATTTTTCATAAATTCAGTTTTTATTAAATTTATTTTTTTTTGTAAATTTATTTTTTACCAAAGTTTTCTTTAGTGAATTTATTTTTATTGAATTCATTTTTGATCGCATTTATTTTTAGTGGATTTATTTTTTATAAAATTTGTTTTTTTACAAAAAATTTTTAATTAATTTATTTTTGACATTTTTCTCAGTAATTTTCGATTCTCGATTTCCGGCCCTTCAGGCCCATTTTCTGGGCCCCGGGCATAAATTCAAATGAGCCACGAATTGTTCCAACATCGTCAGTGTTTCCTGAGTTTGAAAGTCCATAGAAACTTGAGTGCCGTGATGACGACGTGGAAATCTTGATTTTCCGGCCCTGAGGGCGCGGTTTCCGGACCCTGGGCGTGAATTCCAATCGTCCTGGAAGAGGTTCCACCCTCTTTACGTTGCTGCAGTTTGAAGTTACAAGAAAATCCGAGTGCTGCGATCCCGACGTGAAAATCTCGATTTTTTGGCCCCAAGAGCCCATTTTCCGGCCTCAGGGGCCGCGATGCCTGTCGGATCTAACCTCCGTTAGTCACTAATTCGACTTTGCCTTGAGAATGCAATCTCAACCTGCCCTGGGCATTCGTCATGCTGGAATTCCCGTTTCACACCTTTCAGCGGCCATTTTCGGCCTCTGGGGCCAATTCCTGGGGTGTAGGGCTTTTTCTGACCTCGGATTCGGATTCGGCGGGCAAAAATACATAAGGATACACATGTCTGGTCTAGAGATCCGGAATTTTTTTTTTTTGTGGGGCTGTGTAATGTGTTAATAGATTAGAAGCTAGCATTCTTATAATTTTATAATGTTGCAATCAACAGCATTGCATTAAAAACATTGGTATTTTCTAGGAATTGTAAAACTTACAACGCATTTACATCTTATTAAAACTACAAATTATAATCAATTTACTTATTAAAAAAACTATTTTCCTGATCAATGTCGCAATGAATATTCAATAACGACTTGCGACTAGCTAATGCAACACAATAGTAATAAGAATACTTCTGCAGGTCTTTAAGACTCTCACACCATATAGTACTATACCTCATTTAATAACCAGGCGGACTAAACGCGAAAGTTACGTTTACACTATAAAAAGTAACCAGACAAGTAACCAGACATGTTTTGGCGGTAAAAATAAAATGATTTCCATTTCTTTTATCCATAACATTCATTCAACATTTATACCAACACATAAATTAATTCTAGGAATACTTTCTTGATCATATATTCAATGATGTAGTATATAATATTAAAATAATAATTAAAGTAACTATGAGACCCTCTTAAGAATTTAGGGGCACACTGAAAAACTCAAGTTGTACATATATTTATTTACATATAAAGTGGTGTATTTTAAAAATACATATAATTCCGTAAAAGGTTTGAAATATAAATACTAGATTGTCGTGAAATAAAATTTTATTAAATTAAATAAATTTGCTATTTAAAAACGTATAATAACTTATTTAAGATCAATCTCATTAATTAATTTATATAATGTTTAACGGGACGTCATTGGCGGTCATCTCTATCCTTTAATTGAATCAAAATTTAATCCAATGTATCGATTTCATTTTTAAAGAAAAATCTATGTACAATTTTCCACAGGCAGAATTTGTAGATATCTTCGGTCGCTGGACGTCCTTCAAGACGTTTAGGACTTGTTACTGCTGTAATCTCCTTTGACCCCCTAATTGTGTTAAACTCCACAATCCTAAATATAATGTATGTTTATGATTTGATTCCATATTGCAATAACTTGCGCCACACTTACCGAATGAATCACAATTTTGTATACAACGGCAGTAGATTTTAAAGCATCTTGTATTAAAGAGTCATATAAGATAATTTTGGATTGTTGGAGCGTTAATGCTCTAAAATCCAACCATTTCCGTTTCTTGGGAGCCGAAAATGACACCAAACTTATGCTGGGTATTTATCCGTAGTTAAAAATAAAATAACTATTTCCTCGAAAATCACGGGATGAGGGGAATCCATTCTTACACGATCAACAGTAGAAACAACTGATTAAAAACACAAAAACTGAGGCGAAACGCGTGAAAACGGTGAGACACAAGGATCGGTTAGAGATCAGCTGATCATAACAACGGCCATTACTGTTTTAAGCAATTTGGGCCTGTGTAAAAACGGCGCCCGATTGGCCAATCACAACAACGTATTTTGGCGGCTATAATTTGATTTAGTTCGCCTGGTTATTAAATGAGGTATAGTTGAAATTTTGACGATAAAAAGTCAGTATGATTTTTCTAACCTAGAACGTTCAAAACAAGTCCTAAACATTTTCCATGATTTTTTATTTCAATATTATTACTGTTTAAGTTTATGTGTGAAGGTATTTCAAATTTTGTGTTGTTTTAAAAATAAATTAACTTAAAATGTATGACTTTGACGGACATACTCTAGAATTAACGTGGTCATATTTCAATGATAGAGAACAAGTAGTTACATTTAAACAAAATCAATCAGAAGCTCTTAAACTAAAAAAAAATGATGTTCCTCAAGGGTCTGTACTACAAATTATATACAGGGTGCCCGGATTTCGTATAGGACAACATGAGCAACTTCTGCATTTGAAGATATAGAGAGATGGTCAAATTAGCGAAAAGGTGCAGGTTCGAGAGCTCATTAAGAATCCAGCCCCAAATCCTACTTGTCATGGCCCACTTCCAAAATAAAAATTGAAACAAAATCTCCCAATTTCTTTCATTTTCCGTAACTTCCCTGCTACAAAAGACACCAAGATACGGCTTGAACCATTGAACCAATTTGCATGGCAATTTATACACTTTTATTGGTGGTTTATAAAATCAATTTTATTTGTCCAAATTTTTAGTAATTTAACCTAACTTCCAAATTTGGTTCGACTAACATTTTTAGCACTTTTAATTTTTCTGAATGCAATGATGTAGCACATGATAAGGAAATTTCTTCAAAATTTTGAAAAACTAAGCTTATTCTTTCTACGGCAGTGCCATGATCACAACAACTTTGTTTTTTTGTTTATCTGTCAAAATATGTATCATGCCTCTCAATAGTGTCGGTGTTATGACTTCAATTAATAATGGAAAATTTTGAAAAATATAATGTATTGTGTACGTATATCGAGTGCTATAAGAACGTAAAACTTACACGTAAAATACATGGAGCTCAATATCCAGAAAGGCGATTGCTTGATCGTAAAACGATATTGCGATTAGACAAGAATCCAAAGAATTCAGGTTCGTTTGCTGCAGCAAGACCAAATATGTACACTAAGAATAATGCAGAAAAGAAAGAGTTAGTTTAAGCTGATGTTAATGTGGATAAGTGTGTTTCTTCTGGAAAAATGTTGCAGAGTGTAGGTTTACCAAATACTCGAGTTTCCGAGATTTTGAAGAAATACGAGTATTAGTTATAAATTTAAACCATCTCAAAGATTAAGACCTGTAGATTCAGAAAGAAGACTGCACTTTAGTAACTGGTATTTGGGCCAAGTGAACGCAAGTCCCAATTTAAAGAATACTGTTTTGTGGACAGATAAAACTATGTTAACCAATTGTGATATGTTAAATAGACATAATAAGCATTACTACTCCTAAACTAACTTACAGCTGACTCTTCCAGTTCAAAACCAAGTTAGATTCGCTTTCAATATTTGGTGTGGCATAATAAATAATAAATTAATAGGCTCCATTATTTTTAATGGTACTTTAACGGGACAAAGGTGTCGAAGATTTAATAGAAGAGTTATCACTAGAAACAGCTGTGGTTTCAACAGGATGGGTATCTTTCGCATAGTGCTCGTGTCGTTATGGACTATTTAATGCAACATGGCGCCGAGTAAGTATTCTACAAAGTGCCAATCGTGTGATATAAGTATCAGTGAATCAGAAAAATGTATAATCTGCTTCATTTGTGATGTGAAACTACACGTGTCATGTAGAATAAAAAGGACTGCAACAAGCCCTCCAGAAATCAAGAACTTCAAGTGGGTATGTGACTACTGTATGGTCGAATTTCCAAAGCGTAATCAATGAAAACCGTGGGCTGTAATAAAAAGGTATGTGCCTTATTACGACTTTTTTAAGCAGTTAGTTATGTAAAAAATAGGTATAGACGAAAATGTGTTTGTCGCCTAAATGTTGGAGCGTTACGTTTCTGTTTATTATTTTCCTACGTCCGTAAGTAAAAATTAAGTTCCGTCGCCAAGGACAACAAACACCACGCCACTTACGGTACCTGTAACTATGGATGCAATGCTTATTTACGTTGTCGGTAGCGGAAAAAAATACATCTCCGAACAATACAAAATTGAAGGGATGTAATGTTAGCCATAAAAAGCCAATACCCGAAGGTACCCAGTGGTGATTTATTTTTTGGAAAAATAAAATTACCACAAGCATTAAATCCCGTTTTTTTTTTTAAACGGAACACCCTGTGTACTTTTTACATATTCCGATGTAGATTTCAATTCTGCATTGATTTATACTAACATTTCCTATGGATATCTTCTTTCTTCAATTTTCTGTGCAATAGAAAAACAATGGGAATGTAATTTATCAAGTGGGCCTAGAAATAAAATTAAAACAAATAAAATATTTAACATAATAGGAAGTACTACCATTGTCATATACTTGTTTCTCATTGATCACTTGGTGAAACGTTATGTTAATATAGGTTTATAAATTAAAATTCACTTGGTTTGTTTCACGATTAAATTGTTTTATTATCAGCTAGTTTCGGCTTAGTGCCATTTTCAAGAATGATGCACTTAGCCGAAACTAGTTGATAATAAAACAATTTAATCGTGAAACAAACCAAGTGAATTTTAATTTATAAACCTATAGTACTACCATTATTTCTACATCAAAAAAACAAGTGTTGCAGATTTAAACAGTTGTTGAATCAGAACGTCAGACGTATTGTTGTTATTTGGTTTAATAGTAAGGTGAAGCTAAAATGTATCCGAGAGATAATTACTCTAATAGCGATATTTTCAATTTATTTTACATTCACGGTGAATGTCTACGAGTTGTAGAGAGGACCTGCCGAATATTTAATTAAAGATATCCCCATTTAACACCAATGAATAGACGGAGATTTAGTAGAATCTAGGCGAACTTTCTTCGAACTAGTAATGCTAAGCAAGCCTTAGCAAGAAACATACCGAAGGAAAAAAAATGAAACACTTGAAATTCGTAAAATTTCGACCTTATTCAAACCGCCATAACTCGGCGTATTTTCAATCGATTTTGATGAATCTTTGAGGACGAAAAACTTTGAAGTGTCTTCTTTAAAGTCATGCATGCTAACTTAAGCGTAACCCCTTCCTCCCCCCTCTAACGCCACTGTAAAAAAAAGTTTTCTCTGGAAACCATGTCCAACTTTGACGATGTCTTGGAAAGTTGGAAAAATTTTGTCGACTCGATCCACTATAAAGGCATTAAAATTAGATCAATTCCCTATGCAGGACTCAAAGAACGAAGTTCCTACGACGATTTGACACAAAGTTATGGGTGTTTTAAAAAAGTGCATTTTGAGGTTTCTTGCACATAACTCAGTGACTTTTCAACCAAATTTGATGATTCTTTCAGGAAAAAATCCCATTTTAGCTCTACTTTAAGGGAATAAACTCAGATTGTAATGATCCCTTTTCGAACCCTTCAACTCCCGAACAAAAAAAAAACACGTTTTTGGGCAAAAGAACGGCCAACTTTGGCAACGTGTACCGAGTTGGAAAAAATATGTCGACTCGATCCACCAAAAGGGCATTGAAATGTGTTCAATTACCTGCGCTGGACTCAAATAACGAAGTTCCTACTTTAATTTGGCACAAAGTTATGCGTGTTTTAAAAATAGCAAATTTTGTGTTTTTTGACTCATAATAATAATCATGAATATCGCATTTTGTACTTTAGAACTCCATCAATAAAAAACTTTCTTTTATGTCAAAAAAGGCTCACTTTAACGATCTCTGTAGGGTCGGAAAACAATGTGGGCCCAACTCACCACTATTCGTCTATTTTTTCATTCGTCCAATAAAAACAAACAAATTACACTGACGGAAAAAAATAAAACACTTGAGATTTTGATTGACGATCTTTTGAGAAATGTAAAGCAAAATGTGTCTTCTGTGAGAGGGTTTATCCACTTAAAGAGAGGGCTCTATACTCCTCCAAACGAAAAAATAAAAAGACCCCAAAATGCACTTTTTTTAAACACCCATAACTTTGTGCCAAATCGTCGTCGGAACTTCGTTATTTGCGTCCTGCACAGGTAATTGAACAGATTTCAATGCCCTTTTGGTAGATCGAGTCGACACATTTTATCCAGCTCGGTACACGTTGCCAAAGTTGGACGTTTTTTGCCCAAAAACGTGTTTTCTTTGTTCGGGGGTTGAAGGGTTTGAAAAGAGATCATTCCAATCTGAGTTTACCCGCTTAAAGTAGGGCCAAAATGAGATTTTTGTCCCGAAAAAATCATACAATTTGGTTGAAAAGTCGCTGAGTTATGTGCGAAAAACCTCAAAATGCACTTTTTTCAAACACCCATAACTTGGTGCCAAATCGTCGTATAAACTGGATAGGGAATTGATCAAGTTTTAATGGCGTTATGGTGGATCGAGTCGACAAAATTTTTCCAACTCCATAGACATCGTCAAAGTTGGACATGGTTTCCTGAAAAAAACATTTTTTTTCACAGGGGTGCTAGAGAGGGGCGGAAGGGTTACGCTTAAGTTCGCATATATGACTTTAAAGAAGACACTTGAAAATTTTTTGCTCTTAAAGATTCATCAAAATCGATTGAAAATACACAGAGTTATGGCGATTTGAAAATGGTCGAAATTTAACAAATTTCGAGTGTTTAATTTTTTTCCACCAGTGTAGATTTGTAATTGGTGAGGAAGCCAACGAAGTAAGTTTGCTAGCATATAATCACTGAATAAAACACCTTGTTTTTTACCACAATTTATTTGATGTACGTACAAATATTACATATACATACATATCACGACTTAAGTTTCGACGTTTTACTGTTATTATCAAGTAAAACAATTAATGGAAGAAGTTACATTTATATCAGTACGAGAATAGGGTGAGGGTAACAAAATGGTTTACAGTAAACAGGTGCAAAGATATAAACATAATTAAGAGAGTAAAGAATTTTGAAAAGCGGAGAGTATATTAGATCGGTCTGCTCGTTCAACAGATTAACGAGGGGATTATTGCTTAGTCTGAAAATTTCGGCGGATTCGAGGAAGTTAAGCTTCGTACCTTTTGTACAGTTGTGCAAAATTTTCATATTTTGGATTTCGGGGAATGAATGTTTACATTCTAAAAAATGGTTAGAGAATGAACTGGAATTTTGATTTAATCCAGGGGTCTCCAAACTACGGCCCGAGGGCCACATCCGGCCCGCGGACAGATTTTGTCAGGCCCGCGGAGAGCTAGCATACCTGAAAACTCCTTTTAGAGAACATATTTTTTATAGCAAATTAAATTTAGTTTACTGAAGTATTCTAATTTTATGTTGAATAATTATTAATATGACATCTACATTGATATGGCCATGGGCTAACTACTCATAACATTGTTGTAGGCTTATTGTTATTGTGTTTGTGATAAGTTGGATAAAGAAACACAGAATTGTAATGAGTAAAGACATGTATAATATGCAGAAAATTTAACTTCAGTATATAATAACTAACAAATTATGTAAATGAATCCAACTAACATTTTATACATTTTAAATTAAAACATAACTTATAACAAGCATAATGACATATGAAATACTAATGAGATTTATGTAATTGAGATTTTCCACTGACAATAGTTTGTAGTTGTGGACTAATTTTACTTGTACCAATTATTAAAATAGATTTAAGATGCTCATCAGTTAATTTAGATCTGTAAACATTTTTTGTGTACTTCATTTTGGAGAAGGTCTTCTCACACAAATAAGTAGTACCAAAAACAGAAAACAGCCCTCGAGCAAATTTATGCAAATTATCAAATTGTGTCAGTGGAAGACTCTTATAAAATTCCAACAAAGATGAGTTTTGATATTTATTCTTAATTATATCACTGCACTGTAGATCAATCATTTCCATTTGAAGTTCCGGTGCTAGGGTTTCAATGTCAGTATCAAAAGGATTCTGAAAAATCTTAATTTGATTCGCAATGGCATCAAAGTCCGAGAAACGAGTATCAAAATTTATTTTCAAAGCACTCAAAGTTTCGATTTCAAAATCGATAGGAAACTCAGTCTCAGTGGTGTGGCTGAATATTTCACATGTTTTAAAATGTGAAAAACATTTACTTCGTAGTTGTGGTTGAAACAGTATCAATTTCTTCCGGAATGATTTGATATTAGTGTATAAATCAGGAAGATGCTGGTTTTCTCCTTGCAATCTCAAATTCAGTTCGTTCACATGTTTTGTCAAATCAACATAGAATGCTAACTTCCACAGCCATGCGTTGTTTTGTAATTCAGTAAGACGGCGATGCTTTTCATTCAAAAAAATTTCGATCACTGCTCGAAGTTCAAAAAAGCGCTGAAGGACTTTCCCACGACTAAGCCAACGTACGGCAGTATGATAAGGTAAGTCATTTTCTCCAATCTCTTCAATAAATTGTCGGAATTGTCGGTGATTCAGCCCAAAAGATCTGATAAAATTAACAGTTGATATGACTAGTTTCAGAACTTCAGACATATCCAAACATTTTCCGCACAAAGACTGTTGATGAATGATACAATGTAAGACTAATGGTTTTGAACCACCGTCATTTTCTACGGCCTTTGACACAAGAGCGACCACTCCTTTATCCCACTCATGTTTTTGCCTCCATCAGTTGTAATACATTTCAAGTTTTCAAGGTTTTCAAGGTTCTTTTGATTAATGGCCATTTCAACTCCTTTAAAAATATCTGTACCAGTAGTTGTGCCATGAATACTATACATATCAAGAAGTTCTTCATGCACTTCATAGATTTTATCTACTCCTCGAATATAAACAACACCTGAGCAGTATCTGACACATCCGTTGACTCATCCAAGGCCAAAAAAAACCACTCAACATGTCCATTTTTGTCGAACAGTTGAGAGGATATATTTTCAGCGATGTTTTCCACCCTTCGAGCCACAGTGTTTGCTGACATACTGACAGTTTTTAATAAATTTACCTTTTCAGGGCACATTTCTTCGGCTGCTGCAATTATGCATTCTTTGATCGGTGAATGGTTTTCCACGTTTTGCAATTTCAAGAGCCACACGAAAGCTGGCAGGAGTTGCAGCCTCTTGTTCGGTTTTGAGTTTTGTAAATGAAAATTGCTGCGATTTCAATCCGCGCTTCATAGCTTCGAATTTTTCTGTCCGCAAACTTCCTGTATATTTTGAGTAATTTTGAAAATGTTTTGTTTCATAATAACGGCTATGCTTTCATTGCAAATCAAACATAGCGCCTTGTTACTGGACTCAATTACGAAATACTGAATGTTCCACTGATCTTTGAATTTTCTGCATTCACTATCAATTTTTCGCTTCTTTTCCATACTACTAAATCACACACAAAAGCAATAATTTAAATCAAAATACTGTTACAAAGATGTCTTAAACTTAAACACGCACAAACACGTTTTAAGGAGGTACGCACTATTTTATTTCACAACAGTGTCATAGGAACTGACTTGTGGTTGCGCCACTAGCCTTCTTATATATTCCAATTACTGCCATCTAGAAGTGAATGGAAGACACCAGAACTTTCTCGAACCAACGAGATTATTCTGTACGTGCTATTAGCGTCATCTGTTAGCGATAGAAGGTACTACCCATTTCCGCTTGTGTCCACCAGATGTCGTGTCACGTTACTGCTCATGGCTCGTACTCTACGACTAATCTAGAAATTACAGATAATGACAAGAAAATTAATAATATGCAGTGTTGCCGTTTTGCGGACTTTAGTCCGATTTGCAGCCTTTTTTAAACGTTGCGTACTTTTTCGGACTTTTTTTTTCATCAGTGGACTATTTCACTTTTTACCACCGGCAACAATGATAATATGGTTTTGGCCCTCGGAACTTACTGATGTAATCAGTATGGCCCTAAGGCTGGAAAGTTTGGAGACCCCTGATTTAATCTAAAGGCGCGGAAATATTCAGAATATCCTTTTTTCGAAACTACGACCGGTTTGTCCTACATATACCCTATTGCATTCGGAACAAGAAATTTCGTAAACACCTGATTTCTTTAAGGGATTGATTTTATCTTTTGAATTGAATAATATATTTGATAATTTGCAGCTGGGTCATTACCACGTAGTAACGGTCGCAACCATCACCATGACAAATTTGCTAGCATATGTTCATGTAAATCCAGATGCTTCAATTAGATCTGCGCGCGACGATCTTGGAATAACACGATCATATATTCAACGTGTTTTACAAAACCAAAATGCACCCATATTCATTTGTTAACGTGCAAGCGATTAATCCAAATGATCAGATACATCGTGTGCAATATTGTGAAACGCTCGTAGTAAAGCTTCAGGAAAATGAAAATTATTTGCGTAATATTTTTTGGACCGATGACACAAAACTCAGCACAGAAGGTATTATAAACAGGCAGAATTGGCATTTTTGGGCTGATAAAAACCCACACTTTACACGAGAATTAAAGATCTAAGATGAAAATTTAACTAGTAATGGATATTTGCAAATTCTAAGAACTTACAGACTTAATTTACCCCTGAACACTGTTAGAAATTGCTGGTAGTAATAGTAGTACTTTATTACGGGACATGCCCATTAGTACAAATACATGAAAAAAAAAATGATCAAAATAGTACAGTGAGCAGAAATTAATTGAAAATGTAAATTACAAAAAAAATCAGGAATTGACATATATACAATTTTTTTTTAGCATAATTGCGCAAAATATGAGTCAGAAAAATACAAATATATACATATATACATATGAGCATACTGCAAGAAGTAGCTAAAAGGACAAGAAAATATAAATTTAAATATGACATTTCGATAAATCCAACCTATTTAATGTACGCTTAAATGATTGCAAACTAGTGGAAAATAAATCAAAACAGCAATTGCTTAACATCATATTTGATAACCTCATAACTCTAGTTAACGGATCATTATAGCCATAGTTGGTAGTATGAAATGGAATTCGAAATAATTTACCATAACGCTGTGAACCTTCTCTCTTCAGGTACCAAAAGTCAACATAGCTTAATAATTGAGGACTGTCTACGTAATTATTAAGTAGTTTAAATAAAAATATTAAGCTAGCTGTAATTCTTCTATCTTCCACCAATGGAATATGCAGATGCATATATCTAAGAGATATAATTGGTATGTAAAGCCTAAACGCTACTAGCCGTAAAAATTTGTTTTGAACTTTATTAAAATACTTTGTTAAATATTTTGAATGCGGGTTCCATATCATTGCTGCATATTCGATCAAAGGACGAACAAGAAAAATATATAGAGTTTTTAGAGTATCAATACCAAAATCTTTGCCAAATCTAGCAATGAAACCTAACACCTTTACACTTTTATTGTTATCGTTTTTATATGGGACTGAAAATTTAGTTTGCAATCAATCAAATCACGCCGAGATCCTTTATTTCGATTACTTTATCCAATTCAACGCCATTTATGTTATATGAAGCATTATTGTTACTACTAAGCAGTCGGGAAAAGTTCATATACTTACGTTTGACAATTATTAAATGAAGATTATTGTGGGTACACCATGTAAATATATTATCTAAATCTTCTTGAAGAATTACTACATGAGCAGAACAGCTAACATTCCGAAATAACTTTAAATCGTCCTCATACAACAACACTTGAGAATGTCGAATGACATTAACTATATCATTAATGAATACAATAAAACGAAATGTAGCCTGAATATATGAATATTCAACCTGTTCTTAACTCTGCAAGCATAATTAAGTCTTACTAAGACTATAAACAAATAACTTATTGAAACAACTACTTCCCTGGCTAGTGCCACGACGGATATTGAATGATACAAAAGAAATTTCCATGTTATTACTAGTACTACTAGCAAAATAACATTGGTTTAAGATCGTTTATTTCGTTTTATTGTATTTATTTAATGCTTTCTGCAACAAGTAAGGTTGTTTCTAATTTGTTTATTATTTAAACGTGTATTCGGTTTACCAACTGAAAACAAGATCATTTATTTCTTCACATCTGTACTTTCACTAATCACCTACGACTCAGGTATAAAACTCGTGCAAACCTTCCATAATCTCCTCAGTCGTTTACGACTTCTTCACGTTCACGATCACCTTCACGTAAGTGTATTTTATTATTTAACATTCAATTTAACGGCGAAGCTGCACTGATGAGAGATAAATCTCGAAACGCGTCTGCAGATGGCTTTTTACTTAATTTTTACATATTTTAGGGTTCCGTTTTATAGTTTAAAGTTTTCAAATTCAATTTAGTTTAATTTTCAAGGTAGTCCTGTGGGTAGAAATGAACGATCTTAAACCAATGTTATTATCTAGTAGTACTAGTAATAACATGCAAATTTCTTTTGTATCATTCAATATCCGGCGTGGCACTAGCCAGGGAAGTAGTTGTTTCAATAAGTTATTTATTTGTGGTCTTAGTAAGACTTAATTTTGCTTGCAGAGTTACGAACAGGCTGAATATTCATATATTCAGGTTACATTTCGTTTTATTGTATTTATTTAATGCTTTCTGCAACAAGTAAGGTTGTTTCTAATTTGTATATCATTAATGAATGTATTAAATAAAATCGGACCTAGATGCTTTCCTTGCGGTACAACCGATGTAACGCATATGGATTCCGAAATTATATCGTTAATTTTGACATATTGCACGCGGTCTGACAAAAAGCTAGATATCCAACCAATTATGGCCACATTTAACCCCAAAGTTTTTAGCTTTGCCAGGAGAACAGAATGAGAGACTCTATCAAACGCCTTGAAAAAATCAGTATAAATGACATCTACTTGATTGTGTGCCTCCAAGGCATTCAACAGAAATCTCTCAAAAATCAGTAAGTTAGATAAAGTGGATCGACCACTACAAAATCCATGTTGTTGCTCAATGATGAAAGCCCATTTTAATTGTTGTGATAGAAGACAGTCTACTATTAGACTAAACTATTTTAGGAATTGCAGATTGTAATGCAAAGCCTCTATAATTTATAACATTATTTCGATCTCCTGACTTATAAATTGGAGAAATTTAACTGCATTTCCAAATCTCAGGAAATGTAGATTCATTAATTTATTGTTGAAACAGTGCCGCAATTGGATGAGCCAAAGTATAAACACAATTGGACCCGCGAGAGCACTAGGTTATAAGTATTAATCAAATTCAAAACTGATGCTACATCAACATTAAAAACAAAAGACGAGTCCAAAGACTGTACCGGTGTGAAGGTACAGGGCTGAACCGATTAATTAGAATTATCAGAGTACACATTGGCAAAGTAATCTGAAAAATAATTTACAGTTTGTTGCAAACTATTACTTTGTTGATTCTTATATATCATATTTACTGGAGTACCCTTACAATTTTTAAACTCATTTACAAAAGTCCAAAATGATTTACAGTTACGATTGATATTCTGTTCTACACGATTTATAAAATCATTATATAATGTGTTATGTAAATTTTTACACTGAGATCTTAAATTTTGAAATTCTAGGTAATCACTATAATTTAATTTTGACTTATATCTGCAGTGAACATGACGTTTTCTTTTTATAAGATCTATCAAATCTTTGGAAAATCATTTAGGATATTTTCAACAGTAATATAACGAGTGCCTATGATTTTGCCGGCAATTATTAGTGGCAGGATCACGATTGCTTGTTGCGACAAAAATCGGCACGACTGCGAAGCAGGAGTGCCGATTTTCTAGAAGCAACAAGCAAGAGTGATCCAGACGCTAATAATTGCCTAGGAAAAATCAGACACGAGTTAGATTCGAGAAGACAATTGGCCGAACAGAAAGTTCACACTTCTAAATTTAAAAAATTAAATTTCGTGACACCAAGTGTTAGACGTGTATTAATCTGCGCCACAATAATTGTAATAAAAATGAGCTTACCAAGATTTTGAGAAATGCCTATGAATACTATTACTCATGAAAGCACTAACACTTCACCCGAAAATACAAACAGATCGAATTCAGGAGCAAACTGCTTAAAAGTCCGGCAATAACTGACGTTTTATACGTTATAGAAAATGAACCAACGCGTTGCTAGGCAATACCAACATGAGAGATTATCTGATTAGATACCACCCAGGGTTAATTGCCATGCATAACATGGTAATTAGAATTTTATTGGCTCATCTCATCAACTTTATTCGATTTCATTGGTTAGTAAGTAAATGAGGGCAATTGTCGGTTGTATTTAACTTTAAGTGGAACATACAATATTGTAATAGTTATTTAAGCAACAAGGAACGTAAGGACGTATTAACATTTGAGGTAGGCGAATACGAGCCGAGGCGGAGCCGAGGCTCGTCGCCTGCCGAAAATGTTAATTGTCATTACGTTCCGTGTTGCTTATAAATTTTTTTCCGCTACCGGAAATATAATACTTAAAAAAGATCAGAAAATATTCTAAAATACGGCTTGTAACATTTGGGATTCAAATTTTTATAGTCACCTATGCGTCCTATGGTAACCCAGCAGCCGAGAAAACAATGTAGCATTTTGTTTATTTGTGTCAATCCAGTGACAGTTTTTGAGGGCATGGATGCAAACGAAGCTGCGAATATTGTGTGTTAGAACCGACAAAATCGAAAAAGGCATGTGTCCTGTTACGTTTCTTTTAAGCAGTGGTTATGTAAAAAGGATGCCGATGCTATAGGTATAGACGAAAATCTGTTGCTCGCCTATATGTTGGAGCGTTACGTTTCTGTTTATTATTTTCCAAGGTCCGTAAGTAAAAAATTAAGTTCCGTCGTCAAGAACAACAAACACCACGAATGTTATCAGCCACTTACGGCACCTGTAACCATGGATGCAATATGTATTTACGTTGTCGGCAGCGGAAAAAAGAAATTAACAGCCTCATTAATACAAGAACAGGTATTAAAAATATCAAGCCATTTAATAGGGGCAAGAAATGAATTTATAAGCGAATAATAGCACGACTAAAGTTAAAACGTTGAGTGTCACAGATAAATAAACTCCTATTTTTTATTTTTACAAACATGTTAATATCTTGAAAACGAAAGAAGATAGGCATAGGGAATGCTAGTACAGATCAATGTAGAATTGAATTTTGCGTCGGAATCTGTAAAAATATACAGGGTGTTTTATTTAAAAAATCGAGATTGAATGCTTTACATTTGACTAAATGTGTTATGAAATTTTGAACACTCTTAATTCTATATTTCCAAAAATAAATCACCACTGGGTACCTTCGAGTATTGGCTTTTTATGGCCAACATTACATCCCTTTAATTTTGTATTGTGAATTTAAGTGAATTATGAAAAAGCACAATTTTTTTTAAATGTCAAATGTTTCAAAAACGCTTAGATTTTGAGGTTATGTTACTTAATAATTTTTTCACAAAATTTTATGTGTAATCCAAATTTCCAAAATAAATATAGCACACCATTTAAAATAGGGAAGTTGGTATTGACTTCCGTTATAACCGGAAGTCGAATAATCTTGAAAGTATTTTCATTGAAAAGGGCACCCTCAATTACGTAAACGCTGAAAATCTCTTTACAATACATTAATTACAAGTCCATATACTTTTAATGTACCATCTCGGTGGGACACCCTGTATTTAGTTGAAGTGCATACGCAACTGTCATCAAGCGACCGTTGATATCTTGCGCAGCCTGGGATTCTTTTATACTCAAACGTATTCTACCATTACCTTGATTTAACAATTTTTTCCAATTTTCTTCTCTCTAACATTCTGCACCAGATATTTTTTATATTGTGGGTATAAACTTTATGGCTACTAATAGTCGTAGGTATTAGTACTTCGTTCTTCAAAAATAAAAAATAAAATAGCTGTTTGTTGAATAGAATT
Organism: Ocypus olens; assembly: GCA_910593695.2. NCBI lineage: Eukaryota > Metazoa > Arthropoda > Insecta > Coleoptera > Staphylinidae > Ocypus > Ocypus olens. The sequence goes on along the minus strand of OU343054.1, from coordinate 14,461,410 downwards.
ACGCGTTTCCCTTCCTCTGCGTACTCTCGAACTCTTAGTATGCTGTAGAGTTTGTCTAGTTCTTAGAACTTTGGATTTTATCTAATTTAATTTGGTTGGGCTGCAATAAATAATATTTTTAAAAAAAATCGTTGTTTGGTCTGCCCTGTATCTTCGAAACTATTAATCCTACAAAAATTAAACTAACTTATTTTGTGGAAAATTATACCTACTATATTTTGATATATGGAGCTGTTTTTGGTAGGACCGATTGTTTCAGAGATATTTTCGAAACAACTTGGAAAACAATCTTCAACAGGTTTCCCATTCTCCGCTTCTCCCCCACTGTAAGCAATTGTTGTACAGAAGAGACCAAGGAACAACTTTGGCATAGAATATATTTTCCTCAATGAAATTAATAACAAAGGCCTGCGTTTATTTTTTTTTTAATTTGTTTATGTTCTATTAACTGATTTTGTATGAAAAAGTGATGCTCATTCCAAAGATAATTTTAGTTTCTCTCCATCACGTAAGGTTTTTAGCTAGAAAGAAATAAAGATACCCAGTAAATAATAGCACAATTTTTGGTAAATTTTTGATTTATTTATTTTAGATTCTCAACAAATTTTAACAAACATATTAACAATAAAGATAGAAATGAAACAAGTCAAACATAAAATGAACACTACTTTTTACTACTGTCCTTATGGAATCTTTGTCTTTCGCACTCAAAACTTCGTTTAGTTGTTTTTTCTTAGGCGTCGCATTAGTAATATCCTTTTTCAACATCCAACAGTAGTCTGCTATCATTTTCACGTCCCATCTACCCTGGTATCTCCTTTCCATTTCTTGGATATCTTGGTAAAATCTTTCATCCTGTTCTTTACTTACTGCTCCAAGATTTTCAGGAAAGTAGTCAAGATGTGAACTGAGAAAATGAACTTTTAAACTCATGTTACAACCTAGCTGCTTAAAATTTTCAAGCATGTTGTTGACGATATCTTTATAATTTGGGTCTTTGTAATTTCCCAAAAACTTATTGATAACATCTTTCAAGCCTATCCATACTTCAGCTTTCATTGTTAATTCAAATCTGGCATCTTTAATCAGCTTTCTTATTTGAGGCCCTACAAAAACTAATTATTTCAGTTTTGCTTCTGACAGCCCTGGAAATTTGTTGCACAGGTACTTGAAACACTCTCCTGCTTTGTCTAACGCTTTCACGAATTGTTTCATCAAATCCAATTTAATGTGAAATGGAGGTAATAAGACTTTTAGAGGATTTACCAAGCTTTCATGCATGACATTCTTAATACCTGGAGTTAACACAGGTGTTAATAATGTCCAGTTCTTCACATCCCACTTATTTTTGGCTCTACTATCCCATTCACACGGAAAGCATGGAAACTTCGTATATCCCAACTGTTGTGCCAACAACATACATATTTTCAAATCACCACAGAGTAGCCAGCTATGATCTTCGTATTTAATTTGATTTAAACGTAGTTTAAGGTTCTCATAACTTTCCTTTAACTGAATGGAATGACCAACAGGAATTGATGCATATTCATTGCCACTATGTAGTAAGACCGCTTTCAAACTCCTTTTACTAGAGTCAATGAAAAGTCTCCATTGGTTTGGATTATAAGTAGGATGATCATAAGTAGATGACAAACTAAGTCAGCAATATTATGACAGTAAACAAGCGATCCTTCTTGGGAAAAGTATTGCATAAACTCTGACGAGCCCGGTACCAATAAAATGAAGTTCTTGGTGAAAGTAAATTTTTATCACGAAGCCTTGATCCTAGAATTTCAGAAAGGTCTTTTGGAAGGCCCAAATCCCTAACTAAATCATTAAGTTCAGATTGTGTAAACAACTGTGGCTCATTTGATGTGGTTGGTTGGAAACAATCCATTTCTTCCTCTGTTGTGGTGTCAGATGCAGAACTACTTGAGATGTTTTTTAGCGTGCTAGGTGGAATAGGAAATGGTACGTCCGGACCGTGGGGAACTGGTCTTATAGCAGACGAAAGATTCGGATACAAGATATCTTTTTGATTTTTGGTGTTATATCCTTGCACATTACAGAAACAAAAGTAGCAGTCTTTTCCATGATCCTTGGGTTCTCGCCAAATCATGGGTATACCAAAACGTAAGTATTTCAGCTTCCCTTTATCCCATAGTCTTAGCTGTTCAACACAGGAATTACACACAATATGCGGAGCCCACGATTTGTCTTGGTCATCAAGTTTTATTTTGAAGTATGCAAAATACACTGATTTAACGAATTCTGTTATGTTTTTTCTTTGTTTTGTTACAAAGAACTTTCCACAGCTGTAACAAAAGCAGTTTGGTTTATTTTTACAACCTCTAGATGATATTGTGAAGGATATAGCACAGAACAGAGCAAAGTAAGATAAACAGTGTTACCCGTACCGTAGCTTCCGTAGTACTGCCCTGCTTATTAGGTTATAAACAGGGTATAGAACAATAATCGAGGAATCCCTGCTTTATATACTGGAATAGGAATCCCCCGGCTATATGCTGATAGGGGATTCTTCAAATGCAAACAGTTTTAAATATAATTATAATTATACAACAATTTTCGTGTCTCACGCCTAAAACTGAAATTGAAATATACATTAGAAAAAAAAACTAGACGTGATAAACGCAAAAGCAACTTACTTTTGAAATCAGCATACAACAAGTAATTCAAAAAATATATAAAGCTTCCGACAAAAAATACATCGCAGGCCAATGGTCATTTTTAATCATTCCATGTTAAGGCTTGTTTTTGCAACGAGAAATGTATACTTACTTTCAAAGTATAGTTTGATGCCTGACCAATCAATAGATAAAATATAACGTTGAGGAATACGTCAATGTAAATGAATGCGAACTCATTTCCCGGAATAGGCATATTTATAAAATGATGTAGATTCGCATGTATTTATGTATATGTTATAATGAAACATTTAGAACAGGATGAGGGAGTTTGATGTCGGTTGCGGGCAATAAACGGGAACGGCACAGGACGTACGGAAATAAACAATTTAAACGGTTATGTGCGGTACGTGGTTCAATATTGTAATAAGCCTAAGAGGAGCAGCGGCAGACCCCTAATTATAATTTATTTACGCAAATGTATTTCAATGTAAACCCAAAAGATCCATTTCGTAAAAGAACAGTAGGAAATACATAGCCCAGAAAGTAGGTGTACGATGTACGGCAGTCAATAAAAAGAAATGACTTTGGTAACATATGTTACCATCGAGGCACGTTGCCCCCCAAAGCCAGCACAATGGCTACATAATGGGCCATCCTATACATAGATTTATTGCCATCAGCCGATCCGACGTTTTTCATCAATTTTTAATAGCGAAGTTTAACCGTGTAATTACACTTAAAACCTCGTATTGCGTTATTTATAGTCGGTCCCAATTGGTTTTACTAGCGTTCATTTTCGTTTTAAAAAAATGTCCAATTTCATGCTTTTATGGTCCCAATTTGATGATGATATGATTATTGATGTTGAAAAATAGATCCCATTCAATAACATCATTACATTAAGCAAAACAAAAATGCATTATTATTTAGTAAATCGTCGTAATTTAAATCACCTAAACCAGGTTGTGTATTAGTTTTAATGATATGAGCGTCTTTAATAGAAGACTATTTTCTCCACACAGGGACAGATCAAAACAAATATTCTCAAGAATTTAATGAAAAATTTAATCACACAATTAACATTTAATTTTTAATTGCAACCGCTGACATTTTTTACATATTTAAAAATGTGAGGCTCAAGGGGAACGCAATTAAACGAATTACACCCTCCTCCCCCACACTTATATAAATACTACATTTGAATATTGTACTATAATAAATTATTGATGTGTTAATCATGATAGTGTCATTCTAATACAGTAGCATAATACTCTAACAGAAGATCATCTTTCCTTAACATCGCGTGTCCTAGTGAAGCCATATGGCATCCAGTGGCGTAGCGTATAGGGGCGTTAGTACGTTGAGCCCCTCGGTCGGTCTGATTTGATTAGGAATTTTATTGGACATGTAACAAACACCTATATTGGAATACTTTTCAATGTAGGCCAGCGCCTAAGAAAAGTTTGCCTTTTTATTTCAAGCACTCTTATTATACAGAGTCCGCCAAAAAAATTTATACACACTTTGAGGAACGAAAACTATTTATTATGTATTTGTTTTACATTGATGATCACATGTGATCACACATTTATTACTGTCTTCAGTTAAGCACATGATTACTGAGGATGTTCAAATTGTGCCAGACACCTAAAGGAACGAAGAGCGGTCAATTTTTAATGGAGATCGCTGCACCTGCCGCTGTAAACTATTCACTTTTTAACTCTCAGATTTCGGCGTACATGGTTGGGTGATATATCCGCACAGGAAGACTGCTCACGCGAAAACTGCGCACAGCGAAAACTCCGCACACGAAAACTCCTCCCACGGAAAACTCCGCACACAGAAAATAACGCACAGTGATAATTGCGCACACGAAAATTGCTCACACTGAAAAATGCTCACACGGAAAATTACTCACTTTTATCAATCCTTACAGGGTGCGCTCAACAAATATTTTTGCTATAATTATTACATTTTACATTAATTTAAAAGCAACAATGTACTGTTTTTAATTAAAAGTATAAATGTCTAATATATTAATTTGAATACACAATTTAATGATAATGCCATCACAGGTATGTTAAATTTGTTTTGTTTTTAGTTTTATGAAGGTTTGATCACTGAAGATCTAGATTAGAATTAAATTTTATTGGATCTATATGCATGTGTTTGGAAGATTCTAATAGAGGGTTGTAACACTCCAAAGTTTATACTACATTTACGCTACAGAGCGTGTATTAATAGACAATTGATTCTGCTGTTTCGTATATTTAAATTTTCACAACTTCTCCGCCTGATCAAATGAAAATATTTTAAAATCCAGTGAAGGGGTGTAAATGGATTTTCATGAAATCATAGTCTAGAGTGCATTTCTAGTTATTCTAGATAGTTTAACGTCGTTGGCTATTATTTTTCTATTTTTTTCGAGCCGGCAAACTTGCTAGAAATTTTCACAACTTCGCCGCCTGATCAAATGAAAGTATTTCAAATTCCAGTGAACTCAAAAATGAAAATTCAAGAATAACATTCCGTTGCGATGTTAAAATCTAAAACACCGAACAAACTCACCGGTGAAACTGGAAAATTTTGTCAGGTGCGAACCGCCGAATCATTTGACCTGTGCCCTGGAGGCAATTAGTATCCGGCATAGAACTTTGCAAAAAACACATTCTTTCGTCGTCTGTTATCAATCCTTATCCACTATGCATGAACGCATTCCAGATTAACTCTCTTTTTAGTCATTGAAAACCGTTCCATTCGGCAGTTTACTTTCCACGTAGTGAGTGAGTGTTCGCGTGTTTTAGTGTGTGCAGAATATGTAAAATTACATTAATAGAAATGGATTATCAGTTATGAAGATAGTTCCTACTGTTGGTAAGCGATTAAATAAAATTAATTAAACTTTATTGAATGAATAATTTATTGTGAATTTTTCAATGCGATTTAATAATATCTGAATACATAAATAGCGGTGTGGTAGCATCAGGTCAATAGTATATTTATGTTATGCTACAATAATGTATACAAAAAAATACGGCATTAGTAGAGAGAAACGGTTGCTTATTGTAATTAAAACTTTCATTAAGTGTTATTTCCCTTTTACAATCATTGAGAATTTTAAATTGAACTTAGCCGTTATGATCTAATTTATGTTTATAAATCTTTATGTTTATTAATTTTTTTTTTCTTACTAACTTCATCCTCATCCGTGGCCTACCTGTCTTGTATTAAAAGTCCTCACAATCGGTCCTGTGAGGTGAAAAGGGTGCCCCTGTTCACTTTTTTGTATGTATCTTTTAACGACAAATTAAAATATATTAGTAATACATTTCAAAAACAACAAAATGTCTTCGTGCTACAAATGCAAGAAGAACGTTCAAAATCCAATTGATTGTGTTAAATGTAAATGTGTTTTTCACCGGAGCTGTTTGAGCTGCTACAAGAAAAATTTTACGTATACTAAAAACGACAGTCAACTTCAGGGCTGCCCTAATTGTCTAAAAAACTCAATAGAAATAGACACCCCACTTACACCGACTCAGGAAAACCGCTACTCTACCGAAATATTGCAACTGAGGCACGAAAATCAACTGCTCAAACAAGAAATATTTGAACTTAAAAAGGAAACGAATTATGATTTAGAACAAGTAATTACTAATTTATTCGGACAATTCAAGATGAAATTCGAACAAACATTAAATAACTGCTTGGCATCCCAACTACAAGAATTTAAAGCCGTACTAACATCGTCTGCTGAAAAATCAAACATAAAATACGAAACTCTGTCGATTGGTCAGTTCTGCACTGATAAGGATGCAGAATTTTGCGCTATATCTTTAAGTGAACTGAAAATAATCATTATTTGCTTATATAGATCGCCCTCAGGCAATATTGATAACTTCTTAAACAAATTTAGCAGTCTACTTAATTATGTAATTTCCAAACCTACATTCAATGGAAAAACACTTTTTATAGCAGGCGATTTTAATATCCACTTCGATAAAAAGTCTGTTATTCAAGAAAGAGTAATAGAAACTATTCATTCTTATGGACTGAATATAACTATAAGAGGCAGTACACGCATCTCAGAATATTCTGAGAGCTGCATTGATAACATTCTAACGAATACGAAAAATTACACCACCGAAGTAGTAAATCCACATATATCAGACCACCTAGGACAATATCACACACATGCCAATATAAATAGTGTGACTTATATAGATAAAATCAAAATTACAACTAATTTCGACCGCGTCATTCATCAACTTAGTGAAAACCCAGTTGTAATATCGGACAATGCTAGTGATGTTAATAAGGTAGCTGAATATTTGAACTCTGCTTTACTGGCGTCAATTGCATCGTCTACAAAAGAGAGATACAAAGATAAAAACGATCTCAGCTTGAAATGGTTCACGCCTGACCTCAGAAAATTACGTGATAATTTAGATTTGATGATTATCATAAAATGACAAATACTCTCGAGTCAAAGAAATTATACATGTCTTTTAGACATGAATATAAATTACATTTAGATAATGCCAAAAGAAATAGCTATAATAATTTCATTAATACATCCGACAATAAGTCCAAAGCAGCTTGGCATTTAATAAATACTGAAAGAGGTACTACAAAAAAAACTGAAACAATACCAACATCTCCGTCCGTCCTAAACGACTATTTTGTGAACATTGCATCAGATATAACAAACAATTTACCGAAGACGAAAATAAACCAGTCTACAAATAAAAATACGTTTGGCGATTCTTTTTACCTCCTACCTACTGATCCCAGTGAAGTAGAAAATGCGATCAAAAGACTGAAAAAAAATCGGACAAAAGATGCTTTCGGTCTCGATTCAATTATTATAAAAAATATATCACTTCACGTGGCCGCGTGTCTTTCTTCTCTTTTTAATTTATGTTTTCAAAACGGCATTTTCCCGAAAATATTTAAATTTTCAAGGGTTATTCCAATATTTAAAAAAGGCGATAAAAATGACTGCAACAACTATAGACCTATAGCTATCATCCAAATAATTGGAAAAATACTAGAATTGCTAATAAAGGACAGGTTAATTTCATACTTAAGTAAATATAAAATATTATCTGATAGCCAATATGGTTTCAGGAAAAATAAAAATATTGAGATGGCTGTTGACAAATTGCTCCAGCTAGTCCTAACTAATCTAAATCGGGGTATACATACATCAGTCACACTTTGTGACTTGTCAAAAGCATTTGACTGTGTCGATCATACCATTTTATTACAAAAATTAGAACAGATTAATATAAGAGGAGTACCATTACAGTTTTTTAAGTCGTATCTAGAAGGTAGAGAACAATCTGTATCCATTGGTAATATTTCATCAAGTTTTAAAACTATAAACCATGGTGTGCCACAGGGCTCGATTCTGGGACCGATCTTATTTATAATTTACATAAATGATCTACCCAGCTACTTAAAGCCTGCAGAAGTTGTTCTGTTTGCTGATGACACAACTTACATCAGGGCACATAAGGATATAGACTCCCTGCAAAGATTAACACTGGAAACAGAACAAAAGGCAATATTATGGTTCAATGCTCATAAATTACAGCTGAATGGAAATAAAACACAAAGAATAACCTTTAGTCCAGACGCACGGAAAACACTAAGTCAAAATGTATTGGGAATTCGACTGGACAATAAATTAAAATGGTGTGACCACATTGATCAGTTATCGGTAAAAATATCAAAATCACTCTTTGTTCTGAGAAAACTTGTTCCCTTAATTGATATTACAACATGTATGAAGGCATACCATGCTTTAATTGGTAGCCATATTTTATATGGCTTGAGGCTATGGGGAAACTCTACAGCGGCAAATCGTATTTTTATATTGCAGAAAAAGGCTGTTAGAATAATATGCAAATTAAAGTTCACAGAGTCGTGCAGAACTCATTTTGAATTATTAGGTATCTTTACAGTCCCTGCCTTATTTATATTTAGGACATGTATCTACATTCATAAAAATAGAAATAAGTTTACTAATGTTAACCGTGCCCATTCCTATCCCACTAGGCACGGAAATCAACCGTTAGTTTGTAAAACAAAGTTGGCCTTAGTCGCTAGGTATGTAACGCAAGTAAATTTATATAATGCTCTACCATCCAGAATTAAAACACTTGATATTAACAAGTTTAAGACTGAACTGCGTAGCCTTCTCTTAATTATGGAACCTTAGAGCACGGATGAATACTTAAATAAATTATAACAAAATTCAAATTCTAAACTTTGGATTTTATCTTTTTTTAATCTGTTTTGTGAAGTCCTATATCCATAGTATTTTATATAATGACATTGTATTTTATTTTATCTTAAACTGTTCAATTGTATTGAATTGCATTTTATTTTATTTTAAACTGTTTAATTGTATTTTATTGTATTTTATCTATTTTAAACTGTTTAATTTTATTGTATTTTATTTATTTTAAACTGTTTAATTGTATTTTATTGTATTGTATTTTATTTTAATAAATTGATTGATTGATTGATTGACCATCAGGTCAATATCTCATTGACAAATCGTACAGAATCTTATAATTACATTTACCTTCTTAACAAATAGCAATTGCAGTTAGCTTTCTCACCATCTAATGGGTTTATTTTCTGGAGCTTAAATAACCAATTAAAATAAAATATTCATTCAATGATTAATTTTATAAATCCTACAATTTTTGATTTTGGTGTGTTGCTGTTTCTTTTCAATCTCCGATTTGGCACTAATTTTTATTCGAAATCCGAAGTCTATAATTTTTTCAATTAATTGTAAACTCTTAAAATGAATTTCTCCTTTGATTATTTGTTTCTATCCATCTGCAAGCAATTTTAGTTTTCCCATTTTCAGTTTGGAAAATTGCTGTTTTGTTTTAACCTAAATGAGAAATCAAAAATGTTTATTTTTTTAAATTCGTAGAATGCATATTTCGTTTCCCCAGACAATGTTTAGAATGTTGTCATTTGTTTTCAGCTATAATTTGGCAATTGTTTTAACGGAAATCAGAAATGTATTGTCCTGTTCATAAATCTTAATCTTTTAAAGCAAATTCGGCTCATCAATTAAATGATTAAACCTATGCAGAAATTTAATTTTGATTGGAATTTAAAACTCGTTACACTTGTAGAATTTTACAAATTCTACTACAATTCAATATATTTTTTCAAAGTACAAATTTTAAAGTTTAAATGAATTTAAAATTCGTTACACTTGTAGGATTTTACAAATTTTATTACATAACTCACACAAAAATTTACTCGATTTAATAGTCACATTAATAGTCACATTGATTGCTCCTTTGTACTTAAACTGATTGGTTTTCGATGCACCCTTATCACAGACTTTAAGAGTAGCGAATGGCCTGATAAGTAACGACAATTTTAAACTGTTTTCAAATCATATTTCAGACTTTAAATCTAATTTATCACGAATAGATCTCTCGATATTTATTTGTGGTCAAATTTAGATAATAGCAACTTTCTTGTGGGGGTTTTCATTATTTTAATTATTTATGCCTAGCGTATTGCATTGTATTGTTTTTACTTGTTTTTGTTTGTCATCTCAAAGTTTTTAAAATTTTATAGTGTAATTTTAACTTTTGTATTTTTATATTTTATACTGATATTTAATTTTATATTTTATATACTAATTAATTCTTAAATGTACGGGGTGAATCTCGTTAAATGCAGGGTTTTCAAAAAAGTGAAGGGTAACTAGATATTTTGAAAAATGTAAAAAGTGTCAATTTTTTCAAATAAATATATCTCGGTTATTATGACAGATGGAAAAGCAATATAAGTTGTAAATCATTTTACGCAGCTTAATAAAATAAATTCAGAAAAATTTTACCGCCATTATTTTCCGAGATATGAAGCAAACTTACATTTTTTTAATATAAACCATAGTTGGCTATGACTTCAATCGAAACACTATTTTTTCTCTTTGATCCAATATCACATATGACATAGGTATTTCTTAAAATAAGTGAGTTACAGTCATTGTTAAGATTTATTATAAATCAAAAAATAGTTAGCCATGAAAAAGCATAAAGTAAAACAATTGCAGTTGTTTATAACAACAATAAAATATTATGATTATTATTTTAATAGAGATAATCAAAGTTGACAAAAAAACAACATAAAATATAATAATTCTTTAATTAATAATAATAATAATAATAATATCTTTATTGGTGCAATAACATAAACTAGTTTAACACAAGTCAGTAAAATGTTACATAAAGCGAAACAGGGCGAGACAAGGCTAATTTAGAAATTATAAAAAACGACAGATTGATGAGCTGACAATACAAATGAAACAATAATATGAAACAATAAAATGAAGCAATAATACAAAAACAATAAATAAAGCAATAGTATAAAACATAAGATGATCTAAGTAGTTTAAAATAGATACAAAACACGTTCAAAATTTAAGGGATATAATTTAAAGTTAAACAGATTATCAAAATAATAATAGGATCGTTTGATCGAAACTGCAGTCATTAATAAACAAACAGTGTGATATTAACTAAGTAAAAGTGCGTTTTATTTAAATAATAAAAAAAAACAAATTAAATTTTTAAAAGATGTAATTTATGCCATAATATTAATGGTGGACTTTTTGAACACCTTTTATAAGATTAAAATGTGTCTCCTATTATTATTGAAATAAAATGCACTTTTACTTAGTTAATATCACACTATTTATTTATTAGTGACTGCATAATTTGATCAAACGATCCTATTATTATTTCTATAATTAAAGAATTATTATACGGTGTTTTTTGTCAACTTTTTTTATCTCTATAAAAAGAATAACTACAATATTTTATTGTTGTTATAAACAACAGAAATTGTTTTACTTTCATCTTTTTCATGGCTAACTATTTTTTTATTTATAATAAAACTTTTTTTTGGCCTCGGGATCGTACATTAATTAAAAAAAATTAAAAACTCACCGAAAAATTAAAACATTTTCAAAAATTAAAGTTTATTTATTTATTTATTTATTTATTTATTTCAAAAAAAAACGGAATATCTCCAATTTGTAACATGGTATAAACTTAAATATAATCTAAAACTACCTTAAATTTAAAACGTGTACGTATGTACATACAAAATTAAAAATACTGCAAAAATTATACATGTGACGGTTATCTAACCATCAACCAAGTTGTTCAAAATGTATCGTAAAAACGCAACAAGTTGGTAGAAAACGTCAAAATCGATAAACCCCTACCCTAGCACACTTTCGAGGTTAATGCGCAGTAGATTTTAAACTTTGAAATGTTTGATGCAAAGAGATCAAAATCAGGAAAACTTTGCAATTGATTAGCAAATCGCATAAATCTAGGAAGTGGGCTACTGTATGCGTAGACAGAATCATGAAAGTTCAATCTGAACAGTTTCATCTGTCTAGTAACAGCACCATGCGGCTGAAACCATAAATTAAGTTGTGATAACAGAAAAGGGCAATCGAATTGACTGGATACAATTTTCCTTAAAATATTTGGGATATTCTATCGTATCAATATTTTTTTCGATTTTTGTTTTATTTAAAAGTCCAACTTAAAAAAATAATTTTGAAAAACTCTTAACTTACGGAAAAAGTGGCATAGTTTCAAAAATTATAGTTAGTTTTAAAGGTAGAAGTTTTGCGATTATATCATTTTTTAGATGTTTTTGTTCAAGTCTTCAGCAACTTTAAATATTAAGTTTTAAAAATTTATAACCCACGCAAAAAATGACACATTTTCAAAACTCGAAGTTAACTCGAAAGACAGATGTTTTGTGAATATACTAAAATTTTTGAGAAATTCTATCATATCAGTATTTATTTTTTATAGTTTTTTGTTCAACAACTTAAAATATTAATTTTCAAAAGTTCATAAATTACGGAAAAAGTGACACATTTTCAAAAATTAAAGTTAGTTTTAAAAGTAGATGTTTTGTGATTATATTAAAAAAATAGATTTTTTTGTTCGTCTTCAACAACTTTAAATATAAATTTTCAAGAATTCATAACTTACGCAAAAATTGGTAAGTTTTCAAAAATCAAAGTTAACTATAGAGGCAGATGTTTTGTGAATCTACCAACATTTTTGAGAAAGTTTATCATATCAGTATTTATTTTTTAATTTTTTTTTGTGAAATGTTCAACAACTTAAAACATTAATTTTCAAAGATTCATAATTTACGGAAAAAGTGACAAAAATTTAAGTTTTATAGGTAGATGTTTTGTGGTCATATTAAAGAAATATAGTTTTTTGTTCAAGTCCACAACAACTTTACATATTAATTTTCAAAAATTCATAACTTTCGCAACTATTAACACACTTTCAAAAATCAAAGTTCACTGTAAAGGCAGATGTTTTGTGAATGTATTAAACTTTTTTGAGAAATTCTATCATACCGATATTTATTTTTTATATTTTTTTGTGAAGTGTTCAACAACTTAAAACATTAATTTTCAAAAAATCATAACTTAGGAAAAGTCTATCATATCTGTATTTTTTTTTAGATTTTTTTTCAAATGTTCAACAACTTAACAGATTTAATATTCAGCAACTTTAAATATTAAATAAATATTCAAAATTTTCATAACCCAAAAAATGAAAATATTTTCAAAAATCGAAGTTAGTCCTTCTGTATATTTCAGGAACTTAATTTTGTTTTCGATTTTTGTTTTGTAAATTATTAATTTACATAACTCACGGACAAATTGGCAGATTTCTAAAAATTTAAATTAGTATTAAAGGTAGATATTTTGTAAAATTTTTGAGAAACTCTATTGCAACAGTTCTTAGTTTTTAAGATTGTTTTGTTCGTCTTCAACAATGAATAATTTAAAAAAATTCTTAACACAAATAAGAAATGAATAAATTAAATTTTTAAGGATTTCAATCATATCTGTGACTATTTATCTTTCGATTTTTACATGTTCTATTTAATATTCAGCGCTAATTCGTACGCAAAACGTTAAACTTAACGGTATGTTAAAATAAGTTTAAGAAGTTCAATACAACGTTGACATTTTTTGCAATAACTTAAGGCAATTTAATATTGACGTAAGGAATAGTCTAATGTAAATTTGAATATCATATTACTGATTAATTGTTTAGGTTAAATGGCTTTATTTGGAACCGTGTCATCGCTACTATGTAGTAATTTGTATTAGACAATTGTCTGTTGGGAAAATAAATATTATTATTATTATAAGTATTTCCATATAGTAAAACAAGGGTCACGAATTTTAACATACCGTTAAATTTAACGTTTTGCAAACGAAATGTAGATATTCTGAAAAAAATTACATGATTTAAGTAGAAAATATATTCAAAACTGTAAAAACGATGCATCAGTGATGACAGATTAATTTTCAAAAATGAATTTAATAAAAAAATAATTCCGTAACAGTAATCGAGGATCAAGCATGGCCTGAAGATAATTAATAATGATAACTGAAGAATGTTGATGAGTTTTGTAATTATTTCATTTTGTTATTATTATTTATAACATTTTTGAGTTTTGTAACATAAATATTTTTATTTTATTGTTATATAATTAATCCAGAAACACGATTTTATACTTTATATTCTCATATTTTCTGGCGGAATTTTAGCGGAATTAGCTTGGCTTTCTGGCGGAAAAATCATGTGATCAATTGGCAATCATATGGCCAGCTCAAGGCGGCTACTATTTATGTACAATTTTTGGATGAATAAATAAATAAATGAACAAATGAATAATGTCAGACGTATACAACAACCACGGACCCGAGCGAATACTTCTCGATCCCCGAAAAATCTTTAGCCCGGGCTGGGATTCTAACCCACACGGCACGCGGTGCAATAATAAAACTTAAAAATGACTGTAACTCACATGCTTTTAGAAATAACTATGTCATTTGTGATATCGGATTAAAGAGAAAAAAATAGTCTTTCGAATGAGGTCATAGCCAACTATGGTTTCCATTTAAAAAAACATGTAAGTTTGCATCATATCTCGGAAAATAACCGCGTCAAAATTTTTTTGAATTTATTTTATTAAGCTGCGTAAAATTATCTACAACTTTGTCCTTTACAGTTTTTTTTTCTGTCATAATAATCGAGATATATTTATTTGAAAAAAATTGACACTTTTTACATTTTTCAAAATATCTAGTTTCCCTTCACTTTTGAAAACTTTGAAAGTGTTATTTTATTGGACTCGTAAAACTACACTTCTTTTCCCATTTAGCCGTTTCTCTATCTCTTATAGTTTCCGAGATCCCCAAAGAGAACATCGAAAAAAACTCATCCTTTATATCATTATTATTAAAAATCAATGTTAATTGTAAAGTTGTGGTTGAAAGACCTAGGTCGATGGCCTGTTGTATATCGATGTATCTCGAGTACAATAAACTGTTATACTACTTGTAAAGTTAAATGTATTATAATTGCATTAGAGTTTTTAAGGAATTCAATTATATCAGTATTTTTTTTCTATTTTTCTTAAAAATAATATATCAAAAAATTCACAACACGCAAAAATTGATACATTTTCAAAAATCGTAGTTAATTCTAAAGGCAGATGTCTCGTATCATATCAGTATTTTTTTAAACATTAATTTTCAAAAATTGATTACATCCAAAAATTAACACATTTTCAAAAATGATAGTTAGTTTTAAAGGCAGTCGTTCTGAGGATGTACCAAAATATTTGAGGAACTCAATTTTGTTTACGATTTTTGTTTTGTTTAAGTGTTTAATAAAAATGGACGCGTTTTCAAAAATCAAATTTAATTTTAAAGATTAATGTATTATTATTGCATTAGAGGTTTTTTTTAGGGAATTCAATTATATCAGTATTTTTTTCTATTTTTCTTTGTTAAAATATTCGACAACTTAAAAAAAATTAAAAATTCATAACTTATTTATTATTTATACAATTTCAAAAATCGTAGTTAATTCTAAAGGTAGAATATCAGTATTTTTTAAACAATAATTTAAAAAAATTTATTACATCAAAAAATAAACACATTTTCAAAAATTACAGTAAAAACACAGTACATTGCTTTTAAATCAATGTAAAATGTAATAATTATAGCAAAAATATTTATTGTGCGCACCCTGTGAGGATTGATAAAAGTGAGTAATTTTCCGTGTGAGCATTTTTCAGTGTGAGCAATTTTCGTGTGCGCAATTATCACTGTGCGTTATTTTCTGTGTGCGGAGTTTTTCGTGTGAGCATTATTCCGTGTGAGGAGTTTTCGCTGTGCGCAGTTTTCGCGTGAGCAGTCTTCCTGTGCGGTCATGTCTGGTCATGACATACCTTCAGCGGCATTACCAAACCTGCTTCCTACTTCAAAATGCATTTTTGCTGCTCCAGCCATTTCGTTTTCTCTCTCATGATGATGAAATTACTATCATCTGTTAAGCGAAAGATCGTACTACAACATACTCGTAATTAAAATCAATTGATAATATCATTATCACGATAAAATCTGACAAAGAGTGTATACATTTTTCTGGCGGACTCTGTATATACAAGATTTTTATTAAGAAAATACATTTATACAATTACAAATTGAACATAGGTTTTAAAAATGTGTTTATGTACTAATGAATAATCGAAATTTCTAGCTAGCTGAACTGTCCAGTTGATCCGTACTAATGAATTGATGAATTGTGATTGCAGGATGACACTCTTGATTTTACCGCAAATTTCTGGAATGAATTGCGATTAGGCAAAATCCGCTCATGCTAAAGTGCACGTGACTCTTGCAAAATAAAATGTATCCGGCCAAATTATATCCTCTGGTGATACTACCCCCAATAATTACACAGGGTGTCCTATTTTAAATTGCCACCCCAAATATTTCGAAACCTGAGCAACTTGGCAAAAAATGTTTCAGATGAAAGTTGTAGAGTTCGGGGGGGACATTTGCTAGTGAGCTTGAAAATGACTTTGGAGCTAATTTTCAAGGTCAAACGAAGGTCAACTTTGATTTTTCCAATAGAACCCTCTATTTTTTATTGCGGGATCGTATTCTACGGGAAAAAATACAAACTTTTTGCAGGGAACGTTTCTTTTTTCTATTGCTTTTTTTAAGAGTTTTTTCACAAATTTTTTCTGCCGAAAACTACGCATCTAGCACCATTGCGAATTACCCCAGCTGTCTAAACTCAAAATTAGCACCATAACTATATTAATTCAACAGCTGATCCGAATCATCGATAATAACCTCAGTTTTTCCATTCTTTGATAAACGTTTATAGCGTATCCACCGATGGATTAGACTTTTTTGACATCTTTAGTGACAAACACTATCTACGACACTTAAGGTTGGTACCGGTACACTTCATATTCATACGCGAATTCGCCAACAGGCACATTATTGACAGTTTGTTATTGTTATTGTTTTTGAGTTTTAACTATTTTTTAATTTTTTTAATTTCTGCCCTGGAGAGAGTTATTCGGCAACCTAGTGGGATGTCTGCCTCAAGACCGGGAGACCCCTTCTGAAATAACACGAAATAAGGAGCTAAATTTGAAAGTATAAACGAAAAATAAACGAAAGTACTGGAATGACATCGCCAATAAAATTTCTTGGGAAGTCCACAAACAATGCACTTCCGGCCCATTTTGTTAGTATAAGGAGATAATTCAACTAAAAACGCACTCACGGAATAAACTGTAAATAAATGACAGCTAATCCAGGTTAAATAAAGGTTAAATATTTGAGCTTTGCATGATGGACCGACTACTAAAGTTCATTAAAGAAAATAACATTCTCAGCGAAAAACAACATGGGTTTTTGAAAGGGCGATCAACCATGACTGCTATTCACTCCTTCTACGATACTGTTCTTAAATATCTCGACAGTGGAGAAAACCCGATTGGATTCTTTTTAGACTTAAGTCGCGCATTTGACTGTGTTGATATAGATATACTATTGGAAAAACTAAACTTGTACGGTGTGAGAGGGGTGGCATTACATTGGTTTCGCACGTATTTACAAGATAGAAGGCAACGAGTAAAAATAATAAAAAATTGCAAAGTTTTTTTATCTGAGATCTCAAATATCCGACTGGGTGTTCCGCAAGGATCAATTTTAGGGCCAATTTTATTTATTTTATTCATAAATGATATCACTAATGTAGTGCCTAATGATATATTCATTTATGCTGATGATACAACTACGGTTGTTAGCGATCGTGATGAGCGAGAATTGCTAAACAGATGTAATACAACCCTCCTTCGCTTGTACAATTGGTTTTTGAAAAACAAAGTATTACTTAACACGGACAAAACTTCGTATATAAGATTTCAGACAAAACAGTGCAAGGCTGATTTGAATATTAATATCAATTTAAATGATTTGCCGATTAGCTGTAGTGATACTGTCAAGTTTTTGGGGCTGCAAGTAGATAATCAGAATGACTGGAAATATCAGTGCAATAGCGTTATTAAATCGTTAAATAAAACTTCTTACCAAATCAAATGCCTAAAAACAGTAATGAATACTCAACAATTAATCCATATTTACTACGCAAATGCTCAGTCTCGATTGGTATATGGATTATGCATTTGGGGAGTATCGATACATTGGCGTTCCGTGTTTGTTGCTCAAAAGCGGCTCATCAGATCAATTGCTGGTATACCACACAACCAATCATGTCAACCTTTTTTTCGCAAATTTGAAATTATGCCTTATCCGTGTCTAGTCATGTATGAATTAATTTTATATATATTTATAAATAAGCACCAATTTTTAACAAATAATCAAGTGCACAATTACATCACAAGGCAAAACAATGACATCCACATCGCGCACTGTCGCCTAAATATTAGAAAATATTCCCCAGATATCTTGGGACCTAAATTATTTAATAAATTACCTGATGATTTGAAAAACATCACATCGAAAAGTATTTTTAAGAAAATGCTAAAAAGATATTTACTGTCCAATTTATTTTATAGTTTAAATGAAGTAATTATGTAAATTGTATTAAATTTATTGTAAATTATATAAATTATATATACTTTTCTCACATGACGCATCCAATACTGTATCATTTTTGTATATTATGTATATAGTCAATGGAATAAAGATTTATTATTATATTATATATTAAGTAAGGTTACGTGTGGGTACCCGCCTAACGTACGTCGTAGGCTTGCTCGCTCGCTTCGTGATCGCGAGATAAATATCGTGCTAGGAACTAATGTACAATAGAAGGACGAGGCTAGAAAACGGCACGTTGTACATGTTTGCTTCATATGTGTATTACTTTGATTGTATACATATGGACTGCTATTCCCCCTCCATTGCTCATATGATCACTGGTCAAAAAGTTGTCCGCGAGCTGGAGCCCGATATAAGTCTCGCCTCGGAGCCGAAAATGGAGCGTAATTTAAAAACCGGAAAGCAATAAAAAAAAATGTCTCGGTGTATTCATCAGCAACGTGGAGAATGCAAATGCGAGCATATTTCGGCAACTCGGGTCCACTTTCCTGCCTGTTCTCTACAAGCAAAGCATAATTTGCGAAGTTTCGGATTTGATGGAAATCTAATACAGAATTTTAGGTTATAAGTCAAAAGTCAACTGACGTGTACATCAGCTGACGAGCATTATAACCGCGTTGGCATATATACGTGGACGTATTGCAGCCTTTCGCATAGCAATATTTTGACATGTTTATATATTCAAAGGTGTGAATAAATTGCAGTGTATCACAATATGCAACGCGAGCTCATAGAGTCATATGTCATAGACACAAAATAGCTACCAATTTAGTAACATACCGCAACCACTAGGGTCCCGCCGCGCCACCGTTGCTTGGAGACACATGAAGTTGGCGTTAGCAGTCCATATAGTATATAGTCAAAGATTCAGTCGCTAACAGACACATTATTGACAGTTAATTATTGTTATTGTTTTTGAGTTTTAAGGTTCGGTGATATATCCGCACAGGAAGACTGCTCACGCGAAAACTGCGCACAGAAAACTGCGCACAGCGAAAACTCCGCACACGAAAACTCCTCACACGGAATAATGCCCACACGGAAAATGCCGCACATAGAAAATTACGCACTGTGATAATTGCGCACATGAAAATTACTCACATTGAAAAATGCTCACACGGAAAATTACTCACTTTTATCAATCCTTACAGGGTGCGCTCAACAAATATTTTTGGTATAGTTATTACATTTCACATTAGTTAAAAAAAAAAACAATATACTGTGTTTTTAAAAGTATAAATGTCTAATATATTAATTTGAATAAACAATTTAACGATAATGCCATCACAGATATGTTAAATTTGTTATCTTTTCGGTTTTATTAAGGTTTGATCATTTAAAATCTAGATTAGAATTACATTTTACTACATCTATATGCATGTGTTTGGAAGACTCTAATAGAGGGTTGTAACACTCCAAAGCTTAAACTACATTTACGCCACAGAGCGTGTATTAATAAACGATTGATTCTGCTGTTTCGTATATTTCAATTTTCACAACTTCTCTGCCTGATAAAATGAAAGTATTTTAAAATCCAGTGAAGGGGTGTAAATAGATTTTCAAGAAATCATAATCTAGAATGCATTTCTAGTTATTCTAGAAAGTTTAACGTCGATAGCTATTATTTTTCTATTTTTTTTCGAGTTGGCGAACTTGTTAGAAATTTTCACAACTTTGCCTCCTGATCAAATGAAAGTATTTCAAAATTCAGCGAAGGGGTGTAAATGGATTTTCACTAAATCATAATTTCGAATGCTTTTCTGGTTAATCTAGAAAGTCGCACAGTGTGGCCGATTGAGCAAAACGCGGCCATCCGCGGGGCGGGAGGGTCGTTTTTCAACTTGAATTATTTAAAAAACTAAGTACAGCATCACGTTCCTCATACTTTGGAACCTCGAAGTCTAGAATTTCAACGAAGTAGTGTTTATGATTAATGAGTAATTAATTCGCAAACATGGGCAATTTCAATAAGTGAATTTTGAACGAAAATCAACGCGCGTTTAAATAAACATATTTTCGTAATGGTTTAAAATATGTATCTATTGTTTTTTTCTGTAAAAGTTAGATGATCTCTGCTTCAGATAAATAAAGAACAAAATGATTATCATTATTATTTAATAAGTTATAAATTTATGAAGTCACATAATTTTAAAATATAAATTTTAACTTTGCGAAACTCGCAAAAACGTATTTCAAATTTGTCCAACCTATAATTAGCATTAAAATGTAGCCCCAAGTTTTGTCTACAAGAGTAAATCAATATTTTTCAAATATCGAACCAACTCCGTGAGAAAATGAATTTTTAATGTCGCGAGGCGGGCCAAATCGTCAATCGCGCGAGGCAATAAGTCGACTGAGCTGGAAGATATTCACGCGGCAACTCTTTCTTATAAAAATATTTGTTATTACCACTAAAGTGATCAATTTTTTTTCGAATAGCAATCCATAATAAATATATACTTTACAAAGAAAATGTGTATAATATTTTTTTTTTAATTAAAACCTAAAAATGTATGTTCCGTAATTATATACCGGGTGTAACTGAATTCTGGTAGACCCCAAATATCATTTGAATGTTTACATAATTTTTTATTAAACTTTGTATGGCTTTTTAAGGAATAAAGTGTGTCGACATGTGGACTTTTAATAAAAATTCCACTTCCGGTTTAACCGGAAATTAACTTAACTTTTCTATTTCAAATAGAATACCTTGTATATTTTTACATAATTTAATTCGTCTCTAAATTCTGAGTTTTGAAATGTATCATAAGTGACCTTTTGGTTGTTTAAATTGATTGTTTAAATTAAATTTAAATAAAAAACAAATTTAAACTAAATTTATAGACAAATTAAATTATATAAAAATATACAGGGTGTTCTATTTGAAATAGAACAATTAAGATAATTTACGGTTGAACACGAAATGGAATTTGTATTAAAAGATCACATGTTGACATACTTTATTCTCTAAAAACATCAAACTGAATTTCATAAAGATTTATGTAAAAATGCAAATGATATTTGCTATATCTACCAGAATTCAGTAACACCCGGTAATTGACCCATTTCGCTTCCATTTTAATAGTTATACGGTCTTAAAATTTCGAATAGTACTCATTATCTAATTAAAAAATCAAAATGTGTATACCTTAAACGCCGAAATAATCAATCTCTTCGTCTGAGTTAAAATCATCCTCCGATTCACTACTAATCACGCATTGTTCATGAAGGGGGACAGCTTCTGCTGGAATTATTTTCCGTTTCATTTTTGGAGTATCATGTTTTAAGGAAATATATGGATCTGATGATACTAGGAGCATATTAAATAAGTCCGTTACTGTATTCGCCCATGAATTTTTCCTGGTGTGATTTTCTCGCAGTTTCCTATATATTTTATTACTGGCTTCTTGGGCCTCTTCAGATAATTGTCCAATGGGTAGCATAAAATGTTTTAAAAACTTTGATCCATGCATCAATATCTTGTGAATGCTTACAGGCATTCGATACCATCCATACAATTGCACGAATAGTTTGGCTGTTTCTGATGCATATTCATCAAATCTTTCTGGGTTGATGTTGTACCCACTCGAAAGAACAATCAAAAAGATAGAAAACCTTTTAATTAATGTTTCATCTATTCCTGTTATGGATGCAACTTTTTCAGGATTTCTGAAAAATTTTCTGGCTACATTTCCAGTATTTGATGTACCTCCACCTTGTACTACTGCATCCACTTGAATTCCTAGCTCTTTCCGCAACAACTTCTGAATATTTTTTTTACGGAGATTGATAGTGTTTCTTTCATCTGCAGTGGCACCATGGGTTCTGGGTTTTTGTAACTCCAATTTATAGGATATGTGTAAAATGCATTCCAGAAACTTAATCCATGCGTGCATATGCCAGATTTTCAGCAGCAATAGGCAATTCTTTAATGTTTTCCAAATTGTTCATATTTTTCGGTGAACATTTACAAATAAAACAATTTGTACTTGGAGTTCCAGTTAGTGCGTTTATAATTTTTCCATCTACCATTGTAAAATGTAATACAAATTGAACTTGAACTAATTTACCATTTATTTCTGTATTAAATACAATTAAATTCTCTACCTCTTTCTTCATTAAATCAACTTCTTCCCTGATTGTTGTTATTGTTTCTTTAAAATACCTGAATTTGATTGGTCTACAAAAACATGTAGATGATGATTTCTCATTATTCCACAGGATTTCATTATTATTTGTAATTAATCTCAGTGGTACAATTGAAAAAAGAAATACAGTTTTGTCTGTAATGTGTTCATCGTCTGAACTACTATCATTATGGTGCATCTGCATATATTCATTATGACCGGAACTCCCGTCACAGCCATATTTCAATATCATTTTAATTTCATCGAAATCATCCGTATTTTTAAAGGCAAGCCCCTCTACTAACCGTAAAAAAGTGTGTTCTAGAAGATCTTGTAGCCGGACTGAGGCACCTGTAGTAGTCGTGGTAATATTATTCGGATAACATCTTTTTTTGCCTGCTGTACCATTTTATATGATGGTAAAACATTTTTAAATCCACGTGAATTGAGTTGTTTCCTTAATTCGCAGTAACTACGGACACTCATTTTAGCAAGCAGCATAAGGGCTAACGCTTCGTCCTCATTAAATGGCCTTGTTTCTTCACCACGTGATAATCTTCTATAACTACTCAGGAGGTTATCCATATTTTGAGGTGATTCATTTATAATTTTAGTGACAATTTTTGCTGCTTGGGGTTGTTTTTGTTTTCGTAAAACATTACCGGCAGCCATTAATATTTCATCGGAGCTTTTGTTTTGTACGATTTCCTGAATTTTTCTTCTTTTACGTCTTATACTTAATTCTTCAAATTGCTTTGATGTACTCGGCATTGAGTGTAGATTTTCCAAATCGCTACACATTTTATCAAATGACTTTGATGTGCTTCCCGCATTGAATCGGGATTTTCCAAATTATTATTACCTTCCTGGAATGACCTTGAAGTACTTGGTATAGGAGGGAGATTTTCCAAATTACCTTGGCTTTCGACAACAGTTTTAAATGACAGTTTTAACCAAGATTCGTGTTTATTAATAAAATGATTATAACTGTATGATGCAGCTTTCCATCTTAATTTCAATTTAACACAAAACATACGTAATTTTCTATCGAGACCAGGATAACCAGCTTCTGGTACGACTTTTAATAATTCAGTTTTTAACAATTTTTGTGTGGACTGGGATGTTACACATAATCTATCCTTTTGATTATACCAAATGTGGAAAAGTTCATAGTTTGTAATTTTATCCATATTTATATTTACACAATTGTCTCTGTATTAACATTAAATTTATTACAAACTAAATTACCACTAAATTTGTATCACTTAAACTATTTATATTTACACTATACTAAACAAACACTAAAACTATGGTAATGTCAAAAATATTAATTAGGGTCTTAGTTTAGAAAAGTCAATAATGAAATAATAATAGAAAGAGGCTCGGTTATTATAATGCACACGCATCGACAAACGAACGAAAACTGATATAAAAATCCCTTGAACTGTGAAAAACACAGGTCCACTTGACACCCCTTGGAAACAAAAAAAAAACTAAGCCCTTGAAGTGCAGAACACAGACGTAAACACTACATATACCAGAGTATTATGTGATTAGTAGTGAACCCGAGGATGATTTTAAATAGACGAAGGGAGTGATTTATTCGGCGGATAAGATATGCATATTTTCAATTTTATTAAATGCTATTGGGATTATTGGAATTTTTAAGTCTGTATTAACTATTAAAATGGACGCGGAACAGCTGAAAACTCGTCTTACAAAAATGATTTAATTTTTATTATAATTGGTGCAACTTCAATAAAATTGTTACATGTAATAATGAAAATAGGTAGTCGAAATATGATGGTATTGGTTAGAATACGGACAATTGTTTCTTTCAGCTTGACCCAAGCGTTTAATCGTGTAAAAATACATTTTATTGGTTTTAATTTATAAAAAAAGTATTATACCTATACACTTTCTTTGTAAACTATATATTTATTAATGGATTGCTATTCGAAAAGATTTTCATCACTTTTGTGGCAATAACAAATATTTTTTATAAGAAAGCGCTGCCGCGCAAATATCTTCCAGCCCAGTCAACTTATTGCCCCGCGCGATTGACGATTTGGCCCGCCTCGCGACATTAAAAATTCATTTTCTCACGGAGTTGGTTCGATATTTGAAAAATATTGCCTTCCTATTGTAGTCAAAGCTTGGGGCTACATTTTAGTGCTAATTACAGGTTGGACAAATTTGAGATACGTTTTTGCGAGATTCGCAAAGTTAAAATTTATATTTTAAAATTATGTGAATTCATAAATTTATAACTCATTAAATAATAATGATAATCATTTGGTTCTTTATTTATCTGAAGCAGAGATCATTTAACTTTTACAGAAAAAAATAATAGATACATATTTTAACCCATTACGAAAATATGTTTATTTAAACACGCATCGATTTTCGTTCAAAATTCACTTCTTAAAATTGCCCATGTTTGTGAATTAATTACTCGTTAATGATAAACGCTACTTTGTTGAAATTCTAGACTTCGAGGTTCTAAAGTATGAGGAACGTGATGCTGTACTTAGTTTTTTAAATAATTCAAGTTGAAAAACGACCCTCCCGCCCCGCGGATGGCCGCGTTTTGCTCAATCGGCCACACTGTGAGCTCAAAAATTAAAATTCAAGAATAACACTCCGTCGCGCTGTTAAAATCTAAAACACCGAACAAACTCACCGGTGGAACTGGAAAATTTTGCCAGGTGCGAACCGCCGAATCATTTGACCTTTGCCCCGGAGGCAATTAGTATCCGGCGTAGATGTTTGCAAAAAACACATTATTTCGTCGTCTGTTATCAATCCTTATCCACGATGCATGAACGCATTCCAGATTAAATTTCTTTTTAGTCATTGAAAACCGTTCGATTCGGCAGTTTGCCTTCCACCGAGTGAGTGTTCGCGTGGTTTAGTGTGTGCAGAAAATTGAAAATTGCATTCATGGAAATTGATTATCAGTAATGAAGATAGTTCCTACTGTTAGTAAGCGATTAAATGAAATTACTTAAACTTTATTGAATGAATTTTTCAATGCGACTTAACAATATCTCTCAACACAACTAACGATAGGAGTAGAGAGACCATCAGGTCAATAGCTCATTGATAAATGATATCTTATAATCTTATAATTACATTTACCTTACTAAATACTTGCAGTTAGCTTTCTCACCATCAAATGGGTTTATTTTCTGGAGCTTAAATAATTAATTTAAATGATTCAATGATTAATTTTTGAAATCGTAAAATTTTCTATTTTGGTGTGTTGCTGTTTCTTTTCAATCTCGGATTTAGCACTCGTTTTTATTCGAAATCAGAAATCTATAACTTTTTCAATTAATTTTAAACTCTTAAAACGAATTTCTCCTTAGATTATTTTTTTCTATTCTTATATGCAATTTTTGTTTTCCCATTTTCAGTTTGGAAAATTGCTGTTTTCTTTTAACCTAAGATGAGAAATTAAAAATGTTTATTTTTTACATAGATGTTGAACTTTTAATAAATTTTTTACAACTTTTATATTCGTAAAATGCATATTTCGTTTCCCCAGACAAAGTTTAGAATGTTATCATTTGTTTTCAGCTTTAATTTGGCAATTATTTTAACGGAAAATCAGAAAAGTATTGTTCTGTTTATAGATCTCAATCTTTTAAAGCAAATTCGGCTGATGAATTCAATGATGGGTTTGATGTAGAAGTTTAATTTTGATTGGAATTTAAAACTCGTTACTCTTGTAGAATTTTACAAATTCTACTGCAATTTAATATATTTTTTCTGTTTTTTTTTTATCATAGAGTACAAATTTTAAAGTTTAAATGAATTTAAAATTCGTTACACTTGTAGGATTTTACAAATTTTATTACCTAACTTAAAATATTATATTTCAAAAATTGACTCGATTTCAAAAATAAATACTAATTTTAAAATTAAATGTATTGCATTAGAGTTTATTTAAGGAATTCAATCATACCAGTATTTTTTTCTATTTTTCTTAAAAAAATATATTAAAAATTCACAACTCACGCAAAAATTGATACATTTTCAAAAATCGTAGCTAATTCTAAAGGTATATGTTTTGTATCATATCAGCATTTTTTTAAACAATAATTTTCAAAAATTACAGTAAAAACACAGTACATTGTTGCTTTTAAATTAATGTGAAATATAATAATTATAGCAAAAATATTTGTTGTGCGCACCCTGTAAGGATTGATAATTTTCCATGTGAGTAATTTTCATGTGCGCAAATATCACTGTGCGGTTTTTTTCTGTGTGCGGAGTTTTCCGTGTGAGCATTAATCCGTGTGAGGAGTTCTCATGTGCGGAGTTTTCGCTGTGCGCAGTTTTCGCTGTGCGCAGTTTTCTGTGCGCAGTTTTCGCGTGAGCAGTCTTCCTGTGCGGATATGTCTGGTCACGGAGTTTTAACTATCATATTTTTGAATTCCTGCCCTGGAGAACGTTCTAAACGATGTGAGTGCGATTTTCGTAATAGATTACAATTACAATTTTTACATTTCCCGCAAAGTTGCGAGAGTTGTTCGGCAACCTAGTGGGATATCCGTCACACAAGTTGTCAAAAAAGTCTAACCTATGGGTGGATGTAGTATACTCGGTCTTTTTTATTGGCCAACCAGATCTGGTGATTTTTTTATAATGTTGGATATTTGATTGGATACTCTGGTTGTAATTCTTGCCTTCAAAATAAATTTGAGGTTATGTTTTCCACATGGTTGCCATGTGCTTAATTACCCTATCATACAGATTCATTAATTAACTGTTCTGTACTTGTACCCCCTCGACTTTTAAATTGGAATAAAGTGGACCTACTGCCCTTAAAACCAAATTGTTCCCAACTGTTCATCTAAAGTCTGTCGATAGAGAAATATTCCGATTTAAAATTGTATTGCCAAATCAGTTGTTGCAAATCTTTATACTTAAATATTAAATATTATTATTATTAAAATTATACTTCAAATTCAAAAACTCAGTTTACTCAAAAATTAAAGCGATTTTAAAAAAAACTTATTCTTTATAAGTTGTTTATTTTGGTATTCTCTACAAATATCATTTAGTAAATTTGTTTAACTATTATCGTTTCATAATTATAAACTAAAAATAAAAAAAATAATAAATTTTTTTCTCGATTAAAAATGATTTCATCAAAAATATTTTCAAACAAAAGATATTCATTTCTTTATTGTCTTCTATATTTTTTTAAATGTTTTTGTGATATTTTTCATATTTAAAAAAATATTGGAGAAAAACAAAAAAACGGTTTAAGTAAGCGCCCACTTCCGTTGTACGAAATTTTACTAAAAGCTTTACAGTTCTTCGGATTATTAAATTAGACTTATGTTTAAAGTTCCATATTAATTGCTCTATTAGTTTTTGAGATACAGCGCGCACAGACACACACACACACACACACACATACACACACACACACACACATACATTCACACACACACAGACACATTTTTTTTTTGTTGGCTGCATTATTGCTTCCGAATGTTGAATTTTGTAAGATATAGATAATAATATTTTTTTGTCAAATAATTAATCAATGTCACGATATGACAAACAGTAGGAACACCCAAATATTCAAAGAATCTAAGAAAAATAAATCCCAATTCTGGTTGGCCAATAATAAAAACAACTTTTGGTGCCAGAACTTTTGAAACGGATCTAAGGACAGAGTTTAACTATAACTGCTGCAATAAAACCCTTTTAATCTAATTTTGTATAACCCGTAACACTAACATTCTTTAAAAATCCTCAAATATCTTCTCATTATAATATTTAATTGTGCGAATCACATGTCACTGACTCAGATTTTTTACATCTAAGCAGTAGCTGCAGGGCGGGGCAGGGCAGAATGACCTCTCCTGGATAGCCCAGATAGTCTAACAATATTATGAGTGTGGCCAGAAAAGCAATCAAAAGCTTCAGCTAAAACGATTCTTTGATTTATTTCGAGTCGAAAATCCTCAGTAATTTTTTTTTTAATGTTTTGCATGTGGATTATTAGCTCAAAATTAATCTAAGATTAGGTTTACCAGTAGCGTCTTGCGGTTTTTTTCTATATTTTAAGTAGCTCGTGAGTCCTAACAAAGGACCATACATGAAGCTTTTCACTGTTTGCTGCCAAATCAACACCTCCTATAGGTAGCTTATGGGGTTCAACCAGTGACGGTTCGCGGGGTTTTTTCTGGTACGACCGAGGAACAAGAGGTGGTAATACAGATAGGTGCGGTCACGCAGCCAGCCGTCTCTGCAACTGACCCTACCTATCTGTATTACCACCTCTTGTTCCTCGGTCGTACCAGAAAAAACCCCGCGAACCGTCACTGGGTTCAACAGAGAATCAAACAACGTTTTGGATAGAGATTATTAACTCAGACTCAATCATAGAAGCTTTACGCTGTGTTTTGGTGTTGCCAAATCAACACTTAATATAAGTAGCTCGTACGGCCCAACAAATGACAATTCAACTTTTTTGCATAAGGATTATTAACTTAAAATTAATGATGTGGCCATCATGTTACTTTCTCCGATTTGATGGTATCACAGTTATTTAAATTTGCTGTAACTATTATCGTTTCATAATTATAAACCAAAAATGAAATTTTCAAATAAAAATGATTTTATGAAAAATTGTCTTCAATATGTATTGGAATGTTTTTGTAATATTTTCCATATTTAAAAAAATATTGGAAAAAAACAAAAAACGGTTAAGGTAAACACTCACGTCTGGCGTACGGAATTTTAGGAAAAACTTTTCTGTTCTTCGGATTGTTAAATAAGACTTATGTTCAACACACACATACAGACACAAAATTTTTGGAATGGCATCATATTTCACGTTCAACAGTTAAATAATTACTATTGAAATACATTTCCTAGACTAAAATCATAATTTTTGTAATCTTAAGATTCCGAGATTAAATGAATTTTCTAAATATATATTTTTATTCATTCCAATCATTTGCATAAAATTTATCTTATAGGTCTATCTGTTGTTATTTTAATTTACAATGGTAATTTTTAAAATTACCCCATAGTCTCAAAACTTCTCGCAAAATATTTAAAATATGTATAAATATAGTTTAGTTTAGTACACAGAAAAGTTTAGGATTAAAATAACTTGCCACTAAATTCAATTGTTTTAAGAAAATAATATAAAAATCGCTACGGCATAATTAATTGCGCAAATGGATATCTAACATAGGCATCTCAACATTTACGCGTGTTCTACGGTTGCATAATTTGTATGTATGAAATTATATAAATTTTATGGACTAAAATAATGTTATTAATTATATTTAATATGCTAACTAATTATAATTTTGAATATGTGCACCGGCTATTTTGTAACGTTTGATTTTCCATCTATATGAGAAGACTAAAGCTGTGTTCGTGATAAATTGAATCATAAAAATAAAAGTTGCGACCGTTACTACGTGTTAATCCATGTCTTCTTAGTAATAATAATAATTTTTATTTGTATTAAAAATACAAAGTACTTCACAGGTCAAAAAAGTATACATATACAGTGTGTTTCAGAGCTCTGGGAACGGTCAATCACGTGCCTTTTTTTGAAAATTTTGAAAAATGTTTTATACAAAAGCAGTGCAGAATAGTGAGCTGCACGCCCTAAAAATATTTAAATTCATACAGGGTGTCTCATAACAAAGTTACAGACCAAACTTATGTTTTTTTTAATGGAACATCCTGTATATTTTAGCATTTTTGGTTTCCTTATTACTTGGAGATTAAAATGACCTAGGTTGTGGGGATTGAAACCACGCCTTTTTCGTGTTATTCAGTTGTTTGTTCAAAAATTTGAACAAAATTGTTAAAGTGCTCCCCTGAAACTAATAAAGATAATTCATTCTAATCAGTGACGGTTCGCGGGTTTTTTTTTGGTACGGCCGAGGAACAAGAGGTGGTAATGCAGATAGGTGCGGTCACGCAGCCAGGTCACATAACTCACCGTATTATACAGGGTGATAGCTAATCGCAAACTGCACAATTTGTAATTTTTTTCAAATAGAACTCCCTCTGTATTATTTCATAATTTAAAAGTAAGCTTTCGTTTCATGTAAGGTTTCGTAGCTTTCTCAGAATGTAAAAATACTTAACTGAATACCCTGAGCTTTTCATTTGTAAACCAATCGATCAAAAAAGAAAACAAAACAACGCACATATCCATATATCCCAATTTCATGTATAAAATCCGTTTTACTTATATAATTTATTATTATTAGTTTCATACACTAAATTGTCCCAAAAAATGAGTCAATTTTATAATCTGACTCATTTTCTGAAACAATTTACTCAAAGAAACTAGACAATTTAAATTGCACAAGAAATTAACTCATTCCTCGTTAATTAGTTGTGTAGTGTAAAACGGCTTTAACTTTAACAAGTTTTTCAGAGAGAGCAAAATAGACGAACTGAATTTTTTAATGACTGGGATTTTTAAATAAAAATACTCATTGCTATTTTTGACATTCTCTATAATTATTGTTAGTGTCAATTTTAGATATAAGTTTATGAGAAAATGATGTTTAATTCCTCTTCAACATTTGTTACAGAGTTTTTTTTTAATAATTATGATTGTCTCCACTGAACCTGATTATTAAACACCTTAATATATCTAAGATTTCAATTGAAATAATCTTAGCTAGATAAGTAGACGAAACATTACAAATGTATAAATGCAATGTAATTATTTAAACACATTGGTTTAGTTAACTTTTATCATTTAGCTCACGTTAACACACATATGCAAAAATTGTTCCTTTATAAATGTCTACAGTTCTCGAATTTTATTGAATCATTTGCAAGAAAGTAAGTTGAGGGGTATAAAACTACACAAAATACCGAACGATTTTTTTTTAATGCATTTGTATGAATAATTTAATTAGTAGGAATGCGAAACTACGTATCTTTTATATTACAATTCAATTTTAAACTACTATTAAAATAAAATAGAACTGTAATAAATATCACATTTATAACTAATAATAGATTCGAACCTTTATATAATTAAATATTTTGAAATTATTTCAATGAAATCTCTAAATTCCAACAAGAATATTTGGAACTTTTAACGTTACATGGTAGGCATCCCAATATACAAACAAGCAAATATGAATTCAAAAAAAGGAAATATAGCCTGAATATATAAATATTCACCCTGTTCGTAACTCTGCAACAAGTAAGGTTGTTTCTATTTTATTTAAGCAAATATGAATTCATGCTTTTATAAGCGCAGAATCATATTTGAATTTACACATTGTAATATAATAATCTTACGGGATAAAATTAAAATTTTTTGTGCGACACACTTGATGATGAAATTTTAATTGGGGGTATAATTAAAATAAAATTTTCCTTTGGTTTTATTTTATTATTTGCAGTGTACTGCAGTGGCACACTCGGTATTTAATTTTGGAAGGTGACGATGAGATATAAAATATATTTGTGCGAATTCATTAGATGAATATAAATATATATTTAAAGAATAAAATCAAACGCTATAAACATACAAATAAATATATTAATAATAAAAATTATCATAAATAATTATTTTTTCTTCTGGGTTTGGGGGACGGGACTAAGCTGCAGGTTACCCTGGTTGCGTCACTGATGACCTGCCACGTGTTTCGTTTTGTTACAACCATTTTCATAGGTTATTGCAATGAACACGATATTCAGTATGTTGTATACACTATTTATTACAATATCCTTTGACAATTGTTACAATAAACCGATACTTGTTTTACGACACTAAAAATAATAACATGAAATCAAACAATGGTTCTATTTAAATTAGACCCACAGATCTGTTACAAGCTCTTTTTGTAATACGTGAATGTTAGAATTTCCCTTGTATTTGTAAAACTATGTTGCAGTTCTAACACCACAACATATCCAGGGGGTCAATTGTCCCCTCTAGAGCCTAGATTTTTTAAATCGGTCGGAGTTTTATAAAGTTGTGGTGGCAATAAAAATAAATGAACATTTTATGGTATTCAGTGTTTTCTTAAATTATTTTGAATATTTGTTTCGAGCATCTGCAGGACACTACATTTAATATATTAGTGAATATATATTAGCAGTTGCGTCTCTAGGATGTAATTTTGACTGGCATTGCAGTATTTATTTATTTATTGTGAGAACTATTGTATTAATAATATGATAACTGCCTCCCATTTTAGTAGGACTAACTTTAGTCATGGGGGAGTTCTAATATTAATCAAACGTAACGCGAAATTTAAAGTGCTGCCCAATATAAATAATTTATCTACTGAAGCGCAGTGCGAATTATCGGCAATTCAATTAATTCCCGAAAACAAAACTGTTATTGTTATTTATCGTCCACCGCAAGGTGATTTTAATATTTTTTTAGATACTATGTCTGCTGTGTTAGATATGTTAGATATGGTAAACCAACATGTTCTGATTGGGGGGGATTTTAATTTACATTTTAATAATAAAAACCAAAGAGTGAACAGGCTATTCGATATTTTTAGATCGTATGGTCTTGCTAAAACGGTCGAATTTCCGACTAGAGGCGCAAATACTCTTGATAATGTATTTGTGAATTACAAGCCACATGGATTTAAGATTTTTCCACTAGATTTGTCGTCAGACCACAAAGGGATACATCTTCAGTTCCAAGAGGATATTCTTCCCGAACCCATAATTAGCAAGTCAATTAGACCGATCACCCAGTCAGGCAAACTTGCTTTTTTCAATACTCTAGATTGTACTGATTGGAGGAATGTTATAACGGAGGCTGATTGCAATAGGAAATATGATCTGTTTCACGAGACACTTATGTGTGCTTATCAAACAGCTTTTCCTGAAATTGAAGTAAAAACAAACTTACGAAGATTAATTATGTACCTTGGTTCACCGAAAATCTCCGGGAAATGAGAGAAAATCTAAATCTCATGCACGAGGCTACACAAAATAGCAACGATAATTCGCTCACTGAGATTTACAAATCGTATCGTATAAAATACAATTTAGCAATAAAATCAGCAAAAATTAAGGCTAATGATAATCTTATTGCAAACTCAAACCACAAAGCCAAGTCCATGTGGCAGGTAATAAATTCTGGTCGTAAAACTAAACGCAACTGTGATAATCTCTGTGGTATTAATGCGGAACAGTTCAACCAAGAGTTTATCTCACATTTAACTCATATTATTAACTCTTTTCAGAGCCCCAATATGGACCCAATATCTCTTTTGCCTAGTTTTCCAGATCTTAATTTTTCCTGTAGTACAATAACCTCCTCTACTGTGAGAGATGCAATCAATAGCTTAAGGAACAGTAAAAGTAAAGATATTTATGGGTTTACTTCTGACTTAATAAAATACTGCAAAGAGCCTATTTTATCAGCCCTTACTTCTGTCATTAATAAATGTATCGAATCTTCAACGGTGCCGCAAGCAATGAAGATTGCATCTGTCACACCGATTCACAAAAAAGGGGATATAAACGATCCCAAAAACTATCGAGCGGTATCTATTCTACCTATATGTGCAAAAGTATTAGAAAAAATCTTATTGATCCAGATCACTAATTTCTTTGAACAACATAAACTTCTCAACTCGGCTCAGTTTGGGTTTCGTAGTGGCAAATCTACATCTGATGCTATTCTGTCACTCACAAATGAGCTGCTTTCCGGGTATGAATGCGGTGAGTTCAGTATGACCTCCTTCTTGGACTTAAGCAGGGCGTTTGATTGCGTGAGTCACGACATTCTGATCGCTAAACTGGAGTGTTATGGGTTCGATAAGGCTAGAACTCAGGCTGTTAACTATGGTGGTGGTCACTCTAGTCCCCTGCCGGTTGAGTACGGTGCCCCCAGGGTTCTATCCTGGGACCATTGCTTTTTATTATCTACACGAATGACTTCCCAACACACTGTGAACATACTTTCAAAGTGATATACGCTGGTTGACAGAGCGGACACTATTGACGAGGCAATTCATCGTAGCCTCCTATCAAATAAGAAATGCGATGCATGGTTTAGCTGCAATAAGCTGCTGCTAAATAGTGACAAAACCACTCATGTGCTTTTCACGTTGAAAAAACACAACTTGCGCAATCCAGCGTCTGCGAAATTCTTGGGGATTCTTCTTGATCCATCCATGACATGGGGTTCAAATAGCGACTTACTTGCGAGTAAGCTTTGTACTAGTATTTTTCTCTTACGCACTTTGTCTCATTCAGTTTCGGCAACTATCCTTAAGACAACTTACTTTGCAACGTGTCACTCCATCCTCAGTTACAGCCTGCTGGTATGGGGTCACTCAACTCATCGCCATCGTATCTTCGGACTTCAAAGAAGAGCCGTACGTATAGTTGGTGGAATAGGCTATCGAGATGATTGCAGAGCCACCTTTCGTGAACTACGCATTATGACGTTACCCGGTCTGTATATAATAATAATAATAATAATAATAATAATAATAATAATAATAATAATAATAATAATAATAATAATAATAATAATAAACTTTATTGTCCAACAGGAAGAACCAAAATAGGACATCATCAAATACAAAAAAATATATATACAGCTAGGTATAGGTAATTCAGTGAAAAACTAAAAATTAAATTAACATGGTTAACACTCACAATAATGACAGCTAAAACAAATAAATTATAGCATTTATAAACTAAATAGTAATTTTAAAATAAGGGAAAAACTACAAAAGTTCACAGTTAAGCGTCTATAAATATGTCTTTATAATGCTCATTGGCATTACGGCTCATGTGTACAATAGGAGCCTTCAGCAAAATGTTAGTAGATGCAGTTGGTATATAAAAAGTAAGAGGTTGACGTGATGTTACACGAGGAACATTAAATTTAACTAAGGACAACAACTGGGGTGAATTTATGACCTTGCTTATTAATTTGAACATAAATAGTCTGCTACATCTATCTCTTCGCTCCGACAAGGAGGTACAGTTTTGTGCTAACAATAAATTATCATAAGTCATGGTCTGATCCGGGTAGACACCATTCATTTTAAAGCTTAGAAATTTGAGAAACCGCTTTTGTACACGTTCGACGGCCCAAGAATTGCTGGCATAATATGGATACCATATAAGTGAAGCATATTCTAAACGACTGCGAACCAATGCAAAATATAAAACCTTTATTAGACTAGTATCATTAAAATACTTAGAGGTACGCATTAAAAAGCCAAGCACCTTGAAAGCAGAAGAACTTAAGTTATTAATGTGATCTAAGAAGGTGAGCCTCGAACAAAACTCCCAGATCCTTCATCTGAATATCACGTCGAAGCACCACGTCATCGATCGTGTAATTATAAATAGCTGATTGCAGCTTGCGTGTATAAGTGACAGTAACACATTTATTAATATTTAGAGAGAGTTTATTATTGCTGCACCAGGTTACGATTTTAGTTAAATTTTGTTGCAGATCGATGCAGTCTAGTGAACTATTTATGGTTTTATATAATTTTAGGTCATCAGCGTATGCTAATACTGTGCATGATATGGATGTAATTAGGTCATCTATAAATAAGTTGAACAGCAGTGGACCCAAATTAGATCCTTGTGGTACACCAGAAGATGATAGAAACTTATGGGACTTGAACCCGTTAAAGTACTCATAATTTGTCCGATTATCCAGATATGATGCCAGAAATGTTACAAAATTCCCAGTCAGTCCAAATGCAGAAAGCTTATTCAGTAATATTCTATGATCAATAGTATCAAAAGCCCGCGAAAAGTCCGTGTATATAACGTCTACTTGACTGCGATTATCAAGAGCTTCACTAATATCCTGAGTTATTATCGCAAGGTTCGTTGTTGTTGACCGACCTGCAAAAAATCCATGTTGCTGCTGCGCAATGTAAGTCTTAGTATGATTATAGATTATTTGATAAATAATCTGTTCGAAAATTTTTGAGAAATTAGAGAGAATAGCAATAGGTCTATAATTTTTAATGTTGCTAGGATCCTCTCGTTTAAAAATGGGACTAATTACTGCCAGTTTCCACACATCAGGAAAAGTCATTGTATGTACGGAAATATTGTATATGATCGATATTGGTTTAGCGAGTATGAATTTACAGTCTTTTATAACAAACATCGGGATTCGATCATCTCCACATATGTTTGAGGTCTTAATGCGATTGATGCTTTTTATAACATCCGACTCCTGAATGGTTGACATGACTAGAGATTCCCGATTCGAGAAAACGTCCTGAGGTTTTATAAAATCCTTTTGAGAATATACACTAGAGAAAGCATCAGCAAATGCATTAACGTTATCTTGTGGTGATGAATAAGAAGCATAATCATCATGCAGCTGCCCAGGGATTCTAGATGTGCCATTCCTCTGATGGATGTACTTCCACAAATCTCTGGGATTAGTTTTGAGATTAGTTTCAAGCCCTTGAATGTAACGTTTGTACGCATCAGCAATTTGAATTTTTGTTAGTCGTCTAATTCTTTTAAATTCGCTGTGAAAAAAAATTGAACCAGTACGCTTCCATTTCTACCAATGCCTATTACATCTCAAAAACAATCACACGCAGTATCAAACTATTGGTTCAAATCACAATCACAATCACAATACGAGATATAAAGAAAATATCAACATCAAGCAAGTCAGGCTCTGCAAATCGCACAACGGGGCAAATTATTGGGCTCCTAATTTCTTTAATGCGCTACCCCCAGTTATCAGGGCGCTGCCTCAAAAGGAATTCAAGTCATACATTAAAGAATTAATTATCGATAAAGCCTTTTACTCTTGGGAGGAATTTTTAACATACTTTTAATTTTAAACTTTCGTAACATACTGATTATCAATCTAATCCCAATCAGAAAGTTTCTTAATTTTGTACTTTCTAGTATTTCCAATATGTTTATTTTTGTTTCTGTTTCTGTCTTCAATTTGTGTTATACAATTAATCTTAATATGTTGTTATGCAATGTTTCATTTTTAATCTTAATTATTTTATCCTTTTAATTTTGTAATACAAGTAGTCTGAGATTTTACTTGTTCGTCTTCAATTTATATATAAAATTAAGTTTAATACGTCTTTTATGCGATGTTCTTATTTTTTCATTGTAAATTTTAATTATCTTTCTTTTAACTTTGTACTAAAAGTATTCCAATATGCTAAGTGTCTGTCTTCAATTTTTACAAACTATTAATTTTAATATGTCTCTATGCAATGTTTTTCTTTTCATTCAAATACTAGCCTGCCTTGTATTTATTTATACATTTATACAATTGTCAGTGTTTCTCTTCTTTGACTTATGTAAAACTTTTAAGTTTCTGGCATGAATAAATTATAATTATTATTATTATTGATTTATTTATTTATTTACCTTACACATAGATAGTACATATTGGCGAATTCAAATGAAAATTAGTTTTTTGCAGCAGATATATAAAATGTATTCTTAGTTCTGCTATTTTATTATTATTATAAAGTCTTTATTTTCCTCAAACAATACATAACAACGCATACATACAATATACTACAGTAAAAACATAAGATATAAATTCAAGTGTAAGTATAATACATAGGACATAAACAATAGGAAAATAGGAATTCTGCATATATGTTTATAACATTGATGCTCTTCCACTCAACCCTTAACCCTTTGGCCTACTTTTCTTACGTCCGAATGCGTGCACTTTTAATAGCGCTCTAGTCGCGACGCACGTGTACCGATTCAACCCATGCAGACGCGACAGAATAGCACAGAAACCAGTCCGGCTGAGGCACGGCAGCGGCGTGCCCAATTGTATGCGCACAAATTCATGCTTTTTCATGGCACAACTGAAAACGTAAAATATGGACTTAAAAAAATTCTGTTTCGCAAGAAAATGCATTCATTGTGCAGCACTACCAACGCAAGCGGTGCGCCAGGAGTTGAGCTCGTGCTCGATTTGATTGGCCCAAGCGGCTCGCCACGATTTGAGCTCGTGCTCGATGTGATTGGCCCAAGCGGCGCGCCACGAGATATACTCGTGGTCGTTGTGTTTGGCCCGAACATTTAAACACGAGGAGTACTCGCGATTGTCAAAGGGTTAAAATTAAATTACAATCATTAGTATTAGTTAAATAGCTGTAAATAAGTAAATAGTTGTTTCTTAAACATTCTAATATTTTTTACGTTGCTACATGGTAACAAATTCATTGCAGTGATATTGTATGAGAACGTTTTCTTTAAATATTCGGTTCTGTGTTTGGGTATATTAATTTTTTTTCCATCGTATGTTCACGTTGTGCATCGAGTCTCTAAAATGTATGCGTTTATAAAGTGTTTCAGGTATTTTGTTATTAAGAATTTTCTTATAAAGCACAAATGTAAGGAGTTTGAAGCGATTAGACATACTCAACCAATTTAATTCTTTTAGTTTATGGCTGACCCTATCGTATTTTCTCAAGCCAAATATATAGCGTATACAATTGTTCCGCATTTTTTGAATACTGATAATATCAATTTTTCGTAAAAATAGAAAAAATACCTCACAGGCAAAATTGAACTGTGAGAGTACCATTGAGGTACATAGAATCTTCCTAGTTGAAATGTCAATAAAGCTACGCAAATTGTAAATAAGCTTTACATTGCAGAATGCCCTCTGCCTCATTCTCGCCACATGTGCACTAAAGTATAATTTATCATCAATAATAACACCAAGATTTCTGGCTGATTTCAGTACTTCGATTTTTTTACCATTGATATTGATATTAATCGGACTATTTATTGTTTTTATGAGGTCATAATTGCAAAACATAATTTTACATTTATTATGATTTAAAAGCAAGCTGTGCGCTTTGCAGCATCGCAAACATTCTGAAGATCTGTGTTAATATTATTACACGCAACAATGTGGTTAGCAGGGTGAAAAGATTGATATAACTCACTATCGTCTGCATATTGAATTAGCTTGCAGGTGGCCCCAAAATTGAACCTTGAGGGATGACGCTTTTTGCAGTTAAAATGTCTGAAAAATGACCTTTGATTTTAACTATTTCTTTCCTATGCAAAAGGTAACTTGAAAAGAACTCTAAACTATTCTCTGACATTCCAATATATCTCAAGATAGCAAGTAATAGACGATGTGATATTGTATCGAACGCCTTGGAAAAGTCGAGTAATACCATTGCTTAAATATATACAGTTAGACAACGCTTATGGAGGAACGGGAAAGTAAATATTTGATTTCTAAAGTTTCCGGCAGATGTCAGATAAATGCACATTTGATAAAATAAAGACGGAAGTGTTCTTTATTTCAACAAATTCAAGGAAATTTCGATCGCCCCCTGGATATCGATAGCGCATTTAACTGCTTTGACGTCATTGGATGCCATGCTATAAATGTCTGGGAGGTAATTAATTGATATTTATCACCTTTTTTTCTGATATCTGATTTTAAATATAAAATTGGTATAATTTTCTATTCATTTGGGCTGATTTGAGGACCGGGAATTCTTATATGTATACATTAGGGTAACCAACTTTTTTACACAAATGAAAAGAAACATTTTATTCATTGCAACAATAAAATGCACTATAATATGATTAATGCTTAATTGCCGATTAATTATTAATTAAATGAGTACTTTTCGATTGGATTCATATTTCTTCTCAGTGTATCATCTAACAATTCGTTCGATCGAAAACATAAATAGGGCCCAATATATTCTAAATATCTGAATCGTCCTATTGAATTTTACAGAGAGAGTATCAACATTTAATCTTGATTTCTCACTTGTCCAAAAGTTATTAGCAATTGAAAAACCGCTGCATTAATAAATGGCTGAATATGTTGATTTTCCCATTGTATTAATTTTTCTGAATTAAAATTTACATTCAGTCTTCTAATTTCTTTAAACAGGCAATTGTCGCCTAAATTAATGCCTGGCATTTCTTTACATAAAAAAGTAAGAGATTAGTCTTTAAATGTCGAAAAGGACAAGAAGGACACTTTGTACAGGTCAAATATCAAAAAGGAGGACATGTACGAAGACACTTTTTGGGGTCACTTTACATACAAGCATGCATACATCTTGCACATAAATATCACTAGACATCCATAATAGTGATGCTAACCTATTTATGTATTGTATATGAACTTGATACAAATTTTGAAATAACTTGGATTCCACAAGAAGTGGCATAATAATATTTTATGCTCGACATATAAAAAACTGGGACTACCCCGGCGGACTCCAGACTGTCATCCTGGATTCTGTCACGATTAAGAAAATGTCCTAGAGATTATGTCGTATTTAAAAAAGTAATTGTAAAAGTTTTATTATATATTTAAGTAAACTTGTGATAACTTTGAATAATTTTTAGTGAAAAAATTCAAAGATAATTTCTATTATTTACTAAAAATGCTTACCTTAATTTTTTGTGAAATTTACAAATGTACAATCACTTCATTTTCGAATAATTAGTTGTAAGTAAATATGAAGTTATGAAAATTGTAAAAAAATGCAATCAATTATTTGTATATAAAAAGTTACTCCTCATCCTCAAATTTGAATTTCAGCAGGAATGGAATGTAGGCTTGAATACATATATATGTATATTTCATTGATAGCTCGAGGGATGACTCATGGTATGGTCGAGGTAGCAGAGGTAGCAGTACAGATAGGTAGGGTCGATTGCAGAGATGGCTGGCGGTGTGACCTATATATATATATAGGTCACACACACAACTACAAAAGAAAGTATTTGTTTTGCATATTTTTATTAACATTTACATACATAGAAATAATTAAAACAATAAAAGCACATGTTTCGAATTCATTGATCCTCATCAGTACGATCTATCCACATTAGGAAATCGTATACATATGCTTTCTAGAACAGTTTTAAATTTAAAACTTACAAAACAAAATTTTAACTTCAAAACAATAAACAAAGCAAACTTTTCATAGGACTTCAAACATAATTTTGATAAATAAGATTAACCAGAATGTATTAATATATTGTTACACACCCCCTTTGCAAGAAACTGTATGGCACACATTGTATCAATTTTAAAAGTATAATATTTAATTAAAACTATATTATTTATAGCTTCAAGAGAACTAACATTTTGTGAGAATGAAGGGTGGCCCCTCTGTCAATTTTGTAATTGACATTAAACAAGATGTTATATTGATCATTAAACAAGATGTTATATTGATTTTACTTTTAAATAAGTGGTATTAACACTGCACAGCACATTTGTGAATTATGGAGAATGATTGAGTTTTAGTTGTATGAATGTTTGATTGACTAATCTTGACTATTATTCATGATATGGCTATTTTCTAAATGCAAAGCATAAATAAATTGAGTGGATATGATTTGAATAAAATTACTTTTGTTAACATTGACTTACATTTTCCCCATTATCCTTATTAGAATCTATTCAGTATAATTGGTTTCTCTAACTACCATATTTAAAATAAACCAGATAAACATTAAGATTTACAATTACCACAAACTTGTATTTGTCATATATTTTTAATTGCCAGCACACCATTGTATGGAAATTTAAAACCAAATTTTCACTTTTCCCATATATATTTATTTATGTTTCATAATATTTAATTTTGTATTGTGTTTATTAGATTCAAAAGTTTTTTGAAACTCCCATTTGCAGATCTTATAGATATTTACTTTAATTAATAAATCTATTATAAACTGTCGGTGCTTTCCACACTTCGTATCATTTATTTGGTAGGTACTTGATACATATTTATTTATTGTAGGAATTATTTTCTTCAATAAACGTTTTTTTTTTAATTCATCTTATGCTGTACTTTTGGATATAACTGACGAAACCTAGAAAGGCCTTTGTCACATATTTTAGCCATACCTTCAGTCGGCGTCCTTAAACCAATTTGTGAAGCGAGTTTAGTTTCATATGTTCTATAAATTAAAAGAAGTTCGTTTGTATTGTCTAAAATTTTATGCTGGGGCTCAATTAAAAGTTTTTCACAATCTATACATTTAAATTTGTCCATACACTTTTTTGCCAGATAGCCAGCAAAGTATACAACAGAACATTCCTCCAAGCCACTTCTTTCACTAATCTCATGTGAAGATGTTGATGATGGAATACTAATGGGATCTGAGTCTGTTTCTTCCTGTTTCAGTTTACTTAGAAATGTTTTCTTGTGACTTGGGGTTGCAATTGGAAAAGTATCTCTATCTGAAATATTTAAAACAATATCATCGTCTGGTTCACAATTTGCTTGTTCTGGAGGTGCCATTAAACTAAGTATTGTATTAATCCTAAAACTTGTCCGAAATATACGCACAGTTGGATTTCTATTGTATCCTCCCCTGTCTTATAATGGAAAAAAAGTTTTCAACTATATCTTGATTAAAACGTGATGTTAACAGGTACTCCTTTCCATTAATT
Organism: Ocypus olens; assembly: GCA_910593695.2. Taxonomy (NCBI): domain Eukaryota; kingdom Metazoa; phylum Arthropoda; class Insecta; order Coleoptera; family Staphylinidae; genus Ocypus; species Ocypus olens. The sequence goes on along the minus strand of OU343054.1, from coordinate 14,418,135 downwards.
TGTTCCATTTCAAATATGCTAAGCAATGAATTTATTGTTAAAAGTATGCCATCAAAGCATGGTGGACGACTTATTTTTTTGTTAATGGTTAATTTTGACAATATTCTGGAAAATTTCTTTGCTTGCCAACAAAGTTTCTTTAATTATTGGATTTCTGTTAGATAGTGCACAACGGTGTGGATTTGAATTATATAATGTTCTGCTGTTTAAACAATCAAATAGCCTATCCACTGCAGAAACAAATTCAGCAGTGTCAAGTGCCGTTTCACTAACCAAATCGCCACAAGCAACAGCTGTTTGTAAAGTTGCTGATACTGTTCTACTTAAAACTTGAAGAGCTAATTTTACAGAGAGTTTCTGAAATGAATTTGGGTTTAAATGGGCTGGTGTTATTTTAATTAACGCCCTTGCTGCAGCATTTTGATCAATTTCATATATTCTTTTGATGTCCTCAAAACAATTTTTTTTATTATTGTAAAGAAATGTACCATTTAACATGTTATTACGAATGCTTTTAAAAAGATGGGGTGTATCATAGAATGCAAAAACTTTCTGGCCTTCATGAACAAAAAATGGTTTATCAACAGAAATACCTGAATTCTTAAAAGCACTACGATTATTAGCACCCTGATCACATATTACTGCTTTTGGAATCAAACCCACTTTTTTAACTTCAGTAAGGGTTTGTTCTATTAATAGCTTAAGATTATCGTGCTTTACACCACTGGCTGAAACAAAATAAGCTAAAGGAATTTTCCATTTTGAGTATATTCCTCGTGCCTTAAACACAAGTGCTTCTTGTGCAGATTTTTGGAAACGCCCCAGTTGGCCCAAATCTTCCCAACCCTCTGTGAAGTCCATATCTTTGGAATATTCTTTACATTTTTTCAGAGCCATTTCATCAAAACATATAGTACACACTTTTTCATCATCTTGCATAGCATCAACTTTGATTTTAATTTGATTAAACAGGAGTGCATTAAATCCTGTTTTAAATTTAGATGTGCCGAGCCAAGTTCTTATTGTTGATACAGCTGGAAGAACAATTCCTTGACGTAGTAGATGTTTATAAGCTGAAGGTGATTTATAGTATAAACTAATAGCAAATTCTTTTTCCTTCTTATGCCAATTTGCATTGCGCTTATGATGAACTTGCATTCTTACTAATGTTTTAGACGCAGACGATCGGTACTGAAAAGAAGATAATGGATCGCACAAAGCTGATTTTTTTAACCGTTTATTTGTGGCTCTTAATTTATACTGAACATATTTGTTCTGTAAAGTTACTTTGCTTGTTTGTAGCATGTGTTTTAGTTTTTTTTTTTTGGAGTGTCCTCAACAGAAGGTACAAATGCCCTTTTACGTGTTGACTCATTTATTTCACTTCTTGAAGGAGTTGTGGGCAAGTCTGATAGGTCAACTAACCACTGGCGACTTTTTGGACTAATATTTGAACTAACTGATGGTGACTGTGAGGCGCTATTTACAATTAATTTAGATGGAGTTTCAAAAGATTTGCTTTTTGCTGTACACCTCGAATATGTCTGTGTAGACATTTTTACTTCTAGATGTTTACCAGAATTTAATTGATGTGCTGGTTGTAGGAAATAATATTTTTGGTTTTATAATGACATAAGACACTGGTAAAGCATCATGACGTAACCGCAACTTGTTTGTATTTACAAACTGACTTACATCAAAATGGTCCTCACATACATACCTAGTCCACAGTGTTTTTGACGACAGTGTAGCCAAGGCTGCATTTCCTGTAAAAAATACATTAAATTCTTCATGTTCTACTAGTGGTGTAATTTCAAATTTTTGGTCCTCTTAAAATAAACAATGGCAATATATAGAATAGGCACAAATTTAATATGTTGGTTAATAATAGCTTCGTATAAACTTTATTGGGTTACTGCTTTAAAGTACTGAGGCCTTCATTGCATCTCATTGACTGAGAATACAACTCATGGCCTACTAGAATGTATTTTTAGCCAGACGCAAGGAAATGCATAGCAGCACGTGTATCGCTGCGATGATAAAAACAAAAGTAGCGGTGATAATTTATTACAAAACTGTCAGAATTTGAAACGTCAAAATGGACATAGCAAATCATTCGGATGCAGTTTCTAACAGTGAAATGGTGAAAAAGTATGACATCTAGAAACACTGCGAGTAATAAAGAGTCCCAGTGCCAGTAGTTTACTGAGTTTTTTTGCGGCAAAAAACCACAATAGTAATTTACGATACAAGTAAGGTGAAGGTTTTTACATTTTGAAAACACGAGCGACGTAGGAGTAATGTAAAAGCAAATAACGTTACGTGTGTCGAAACCCGGTTTATTTTATCCTATTTTTATTTTTTTTAATTTGAAAAATGTTTAATGAAAACCGTCAAAAAGCGAAGTCATGTTTGTTTACCAATATCTCCAGAGGCAACGAGTTGCGTTAAGATAATATAACAACACTAGTGTTGCTAAGAATTTCTTAACAGCACTAGTGTTGTTAAAGGTACCTTAACGTTACTCGTTGCTAAGGAGTTATTGGCATGATAACAGTATAGGATAAAATAAAACAAATTAAAACATTGCAATATGTGAGTTGTCATCAAGATTATAAAATTATATTTGTTATATTCTTGGGGGTAATATAACAAGTGCTATGATTGTCACCATTGATAGCACCGAGTTAAAGCCGATGAAAATTGAAGGCACGAGTATAATTTTCTGATGGCTTTAACGAGTGGTATCATCGAGGATTAATCATAGCACGAGTTATATTTGGGGAGAGAATACAATGGATGTTACAATACCTATAAAGAAATGCCTCGCTCTCGGCGTAAAAATCATAAATGTCAGCTTTGACATTTATAACTTTTACAACATCAAAATAACGATTTTGTTAAAATATATGAGTACTCTACCATCAATTTATTCTCGTACTTCATCATCGGTAGCCTCTCCCCATCGAATACAATCACTCATTTTGATTAACAAAATCTCGTTATTAAATTTTTGATATGTATCGGTAGGAAAATTTTAAACGTCACACTGATGTTTCAACTAAATTTGATTACTTGATAACTTGTAAACAATTTACGAGTAACATGCGGTGATACTGTCTATCATCGATTTAATAGCCTCTTATATGTTTTTATTTTTCCACCCAATCAAATTAGTCGAAAATGTATCATGTGACTTTCTTGCACTAAATATAACTGGTGGTACGATTAATAACATTGAATCTACTCCAAAATATCATCAATAATAATCATATCACTCGTTGTATTACGGCTGAAAATACATTCTAGTAAGCTATGACATAAAAGTTTTTAAATAAATTATCATCAACACAAATATAATGTTTTCAGTTTAGTTGATATTGTTTATTTATTTTAACATACACTAACTGGAAACATACACATTAACAAAAGTCTTCAAAAATATGACCTGATGTTAACAGAGTTTTAATTCTTTTATATATTGCACGTTTTCTCTTCATCATTATTATGCCAGTATTGTTGATATTTACTTGATTTAAACAAAATTATTAGGGATAAATAATTTTAATACAAGGTTAATCACACCAACATGAATAAATATAGCCCAATTTCACCATTAATCAAGTCAAATTTGTTATAAATAAAACACTTTCTTTGTTAATATCACACGATTTATTAATAGTGACTATAGTTTCGACCACGTACTGATCATTATCAAACTAAAAGTTTTTTATCAGTACGTGATTGAAACTATAGTCACTATTAATAAATCATGTGATATTAACAGAGAAAGTGTTTTACTTATAATTCAAAATGTATCACGAAGTAAACGCCTCCAGTATCAGTCAATTAAGTCCAATTTGGTTATTACAGAGGAATATATTATGAGGTTTTGTTATATTTAGATGAATAATTATTTAATTACATACAAAAGGAATATTTTATCATAATTTTGAAATAAAGTACATACCGCAATGTAAGATCCATTTCTTGCAACGATCATGATCGTGAGCAGGGAAATGAAACATTTTTAATCCAGGAAATTTTTTACGGTTTTTATTACAATTTAGAAACTGACACTTATTGCCTGACATTGCTCTTTAATATCGTTCAAATTACGATTTTATTAATAAAAAAGTAATCACAATAGAAGATATATTAAATAGACAAAAGCCGAACCACGTGTTGTTTACCAAACAATGTAAATGACATTTGGCATTTAGATTGCGACCTTCAGTTTTCAAACTGCCGCGACTACCACCTACTGGTTACTAGCGTACTAGCTAATTATGAAAATTGATGTTTTAGGCTCTGGCGCCACCTACTGGTTACTAGCGTACTAGCTAATTACGAAAAATGATACTTTAGACTCTGGCGCCATCTATAGTCCGCATCCTTTTCGGACTTTTCCTATTTTACACAGGCGTTGTCTAACTGTATATATTTAAGCAATGGTAATACTAAACAAGTGACAATACCTTCATCAGAATTAGAAACAATATCATCTGATAGTTCTGTTGTACAACTATGGCCTTTACGGAATCCTGATTGATTCTCAGGAATGATATTTTTTTTACTAACATAATCAATTAACTGGTTGTACACTAGCTTTTCCAAGATTTTCGAGAGTGGTGAGAGAATGCTTATCGGGTGGAGGTTATTGATTGAGGTTGGTGTCAATATTTTTGGTACAGAAACTATGATCGCAGTTTTCCAAAGACAAGGAATTTTCTTTTCCGTAATGGCGTAGTTTATTATATGAGTGATGATTGGTAGAGCTGCTGGGCAAATGAACTTTATAAAATTTCCTCTAAGTCCATCCACACCTTCAGCATTAAATTCCATCTCAGATATTACCTTCAGTACTTGTTCTTTGTGCACTGGCTCCAGATTAAATTTGACATCATTTGTTAGTAGAGTATTAGAATTGTAGTTATTTATTACGTTATCGTCATCGGCAACTTTCGGTAGACTATTATGGAATTGCTGGTTAATAAGGTTTAGATTCAGCTGTATGCCATACTTCTTCAACGCGATCAAGGATTTTTTCATGTTCCAAGCAATATTTATAATAAGCTTTCTTCTCATTGCGAATAGCTTGTGTTGTAAAGTTCCTTAATTCTGCATATTCTTTTTGATGAATCGGGTTATTAGTAGATTTAAACTTTTTATGTGCATTATTTTTTAATTTAATTAGAGGTTTCATATTCTCTCTAAGCCATGGTTATTTTTTCTTTTTCGTGGTAGTTGTTTTTACAGATGCCAAGATATAGAAGATATCTAGAATATAGCTATTAAATAATCTTAATTTATTATCAATGTCGTTAGTCATGTAAATATTAGCCCATGAAAGTTTATTAATACCTTCATTAAATATATCGTAATCAAAATTTGAGAAGTCTCTCCTTTTGACGAGGAACCTGAAACTTTAATTTTGATAATAACACAGAATAGTCAATTTTGTTATTAATTAATATATCAATATAATAATATTTATTTGTGTTAATACAATAGTGTACACAGGTCAGAAGGAGATGAGTAAAGGTAATATTACAATATTACATAGTAGTAGACATAATTAAAGCTAAATAAACTGTAACAAAATTTATAATAGTAATCGTTGCATTGCAATTTGCAATTGTCCAAATGATGAATTTATAAACAATACATAGTTAAAACAGAATCGTTGTTCAAGACTTACTATCCACCGTGGTTTACTAAGGACATTATTAAAAATGTCCGTCTAAAACTATATTATCATCGCAAATGGAAGTCTACGAAGTCCTCTTTTTATCGTAGTGAATTTGTTAGAGTTAGAACCTTAACCAAGAATCAAATTAATGCCGCGTATAAGACTTATATGACAAACATTGAACTGAATCTGGAGAAAAATCCAAGAGATTTGTGGAAATTTGTACACCAAAGGAATGGCACCACCAGAATCCCTGGTCAGTTAAAAAATAATAGTGGGACATTCTCTACTCCTAAAGATATTGTCAACGCCTTCGCTGACACTTTTTCTGGAGTATATCTTACTGAGAGCCCGGAAAATATTAGTTCAACAAATACCAATCGTGAAAGCTTTTGTATGCCTACAATTACTGAACTGGACATTATCCGTAGCATAAACAAATTCAAAACCTCTTTTATATGTGGTGATGATCTAGTGCCTTGTGTTCTAATTAAGGATGGTAAATACATACTAGCAAAGCCTTTAGTAATAATTTTCAACTTAACTATTTCTACAAATAAATTTCCTGATTACTGGAAACGTGCTGTTATTACTCCAGTTCTTAAAAAAGGGGACTCTTCTCTGCTTAAAAATTACCGGCCAATCGCTATCTTGTCTAATTTTGCAAAAATATTCGAGCAAGTTATCTACTATTATCTTTATAGCCACGTCCAAAGGTACATTTCTCCACAACAACACGGGTTTATATCTGGTAGGTCGACAATAACTAATTTGGCAACCATTGCGCAATATCTAAGCGTAACTCTTGACAATAGAGGCCAGGCGGATGTTATATATACTGACTTCTCGCGTGCTTTTGACATCATTGACCACAAAATTTTATTAAACAAACTTAGTAGTTTCGGTCTCACGGAAAATTTCCTTCAACTCATGGCATCTTACTTGGAAGGCAGACTAAACTATGTTCATTTCAATGGTTTCAAATCGCACACATATTTATCAACGACAGGTGTACCGCAAGGGTCAAATCTGGGGCCATTGTTATTTGTCGTATTCATTAATGATTTAATTACATCAATATCTTGCCCAATATTAGCTTATGCCGATGATCTAAAAATATACAAGAATATCAACTCTATAGATGATCAAATTTCACTTCAACAAAATTTGGACTTGATTTCGCAGTGGTGCAAAACAAACAAATTACTTCTAAATATTGACAAGTGTTACGCTGTGTCATATAGTCGTAAGCGTGTAATTGCTGAATATTGCTATCATATCAATGGTTCCGCGATTCTAAGGAGCACAGGTGTTAAAGATCTTGGAGTTATTTTTGATAACCGCCTAAGTTTTATTGATCACATTGATAATATGTGTAATTCTGCAATGAAGACGTTGGGATTTATAATGCGAACTTCTAAATATTTCAGCAATGTGTTATTACTGCGAACCCTATATATATCTTTAGTGCGCAGTAAACTTGAATATGCTTCGATAATATGGTATCCATGTTACACTAGCAATACCTTTAAAGTCGAACGAATCCAAAGACGATTCCTAAAATTTCTATCTTTCAAAGCAGACGGTATCTACCCTGAACGAAATATAGATTATTGCCAATTATTATCTAAGCATGAATTTTCCTCTTTGTCATCGTGCCGTGATGAAAGCAGCGCTTCTTTTATGTTTAAAATAATTCATAACTTTATTGATAGTGCAGAACTTTTAGGTTTAATTAATTTCCAAATTCCTAGATTATCATCTAGAAATTGTAATACATTTGCTATCGTTTCCGCCAATACTAATATATTGGTTAAAGCTCCACTTAGCCACATGTGCCGAAATAGTGATAAGCTATTTCGTGATATATTTATTAATAACCGAAATCCGCCATAATATGTATCATATGTACTGCTCTATTGTTGATTGTTTTCTTTTAATTTAAGAATATGTTAGAATTAGTTACAATTTTACTCTTACTTTAAATACTGTAGTATTATATTTCTTTTTTTTTGTTGTTATCCCTGTATTGGATTCTTCCGTTGGGTAATAAAATTTATTATTATTATTATTATTAAGACTTCAAAAATGTCGTAAAAAAACTTTCTTAATTAAATATGACTTTAATTTTGAATAGAATACATTATCAGCTAACGATTTCAATGATAATGGAAAGAGCAGTATATACTTTTTTCTACTCCTTGCCGTATATTGATTAATTTCCTAACAATAAACTGTACGGATATTTTTCGGATAGGTGTACAGATATAAAATCCAGGTTACAGATAATAAACAACCATTGTTATAGAACGTTGCGGCGGCGGCGGCAGCGACGGGAGAACGTCACATCAAACGTCAAATAATTAATTTACATTTTTATATAATCGGAAATCATCATGGAAAGTGAAAGTGATTCGAATAATTGTACTCCCCCTGAAATTAGGAAATCTGCTAAAGATATCCAGCAGGGATTACTGCCGATCAGATCCCGTCGAAAATATGACTTCGCATACAAACAATATATGGATTGGTGTACAAGTAAGAATGTGAAAATTATCAATGAAAACGTTATGATTACGTGCATAGAAAACATTTCCAAAAATGATGAACCTTCAACATTGTAGACTACGCATTGCAGTGACTTTTTTATAATGGAGACGTGGCCGCGAAGAGAAAACGTCACACATAAAACGTCAGATAAATTAATTTACATGTTTTTTTCGGTATTCATTGCAAAAAGTGAAAGGGATTTCAGTCGTAGAAAAAGTTATCTGTACAACGCGAGTGGATATGATGCCCCCATATCTCACTCGGCATTGGGGCACTCGCCTACGGCTCGTTCCCCAAACTTGCCTTCATGAGATATGGGCGTCATATCCACTCTTGTTGTACAATATACTATAAGCCCATAGTAATTAATGCCTGTTTTATTAATTTCAAGTCTACATCGAGTATAACAAATTAATTGTTTGTTTCGTGTAGGATAGTTATACACTTGATCATGTGTTGATATTTGGATATGTTTTGTCGCACATGTTTTACACATTCAAATAAAAATATACATGGTACTGTCAATACATTGAGGTTCACAAAAGCCTGTTTGCATTCATCCCTGTACTGAAGAGAGGCCAGTATTCTGAGAGCGCGCCTCTGGATAGAGAACACGCGAGTTGCGCCCGAAGAATGTCCCCAACTTAAAATCCCGTATATAAGGTGGGAATGAAAATGAGAACAGTATGCCGATAATTATGTTGTCTGTGGTAATAAGTGGCTAAGATTTCTTAGTAAGTATGTAGCTTGAGCTTATCTCTTAAGTTATTGCAGTGTGTTTGCCAATTTCATTTTGTATCTAAATGTACTCCAAGAAATTTGCAAGACCCATGCTCAAGATTATCAATCTTTAATACGCCTACTTTGAAGGGAAGGAATGTTAAATTCTTGTTCCAAAATATGCGATGGACAACCTTGGTCTGGATGTACGTAATATTTCCTGTAGTAAGCATTATAGAATTTTATTATTGGCTGAATTGACGTGAACGGTTTAATATTTCTTAACAAGAAACCCAATAGTTTATAACTGTTGCTAATTATGCGATAAATATACTCATTGAATAAAAGTTTCATATCAAAAGGAATACCCAGGTCTTAAAACTGATAACGCGTTCTAGATTTTCATTATTATATTATAATTGGATATAATATTGTTACGTTTTCTACTGTAACACATTATTTTGCATTTACGAATGTATAATGAATGCCTATTATTTGTACACCAGTTATATAAAAACAACAATGTTTTCTTGAAGGGCTAGATCAGCGGTGCCCAACCTACGGCCCGCGGGCCGGATCCGGCCCGCGAAGGAGCTCAATCCGGCCCGCGAGCTCCTAGTCGGATATTCGTAAATTATGGACTATTTACCGTGTATTTTTTAAATTTATTAAAGTATTTTCTGTGGATTTTATTAACTACAATATTTCTGATATTGTTATATGTATTTGGATTGAATAATTTGTATTTGTATAAAACAAAATATGGTACGGCACTTGTGTGTCAATCTGATGTCGACTAGTGCTGCCGCGAGTGGCCGATAGAGTGAAGTTAGTGTAATCATGGAGTCAGGAATTAGTTGTGGTAATTATTTCATTCGAGATGCTCACATGCTACATATTGAATACAAGTGAACCTGTTCGCCGCTAACGACGCATTATTACGTTTTCTCTCGTTTAGATCTTCGTTTTCACTCATATTTGCAAACTGATTTATATATAATATATGGAGTATGGACAGCGTGTAGGTAAGTAAATAAGAATCCGAATTGAAATGACAACTGAATTTGACGGTGAATTAATTGCAGATACCTGTTGTCTACGTGCAAATACAGTGTGTCCACGGATGGAGTTGACGAGAGGAAAAAAAACTTTATTATTAATTTTACGGCAAAAAGTCATTCTTTATAAAAAATTCTGCTTGTTGAAAAAAATTGTTTGTCATAAGAAAAAATGAGATCAGATGTACAGGGTGTTAATAATTAAGAAAACAAGAAAATGCTTCACGAGATAAGAACCATTATTTTTAATTTTATTCAAAATGTTTATTAAACAAAGTTGTTTATAAGTTAAAATGTAGCATAAATACAAATTTTCAAATAAAAATTATAATTTTTACTATTTACAATAATTCGTGATTTTATGCGATTATTTGGAGAATTTAACAAAAAATCAAGATAACCGATTCCGTAAACGTCAATGTTACGTCTGACAGTATTAAGAAATGTTAACTAAAGAAGAGCGTGTTTATTTAGTAAGTGCTACGGAATTGGAAATGTATCTTATCAATACGCAATTGATCTTTTTCAGGAAAAAAATTTCGAAATACGGCTGTGTCTAAGGAAGCACTACGAAAACTAATAAAAAAATTCACTGAAACTCAGTAATTAATGTGAAGAAAACGAAGAAATATTGCGATGAAGATGACACATCTACATTATTAGCATTAGGATCAGTTGTAGATAATCCTAAATTATCTTTAAGGAAGCGTGCAAGAATGCTGGAAGTAAGCAAAAGTACATTACAAGTTATTTTTAAGGAAATGAAAATTCGAAATCGAAAACAGAAGGTTTCCCAGATTAATTTGTTTCACCGACAAATCTACATTTTGCACCAACGGGCACGTATCTACCCAAAATAGTCGGCACTGGGCTTTCGAGAATCCTAATTACATCATCAATAGGAGAAGTCAAGGTTACAAAAAAGTTAACGTATGGTGTGGAATTATCTTTGATAGAATCATTGGACCATATTTTATGGTTTATTTAAACCAGCATTTTGTGTTTTTTTAAATTTATTAATACCCTGTACATCTGATCTCAATTTTTTTGATTACAAACAATTTTTTTCGACAAGCAGAATTTTTTATAAAGAATGATTTTTTGCCGTAAAATTAATAATAAAGTTTTTTTTCCTTTCGTCAACTCCATCCGTGGACACACTGTATATGCACCCGAGGCGCGAAGCTGTTGATTATGTGGTTGCCTATTTAAACGTTCCTCACTATTATATTATTTATTTTTACCCCAAATAATGGCGACGAAAAAACGTAAAGTGTATAGTGAGTGCCGCGTTTTTCAAGAGAAATGGACAAACATGTACTTTTTTGTGGCGCAAGGGGAAAAATGCTTGTGCCTTATTTGCAAGGAAAGTTTATCTGTATTTAAAGAACATAACATCAAACGACATTACGATTCCAAATATAAGCAGACATATAACAAATACATCGGTGTGTGTCGCGAACATAAAATTACCAATTTACAATGTGAAATTGGCGGATTAACCAAACTTTTTAACAATGCGAAAAATATTAATGAGTCGATTGTGCGAGCTAGCTATCGAGTAGGTCACATAATAGGCAAGGAAGTTCATCCATTTTCAGATGGGGAATTTGTTAAAAGGTGCATAATGGCGGTAGTGGAAGAAGTGTGCCCGGAAAAAAAAACTGCATTTGAATCTGTAAGTTTATCACGTATGACAATCACACGAAGAATAGAAGATTTAGGAAGTGATCTTATGGTACAATTAAAATCAAAAGCAAGTCAGTTCAAAATGTTTTCCATTGCTTCAGATGAATCTACGGATGTGACTGATATTGCGCAATTGCTTGTATTCATCCGTGGAATAAATAATAGTTTTGAAGTTACGGAGGAACTTGCTGCAATGAAAAGTATTAAAACAACTACTACGGGTGAAGATTTATTTAGGGAAGTATCCGAAATTTTTGATGACCTTAACCTTGACTGGAATAAATTAACGGCCATAACTACAGATGGCGCTCCATCTATGGTTGGTCGGCACAATGGACTAGTAGCCAGATTAAAGAAAAAAGTGCTAGAATCAAATGGATCACCGCCGTTGGATATACATTGTATCATTCACCAACAAAATCTTTGTGGAAAAATTTTAAATTTAGATCATGTTATGAAGGTAGTTACCAAATCCGTAAATTTAATAAGATCATATTCTACGAATCACAGAATATTCTGTTGTATTAATTCGTTTATTGATATAACTATTTAACAAATACATTTGTGTATGCTGCAGCGCGTGAAACATTACGGCGAGTTCTTACATGGTTGCCACGTCTAATCTTAGTTACAGTTTCCTACACCCCAACTTGTTGATTTATAATTTTTAACAATACAAAAAAAATGTCAAAATATATCAACATTCAATACTTAACAATTTTTAAACTGATAGACCAAGTTTATCGTTTGCATACATAGTGACATCCCTGGTTACAGCTTTAGTTAAAAAATCTGCTACATTTTCTTCTGACATAACATACTTAAGTTCTATTACATTGTGCTTTACATGATCTCGGAAAAAATGATGTCTGATATCAATATGTTTTGATCTAGGTCTAAATTGATCATTCATAGCTAATGCGATTGCACCTTGGTTATCACAGTGTATTAATATGCTTTTATTGCATGTTTCAAATTGTTCAACACATTGTTTCAACCATAGCGCTTCTTGAGTTGCAGCAGAGAGTGACATGTATTCTGCTTCGGTTGTCGAAAGAGCTACTGTACCTTGCATCTTGCTTGCCCAGCTTATAGCACCAGTTCCAAATTTGAATATATAGCCAGTGCATGATCGCCTTTTATCAACATCCGATGCCCAGTCTGAGTCGGCGTAGCCTTCAATTTTTGCCTCATTAGAATATTTGAAATGAATCTTGTGATTCTCTGTACCTCGAAGGTATCTGAATATTCTTTTAACAGCCGCCCAGTGAATTTTCCCAAAAAAATTGTTAAATCTGCTTACGTCACTTACCGCGAAGGCAATGTCAGGTCGTGATCCCTGCACGAGGTATAGCAGGCTTCCTACAGCTTCTTGGTACGGGATATTTGTGTTATCTTCCTTTTCGTCTATCATTCGGACTGATAGCTTCTGTCCCTTAAGGCTAGGCGTTGAAATTGGATTCGCGTCAGCCATGCCGAATTTCTTCAGTATGTTCTTTGTGTAGACTGACTGATCTATTGAGATTCCATCATCTTCGTAGGTTATATTAAGTCCAACGCAAGTCTTGGCTCTTCCCATATCTTTCATGTCGAAGTTTCTTGCTAACTCCTGTTTTAACTGGTCTCGAATGTTTGCTTCTGACCAAAAAATGAGTATATCGTCTACGTATATTGCGACTATTAAGCTTGCTTCTGCATTGAAGTATACACAAGAGTCTAATTTTGACTTTATTAATCCAAAAGTTGTCAAAACTTTATCGAGCTTGATATTCCATTGACGAACGCTCTGTTTCAACCCGTATATCGCTTTTCTTAGTCTGCAGACTTGTCTACTTTCGCCATTGAAACCCTCTGGTTGTTGAATGTAAATCTCTTCGTCCAGATCTCCTTGAAGGAAAGCTGTCACAGCATCCATTTGGTCGATTTGTAGTTTTTTCTTTGCAGCTAAAGCAATCAGGAGTCGTAGAGACGAATATCTTACCACTGGTGAGAAGGTTTCCGTGTATTCTATTCCATATTTTTGTGCGCATCCCTTTGCTACAAGCCGGGCTTTATGACGAATGATTGATCCTTTTTCATCTCTCTTGACTTTAAACACCCATTTGGTTTTTATTGCCTTTTTACCTTGTGGTAATTCGCATAATGTTCAAACTTTGTTGTCGTTGAAAGATTGAAACTCTTTCTTCATCGCACCTTCCCATTGTTTGCTGTAGATGGAATCTTTGGCTTCATGGACGGACTGAGGTTCATCATCTTCACAAGTGAGTGTATGATACGTAGCATACGACTCATAGTCGTCGAAGTTTCGTGGTTTAGGAGGTCGAGCAGATCGACGAACTTCAGGTTGAGGCTCCTCATCGGTGATGTCTTCGTATGGCGTGTCGTCATCTTCTTCAGCACCTGCATCTTTGAAGTTTTCCTCGTCGTCAATGTCTGATGTTACGATCTCCTCTTCTACGTCGTTTTGTTGTGCCCCAACTGACTCGTTATCTTCTAGATCAATTGATACATATTTGTTGGTCTTCGCGCCAACCGGGTCGAGAAATTTTACATTCCTGCTTACTATGGTCGACTTGTCAACTGGGTTGAAGCATCGGTATCCTTTCTGATTCTCACTTACTCCAGTAAAGATGAGCTTTGTGGACTTAGGATCGAATTTCAACCTCTTCTCCTTGGGGATGTGAACCATGACTGGTGTGCCGAAGATGTGACAATCTCGAAGATCGGGTCGCCTTCTTGACCACACGTGTTCAGGAATTTTTCCTCCAAGAGTTCTGTTAACACATCGATTAATTACGTAACAAGACATATTAATTGCTTCTGCCCAAAAAGCTTTATCCAACTCTGCATCGAATAACATGCATTTGGCACGTTCTACAAGTGTTCGGTTCATACGTTGGGCAATTCCGTTTTGCTGCGGCGTATAGGTGCATGAAGTTTCGTGAACAATAGCGGTATTTTTACAGTACGAATTAAATTTTTCATTACAGTATTCGAGTCCGTTGTCCGATCTCACTCGTTTTATTTTATTTTCGGTTTGATTTTCCACCATTGATTTAAAGTTCTTAAAAGTTTCGAAAAGATCCGATTTCTGTTTTAAAAAATACACGAATGTTTTTCTCGAAAAATCGTCAATGAACGTCACGAAATATCGGGCGCCGCCCCATGAAATTGTCTCCATTGGCCCGCACAAGTCAGTATGTATTAGTTCGAGTGTTTTCGTCGTTTTTATTATGGCATCACCTTTTGGAAAGGGCTCGCGAGTTTGTTTTCCGAGCAGGCAAACGACACATTGTTTAATCGCGGAGGCGTCATCACAAAAGTCTATTCCGTCTGCTAAGGATTTTACCCGTTTTAAATCGGCGAAGTTTAGGTGGCCTAAACGCCGATGCCATGTTAACGCGTCCTCATCTATTACATCTGCAAGCTGGCAGGTTGCAATATTATTGGGGAGTATGTAAATGCCGTTTTGTGGTTTAATATGAAACATTACTTTATTTTGAGTATCATAAACCGTGCATCCCGTTTTATCGAAATTTACTTTATTACCGTTTTCAACCATTCTCGCGACCGATAGTAAGTTCGCGGATAGTTTAGGCACGAATAACACTTTATTAATGACTATTTCTTTTTCGTTAACGTTTAGCACTGATTTACCACTTCCGACTACTTTAATTGTTTCATTGTTTGCGGCTTTTATCTCGTTTATTGGATCATCTTTAATTTCCGAAATTATGTTTTTATTGGGTGACATATGTCTTGATGCGCCACTGTCTATTATCCACGCGCTCGGAGTATTTAAATTTTGCATTACATTAAACGGATACGCGAGGTTACTTTCCGTATTTTGTTTATAGTCCGGTTTATTCCGACAGTCTGCAATAACATGACCCTTCTTTTTGCAAAAATTACATTTTAACTTCTTCCTTTTATCTGGACTCGGTTTAGCTGCATTTGTTTTTACACTTTTCGCTCCGTAAAACGCACTAGCTTTTGATGAATATCCGTAGTCAGCATCCAGAAGTTTCAGTTTAATGTTGTCGGCTGTGATGGCGATGCCGCTGCTCTCTATACCCATGATCAGTGGTTTGAACTCGTCTGTGAGGCCGGCTAGCATGATCGCACCGAGCCACTCATCTGTGATGGTGAATCCGATTCCGGTCAGCTTGTTCGCGGTTGATGTTATACTTGTAACATATTCCCCCGTTGAGTTACACTCATCTAATCTTATAGTAAAATCAGTCCAACCCTTCTATAATCTCCTCATTTGTTTACGACTCCTTCACGGTCACGGTCACCTTCACGTAAGTGTATTTTATTCTTTAACATTCAATTTAAATGCGAAGCTGCACTGATGAGAGATAAATCTCGAAACGCGTCTGCAGATGGCTATTTACTTAATTTTTACATACTTTTGGGTTCAGTTTTATAATTTAAAGTTTTCAAATTCAATTTAGTTTCATTTTTCAAGTTAGTCCTGTGGGTAGAAATAAGGGATCTTAAACCAATGTTATTTCACTAGTAGTATTAGTAATAACATGCAAATTTCTTTTGTATCATTCAATATCCGGCGTGGCATCAGCCAGGGAAGTAGTTGTTTCAATAAGTTATTTGTTTATAGTCTTAGTAAGACTTAATTTTGCTTGCAGAGTTACGAACAGGTTGAATATTTATATATTCAGGCTATATTTCGTTTTTTTGAATTTATTTAATACTCTCTGCAATAAGTAAGGTAGTTTATATTTTATTTTATTTATTATAGTAATTAGCTTGAGCAGCAATCCAATTTTTCTGGATAAACCATGGTCGTCAAACAATGTTTTAAGTTTGTTCCATGTTCCTAACGCTGTGTTCTCGTTTAATATATGAACAAATAATTCTTCACTCACCGCCATTACTATTCGTGCTTTTGCCTTCTTGAGCTTCTCGGGATCTGTCTCTGTAGGAGGATCTGTAATGCTTCCATCCAAGTTCAGAAACTCGAGAACGTTTCTCATAGCAAAGCTCCATGTGTGATAATTCTCGCTGCCTCGTAGTTTATCAATTGAACACTCTTTTCCGGCCATGTTGTACAGTTATTCACAATGTGAATTTCACATGTAAGTTTTTTTTAGGTTATGCACGTATTTACAAATCGCTTGAGCGTCCGCACTTCACGTTTTAACACTTTAAACTTACTGTTTTGTGTATCACTGTACCGGAAAGTCTATATGGCGTCTACCTGGGCCCATAACCTGTTGTATTAATTCGTTTATTGATATAACTATTTAACAAATACATTTGTGTATGCTGCAGCGCGTGAAACATTACGGCGAGTTCTTACATGGTTGCCACGTCTAATCTTAGTTACAGTTTCCTACATATTCAAAGATTTTCTTTTACAAATTGAAGCCGAATATGGTGATGTGGTTTATCATAGTGAAATCCGCTGGCTGAGCCGCGGTAGGGTACTACAGCGATTTTTTGATTTGAGACATGAAATTGATATATTCTTTATTGAAAAATCAACTCAGCTCCACGAACTAAGTAACCCTGTGTGGCTGTGGGATTTAGCTATACTCTGTGATTTAACTGCGTATGTAAATGAACTTAATCTCAAATTGCAATGCAAAGACAAACTTATTTCCCATGTATATGCTGATTTATGTGCGTTTCAAACAAAATTAAAGCTTTTCATTCAGCAAACAGAAAAAGGACAGTTGACGCACTTTCCGACTTGCACTGCTTTACGCAAAGAAAGGAAAGATGATCATTTTCCAAATGAAAAAATTACCAAGATGCTGCAATTACTCAGCAAAAGTTTTGAAGATAGATTTGCAGATTTTCACCGGATTAAAAATGAAATACGCTTGTTTGAAAATCCTTTTACAGTGGATGTTTCTACGGCCCCAGGTGATTTACAATTATAACTAATAGAATTGCAATGCCAAACACCATTACAGGATCTTTTTCGCGAGAAGTCCTTACTAGATTTTTAGGCAGTGTTAGATTCTTATCCGAATTTGAGGAACCTCGGAATGAAAATGACAACGGCGTTTGCAAGCACGTACATTTGTGAGCAAACATTTTCAACTTTAAAACGAGCCAAACCAGCGTCTCGCGCTCGACTTTCAGATGATCACCTTCATTCCATATTAAGGATGAACGTCACCCAATTTGACCCAAATATTAAAAAAATAGTTTCTGAAAAACAACATCAGACTTCTCATTAATAAATTAGATTTTGTTTTTTTGAAATTTTAATCATTTATGAGTCCTAATTCTAATAATCCTAATAATTCTAAACATTTTAAAAAACGCAACATTTTCATAAAATTTATGAATATTAAAAAAAATGAATCAGCACAAACATATTCGCGAATTCATTGAAAATGTTGAATTTTGCCGCTAAGTGTGCAATTATAAAGAATCCGGCCCGCGAAATCGTATGTCATGATGAATCCGGCCCACGGACAAAAAAAGGTTGGGCACTACTGGGCTAGATAGTCATTAAGGCAGTTATTAGATCTAAGAAGTTTCAGATCATCGGCATATAAGAGACACTCAGAGTTTATGCAGTCAGAAATAAGAGAAGACCACGGTTTGAGCCTTGTGGTACATCATTTGTAGATATATAACCATGCGAGCGGAATACCCTTATATTCTACAAAGTTAGTTCGACCCGATGAATAATTCGTTAACAATTTCACCAAACAATCACTCAAACCGAACTTATGCAACTTTTCGATGAGTAACCCGTGCTGTACAGTGTCAAAGGCTTTAGATAAATCTCAACCTGTCCACGATTATCTAAGGTGTTAGAGACAATTGATGTAAAGTTGCATAAGTTAGTTACTGTCGCCCTGCCTCTAAGAAAGCCGATATGATGTATAACATTATGTATTTCAAAAATTTTGGCAAAATTATCAATCAAGGAAATAGGACGATAGTTATCGATGTCATGAACGTTCTTATTTTTGTGAATTGGGATAATCTTTTCAGATTTCCAGATTTCAGGAAATTTGCTATGCTTCGATATAATGTATATATGTAGGAGAGGAATTGATAAGGCATAACGACAGTCTCTTACAATAATTGCTGGGATATTATCCGGGCCCATAGTAAGATTTTGTTTTAAACCTTTTTAATTCATCTAGTTTAAAGGATTTAAATAATAACATTTGTTCGAGTTTTAGGGGTAAATGGGTGGCATCATATCCAACTGTATTCCCTGAGTAAACAGATGAAAAGAGTCCTGCAAAAGCATTTGTAATGTCTTGGGGATGATCAATTCCTATTTTATTTACTTTCATAATACCGGGTATTCTAGTTTTTTCTTTACGCTAGTTAATAAATGACCACATTTGTTCTGGGGATCCTTTCTAATATCAACCTCGACCGAGGCTATGTAGTTATCAAAGTCTACTTAGATGCTAGCTCTTCAAACTCTTCTATAATGTGTGTATCGCTGTATATTAAACAAATATTTGCGAGTATTCAATTTCTTGCAAGAATTTTGCTTACACTTAACGTTATGGATATTTAAACGTGAGAACCAGAAGGGAAATTTATGTTTTTTTACAGATTTCAGTGGAACACACAATTTAATGTAATCATTTAATATTTTATAGAGCTCCTCGCAAATCAAGTCGGGATCATCCAAGATAACAACAGGATCCCAGTTAGTCTTACCAACGCGTTTGTAAAGGAAAGAAAAATTTGTTCTCTTGAAGTTGTACGTTAATTTAGCTGAAGAAAAATTCTTAGCAGTGTTTCCTGAAATATTATGACAAGTTATATTCAGTGAGGGATGATAATTATCTTTTGGAACCAGTGGTGCATTACAACGACTAATAATAATAATAATAATAATAATAATAAATTGCTTTATTTGCAGAAACAAAAAATAAAAAAAAAGAAATTGCATCAATAACACAGTAACTTCAAAGTAGATACATAAATAAATATTATAATGCGAGAAAGATAATAACGCAAATCCTAAGGTCGGATTCAGCTTTGAGTACATTCTCAATGCTGCTCTTCCATCCAAACCTTACAGTATGAGAACATAACATAAGTATTATACATCCAAAGATATAAAAATAAACATAACATTTTATCGGTAACCAAATACACATAAAGAGAATAATATATATGGAAAATGAGAGAGCACAAAAAACCGCTCTTCACAATATTTAGACATTTTGTTTTAATTCCGCTTTAAATTTTCTTAAATTATAATGTTTAAAATTGTTAGGTATTGGATTATACATTTTATAAATTTGATAGGAGAAGGACAGTTCAAAAAGCAAAGTGCGATGCTTCGGTGGTGACAGGCGTCCCCTTAAACGAGTATTAATGTTATGAATGTCTTCCCGAAAGGGAATTTTATCATATAAGTAGGGTGGAGATTTAGTGTGGATTAGCTTGTGGTAAAAATATAGGGCCTGATACTCTCTCCTCCTGGACATAGTCAACCATCCAGTTTCATTTAGCTTATGTGAAATTCTATCAAATTTCCTAATACCATATATAAATCGTAAACTAGAGTTTTGGACTTTTTGTATCCTAGAAGAGGTGAACTTATCGATTGCGCCATTATAAAGTGTTGAACAGTAAATAAAATGTGACAAGACAAAAGCATTACATAATAGAATCTTCATTTCAACTGTCAGGCACGATCGATGTGGGTATAATTTTTTAAGACTCAAGTAAGCCGCGCTAATATTTATTTGCCTTTTATAGCGAAATGTGTTGTCAACGAAGACTCCAAGGTTCTTAGCCCCAACTACATAAGGCACATTGACCCCATTTATAGAGATGGTCAATTGAGTAGAAAGTGCATTGCAAACGCGCTTATTGCCAAACAGTAGGAATGAAGATTTCCCGGGGTTTAGAGTTAGGTCCAACATATTAGAGTATTCAAACATTCTCTGTAAATCAGCACATACATGCATTTCTGTCTCTTGAAAATTCTCGGGCTTAAAAGAAAGGTAAAGTTGGCTGTCATCAGCGTACATATGGCCGTTGCAGAAAATCAATTCATTTAAAATATTAAATACATAAATCGTGAATAAAAGAGGACCAAGGACAGAGCCCTGCGAGACCCCCTGTGAAATATCTAAAAAGTCCGATCTGTGCTTTCCGAGCTGAACACACTGTTTACGTTCGCACAAGTAGTTATATAATAATGTGATGGCCGATTCGTCCAGACCTATATGCTTTAGTAATAGTGTTAGAGTATCATGGTTAACACAGTCAAAAGCTCTACAGTAATCCAGGAGAACTAATAGTGTAAGATGATCCTTATCAGTGGCTGATAGGATGTCATCGGAGATTTTCAGCAGAGCTGTTTCACAGCTGTATCCTCTACGAAATCCAGACTGTAGCTGTGGTAGAACGGAGTTACTTTCCACAAATTCGAGCAATTGCTTCTTCATAGTTTTTTCAAAGATTTTGGAAACGGTGGGAAGAATTCCAATTGGTCTTAAACCCTTAAGTCCGGTGGGATTAGTCACCTTTGGTATAGGATTAATAATGGCATGTTTCCAACAATTAGGAAAAAACGAATCCAAGATGCAGCTATTAATAATGTGCGTTATATACGGCACTACAGTCGGGCAGCACAACAGCAATATTTTAATATTTACATTATCATACCCCATTGCGGACGTTTTAATTTGGAGTAGAAAGCTTCATATAGTTTGTTCATCGACCAATTTAAACTTAAATGCGTCATTAGAAGGGAGAAAATTATCAGAGAACACTTCATTAATATTCACAACATGTTGAGTAATAGTACCACTTAGATTAGAGGAACTACAGGGTGACAATTAAGTTCTGTCGCCAATTTTTGAAACCGTCCTGAACACCCTGAACTAAAACCTTTGCTTTTTAATTCCAATATTTTGTTACCTGAAATGTATTTAACAAGTAGGCCTACTCTGTTGACATTTTGTAAAATAATTAGTAAGATATGGATCCCGAAATGCAACGTGGGGCTATTATAAGCTCTTATGATCACGGAAACCGTGTTTGTGACATTGTTCGTGAATTCGCTTTTCATAAAAAAAAAACAGTCCAAAGAGTAATTTCTCGTTACAAAGAGTTGGGAAACTTAAGTGACCGTGCAAGAAGCGGATGACCACGAACTGCTGTTACAAGTCAAAATATTGGTAACATCAGAGACAGAATTCGACGATGGCTATGGAACTTGGAATAAGCAGAGATGGCGTCCGCACTATTGTTAGAAAAAAAGCTTAAAATTAGGAAGTCCATTTACTGCCTGCAAATGCAGCGGCTAACCGGGTAATAAAGTGCAGGAGATTGCTTCAGCGCGCTATTCGAAATTGGCAAAATTCGGTCTTATTTACAGATGAGAAAGTTTTTACTATAGATGAAAAGTTTAATAAACTAAATTCTCAAATAATTTCTCGTACTATAGAAGAAGCTAGTAATAAGGGTAGACACGTTTCTAAGTCAGCCCAGCCTTCGTCAGTTATGGTCTGGGCAGGAATCACAGCGAATGGAAAAAAGGTGTTTATCAACCAGGGCGTTAGGATGACCGCAGAAATATATCGTAGGATCGTGTTGGACTTCATTTCGCCTGAAGATTGGCCTTTATTTTCACCAGACTTGAATCTAATGGATTACGCTATATCGGTTATGCTAGAGGTAGCGGCTTGTTCAAAACTTCATGCCAATGTTGAAGACCTAAAGCGTTCTTTAAGGGCCGCCTGGGCTGCTATTCCTGGGGAAGTGTTGCGATTTACAGAAGATAATTTTAAGAAAAGAATGCAGGCCTGTATTAACGCACGCGAAGCAATTTTTGAAACTTTTTGAGTTTACTAAGGCTATTAATGTTTGATGTTTATAACATTATTCAGTTTTTCAAAAAAACAATAAAAATTACCCAAACCACCATTCGTTTTTTATATCGACCGAACTCATTTACTACCCTGTAATTACTAAATCTAACATTTATAGTACATTATTATACAAGTTTAATAAGAGGGTATATTGTGGCACGAGTGGGATGTAACGACTGTCCCATAATGCCTCTTATTAAACAAGTATAATATTCTATTTTTTCTACTTTGGTTTTAGTTAAGGATTTATTTCTAAAATAAAATATGTACTTAAACATAGTAAGTTTTATCATTTAACATGTGGCAGCACTAATCCTTTCGAACAAATTTAATATTTGACATACGTATTTCTACGGCGACTTAAATAGTTATTTTTTAAAGATATTAAATCAAGAATATTACTTACACGCCTACAAAAATAAGGGAGGTTGCCAAGGGTGCGATAAACAAACTATTTCCACGTAAGTTGTAACCAATTTAAGCTTATAAAATAATGCAAAGCCTAAATGATAATCAAAATTTAAGGTTATGTTTACATTTGTTTTTCGTTCCTCGTATCAGGCATCGATCGACGCTAATTAAAAATCCACGCCGAATTAACACACCGACACAAGCGGCACTTTTTCGCCACGAATGAAACATACATTATACTCTCGCCGTTTTTTCCGTGATATTCGTTTTGCAAACAAAGTGATAATACATATAATAAATTACGTTTCCTCTGTGTATGTTGTGTTGCCTAAACGTCGCCACCGAGCGCTAAGTGAATTCATGCGTCCGGCCATTGTCACCGAGTTCGTACATTTGCCACGCGGGTAAAAAGTGAACAATATGACGCCTCCGTTTCACTGGTGGTGAAGTCCCTAATATGCATTCGAACATATTCAGTGTGTAACGCATGTGACGGTTCCGATCCTATGAATTAACGGCAATTTTACATTTTGATGTCGACATATGTCACGTTTAAGTACTGCCAATCGCAACAACTAAAATGTTACCACAAATCACATCACATAGTAGTCCAGGGGTGCTATTTTTGAATCGTTCGACACGGTGTCGCATGCGAGATATCGGCAAATGTCGATCACTTTTCATGAATCGGTATTATTGAACGCGTGACACCATGTCGCATGCGAAATATTTCGATCGACACGTCTCTACTGCCCTAAAGTAGTCGAGACGGGTATGTCGAATGGTTATCCTAACCTAAAACAAGAACAGGGAAGAGTTTATTAATGCATTATAAAATACATTATTACACATGCAATAATATAACCATTTTTCATTTTTGTTAATAGTCAGTGGTTAGTTATCAGTAAGTTACGTAACACTCGTGAATTTTATTGTATATCACTGTTTGCAATGACGAATCTACTTTTCATGAATCAGTATGTTATTGCTAAATTACTGTTGTGGGAGAAGAAACATGTTTTCCTTAATTAACGGTTACTGATGATTAGTTGATAAACTCTGATTGATATTATAATGTCCTATCTATCCTTAAAATAAACTTTAAATAACAATCTTAAACCATTTAACCAAATAAAAGTTTATATAATGTGGAATTCCCCGATATTAAATGCCCTTATTACCTGAAAGCCGTCACCTATTGTATATAATCCACAATATTTTTTTTGTACATCATTCTTGAAAATGGCACTAAGTCGAAACTAGTTGAAAATAAATCAATTTACTCGTGAAACAAACCAAGTGAATTTTAATTTTAAATCTATTTATATAATGTCATCAATATCTTGTTATTTACATATATAATTGTGTATTTGAAATTGTAAGGATTCCGAGTTCACTAACAACCACTATTCACAAGTAAATTCATTGGAAAATTTTCCATTCTGTAGGCAGGTAATTTAAATTTAGCGCCAATAATTTAGGTTGGTAGTGACAATTATGCGGGAAGAGATTATGTTCGACGAAGGAGAGTGAAGTTGTACACAATGGGTTAGAGTTTACGTTTTACGATTGCAGTCACGTGTTATATTGTATGAAAATTAATAAAACCAGAAAGTACGAGCTCCACCACATTTTATTTGACCCGCAACCACCGCCGCCTTACGACAGTTCAGAAGTGGGATAGAACAGGATAGAAACTGATGGAAATTATGGACGCCGGGGATAAATGAACGGATGTGCCGAAAACACGAGAGCATAACCTAAAAAAAAACCACGTGGCCGGAGCGAGATAATACGCAAAAATGGAGGGAACAAGCGAAGCGAACGAGACGCCTGGTACAATAACAATCGAAGACATAGTTCAAACTACGGTACGTGCAATTAACTTAGAACGAGAAGCAACAGAACGTAGAATGAATTTCAGTGAAGTATCCGCGTTGCTTCCCCAATTTTCTGGCGATGAAGTCGATCACATTGAGCATTGGATCGAGAGGATTGATACGATAAAAACGACGCATAAGATACCCGACGCTACAATGCTAATAGTCACAATTAGCAAATTGAAAGGGAGTGCATATGAATGGTATCATTCGAGACCTGAACATGCCAGTTTTAATTTAGAAGAGCTAAAGCGAGAACTAAAGCATATGTTTTATGTTAGAGAAGACATCATATCAATGATGAGAAAGTTTGAATCACGTAGATGGAAGAAGAACGAACGATTCATCAATTATTACCAAGAAAAGATTATTTTGGGCAATAGACTATCATTACCACCCGATGATCTTGTCACTTACATAATTGAAGGTTTCGATAACCCCATATTACAAAGTCAGGCAAAGATGTCAAGATTTCAGTCACCGTCTGAGTTGCTGGACGTGATGAACAGAATGACAGCAGGTGAGAGAAATCTAAACTATAATACGAGAGGAGCACCGACTATGCGGTACGCAAGAGGAACCAACTGCAGCCCAGGATCACCACCAGCACAGGCAGGAAGAAATGGACAGCCACAACTACCCCAAGCACGATGCTACAACTTTAACGAAGAGGGCCATAAGTCTAATGCATGCACGAAGCCGAGGAGGGAAAGAGGGAGTTGCTACAGCTGTGGAGAGATGGGACATGTGTCACGGAACTGCCCAAGCAGCCGACGAACAAGTACACCATTAAGGCAAACAGCAGATACAACAACGAACGTAATCCAAGCAGACGACCTTCATGAACCATACAAACTAGAAATTATTTATGAATATGTCGATAAGTATAACACTTTAATATCTTATAACTTAAAAGCGCTAGTAGACTCTGGTAGCCCAATTAGCATTATTAAGCAAGTTTATGTCCCTTCAGAATTAATTGTTCCATTAAATGTCGGTGAACCATGTTTCACAGGAATAAACGGATCAAAACTTATAATGTTAGGCACGTTTACTCAAACGGTTATTATAAATAATGTTTCAACCAATATAAAGTTTTATGTAGTTCCAGAAGATACAATAATACATAGTAGTCTGTTAGGTAGAGATTTCATTAATTCTAACAATTTGACTGTAGTCTTAGGAAACGGCACTGTGACTGTTAAACGCAAAGTTGAAGCAGAAAATAATCTAAACATTACTGAATTACTCAATATTGACATATTTGACGAAACGGACAAAAATAAACTGTTCATTAATAATACAACTAAACAAAACATAAAGGATAATTTACAAAATTTATATGAAGAAACATATGTCAAAATTTTTAATACAAATCCGGAAACGAACTTTGAAATGAATATTAAACTGAAAAATGAGAATCCTATAGTTTTTAAACCAAGAAGACTTTCATATTCAGATAAAGAGAAACTGCAAATTATATTAGATGATTACTTATCTAGGGGTATAATTAAACACAGCAATTCTGAATATTGTTCGCCTATCGTGTTAGTAAGGAAAAAGAATAAAGATGAAATTAGATTATGTGTAGATTACAGATCTCTCAATGCAGTTACTGAAAAACAACATTTTCCGACACCTGTAATAGAAGATTTAATCGACCAGTTAAAAGGCAAAAATTATTATAGTACGCTGGACCTAAAGAATGGATTTTTCCACGTTAAGATAAGTTGAGACTCTCAGAAGTATACATCATTTATTACACCAATGGGTCAATTTGAATTTGCACACATGCCATTTGGTTTAACTAATGCACCTTCAGTATTTCAAAAATATATATATACAATTTTCGAGGATCTTGTTCGAAAAGGACAACTCATTATTTATTTAGACGATCTCTTAGTAGCAACCGAAACGTTAAACGAACAATTCGAAGTGCTTGAAAAAGTATTTCAATTAGCAGCGATAAACGGACTGTCATTTAGGCTAGATAAATGTAAATTTCTTAATAATGAAATTTGTTACTTAGGATATTTAATTAACAAAAATGGTACACAACCAGATCCAGATAATGTGAAAGCGATATTAAATTTTAAAATACCGACGACCACAAAAGAAGTACATAGATTCTTGGGTTTAGCAAGTTATTTTCGAAAGTTCATACAGAACTTCTCTATTATAGCCAAGCCATTATATGATCTCATAAAAAAGAATGTCTCTTTTAAGTTTGAAGATAGAGAATTAGAGGCTTTTGAAACTTTAAAGTCGAGATTAGTTTCCCCTGAAGCATTGGCAATTTATTCACCTAAATTAGAGACGGAACTACATTGTGATGCCAGTTCGGTTGGTTACGGAGCCATTTTAATGCAAAAGCAAGAAGACAAAAGTTTCAGACCAGTATTATACTTCAGTAAACGTACATCAGAAATTGAATCCAAGTATCACTCATTCGAGCTTGAATGTTTAGCAGTAGTCTACGCAATAAAACGTTTCCATATACACTTGAGTGGAATACCCTTTACTATAATGACTGATTGCGACAGTTTCCGATTAACACTCGCGAAGAAAGATATCAACCCTCGCATATCCCGTTGGGCTATGTTCTTACAGGAATACCAGTACGAAATTAAACATAGACCTGGTAACAAAATGAGTCATGTAGATGCACTAAGTCGAGTAAACGGTATATTTATTCTAGAAGGTAATACCCTCGAACGCAACTTAAGTTACAAACAACATTCAGACCCAATTATCCGTAAACTAAAATTAGAATTAGAAGAAAACGAAAGTAAACTATTTGAATTAAGGGATGGACTGATATACCGCAAAGATGATGATAATCTCCTATTTTATGTACCTGAGCTGATGGAATACCATGTTATAAAATGTAGTCACGATGATCTAGGGCACTGCGGTGTAGAAAAAACAATACAATATCTAAAACAAACTTATTGGTTTCCAGAACTTACAAGAAAGGTGAAAGACTATATCATTAATTGTCTTAAATGCATAGCTTACTCGCCGAAGAGTGGAAAAGTAGAAGGATTTTTGCATTCCATTCCGAAGGGAAATATTCCATTTGACACGATCCATATAGATCATTACGGTCCATTAGAAAAAAGTAGACGAAACAATAAGTACATCTTAGTAGTTGTTGATGCATTCACAAAATTTGTCAAATTATACGAATGTAAGTCAACTCAATCAATCGAAGTCGTTAAACACTTGAAAGCGCACTTCCGCGCATATAGTCGACCAAGGCGTATTATTTCCGATAGAGGCAGCTGTTTTACGTCGAAATTATTTAAATCTTTTATAGAAGACAATCTAATTGATCATGTACTGATTGCCACACATACACCACGTGCGAATGGCCAAGTTTAAAGAGTTAATAGAGTGATCACACCGATGATATCAAAGTTAACTGAGGAACCAAATCAATGGGACGAAGTCTTATTTGATGTTGAGTTTGCTCTAAATAACACGTACCATCGTACAATTGATACAACTCCCAGCAATTTACTTTATGGCAGGACGCAAATGGGCACAGTAAACGATCAAGTGCGCGAATATCTGATGGCACTGCAACCCGGAGAAAGAGATCTTATTCAAATAAGAGAGAATGCTGCAGAAAACATTAATAAATGTCAGCATCAAAACGAAGTGATCTATAATAAAAAGCGTATGAAACCCAAACTTTATGAGAAAGGCGATTTAATCATGATTCGTAATGTTGATAACACAGTTGACTCGAATAAGAAACTTAAACCCAAATTCAAAGGGCCGTACGAAGTTAAAGAAATCCTTAATTATGACCGTTATGTTGTAGGTGACGTTGATGGCTATCAGCTAACACAAATATCATATGAAACAATTTGCGGACCAGACCAGATGAAACCGTTTCATTAAAACCTCATTTTAGTTATGTTCACTTATTATTGTTGTTCGTTTTAAGGCTTATTAGTAACGATTTATGTACTTATTTTGTAATTAGATTTTATTATGTTTTATGTGTACACTTATGTAAAATATAGTTTAGAGATGTAAAGGACGATTACGATCGGACGATCTAATTGTCAGGACGGCCGAGTTGTAGGCAGGTAATTTAAATTTAGCGCCAATAATTTAGGTTGGTAGTGACGAAGAAGAGATTATGTTCGACGAAGGAGAGTGAAGTTGTACACAATGGGTTAGAATTTACGTTTTACGATTGCAGTCACGTGTTATATTGTATGAAAATTAATAAAACCAGAAAGTACGAGCTCCACCACATTTTATTTGACCCGCAACCACCGCCGCCTTACGACAATTCCGCAAATCCGGCTTCCCATAAAGGTAATTAAACATGTCCTCTGTTCACTAGATATATATATTTTTTTGGTTTCTGCCATTGTTTGCCCACAATTCGAATCTTATTTTGCAAAGAAGCAGAGTTGATTTTTTAGTCCCCAAAAAGAGCCGTCTGCCTGGCATCGAAATGTACATTTTTTACCCACAATTTCCCCAGTTTAACAATAAAAGCGAACAGTCAAAAAGGCCCAATAAACCCCAGTAAACCTGCGTTTTATAGATGCAATATCCATAAAAACATCGTGGGAAGCTTTTTTTCAAATGTGCAGACGCACCCCCATCAGAAATTATATAAATTATGAACAAATACAAAAATTATTGATATTTAATTTTTATATAATATATTTTCATTTTCTAAAGTACCCAACATGATAAAAGTTTATATTGGCATCAATGAAATTGCCATGCTGCCAAACGACCCACACGACATGCTCGTGACTCTTCAAGCGTAAATCTCGATGGGCGTTCAAAAGTACCGTTTTAGTGTCGCGCACGACATTTGTAATCGACTTTTCTCGCATGCGACACATGTCGACTACTTTTCAATAATAGCACCCCAGGGGGGGTTAATTGAATAGGGAGATTTGGAAACGCGACATCCACGCCATCTCACAGTCATCTGGCCCAACTAACGCAATGCAACGCTGCCAAATCTATGTACAAATCTTTGTAAGGAAGCGATATGGTCATATTTTTGTTGGTTAAATTTATTATTTAAGAACATCCAAATATCTGATAATAGTCAAAGTCCACTAGTGTTAATTGTTT
The DNA here is from genome assembly GCA_910593695.2 of Ocypus olens. Classification (NCBI taxonomy): domain Eukaryota; kingdom Metazoa; phylum Arthropoda; class Insecta; order Coleoptera; family Staphylinidae; genus Ocypus; species Ocypus olens. Next base: position 14,388,170 of record OU343054.1, on the reverse strand, counting down.
GTTTAAGTCTATTTGATAAATTTTAAAGCAAAATAGACTTTTGAATAATTTCACAAATGAGATATGACAACATCTATTTCCCATCAAATTTCCGGCCTTTTCATACATAACCTCACGTCACGAGTTGAATTGTTATTCGGCCAGGTATTTATAATTCAAATTTAGATTAATATTCTTAAAGCTAAAAGAGTGTGCAATGGGTAAATTAAGTACTCTTAAGGCACATTTTTGCAGTAACGTTTATACCCGCGATTCAAATATTAAAAATAAAGCTTTCTTTACATTTCCGAAGTGTCCTAGTTTATTTTATTTATTCACAAAAGAAGAGATACAGACAGGACAAGTCCCAAATATAGTATCTACAGTACAAAATCAAAGATAATAATAATAATATTATGGCAAACTTACTAAATATATACATATATACATACATACAAGCTCATTCACATAGATATTTACATTCACACAAATGTATGTACATACGTACATACACACACGCGCGCGCTCATACAGGCACACATACACGCAGGCAGTCGCACACAGACCCATACAAACAGACACAAACACACACATATATACAAACAAAATATATAATAGAAATAAAAAGTAAACACAAAAATATAAAATAAAATAAAATAAAAACAAGTCTATCAATGCACAGTAATGTTTCGTTTAATTTTTCGTTTGAACTGGTTTTTGTTGAAAGCAAAAATATCATGGTTACTGAATAGTAAATTATAAGTGTTTATCATGCGAGGTATAGGTGCAGAGATAAATGGGTTAATTCCATTGAATGTATAACTCTAAATAAAATTCCACTTTCATAAGTTATGCACATTTGCGAGGACCACTTTTTAAGTATTTATTAATTCCTGTAGAAAATATTTAAATTGGAATGCAATTCCGACAATTTTTAATATACCTTCTTGTAGTACTTCTTCCAGTACAATTCCTGCAAAATCTTTTTTTAAAAGGGCCACTTCAAGAATGTAGCTCAATTCATGATTTAACATCTGCCCCAAAAAGAATTCGTTTGGAAAAAATTTCAAGCGAATCCCCTTCAACATCATTTAGAGCTTTACTTTTTGCGTTTGATTAAGTCTAAGCTCTTTATAAAACAAGTGTCTGCGATTTCCGCTTTTATTTGGATGCGTTGCACTGATGAGAACCAAAAAGTTCGAAACACTTGCAAAAATGAATTGTAAAGTCGCAATTTTAAATTTCCCGCTGGCTCGATGTGTTTGGCCAGATGACTCGCAGACGGCGCTGCTGGCGTTTCCAAAAGTTAACATTGAACCTGTCCCTCTTTATCCTTAATGCTCTGTGGAGTAGTCTAACTGTATGTATGTATGTGTGTATGTATGTATGTTTGGATACCGCTGGCCCGTCACTGTGCCGCATTCATTGCGCCGTATATGTACTGAGTCTGGTTCCCTGCACGGTGATACACCTCGGAAAACATTAGCGAATAAATGAATAAATAATTAAATTATAACAAAACCGTTCTACAGAATGTGTTTAAATAATATGAGGAACAAGTTAAACAATAAACTAACCACTAATTTTACTTCAGCATTATGAAAAAAATTTATCGGCTGTGAGCGTTCGTAGTGAACTTCATATATTTTGTTTATTGACATAAAACAAATGTCGGAAGACAATAAAAGGTGTTTAGCAGTTACCATGCCCTGCGCACTCCATACGAAGTAAATTGTTCGCATTGGAGCTTTGCACTGGAAACATGGGATGGCGTAAGTATCGCCAAACAGGCTAGAATTTGTTACAGCAAATGACGCTAAATGGCCTAACCTGCTAATACAATTTGAAATCTCGTCCGTAAATCATTCAACACCAAGCGATAATCAGCGAGGCCAAGTATATGTAAACAAACGAAACCGCAAGTATGTAAATATTCGATTCCTTCCAGTTTTTCGTGTGTCAAAACGAAGAGAAAGTCGTCAATTCCCTTCGCGTTATAAAAATATTATAAATAATGAGTCGTTACAGTGCCATTAAATCCTGCAAAAATTACAACAGAAACACTTATATGCATTCCTTCACTAGAGAGGAACCGGTAAGTGATATTTATTACAAGTACATTTCTTTATTGTCTGTATGAAATTTTGAATGTCATATTGTTATTTTTGGGACAAAATAGGTGACGAGGAAATAATTCCATCGTTTGATTCTCCTCATTTTCTAAATCGTTAAAGGCAATGCCAAAGCGTAATATGAACTGGTTATTTATTTCAAGATTAGATAAGAATACTAGTTCAAATGATATTATGGATTTTTTAAAAAAAGGAACCAATGTAACAGATGGTCTAGTTGTAGAATCAATGAAACCAAAATATGAAGGAGCTGATTACGCCTCATTTAAAATAGGTATACCATCAAACTTAACAACCATTGTTAATGACCCGCAATTCTGGCCCGAGTATGCTTTTGTTAATAGATTTTATTTTTCGAAAAAAACGGAAAATTTTCATCGGAACAAACAACCAGCAAGAACAGTATGAAACAAAACATGGATCTTAATATATTCCATATAAACGTTCAATCGTTAAATAATAAAATTAACATGTTATCAAATTTTCTGCAACATGAATCTTATCAGATAGTATGCATCTCAGAACATTGGAACACCCAAGACTTAATTGATCTGGCAGTTTTACCAGGATATGTCTTAGCTGAAAACTACTGTAGAACTCAATATATCCACGGCAGAACCTGCATATATGTATGGAAGGATTTATCTTGTGATATCATTTCTCTGGATCGATTCTGTACTGATAAAGTCTCCGAGTTTTGCGCTATACACATACCGTGTGGTAATATAATTGTGATTTGTATATATAGATCGCCTAATGGAGATCCAAATATGTTTTTAGATAAATTAAGTGATGCCCTCCATTACATAGATAATAAGTCCACTTATAAACATTCTACCATGTTTGTAGCGGGAGATTTTAATATTAATTTTAGTAGAAAATCGCCTATTCAACAATCACTGCTTGCACTTATTCAGTCATATGGACTAAATATTACTATATATGATAGCACAAGAATCTGTGAAACATCTGAAAGTTGTATTGATAATATATTAACAAATTTAACAAATTATACCGCTGGTACAATTAATCCAAATATCTCAGACCATCTTGGTCAATTTATTAAATCTAAAATTTCATTTAAATCACATCAGAAAATGGTAAAAAGAATTCATATTAATATAAATCTCTTAGAGCAACGACTAGGTGACAATTCTGAATTGAGTGAAAATGTAGACCATATTGCCACACACCTTACTCATATTCTAGCGGAATCTATGGAAATATATTTTGACCTAAAAACCTCTTCCAATAATACTATTAAAATAAACTGGTTTACTCCTGAGCTGGTAAATATGCGAAATACATATTTTCTTTATGATTATTTTATATTAACTAAAACGACTGCAGCCAAACAGGTGTATGTAGATCACAAGAGAAAATGGTGATGTGGCCATCATGTTACTTTCTCCGACTTTATATTTACGTTTTCATGGGTTTATTTTCAATTGAAATCATATTTTAAATATACATCGAGCGTAGCGTAAACTCGGCTGAAACTGACGTTTAAAATGTCAAAATTATGAAAGATGGAAAAATTATACTTCAAATTCAAAAACTAGGTTTACTCGAAAACTAACAAGATTTCGTAAAAAACTTATTCTTTAGAAGTTGTTCATTTTGGCATTCTCTACAATTATTATTCACATAAAATTGCTGTAACTATTATCGTTTCATAATTATAAACCAAAAATTAAAAAAAAATTAATTAATTTTTTTCTCGAATAGCAATGATTTTATGAAAAATATTTTCAAGCAAAAGCTATTCATTTATTTGTTTTCTTCGATGTTTGTTTAAATGTTTTTGTGATTTTTTTTATATTTAAGAAAATATCGGCAAAAAACAAAAAACAGTTAAGGTAAACGCCCACTTCCGGTGTACGAAATTTTACCAAAAGCTTTTCAGTTCTTCGGATTATCAAATAAGACTTATGTTCAAAATTTCATATCAATTGCTTTATTGGTTTTTGAGATACAGCGCACACAGCCAGACACACACACACACACACACACATACACGTCCCGCAATGCTTGTGGCAACCCATGAAATATCCTCAATTGTGGCGCTTTCGTTTAGATGCTGCCCTTTCGCTGCGCTTTTTCGCGCTATTTCTGAATATGCGGCTCATTTTGCTTTACCCTCCATATAAACAAAGTTATTGCAAAAAAACAATTGTGGCACCCGTGCCACAAGTATTGGGAAACGTGAAGTGTGTATCCAGGGTGCCACAAGTGTAGGGAAACATACCGTGTGTAAGAATGGGTTGCCACAAGTATTGCATAACCTACCAGTGTATGAAAAGCAACGTTGCCGCTGCCAGCAACCTACAATAATTCATTGCATTCTCCTTTTTCAACATCTTTAAACTTTAAATGCATGGTTATTTAATTAAAATTTGTTTTTATATTATCGATGTACATATTCAGAAAATAATTTATGACACAAGCATTAAAAGAATTACTTCATTTTGTGAGTAGGGAATTTGCACAACGACGGCGAACCAGCAGTTCCGCAACGCTACGAAATAAAAATAAAGGCACTTTATTTAATGCGTGTATCATTCACAATTTTTTCTATCGTAATAATAGTTATTTTTGTATGTAAGTGCGCAAAATTTGTGTTTTTTTTGTTTCGCATGAGAATGTCATTCGAAGGCGCCAATAATTATCGAACACGAAATACAAACAATATTTTTGTAAAAATTATAATACTATACCTAAATATTGAGAATTTAGCGATGCGTCAATATACTTTTTTTCTGACGATTGTAGAAAATAATATTTGTACTTTTGTGATTTATTTTCAATAATAAAATTTGACTTTATAATAATATGCTGACATAGTTTCATTGGTTCAAAACTTCGGATATAAAATGTTGTAAATCTTCTGAATCAATTCTAATGAATAGTTTTAATTAAAATAAGACACTAATAGATAAAATGCGGAATTTTTGGTATTTAACTCTTATTTTGCATTAAAACCAATGAGACATATAAATGTGTTCGGTCCTCTCACTGTTTTCAACCGGGGTTAACTCCAAATACCTGGTTCACGCTTAGAAATTATTTAAAAATTATAACAACAAATAGGTATAATTCTCCGAATAGTAATGAATAATCATATTCATACAATGAATGTTGTCAATTACTGCAAATTAAACATCATAAAAAGTGAAATTGAAGTTAGGAATATTTAAAGATAATAGATCTGGCTAGGAAAGATATAACAGCAATATAGGCAGAAGGGTTTTTTTTTACTAACCCTACAGAAATATTATGAAAATGCAATATTTTTCTTTATATTGCTACAAAATGTTGTAAAACTACTATAATAATTGTAATGATTAATTTCAATTAAAATAGGGGAAAATATATGTAGAATTCTAAATTTTGGTAATCTATTATCATTTCTGTAGTGTTTTTTTTATCTCAATACAATAATCAATTATTTTCTTTCCATACAAATGTATCGAATGTTTTTATTTTTATGTGAAAAGGCATTATTATACCAAACTGTTATATTCATTTCAATAGTTATACATTTTGATATTTTGTACTCAAAACAAGTATTGATTTGTTGATAAAAAAATTATTATTATTACTTTTAAATATAAAAATTATGGAAATTCATCGGGTAAAATACTTAAAGCATCAGCGAAAACATTCCCTGTTTTTCTTATCATCACTACAAATACTAACAATTGTAAAATAGAATATAATGAAATAGAAAGGTTTATTCAGGATAACCCCAAAATTCATAATACAACTTTAGACAATTCAATCCAACTTTATCAGAATCGTTCGTAAATAATTCACCGATAAGTTCATTTTTTATAGCTTTCTATTATCTAAATACGTTATCACAGGTAATATTAGAAGTTTGACGCTTACTGTGGATATTTTTTTTTTTATAAAACCACGAATTTTAATTTCAACGGCGCTACATTTTCTGAATATTGGGATTAAAATGATATCGATATTTAAGTGATAAACGAGTTATATTTGAAACCAACTAAAAATCAACTGGTAACTTTATTCACTTACCACATGTTTATTTAACATTCTCGCAGAAAAAATGTTGTATACAAAGGTTCCACAACGGAGTGCCGCACAAACTTAAGTTTTTTTTAATGTAACACTAGGTATGTTTTTACATTTATATGCGTAGTTTTGAATACTAATTCAATTGACAATAACTTTTAACTGGTCTAAATTTAACCGTTTCTGAGTTATTCTGTTTTTTGGGGCAAAAACACAAAAACACAAAAAATAATAGTTGTTATTTTAAAATTATCTAATTAATTATCTAAGTGTTTTATATCAATAGAAATATTACATTTTTAGATGATTAGGTTTGTTTTAGTAATTAGATGATATTTTTATGAAGTAAGAAGGCCTTCGCTAAATCTAAAGAAACTCTTTACACCCAGTATAGTAATAGAAAATTTAATATATGAATATTCAACCTGTTCCTAACTCTGCAAAATTATGTCTTACTAAGACTATAAACAACTACTTCCATGGCTAATTCCACGCCAGATATTGAACGACACAAAAGAAATTTGCTTGTCAAAATGTTTTCTAGCTTTTTAATTGTAGTTAGCACTTGTACGTAGAAATAAACGACCTTAAACCAATGTTATTTCAATAGTAGTACTATTAATAATTCAATTAAATATTCTGCGTAGCATTAGCCAGGGAAGTGGTTGTTTCAATAAGTTATTCGTTTATGGTCTTATAGTTAGTAAGACTTAATTTTGCTGAGTTATGAACAGGTTGAATATTCAAATATTCAAACTACTTTTCGTCTTTATTGAATTTATTTAATGTATCTGCAACAAGTGAGAGTTTCTCAAGTTTAATTAAAACTGATTCGCTCAAAATGGCGGAATTGTGATTTTTTGACAATCAAAACAACTTAGTACCTCATATCAATGTGTTACCTTTAAGGTCGTCTGTCTAAATATTGAACAAAATACAGGGTGTTTTATTTAAAAAATATATAACTTTGGAGTATAACTCAAATAATAAAATGTTTTTAGAACATGCATTCAGATACATCTATGTTTAATCCTGAAGCTTTTAGTAGTGTGCACACAATTTTCCGTGGACATGCGGTTAGGACACCAGATTTGTGTAACAGTCCGTATGTATACATACCGACTGTTTCACAAACCTGGCTCACCCATGTAGTTTTGTTATTATTCGAAATATCAATTTGAAATTCGGTAAAGTTATACTAATGGTAAATTTGAGTTTAGTGGTCATCCAAAAACCAGTTGCACTTTTGGTTTTACCGGAAGTTACATCAATGAATTTTTAGTAAATTTATAAAGTTTATACGAGAGACATTTTCAAGACATTTTTCATTTCATTTTTTTCTTTGAATAGCAAAATATTATTAGTTTAAAAAAATAACCGACCTTGTTGTTTACTTTTTGGGTAGAGCATTTTTAACTACGAAGCAATACTATTTTTCCTAGAGTCGCCTAAGGCATTTTTCAAGTAAATTTGACGAAAAATAAGCGGTAGCGTGTCTAATATACAGGGTGTTTCAAAATTCATGCACCAAAAATTTTCTGCGTACTCCTTGTAGATAAAAAGAAAAAAAACCCTTATGACAAATCTCGATTTTCCACAAAATAACATGGATTAAATCCCCTTGCAGAAATATTAAAGAGACGCCAATGCTCCCATTAATGAATAGTTTCGTTCGCGCGTAGAAAGGCGAGAACACCGCCGTACACGTTCGCGCTCGCCTGGTCTCGGGTCTTCGTCTCTCGAGCTTGTACTGCCGGCATTAGATAAACAAACGGTGTGGATTTTAGTGTTTATGCAGCACACAAATTAGGTCAATGTACCATCGAGTTATTTAGAAGTAAATGTCGTGTCAGTCAGTACAAATTTTCGTGATTATCAAACGGTATTAACGCCATAATTACCAACTCAGTTTACAAGCAGAAACTAACTGATTTTTTTTTCGGATTTTCACCGTCTTCAATTGATGGGGGTGAATTTGTAGAGGGCATTGATTGGTCAAACTGTGCAGCCCCATCGTCGCCCTTGGTATTTTTAAAACCGATTTGTATCTTCGAGGAAACACACATGTTTTTACGGACTTTCTAAAAATGTCGGCCATTCCATAAATAAGTGCACACTTTTTGGAGGTACACCAGGGATTTTAGCGAATTTTACATATATTATAAAGGCTATCAAGACATGACTTTTGGTCTATACTAGAGGTTCCGGAAATGATTGCTTCAAAAGTTATAACAATATAAACTTTTAGTACACTTTTATTTTGAACTCAAAAATATCGTAAACCGTTACCGATACGAAAAAATATATTCTGTACTTTTTTGTGCTTAAATGTTCAAAGTTTAAAATAATTCTTTTTATAAAACAAAAAAACTTTATTTAGATAGTTTAGTTTTAATAAATAAAACATATTTCAAAAAATAACCAAATACTCATATTTTAATTTTCTTCTAAAAAATATATGTTATACCCTGATTCTTCCTAAGAATTTTTCTTTTTTCAAAACTATGGGCACTTTAAAACTTTTTGAGATATGATTTTTTTACCAGAGCGCTGCATTGCCGGGAGGCGCTCCCGCCGGTGTAATGGCTCAAAGCGCGGAGTGAGCTGCGAGCCCTGCGTAATAAACCGAGAGAACTTTATTTATTTATTGTTTAATCTAAAATAAGGTAAAGGAATATAGATTATTTAACATTATAAAGGTTTCCCACTCTTGGCCCATAAAACTTATATAGTAATATATCAGTGAAATATGCTATTAAGATTTAATTGCTCGATAGAAACCACGTGAAGGTGGTGGGGTATCTTCCAATGGAAAGGAAAAAGGAGTGGGCGAGGGTAGAAGTAATGATGTACACCACAGGGAATATAAACATAAGTATATAGAAAAATCTTAGTGGCACAAACTACAAAAATGTGTATATATTAACTTTATCGTCAGAAGAAAAATATTTGCAGCCTATTTAATTTTTTGAATGGGGTATAAATGCGTGAAAGTCTCGGGTGCTTTTCAAAGTACGGATATTTTCCAAGCGTGGAGCAAGAAACTGCTGAAGCTGATTGTACTCTTCGACCGTTAAATATATAAAATGCATTGTTTTTCAATGCAACTTTCCCCCATTCAAATAACTGCATTGCTGTTTTTATTTCTGCATCATATGCTCTCTGAAGACTGGCACGTGCTGAAAGTCCCTTCACGGTACCTCCAATTCTATCACATGGAGACTTTCCATGCGACGTTGCAAAAAAATGCCATTCAGCTGAAATATGAAAGTCCTCTTGGAATAATAAATTTGCAATGTTTGCTTTATTTTTGTTCTGTGACCCTGCACCATCAGAAAAGTAAATCGTTTTCTTAATATTCGGATATATTCTTCTAAGTTGCTCCAACACTTTTTTTATAAAAAGATTTACTGCGACATTATCATGTTTTAGACAGTCGGATATAATTACAAAATTATCGTGCTTTAATTCATCTCCGTCTCTATGATAAATGATAAATGGATGTAATGTTGCCTGTTCCTTGCCCCAGTGGTAAGATTGAATAGCATCTTGAATCAAAAACGTGTAATTTTCCGCAAAATCACACAATACTACAAAGTGGCCTTCTTCGAGGTTTGATTTACAATATTTCAGAAATGCACTTTGGCTTTTAGCAATAAAATCGTGTGTGCGGAGATTACTTAATTGATTACATAATGTTTCAATAAAATCATTTGTATCATCAGCGACATTATTTAATTGAACTCTATCTGTACTTTGCCATTGCATGTAATTCACATTAGTGATTGAATTAATAGAGCAAAGTTCATGTAAGTGTAAATAAATATATTGCTTGTCTGGAGATTGTTGACACTTGCCAAAATGACAATCAACAGTTGGTTGATAACACAGCATATTATTTAAAATGTCAGAGTGGTGCTTTGGAAATGAACACTCTCCTAGTTCGTCCTTTAATAAGTAAGCCTTTAAACCATCTAACATTAATTTTACATTTTGATGTACTTTACAAACACACACACAATGAGTTCCACTACCGCCAGCAAGAATGCACTCTTTTGGTCTATGTTTCGCGAATATAGAAAATCCCACGTCGATTTCGAGATACTGCTCTTTAAATACAAAGTATGCTTCTTTTAAATTGCACAGAACTAGTCTTTTTTGATAATATTCCGAACCTACTTTCTTGCTATCTCTTTTACCTGGCAATACTCGACTAATTTCATCACTTTTGTAGAATATTTGAATCTTTTCGATGGTTGATGCATCCATTGATTTCCGTCCGCAGGAATGTCGACTTCGAATTCTTCCTATTCCTTGATTAAGGTCACACACTTTTCTGGCCAATGAAAATAAAATGTCGAAAGTGTTCACCAGTTTCTCCATTTACTTGGTGCAATTGATAAAACTTTGATTTTATCGGTGTAATTGCTGCTACTAATGATAGTTGTTTGATACTCTCGATCATGTTCTCCATTTCAGGTGAGTATTTTGCAGCGCTTTCATTTTCATCGGGGAATAATGTTTCTCCACGACCACTGTAGAATTTATGCATTCTGCAATCAATTTTGATCATAGAACGTTCACATTCTCACTCTTGTTATGGAACAAAACACTATGCGCTTATGCGTTTTGCATGTAATTCATTCCATAACAAGGGATAGAATGAATATTCTCACACCGTTCCGAATAAAACAATTAGCCTTGGATATCACAATTGTCAAAATACTATAAACATAACCACAAATGTAATAATAAAACGTAAGTTCCTTGTGTTCATTACTTTATTACTCTATTTTATCTGGTCGAGGAGAAAGTATAGTCTGCTACTCGGTAAGAATGGAAATTCAGATGCTCGTGGTTCCTCGCGCTCGCCTCGCGGCTCGCGCTCGAAATATTCCACTCGCATCGAATTTCCATTCTAACCTTGTTACAGAATATACTATTCTCCACGACCATTATAAAATTTAAGCATTCTGAAATCAATTTTGATCATAGAACATACACATTCTCACTCTTGTTATGGAACAAAACACTATGCGCTTATGCGTTTTGCATGTAATTCATTCCATAACAAGGGATAGAATGAATATTCTCACATCGTTCCGAATAAAACAATTAGCCTTGGATATCACAATTGTCAAAATACTATAAACATAACCACAAACGTGATAAAACGTAAGTTCTTTGTGTTCATTATTTTATTAGTCTATTTTATCTGGTCGAGGAGAAAGTATAGTCTGATACTCGGTAAGAATGGAAATTCAGATGCTCGTGGTTCCTCGCGCTCGCCTCACGGCTCGCGCTCGAAATATTCCACTCGCATCGAATTTCCATTCTAACCTTGTTACAGAATATACTATTCCAACACCATCCGTTGCAAGTCGAATTTTGTTCGCTTGGAACGTTCCACAATAGGTTTTATTTCTTCCAATTTCTTTACAAGTAGCTCGTCTTCTGCAAAATAGCTGTATGAGTGCGAACTTTCACTACTTGTATTTGGCAGAAGTTCCTCGTGATTGTAATCAAGAGGTGATGTTGTTTCCAAATTAATATTATGGCGAGAAGTTGATGGAAGCATTTCAAATACTTCTTCCATAGGGTATGTTCTCGATAATGCTCGACGACACGAATCACAAATATACTTCATAACTCCTGTGATAACATTGTAATACTTTTCGCGAACATTGTCTGTAATAAGACGAACGTTTTTACTTACTCTATAATGATTCGCCTTCTTTTGCGGATTGCAACAAAATCCCAACGAATTCATATTGTCTTAAGAACTATAATTACTCTCTCCAAGCACTGCATTTCTAATCACGTTTCCAGTAAGCACTCTGAAACTTGACTGATATCTGCACTGATGCACTATAAAAGTTTTGTTCTAATATGCATTATGCGAAGAATTAAAAATAACAAACCATTAAGTACGTGCTGCGGAGTCAATCACTATCCCTCTCGGCGCTTACTAACACCGATATCCGATACTTATCCACATTGACAAAATAAATAGTTTTTTTCAAACAAATAAACCTTCTATATACTCATTTTTGTGATGAGTTGTTGTAGTTTATGTTTATATTCCCTGTAGCGATACATCAAGCAATTCATTTTATATAAAAAAATATCACTAACATTATTATACAACATTCATCTGCCACGAGTGGAAATCTTTTATTAACGTTAAATGAATCTATATTCCTTTACTTTCTTTTAGATCAAACAATAAATAAATAAAGTTCTCTCGGTTTATTACGCGGGGCTCGCAGCTCACTCCGCGCTTTAGGCCATTACACCGGCGGGAGCGCCTCCCGGCAATGCAGCGCTCTGGTAAAAAAATCATATCTCAAAAAGTTTTAAAGTGCCCATAGTTTTGAAAAAAGAAAAATTCTTAGAAAGAATCAGGGTATAACATATATTTTTTTGAAGAAAATAAAAATATGAGTATTTGGTTATTTTTTGAAATATGTTTTATTTATTAAAAATAAACTATCTAAATAAAGTTTTTTTGTTTTATAAAAAAAAGTATTTTAAACTTTGAACATTTAAGCACAAAAAAGTATAGAATACATTTTTTCGTATCGGTAACGGTTTACGATATTTTTGAGTTCAAAATAAAAGTGTACTAAAAGTTTATATTGTTATAACTTTTGAAGCAATCATTTCCGGAACCTCTAGTATAGACCAAAAGTCATGTCTTGGTAGCCTTTATAATATATGTAAAATTCGCTAAAATCCCTGATGTACCTCCAAAAAGTGTGCACTTATTTATGGAATGGCCGATGTGTTATTCCAAATTAGGTCTTGGCCTTGGGTAACAAAGGAATATCATTTTACAGCACCTACCCCCCGTGATTTTAAGTAGTAGGACTGCAAGGGATACAATTGTACAGCAATAAAAATGCACAAGTGTAGGAAGCCGCCAGGAACAATAAAAAAATGCATAATAAATAAGATGAACTTGAAATTTGTGCGTCGGTTTTATTAAGCCTCACCGTACTGTTTATGTTAAGATCAAATTTCAACAGCCCGCTCGAAATTAGGTCACCATTCATTCATGCGTCCACACTTAAAATCGGCACCGTGTGTTTTTATACAAGCGAACGAAAGTATTCATTGATAGATGAACAGTGGCGTCTCTTAAATATTTCTGCGAGGGGGTTTAATCCATGTTATTCTGTGGAAAATCGAGATTTGTCATAAGGGTTTTTTTTCTTTTTATCTACGAGGAGTACGCAGAAAATTTTTGTGCATGAATTTTGAAACACCCTGTATATCGCATAATAACAATTTTTTTAAATTATTTACCAGATTCAAAAATGCATTGAACTAAAGTTGATTACTTTGTTGCTATAACAATACACTTTTTTACTCTTTATTTTTTTTATTTTTTATTTTATTTTATTTTTACTCTTTATAGATTTTTCTATTTCTCTGGTCCTATTTTTTTAAATTGCATTATTAGAAATTTTTTGTCATTTCGTTTTGAAAATAAAAGAAACAATGCGTTGTCATAGCAACAAAATAATAAGTGGCAACAAATATCCAACATCATCACTAAATGCATTATTCAATTCCAAAGAACTTGTATACAAATCGTTTTGGGATTCGGTAAATAAAATAAAAGTATTGTCATTATGTAAATGTTCTAATGTAACCCTATATATAAATAGGACTGTCATTGTCGCCTCTATACTTAGAAAAAGTTCATGGAGTTATTCAAAACAAAGATTTTAATATATAATTTATAAAATATTTTATTTGGAACGACATTTAATCGATGAAAATAATATTTTCTCATACCAGATTTACATCCCTTCCTTACTATTAGTTCAGTGATTTTGTAATTAAATTACGTTACATAAATGGATATTTTACTGTTAATGTGTAAATGTTTTTTTGTGCTATTGTGTGTTAGTTTGGACCGGATATTGGGATGTGACGCATTCATTCCACGAATTCGTTTTAAAATTTAAAGGGCGGTCGAAAACAGGTAGTTAACTTGGGGGGTGACGAATGCTAACATCTGCGAAAGATAAAAACATTTGAGGCATGGCATCCACTTCTATACACATTTAAAAATAGATTTTTACTATTGCTATTTAAATTAATAACTTTCTTTAAGTTTTTTTTCGGTTTCAAACTGAATTTCATTAGCCATTGTAACGCATGGTAGAGAAATAAATCTTCAATTTTTTATTACGTCCATTTTCTCAATAATACTTTATTCGTACATTTCTTATAAATACTAATATAGAAATAAATACCAATCAATAATAATAACTTACAACAAAAAATAAGTTTTTCGAACAATTTTAAACTGAATATAACATTTACTAAATTATAAATTGGTGATCAAACAATTGCCTAAATTATGCTATTTCAAGTAACGTTTGATTTTGTAAACTTATTTTTACCTGAGCTATAAATCTTTGAGATAATTTGTTGAGCTAAATTTCCGGAAATAAACAATGAATACCAATATAATATTCAATAAAATGTGTATTGGTTTTGATTTTAAAAAGTAAAGTAATTATTCTTGGAATAATTAATAATGCACAAATTACGGTATTAAACCTGTACTTGATAATATTAATTGCATCCTCTTGTGCCGTAATAGAGAAAAGTTAGACAGAAAAAGATTCAAAGAAAATTAATCACAAATCTGTTTTTTTTTTAATTTTAAAATTTTATTTGATGAACATGATTGATTCATTATTTTTAGAATAATTTCCCCAATATTATAAACATAGTAAGACATCTCATATGCTATTATTTGAGAATAATTTCTATATGTGTGTTATTTCTTTTCGAATCAGTGACCTGTTTTATACAAAGGGTGTAAGTTCCCGCGAAAACGCCCATCTGGAGCGGAAGTTGTAGGACGCTCAACACATCTTTGTCAAATATTCTCCCTTAATGAATTGGCATGTACCTAATATAAATAAAATGTCTTAATGTAAGCTATTTCTTATTGCTTTTAGCACATTTAATAAATTGTGTAAAAATATAAGATTGTGAGTTTAACAGTATTTCCTGTATGAACACGAACTTTAGAAAGTAGAAAAGTAGACTGGATATTTGAATATTCAAGTGGTTCGTAATTCTGCAAAATTAAGTCTTACTAAGATAATATTAATAATAAATAACTTATTAGAACTCCCACTTCTCTTGCAATGCCATGCAAGCTATTAACTGATACAAAACACTGTGCCTAGTGAGTACGTAAAAATAAACTTTCTTAAACCTATGCTATTTCAACAGTAGTATTATTAATAACAGACAAATATCTTTCTGGCATGGCATTCGTCAGGGAAGTAGTTTCCACGATGATGTATTTTTTTATAGTCTTAGTAAGACTTAATTTTGCGGAGTAACAAATAGGTTGAATCTCCATAAATTCAGACTACCTTTTGTCCTTATTTAATTTGTCTGATGCACAAAGTGAGGGTTTTTAATTTAAATTTTAGAGGAATTCTACTGATACAAAATTAGAAAAAATTCTCGAAATAATTGTTATTTTATAGTTTCTGTGAATTTAACTAAGATACATTTGAATTAAGTATTACAATTTTAATAAACACTAAATGTGTGTGTTTTTGGTTATTTTTAGATTAAGAAAATCTGCCGAAAATTTAATAAAACGAATTAATGTTTTTATTCGGATATTCGGAATTTGTATGTCCAATTGTTTTAGGTATAATCTGCACTTATATTATTCGCATTGTTTCTAATCAATCAATGGAAAATTTTAAACATCTACTGGTAAAATTTGTGCATCACACAATTAAGTTTTCTCGTTGCCTAAAAAAGTAAGAGCTCAATTAAATTATACATCGATTAAATCAAAGAAGTAAAAGAACAAGGAAATACTAAATCCTATTCGTTTAAAATTTATGAAGCATTTTCTGAAACGTACACAATTTATTTATTTATTTTTTTATTTGTACAGAAAACTAACAGAAAAATATCCAGTTACTGGGCCTCAAATTCAATTTAATAAACTTATAGGAGAGTAAACAAAAAATAAACTAAGCTTACAAAAATTATAAAAATATATTATATTTATGATCAATTGCTGAATGTCCAACGATTAAATAATTTTTAAAATTATTTTATATTATCTTTACTTTATTCAGTAATGAAGAAAAAATAATTATTGTTAAATTATTAAATTAATTATTTATTTAACCAATATAATTACTTATTATTATTATAACAGATTAAAATATGATATGTATGCAACCAGAAAAACAATTCATAAGAGCAGAAATGATTTCTAGGATATTATCCGGCTCCAACCCAAATATATATGTGCCGAAGAAACTCTCAGTATCAAATTACCGGCAACGTAGCATTTTTTGTAGAGGGCGCCACCAGCTAAACACTACTGAAGTTGCCACAAATATGAGTGTGTGTACCACATGCAAGATCCTGAATAGTGGCGTCTTTTACACATTTTTAAAAAAAGTTGCATAACTTGTGTAAAAGGTACTTTTCGTAAATACTATGATAATGAATAAATGTATTTTGTTGGTCATAATATTCAGTGTAAATATCGTTAGTCTTACTTAACAGGAAACAGAGAAATCACCAGAGAAAATTGTGGCACAGTGTGTAAGTTGCCACAATTCCGTGCGTCCGCCACAGTTCAGGATGAGGCACACACAAGTTGCCACAAGTATAGAGGAACATACACACACACAGACACACACACACACAGACACACACACAGACACAAACATTTTTTTTCCAGAAATTGTTGAAATGGCATCTAAGGACCCCAAAACGGATATTTCCGTAAAAAAAATTTTTGAAAAAAAAATCACGATCACAATACTTTCTCGTACTTCGTAACGGAGAAAGTAAAAATATATGAAAAAACTAGATGACACACGTAGACTTAGTTATAGTAACTTTATTGACAACTCAAGTAATGCAGCAAAAGCGTCTTGGCAACTCATTAATATCGAAAGGAATGCGGGCCAAGATTTTAAAGTACCTCCCATTTCCTCGGAAACCTTTAATGATTTCTTTATAGACCACATAAATTCACTAATTCGAAACATCCCTGACATTAGTTTACCTTCTCCAAACATACAATGTTCTAGTGGATCTATCTTTTTTCGACCCACAGACAGCGAGGAAGTTCTAAGTATTATTACTAATCTAAAAAATGGTGATGTGGGCATCATGTTACTTTCTCCGACTTTATATTTATGTCTTCATGGGTTTATTTTCAATTGAAATCATATTTTAAATGTACATCGAGCGTTTTGTAAACTCGGATGAAACTGACGTTTAAAACGTCAAAATCATGAAACATGGAAAAATTATACTTCAAATTAAAAAACTAGGTTTACTCAAAAACTAACGAGATTTCGAAAAAAACTTATTCTTTAGAAGTTGTTCATTTTGGCATTCTCTACAATTATTATTCATATAAATTTGCTGTAACTATTATAGTTTCATAATTATAAACCAAAAATTAAAAAAATATTAATACATTTTTTTTCGAATAGCAATTATTTTATAAAAAATATTTTCAAGCAAAAGATGTGCATTTCTTTGTCGTCTTCAAAGTTTGTTTAAATGTTTTTGTGATATTTTTCATATTTAAGAAAATATTGGCAAAAAACAAAAAACAGTTAAGGTAAACACCCACTTCCGGTGTACGAAATTTTACCAAAAGCTTTTCAGTTCTTCAGATTATCAAATAAGACGTATGTTCAAAGTTTCGTATCAATCGCTCTATTATTTTTTGAGATACAGCGCACACAGACAGACACACACACACACACACACACACACACACAGACACAATTTTTTTTTTTCCAGAAATTGTTGAAATGGCATCTAGGGACCCCAAAACGGATATTTCCGTAAAAAAAATTTTTGGAAAAAAAATCACGATCACAATACTTTCTCGTACTTCGTAACGGAGAAAGTAAAAATAGCAAATCAAAAGACATATATAATATGGACTCATTTACTCTTAAACTAATATCTGTTAAAATCGCCCCATACTTAGCAGATTTATTTAACTGCTGCTTTTCCAGCGGAATATTTCCAACATCTTATAAAATATCCAGAATTGTTCCTATATATAAGAAAGGAGATAGAGAGGATGTTTCGAACTATAGACCAATTGCTATCATTCCTATAATATGTAAGGTACTGGAAATCTTGGTTAAGGAGCGTTTGCTTTTATATTTCAATAAAAATATTTTTTTCACCGATTGTCAATACGGGTTCAGATCAAACAGAAGTACGGAGCTGGCTGTAGATGAATTAATATCATCGATTATAGATAATATTAATAACAATAAACATACATCTATTACACTGTGCGACTTAACTAAAGCGTTCGACTGTGTTAATCACAGTTTATTGATAGAAAAGCTCCAAATATATAACATTCGTGGTACGGCATTAAATTTTTTTAAATCTTATCTCAGTAATCGTAAACAATGTGTCAGTATAAACGACAATAATTCCAACTTTAAGGAAGTAGTACACGGGGTACCACAAGGGTCTGTTCTGGGTCCAATTCTTTTCATTATTTATATGAATGATTTGCCAACATACATGGCCCCAACTAAACTCATTTTGTTTGCAGATGATACCTCTTATGTTTGTAGTCATAGTAACCCTACAATTCTTGAACAAATGGTAACAGATGCTGAAAACAAAATTACTCAATGGTTTAATGCCCACAAATTAAAATTAAATGCTCTGAAAACCCAAAAATTAATGGTCACTCCAAACCTAAGAGGAAACATATCAAACTCTGTGACTGTTCTCGGAATACGTGTGGACAATCGGTTAAAATGGCTGGATCATATTGATGTACTTGCAAAGAAACTTAATAAGACATTGTTCTTATTAAGGAAGTTAGATAAGTTGGTATGCAAAGAAACATCAATGAAAGCATATCATGCATTGTTTAGCAGCCATGTGGCATATGGTTTAAGAATTTGGGGAAATTCGAGTGGGGCATCTCGAATCTTTCTTTTACAAAAAAAAGCGATTCGTATATTAGCTAAGATAGGTAGAAGAGAATCGTGCAGAGGCTATTTTAAACGATTAAACCTGTTAACTGTTCCGGCTTTATTCATTTACAAAACTTGTGTGCATATACATAGAAATCGTAATAAATTCACTAATGTTAATAGATCGCATTCCTATTCCACTAGATATGGATCTCATATATTGGGCATTAGAACCAAGTATACCACGTTGGCTAATAATTCCACACAAGTAGATCTCTACAACAAGTTACCGGAAAATTTGAAATCGGTATTATTAAAGCCATTTAAATCCAAGTTAAGGGAATTATTAGTTAATGCGGAGCCCTACACAGTTGATGAATTCAGGAATTGGTTCTAATGTAATTTATTTTAATTTATATTGTAATATTTTAATCTGTTAATCTTACTATAATACATTGTATTGCAATCAACCATTATTGTTATATTTGTTCTTGTATTAATACATGTAACTTTTTGTGATTGACTTGTGTAAAGATGATACATCTGTTAGCACTAATAAAATTATCTTATCTTATCTAAAGTGCGTGAGAAATAATTTAATGAAATACCATGCCATCTTCAAATGGAAGGAACAAAATTTTCTTCTTGCTGGTTGGATATCGATATAAAATATTATTATTATACTGTAAGTAACTATTTGTGCAATTTGCAATAAATATATTATTTTAATCAATGACTTCTTATTACTCCTACATTTGATTTTAATCAAGTACTGTGAAATTTGGAAACCCACTAGCTCTGCAACCCGTTCTACCCGCACCCGCTTTTACTTCGCCAGCGCCATCCCATGACTACAGTGACGAATTAAAAATGCGGTAAATATTTTATACAGAGAGTCGCCGATCTATTTTATTTTATCTATGGCAGTTACAGTGCAAATTTATACTTAAACATACCTTTATTTATCGGCCACTGTGTTTAGTAGTTACAGTGCAAATTTATACAAGTAAGTACTAAATATAGTCGCCGGACATAAAATAGGGGCGCTATTGCGCAAAGGTGGATCCACTTTTTGAATGTTCCGCCTTTAGGTTAGGTTCGGTTAGGTGGGGGCGAAGCTGTCATGAATGTATTAAAAGTAGGGGCTGAAAACGGAACGAAAACGAAATAACGAAATTAAACGAAATAGTTACAAGAACGAAAACGGAACTGACATTTTTTTAAACGAGATCTGAAATGAAATTAATTAATTAATTATGCTTATTTTCGTATCAATTAATAGCATTGAGAAAACATTTCTAATACCGGATTTTACTGTTTTTATCAAATTTTGAAAGTATCGGAAACTGAAGGTAAAAAATCTCTTATTAGGATTTGTTTTCCGAAAACGAAAACTATAAATTTGTGTGAGAACATGAAGAACGAAAACGAAAAATTTCGTTTCCGTTCCGATCAGAAATGAACGAAATATTTTTCGGATTTAGTCTCAAAGAAGTACTTTTGCGGGCTCGCCTTAAATATGACAGATTAAGAAATCGAGATTTCGAATTTCTATCTAATATTGGTGAACTTTACTTTACTGAAAAAAATAAATTATGCTCATTTTCGTATTAATTAATAGCCTTGAAAAAACATTTACTGCACATTTCTTGAACAAGAATTTCAAAAAATAGTGGGTGCGCATTTGTATAATAGCTTCAAAGTAAGAAACACTTATACATACAGTATAAATACACTTTATTCTAGCAGTTTAAAATAATAGTACTAAAGAATGGATGAAGATCCAATCGAGCGTCAACGTAGATTAGCAAGAGAAAGACAGAGACGTTGGAAAACTCAACAAAGTGAAGAGACGCTTGACAGGCTGCAAATAAACAAATGCTGCATCTCAAAGACAGCGAATAGCAAACGAAACTGAGGAACAATCTCAACTCAGGCGAGCAGCAAATGCATCTCAACGGCAGCGAATTAGAAATGAAACTCCACAGCAATCGCAGACCAGAAGAGCAGCAAATGCTGCATCTACACAGCAGCGAATTGGTAACGAAACTCCACAGCAATCGCAGACCAGACGAGCAGCAAATGATGCATCTCAACGGCAGAGAATTGGGAAATGAAACTCTACAGCAATCGCAGACCAGACGAGCAGCAAATGCTGCATCTCAACGGTAGCAAATTGAAAACGAAACTCCACAGCAATCTCAAGCCGGGCGAGCAGCAAATTTGGCATCTCAACGGCAGCAAATTGCAAATCATAGAGCTGAGCAAAGCCAAATATTTCAAAATGAAGCAGTTAATTTAATTAAAGATAGTGTTCATACCCATGACTGTGGAGCCTTAAACATTATTTGCCAGTTCTATAAATCAAAGAATTTTTCCAAAGAGCGTTAAACAGATGGAAAGATTACAAATTGCTGCCACAAAGGCAACATTAAGTTGCCATACCCTATCGATGAGACTGGTGTACTTGAATATCTTGAGTTCTTGCGCAAACTGTTGTCAGATCCAACTGATTGAGATTACACCACTTTTCGGGAGAATATTAGATCCTACAATAATGGTGTATCGTTTGCTTCGTTGGATCTGACAACAGTTGCCGTGATTTTTCACGGGCAATCGCTAATAGTTTAATAATGAGCAAAATCTGTAAAATAAAAAATCTCATTATTAAACTATTTTTGATATAACAAAAGGTCGATTATTAAACCAAAGTATATTTTTGCATGTGTTTTGTTGAGACGCGCAGTGAAAGTTGATAAAGTTTGAAATACTGAGAGATTTGTTACATTGCGTTGAAGGAATTCACCATCAACCAGACGTTTCGATTCAAAGGTGTTAAATAGTAATTCGTAAGATGCGATAGGAGTCTGGGGTGGTATATATAGAGTCCGCCAAAAAAATTGAATTTTAAGGTACAAAAACTATTTATTATGTGTTTGTTTCACATTTAAATACTTATCACACATATAGTACTGTCTTCAGTTAAGCGCATGATTACAGTAGTATCATTGTATTTATATATCTAGTATGCCAACGCAATGTAAATTTTTGATGCTAAAAATTTGGTTTCGAAATTTTCTATTTTCTATTTTGTATTAGTTTTAGTTTTTAGTTTTAGTTTTATTTACATATATATTCATATATACATTTAATATTTTAAGGTTTGGATGGAAGAGCAGTTGAGTTTTTACTCAAAACTGAATCCCGCCTTAGGTATTTGTAACATTATGTAATATTTATAACTCTGAATTTTATTTTGTGTTATTTTATTTTATTTTACAAATAAAAGTGGTTTATTATTATTATTATTATTATTATTAAATACACCAAGAGAGCGCGTAAGCATTCACACATTGAAAAACTTGAGTAGCGTGTGATATCTGTTGCATACTTGAAAATTATTACTCGTTTTAGAATGAATTTTCGAATTATCGATCTATATAGGAAATACGAGGCCACCGCTGAGCCGAAACTCTTCTGTGCACGCGTATGTAAACAAAAATCGAGAAACATAAATAAACACCGCACCGCATAATATATTTTAACATAAAGACGATAGCGGCCGTAATATTAAAAATATTCTTCATTCAGATAAACTAAAATATTAAAATGTATGTAGATAGAATTAATTAGAGGAAAGAAAAAACAATATTTACTTTCTTCGTATAAAGTACGCAAAAGTATTGTGATCCTGAAAATAGTAAAAAAAAAACAGTAAAAAATTTCCTCTTTGATATCCCTAGAAAAATTGTTTGGGTGCTGAACTGAATATATTTTGGTAAATTTTCGTTCACCGGAAGTGGGAATTTATCTTGACCGTGTTTACTTTTTTCTGATATTTTTTTTATATACAGGGTGTAGAATTGGTTTACGCACAATGGGGATTTCCATGTTAAATTCTTAATGTTCAAATATTGGCTCCCTAAATGATTTTAGAGAAAATGTGTTTCTGGTAGAGAAAAAAATACTCTACATAACCGTCTCCTTGTTTATTTTTTTACCTTCCATGGAAAGGGGAAATAGAGGAAATTAAAACTACTATTTTAGCAAAAATAGGTGGTGCCCTGGAATTTCTGAAATAATAAACCGTTGAACGTTAGCGGTCACGTTAATGTTTTAATCACAAATTTAGGCGTATTTTAAGTAATTCTGAATTAATATTATGGATTTGTTGAATGAAAAGATCCTAATGGTAATATCGAACTATTCTACTAATAGTGTCCGTGCAATAAACCACACGACTGTTAACAGAATGGTCCGCAAATTTTGGAATGTTCAACGGATTTTTGTTCCAAAATTATTTGGGGAGCCAATATTTGAACATTAAGAATTTAACATGAAAATCATTTTGAGAAATATAGAAAGTAACAAAAAAAAGTTGTAATCTTTCTTTATAAATAGTTTTGTAAACTTTTGATTTATGAAAAAAAATTGTAAATTAACTACGGCATTTTCAGGATAAGCCACAGCAGGTCTTAAGTTTTTTGTCAATAATTATGCAATCATTAACGTTACATCAAATTTAGTTAGATATAGATAATACCAAAATGAACAATTTAGAATAAGAATATTTCGAAATCTTTCGAGTTTTTGAAAAAAATAAATTTGTTCTAAATTATATAATAAGCGATATGCAGATGGCTATTTACTTAATTTTTACATATTTTGTGGTTTACTTTTATAGTTTTAAGTTTTCAAATTCAATTTAGTTTAATTTTCAATTTAGTCCTGTGGGTAGAAAAAACGATCTTAACCCAATGTTATTTAGAGCCCTGGTGAGGCCATCTTTTGAATACCCACCCCGGCAGTAAATATTCAAACGCCTGGTCCGGCCCGAAGAAATAAAATGTTTTGTCGGCCCGGCCCGGACCGGCCCGCTAGTGAATATTCAAAGCTCGGCCTGGCCCGGTCCGGCATCGTTCTTTATTTTTTTTGCTACTATTTAAAATTTATAATAAAACAAATGAATTATTCTGTTTTGAAATATTTTATAAAAAAATCATATCTCAAAAAGTTTTAAAGTGCCCATACTTTTGAAAAAAGAAAAATTTTCAGCAAGAATCAGGGCATAACATATATTATTTTTAAGAAAATGAAAATATGAGTAATTGATTATTCTTTGATATATATTTTATTTATTAAAAACTAACTATCTAAATAATTTTTTTTTGTTTTGGATGTTTTTTTAACTTTAAACATTTAAGCATAAAAAAGTATAGAATAACTTTCTTCGTATCCGTAACGGTTTACGATATTTTTGAGTTCAAAATAAAAGTGTACTAAAAGTTTATTATGTTATAACTTTTGACACAGTAATTTTTTGAGACTCTAGTAAAGACCAAAAGCCATTTCTTGATAGCCTTTCTAATATATCGCTCATTCCACGTCAAACCGGACACTGAATTTTAATCGATGACTCCGATTTTTTAAATTTTGCAGACACATTCTACATATGAAATGTTTCGCGAAAAAAATTTCAGATTTTTTTTTACCAGTAAATGTACCCCACATGTTTGGCCGTCGCACGGCGCAGTCATACTCTTTTGAATATGTGTTTAAATATAGAGCCCGTTTGAGTTCCATTTTTAAATTTTCACTGTGTGGGAATACGATGGTATTTTTTTCGAAATTTTAAGTTGGTGAGTTGATGATGAAAAATGTCAATGAAATTTATATACAAATCAATAATACTTTATTAATATTAAATGCAAATTTTAAATTTACTACATAGAATGACTCAAGATCTTCAAAGTTGAACTCTTGTATTTTTTTTACGACTAATGGGTTTGACGATACAGTTGTTTGAATGTTCGCACGACCAACGTTTTTCGTAATTTCTTGCAATTTATAACCGTGCATATCTTCTTCAAAAAAAAATCTCTTTTTTTTTTCGCTAAACATGACTTCCATTATTTCATGTGTAGAATGTGCAAAATTTGAAAAAAAATCGGAATCATCAGTTATTATTTTTACCGAAAACCGTCTGACATGGAATGAGCGATATGTGAAATTCGCTAAAATACCCCCAAAAAGTGTGCATTTATGAATGGAATGGCCGATTTAACATTTACAGGAAAAATAGTCTATTTAATTTCATTTAGAAAGAATTCATGCATCCGAAAATATAATCAAGATCAGCGGGTGTAGTGGAACACCAAACATTATAAAAAAGTATCGTAAAACACCGAGTAAGTATAAAAAAATGGAGCAAAACCAGATAATTTATCAAGAGTGAATCTCTCAACGCTGTACGACCGAAAATATAAATTAGGACGCGTGTTATTAGCCATTCTCCACAAAAACAAATAATTTCATATTAAATTCAGGCAACTCAGTAGACATATTATTTTCATAGCCATCTATGAGGGCATAGCAAAATCAATTTAATATCTATTTTATATCGCAGCGGTAGCGCCTCATACGGAGGCTTCCAAAGTAGGGCTCACAGGCTTCCAAAACTTGCCTCTTTTTCTCCCATAAGCGTTGCACTACTAGATATGTATATACAATGGTAGTATGTTCAAAATGTTCGCCCTTGATGGCCAGACACCCAAAGGAACGATGAGCGGTCAATTTTTCAATGGAGATCGCTGCACATGCCGCTGTAAACTTTCCGCAACTTTCAGATTTATGCGTACACTTGAACTGTTAATCTTCACTTTACGTGCACATTGTATTATATATTATTATTGTATTGTATATTAAACTCTTCTAATAAATCTAAAGCAGTATGGAAGATAATAAATAAAAATAAAAATAAAACTAACTTAAATGTGCCGGAATCATTAAGTGCAGATGATCTCAATTCTTTCTTTGCTACGGTAGCGGAAAAAATTGTTCAAAATATTCCTCGGAACAACACTGACCCAATAGAGTTCGTTACCAATGAACATCAATCTAACGCATTCAAATTTAGGGAAATATCATATAATGAACTTAGAGATGTAATTAATAAACTAAAAAATAACACATGTTCAGATGTATACGATATGAATGTAAACTACGTTAAACTTTTAAAAAATTACATTATTACACCGTTGACAAAATTAATAAATACAAGTCTAAAGAATGGTATATATCCTAAATGTTTAAAAATTGCCAAAATAGTACCAATATTCAAAAGTGGTAATATCGAAAAAGCAGAAGACTATCGACCAATATCCCTAGTCCCAATCATTTCAAAAATCTATGAAGCGGTTATTTACGACCAATTATATAATTACTTTGAAATAAATTGCATATTTAACAAATGTCAAAATGGGTTTCGTAAAGAACGATCAACTATAAATGCAATTAATGAAGTAACGAAATTTATTATTGATGGATATGAAAACAATGAGTATATTGGGGCTATTTTTTGCGACCTCTCTAAGGCATTCGATTGTGTACCCCACTCCCTGCTTATCAGTAAATTGTCTAAATACGGAGTTGATCAATTAAGTTGTTCTTTAATACAATCATTTTTATCTGAAAGGAAACACTTAACAAGTTTTAATAATGAAAAATCTTCAATGGAAAATGTAAGGTGTGGTGTACCACAAGGGTCATCACTGGGTAATTTATTATTCCTCATATATATGAATGACATACCTAAATGTGACATGCTATCACAATTATGTATTATTTGCTGATGATACAACGGTTTTAAACAAAGATAGCTCCATAGATAATCTACTGGCCACAATGGAGCGTAGTCAATCGAGCGCACAGGAATGGTTCATAGCAAATTTGCTAAGTCTGAATGCGTCTAAAACGAACCAAATTATATTTTCACTTAAACATCACAGCATGATAAATAATCCTGACAAAGTAAAGTTTCTTGGAGTATATTTAGATCCAAAATTAACCTGGAGGGAACATGTGACATATATTGTGAAAAAACTATCTAAAACAGTATATATGCTTAGAAACATATCACAATGTGTATCAATGGAAGTTACTATAATAATGTACCACTCATTTTTCGAGTCAATAGTTAGATATGCTATAATTTGTTGGGGCCATTCGTCACACGCGGAAAAAGTATTTAAAATGCAACGCAGAGCAGTAAGAGCCATAAGTGGCCTTGCCTTTAGAGAAGATGCTAGACACAAATTCATCCTACTTAATATTTTAACAGTTCCGTCCATATTCATTATTGAAAGTATTAGATTCATTATTAATAACTTAAATGAATATAATCTCAATTCTGATAATCACAACTATGGTACAAGGAATAGGAATGACGTTATGACCAAAGAATGTCGGCTTCTTAAGAGTCAGAACTCACTGAATTACTTAGCACCTAAATTTTTTAATAAGTTGCCTAGTGAATATAAACAGTTACCAAGCTAATTGTTGCTACATAAAATTAAATCAATTCTTGTGACCAAAGCCTATTATTCACATAATGAATTTATCAATGACATGAAAATTAAATGGTAAGATATCAATCTTTAATCAAGACAAAATTTTTAATACGTTGTCTCTGTGTTAGTGTTAAGATGCGTCTCTTTTTAATTTTCTAATTATAGAGTAATTTTTAGCCTATTATGTATTTATGTTACCTGACAAGTGTGGAAATATTTACTTATATATTATTGTAACAGTTTATTTATTTTTTACACAAATATATTCTATTCTATTCTATTCTATTCTATTGTGTAGCACACTTATGTGGAGAAGTAACAAACCTTTCCAACTAGAGAGTCGACTAAACAGGACTTGTAGCTGTACGCGGTCTTCCCGATATTTTTATGAGTATCACAAATCGTTACATGCCCCTAAAACTTTTCAATAATACGTTTAATTGTAAGCCGGCTGGAGGTTCTGTTTCAAATTCCCTCTTCCCCTCGCCAAAACTGATAAAACACTTCAAAATGCATTTTCGCTGCTCGAACATTAAGCGTGGTCCAGCCATTTTGTTTTCTCTCTTGTGATGATGAAAACACCGGCATCTGTTGAGCGAAAAATGGTACTACAACATACTCGTAATTCAAATCAATTGACAAACCAATATCAGGATACAGTCTGACAAAGAGCGTATACATTTTTCTGGCGGACTTTGTATATTACTACAAGGTGTCTAAAAAAGACACCACCAAAATGATATGGTGTATTCCTGAGACAAAAAACAAGCAAAATTAACTAAATTCATCTATATGAAAAATTACATACTTTCCAAGATACAGCAAATCAAAGTTTTAGATTTTTAAAATGTTTTAATCTACATCTCGAAAATGGCAGATGCGAATGATTTGTTTATTTTTTTCTGACAACTACATTAGGTGTACTACATTGTTTAAAAATTTCAAGAAATTTCTTCAAGCACAAAGGTGCTCCAGAGGACATGCTGTTTACATTATTACATAGAACTTTTTTGTTCTTCACATTTTTTACGATTCAATATTTTTTTCAATGCAACTCGTCACTTTTAAGGAATTTATAACTCTTAAAGTTTTTTTGTTTACGCCTTATTTTTAACAAAAAATAAATAAAAAAGAACTTATTGTTTTTGGAAAATTTTGTGTTAAAAAATGAAATAATCTAAGTAGGCGGGTGTCAATTCGTTGAAAACGTGTGTCAGTACAATTAAAACTTTCAATTTAAATAAAACTGGTTAACACGTTGAGTGCTGGTGACCGAAGTATCGCCGGTGGCCGAAGCGCATGCGCATACAATGTGTTCTGTGATTTTTTTTATGAGGGTCATTTTGAATTCTTTGTAATTTGTTAAATAATTTAATATGTTAAAATAAAAGCAGTTTTTGGATTATAGTTATTTTTAAGACTTTTCTTGCAGGACGAGCGCAATTAAACAATGAACAATAAGTTCTTTTTTATTTTTTTTTTGTTAAAAATAAGGCGTAAACAAAAAAAATTTAAGAGTTATAAATTCTTTAAAAGTGATGAGTTGCATTGAAAAAAATATTAAATCGTAAAAAATATGAAGAACAAAAAAGTTCTATGTAATAATGTAAACAGCATGTCCTCTGGAGCATCTTTGTACTTGAAGAAATTTCTTGAAATTTTTAAACAATGTAGTACACCTAATGTAGTTGTCAGAAAAAAATAAACAAATCATTCTCATCTGCCATTTTCGAGATATAGATTAAAATATTTTAAAAATCTTAAACTTTGACTTGCTGTATTTGGAAGGTATGTAATTTTTCATATAGATAAATTTAGTTAATTTGCTCTTTTTTTGTCTCAGGAATACACCATATCATTTTGGTGGTGTCTTTTTTAGCCACCTTGTATAATAGTTAGAGTGGGAGAGCATGTGTCGGGCCGTTTTCAGGTGGAATGTGGGGTGAGGCAGGGGTGTCCATTGAGCCCACTGCTATTCAACCTATACGTCGCAGACATGGAGAGGGTGTTGGAACTGGGGCAGGCAAGGGGATTAGTGGTGGATAGAAAGAAGGTGTGGAGTCTGGTGTATGCTGATGATGTGGTAGTGATGACGAAAACGGTAAAGGAAATGACAGAGATGAAGATGAGATTGGTACTTTGGAAAAAGAAGATTGACTGTGAATGTGAGAAAGACGAAATGGATGATTTGTAAAAATGTAGGAGGAGAGGAAAGGAGGAAGAACTGAGTTGGCTGGGAGAACAGATTGAGCGAGTGAGTGAGTTTAAATATCTTGGGTATATGTTCAGCGAAACAGGGACGAAAGCGCGTCATGTGGAATTTGTGTGCAAGAAAGCGAGAGTGGCTATGATGCGTATGCGGGGTATATGGAATGGGATGCTAGGTAAGAATGTAAGTATGCAAATGGTGTGGTGGGACGCTTGTGTGAGGGCGATAATAGTGTATGCATCAGAGGTGCGGTGAGTGAGTGGGCAGGAAAATATCGAAAAAATATAGGTGCAATAACTGACGAGGATATTAGGGTTGGAGAGGACCATGCCAAATTATCTAGTTCTGCAGGAGAGTCAGCGATTGTCGGTAGAGTTGGAAGCGGCCAGAAGGGTGGTAAAATTTGAGAGGAGTTTAATTTAATTTTAATTTAATTTATTTGACGGATTCACCTTTTTACAACTTTATTACATATGTAATGTAAGGGGATGAAAGAGTAGTGAAAGAGGTATGGAAGGTGTGTTACAGAGAATGGGTGAGAAAATGTGAAGGAATAAGATGGATGTATGAGAGGAATAATTTGGATGTCAGGGCAGGGTGGTCAGCGACGGTTTTCGAAGAAAAGGTATCGAGGGGGAGATGGCGGAAAGGTTACTGTCGGCGGAGTTGCAAGAGAGGCAAACCAAAATAAGCACCAGTAGATATAATCCGAAGTTCCAAGGTCTGCAGGTGTTTGCAGGCCTGCCTCGGTATTTTAAAAACTTGAAGCCTGACGAAGTCCGTTTGTTGGCGAAGTTCAGGTGCGGGAACGAGGAGAAGGGTAGGAAGGTATAGATGGGAGAGAAATACATGAGGTGTGGGTTTTGCGGGAAGAAAGAGATGCATGGGAGCACTGGATGAATGGGTGTGAAGAAGTGAGGGAGGCGATAAGGATGAGAGTGAAAGAAGGAAGGAATGTGTGTTTGTGTGAAAGTGGCAGCAGGATAGAGGTGTGTAAGTTATTGGTGAGATTGAGGACAGAGGAGTGTAGCTAACTGCAGGTCGAGAGGACTGTGAGAAGGGATGTGGGGCGGGTAGGTAAGGGTATAAGTTTAGAGTTGTTATACGAAGTTAGGTTTATGTCAAATAAGGTTTTTTTTGTCACCGTTGCAGATATTCAACATTACTTTGCATAATTTCACTATCGTAATCATCTTTCAAAAGTTCTTGGACCAGCAAAACTTTGTAAGGATGGGACTTTTTGCGATTTAATGTTCTGCTGTTTCCCTGTTCAGGACGACGACTTATATCATGGTTTAGTGCAAAAGATGTGGTAAAAATTTTAACCTCCTCTTGAAATTATATGCTCTATAAATGCATTAGTTGCGGCCTTCGGTCTTCCACATTTTGGCAAATGATCATAACTTGATCGAAACTATATTCGGTATAAATAAATCGTGCGATATTAACAAAGAAATTGTGCTAATTGATAAATAAAAAATTAAATTGTGATAATTGATCCACCACAGAATTCCCCAAATCTTTAATTTGCGATGTTTTAGTTAAATTGAGCATAAAAGGTGCAAAATATATTAAACAATTGTACAAAATACTCGTTCTGAAACTAGGAAGCGTGCGATAAAACCTTTTTTATGTACCTTTATGTACGTATTTTAGTCAGGCATCAAAAATCTGGTATATAAATTATTGATTAAATTTAATAAAGCAATAATCAATTGGAGTTGACATAATGTTACCAACTACTCTAAAATTCTCTAAAAATAGTATAAATACTCGTTTCATATCTTGTTTTAACGCACATTCCTCATAAAAATTGCGTTTTAATGAACTAATATGTTACAAGATTTATTAATATGCATGTAATTGAGATGTCGCTACAGAAGTTCTCCTTTCCTCGCCTTCATAAGTAAGAAGAGACCGTTTCAAACGCGACTTGACAACTGACAAGTTCTTAATGAACGTCAGATCTTACATTTCATTTATGTGACTCATACAAAATAAATTCAAAACTAATAAATCCACACTCTATTTTCGTATCGTTTATCGATTGATGGGCATTTGTCTTATATAAACTTGTTACCGTTAGTGTAAACAATTTGGAAATAGTAATGATTCACGACCTTTGCGGAAAGCAGAAAATCGCTCTCGGCGGACCGAGAGAAAAGTGCCGAATCTAAAAATACGACTCATGGAAAAATACCGGAGAGTATTTATACCATTAGACGTGGGTTATTAAATATTTGAAAAGGCAACGGCGGCGGCCCAGCAAAAATTTAACGATTTTCCCGCCGCCCACACACACTAGAAAGCCACAAAATGTGATTAATGGCCTAATTTTATTTATATAACAAAATGGATCGTACACACTGTAGCTAAATGAAATATGGAATTATTTTAAAAACATCATAATATGTGTATTCAAGTATTACATAATCAGTTAAAAATTATACATTTTAAATACGTTTGAAATCGAAAAATAAATCGAAATAAATTAATTATATAAAATATTTGCTTTATCTGCTGTTAATTTTTATGCTTAAGTAAAACTAAAGTTCCGAATGACGATGCTAGATAATTCCTTTACTGATGTGTTCTAAAACAGGTAACGGGCCGACGATGTCTAGAAAAATCTTTTCAAACGGTTTATTTGATGTAGTGGTAATTTCCATGGGTGCGTACATTTGGCCAAAAATATTCTTTATAAAACAAGTACAATTTGACGAGAAACGTCAGAAATTAGGATCTGTTTTGGTTGAAGGTCAGCGAGATGGTCTGAGAATTTTAAGAAATGTGACTCTAGATTAATGTTGTGACTGAGGTCTAAGTCTATGGGTAAAAAGAAAACGCAATTTCCCCGACAGTTCCAAACGTTGTTTTCGGACAAGTTGGAATTAGATATAACAGTGTTAGTTAGTTTGTCTAGAAAATGTTCATAAGAAATATCGGAATCGAGGTAAGAGGTTGGTCGAGAAATAATTGCGGATTCGGTTTAGGGTGAGCGGCAGCATCGGGTTTATTCGCAGAAAGGTATTCTTGGGTTAAAAACTTGCGAGAATGGTTTGGTCTCACAACTATTTAACTATACAGACAAATATAAAAAATAAGAGTAAAAGTCAAAACATTTCTTAATAAATTTTCAAAATTTGGCTCAAATCGAAATAACTGAACTGGAATGGTTCGGTCTTACATCTATTTATCTATCCAGACAAGTAGTGGATGAAGCCCGAAACAGATAAGGCACCACAGGAAGAAAGGAAAATAAAAGTCAAAACTTTCCTTAAAAAAATTACGAAATTCGGCTTAAATCGAAACGAGTATATTTTATACTATCTGCAAAAATAGGGGTTTTTAAATTTTTGCTAGATATAATGTGATCATTTGTCAAATAAAAAAAGCACAAACTTTTTAGTCTTAAAAAACTCATATTCTAGATTACCAAATTTTCTTTTTTAAATTTTTTCCTCGAATAGTTTTTGTCAGTCTCGCACACAAATTGTCTTTATGTGTAAAAATTTCAAACTAATCTAAATCCTAGGTATTGTGACTCCAATTAACTAATATATTTTCATTTTGAAGCAAAAATATAAGGTAATTTTGCGACAAGCATAAATGTAATGCTTAATAGTAGATAAAATAGAAACTACCTTACTTATTGCAGAGAGTATTAAATAAATTCAAAAAAACGAAATATAGCCTGAATATATAAATATTCAACCTGTTCGTAACTCTGCAAGCAAAATTAAGTCTTACTAAGACTATAAACAAATAACTTATTGAAACAACTACTTCCCTGGCTGATGCCACGCCGGATATTGAATGATACAAAAGAAATTTGCATGTTATTACTAGTACTACTAGTGAAATAACATTGGTTTAAGATCCCTTATTTCTACCCACAGGACTAACTTGAAAAATGAAACTAAATTGAATTTGAAAACTTTAAATTATAAAACTGAACCCAAAAGTATGTAAAAATTATGTAAAAATTAAGTAAATAGCCATCTGCAGACGCGTTTTGTTTACGACTCCTTCACGGTCACGGTCACCTTCACGTAAGTGTATTTTATTCTTTAACATTCAATTTAAATGCGAAGCTGCACTGATGAGAGATAAATCTCGAAACGCGTCTGCAGATGGCTATTTACTTAATTTTTACATAGTTTTGGGTTCAGTTTTATAATTTAAAGTTTTCAAATTCAATTTAGTTTCATTTTTCAAGTTAGTCCTGTGGGTAGAAATAAGGGATCTTAAACCAATGTTATTTCACTAGTAGTACTAGTAATAACATGCAAATTTCTTTTGTATCATTCAATATCCGGCGTGGCATCAGCCAGGGAAGTAGTTGTTTCAATAAGTTATTTGTTTATAGTCTTAGTAAGACTTAATTTTGCTTGCAGAGTTACGAACAGGTTGAATATTTATATATTCAGGCTATATTTCGTTTTTTTGAATTTACTTAATAGTAGTTTTCAGAATTTGAAGTACGAACTTTTATGTACTCTTCTATTCATTGTACTGCTCTTTCTTCTGCGTTGATAACAACTGTTTAATTATGATGATGGTTGTGACCATTTCTACGTGTTGATCTTGAATTACTTGATTACCACGTAGTACCATGTAGTCATCACCATAATCCATGATTACAGTAAGTAAATTTTAGCTAATTCTCAAATTTGAGTGGGAGACAGTGGAGGACTATCAATATTCCCCCCCCCCCCCCCCTAGACTAAACTTTTTTACAAAAAATGTATTATTTTCTGTTTGTTTTACCGTTGTTTTATGTCTTATGTCCTATAATCCATGAATTTATTTACTTACTTGTGTGTACTACAAATATTAACACAAATAAATTATTATTATCATCAAACTGAAAATGACAAATTGATATTTTTTTCAAATTCGAAGATTTAAAATAGGTGACCTTGATTTTTGAAATAGCACAATCGCCAATGACGTTGTCCAATTTTGATGATTTTTAACGTCAAAATTTGGCGAATTTAGAGCAATTTAAAAACTGATTTGACATTTTTTTGAGAAATAAACGAAAAATGACAAAATTGCATGTTTGACCGAAGATTTAAAATTCCGATTTTATTTTTTTTTAATTGCACAACTGCCGAACATTGATGATTGAAACGTTGAAATGTGGAAAATTTAACGTAATGTAAAATGGGTAACAAAATTTTCTCATAAAATGATGAAAAATTGTAAATATTACACTTTTTGCAGTTTTGTAGATTTTAAAATCACGATTTTGATTTCTATGTTATACAACTGCCGACCACCTTGTCCGATTTTGATGACTTTAACGCCAACAGATGGCAAATTTATTGCAAAGCTGGTTCTCAATGTTTTTCAAGGAATTAAAGCAAAACGTTCCAAGATTTCAAATTCGCAAATTTGGTTTTAGAAATTGCACAACTGCAAGCGTTCGGATTTGTTGATTCAAATGCTAAAATATGACGACTATAATTTAGTGTAATTTCGAAAGAGAATACAAATGTTTTCGTGAAATTAACACAAAATGCAAAAATCTCACTTTTTCAACTGCCAAACGATTTGGATGATTTCACCGTCAAAATGTTAACGCGAAGTTTCGCAAAACGTGCAAATATTAAAAATTGCGGTTTTGGTTGTTTTTAATTGCACAACTCTTCAACTCGTTCTTGGATTTTGATTTTGAATATTTTTAAATATTAAAAATTACCACAAAACTTAAAAATCTCACTTTTTAAATTCGACGATATGAAATTCGTAACTTTGATTTTTGAAATTGCACAACTGCCAAACGCGTTGTCTGATTTTCATGAGTCTTGCGTAATATTGTGGAAAATTTAGTGCTATTTTAAAAGTGGTTAATAAATTTCTTCGTGAAATTAACACAAAACGTCAAAATTTCACGTTTTCAAAGTCCAAATATTAAAAATTGCAACTTCTCGACGCGTTGTCTGCTTTTGATGATCATAACGTCCAAATTTAGCGAATTTAGCGTAATTTTAAAACTGTTCCCACAATATTCTCGTGAAATTAATTTTTCACTCACTTTTTTAAAATTCGAAGATTTTAACTTTGCGATTTTGATTTTTAAAATTGCACAACTGCCAGACGATTACGATTTTGGTGATTTTGACGTCAAAATGTGGAAGATTTAGCCTTCATTTGAAAACTGGCTAATAATGTTGTTTGTGAAATTAACGCTATACGTTAAAATTTTACGTTTTCAAAATCCAAATATACAAAATTGCGATTTTTTTTTTATTGCACAACTCTTCAACGTATTCTTCGATTTTAAACTTTAATTTTTTTTTCGTAAATTATTACAAAATGCAAAAATCTTGAAAGATTTGAAATTCTTTGATTTTTGAAATTGCACAATTGCCAAGCGCGTTGTCTGATTTTTGAGTCTCACGCCATAATGTAGAAAATTCAGTGCAATTTTAAAAGTGGTTTGTAAATTTCTTCGTGAAATTAACATAAAAGTTAAAATTTCACGTTTTCGAAGTCCAAACATTAAAAATGATTTCTTAAATTGCACAACTCTTCAAGGCGTTCTTCGATTTTGATTATAAAAATTTTGAAATTTAAATGTTTTTCGGAAATTATCACCAAATGCAAAAATCGCACCTTTTTGAGTTTGAAATTTGCAACTTTGATTTTTGAAATTGGATAACTGCCAAATGCGTTGTCCAATTTTTATGAGTCTCACGTCTTAATGTGGAAAATTTAGTGCAATTTTAAAAGTATTTAACAAATTTCTTCGTGAAATTAACACGAAACGTTAAAAGTCCAAACATTAAAAATTTCGGTTTTGATTTCTTAAATTGCACAACTTCACGATACGTTGTCCGCTTTTGATGATCCTGACGTCCAAATTTAGCGAATTTACCGTAATTTTAATACGGGCCACACAATATTGTCGTGAAATTTACTTTTCCGTTGCTCGTTGGTTAAAGGCTAACTTTAATATACCCAAATGTATCAAAAATCGTTCATTAATGACCCCTATTAATGAACGATGTTTCATTAATGAACGATTTCAAGGGCCGCTGTGGTCTAGTGGGTAGAGGTCCGGCCTGGTGTGGGTTCGAGTCCCGTCCGGGTGGTCAGTTTTTTTTACTTTTTTAACACGAAAAATGGCCGCGCGGGTCCCTGGATATATTTAGTCTTTGTCCTCATTTCACTTAAATGAATTATTAAATATTATACATCGGTTGTGGCTGAATGCCCTAGCTGGCTAAGACAATTCCCTATCATCCTCGATTCCCTAACCCGCATTCCTATCAATCATATTTCCTAAAAAAAAGCATTAAATAGCTAATTCATGAGTGGCTAACTACTCATAATTACTGGAAATGTAACTGATAATAGCGAGAGAACGATCTATAATTTGTTTCATATGTAAATGCAAAAGTATATCAATTCTCTGCGCTAGAAACAAATTAGCGGTGAACCGCCTTCGATTTTGTTATACAATAATGTCAAAGTGTGAAACGTCAAATTTATAAAACGCGTGTATCAAGTGAATGTCTGTTACTATGGAGAGTGTCGAGTTTAAATTAACACCGCCAAAAGTACTAGCCATTGCAAATAATGCAACATTAAATTTGCTTCCGGAAAAGAGTACACATTTTTACGAAAAAAACTTACGTAGAATTTATTTCCTGGTGCGAGGAATAACAGGTAAGACGTCATTCGGAATCTGCGCTATTCGCATGTTTTGCCGATATTGCTGCAAAGGGCTTAATAGCAAGTGTATTTGTTTGTTTTGTTTGGATTTTCTCTAATCTAATTTCTAATGTTGATCTAAGTTACGATCAACGGAAAAATCTTGTAACCAACTCGTGTGTTAATTGGCGATTAATGATCTCAACAATTAAAAATGTCTCGATCATTAATCGCTATCATTAACACACTTGTTGGTTAAATAACTATTTCACTCACTTTTTTAAAGTTCGAAGATTTTAAATTTGCGATTTTAATTTTTGAAATTGCACAACTGCCAAACGCGGTGTATGATTTTAATGATTTTGGCGTCAAAATGTGGAAAATTTAGTTTTAATTTGAATACTGGCTAATAATTTTGTTTATGAAATTAACGCTATACGTCAAAATTGTATGTTTTCAAAGTCCACATATTAAAAATAGCGATTTCAGTTTTTTTTTTAAATTGCACAATCGCGTTATTTGATTTTAATGTTCTTAACGTCGAAATATGGAAAATTTTGTGTAATTTAAAATTTGATCAAAACATTTTTCGTGAAATTAACGCAAAATGACTTTTCAAAGTTCAAATATTAAAAATTGTGATTCTGATTTTTTAAATTCTTCGATTTTGATTTTTAATTTTTTAAATTCTAAAACATTAAATTTAGTGTAATTTGAAATTTGAAAAGTGGTTAATAAATTAAATATACCCATACATCCACTTATCATGCAGATAGATATAAGTATTAAATTTTGCTTTGCTCATAATTTCATTAAAATTTTCTTTCGGAGCTTCGACAATGCGACCGGCCCCACGTGTTTTATTTGCAGGCTCACCGGGCAAATGCACGGGTGCCCGCCGGCCCTGTCCGCCACTGGCGATAGAGATAGAGAATAGTATATTCTGTAACAAGGTTAGAATGGAAATTCGATGCGAGTGGAATATTTCGAGCGCGAGCCGTGAGGCGAGCGCGAGGAACCACGAGCATCTGGATTTCCATTCTTACCGAGTATCAGACTATACTTTCTCCTCGACCAGATAAAATAGACTAATAAAATAATGAACACAAAGAACTTACGTTTTATCACGTTTGTGGTTATGTTTATAGTATTTTGACAATTGTGATATCCAAGGCTAATTGTTTTATTCGGAACGATGTGAGAATATTCATTCTATCCCTTGTTATGGAATGAATTACATGCAAAACGCATAAGTGCATAGTGTTTTGTTCCATAACAAGAGTGAGAATGTGTACGTTCTATAATCAAAATTGATTTCAGAATGCTTAAATTCTATGGTGGTCGTGGAGAAAGGTATTTCCATAGGGGCTGAATGTGGAAATGGGAGATTTATTCAAAAGTATTATTTGTATTATTTGTGTTTAATTCAATCTAAACAACTTGATTCATTTTTCGTCTTTATTATTTGATTCGTATGTTAAGAATCATCTCCAAGCCACTTTGATAGTTTTTTTTTTCATTTATAAGAGTAGTTTTGCAACTTCTAAAAGTAACTAACTAAAGTAAGCCTGGTCTTAAGTATCATAAATGGCTGCATGTGTTTTCCGTACATCACAATATTCATTAACCCAATGTGATCCCTGGCATAAGTAGATACGGGGGCCTTTCCAAAAAATAATATAGTAGTCCCATGCTAATGTTCTCTCCTAAACTAATACAAATTTATCCAAGGGGGTCACAAGAACGAAAAAGTAGTCAAAACAAATTGATTATTTGGAAATATTATTCGCTATTATATATAGTATTATATTATATTATATAGTAACACAACGTGAGTGTGAGTGAATGTGCACGTTTATTTCGCTACGTATTATCTGCAAGATACAGTGATAAATGTTAACTATTATTTAGTCAGCTGTGCATCATTAAACGCAGAATAAAAATTGCTATTCGATGGTATAAATTAAATTACTATTCAACAACACTAAAAGGCAGAAAACCGCCCGCAACTGCACTGGTCTAATATTATTGAGACCTGCCGTCCCGTCGATTTCCTTTTTCTGTTATTTCACTTTTTGCGCTACAGATAATCTTATCTGTTTGCATTGATACCATCCATTCCACCACTGTACACAGTTTATTAGTTTATTTAAAATTGTTTTTTCCTCTGTACTCTCTGCCTTTATCCCTGCCGTTGCCCAGTGATTATTTCTTGTATTTGTTAATTTTGAAGTCGCCGCTACGGGCACAGCTGGCGTGAAGTGTGTGCCTCCTTGTTACATATCCTTTGCTTAATCTGTACTTATAATTTAAACTTTCATTAATGATGGATAAAAATATTTGCAATAAATGTAAAAAGTCAGTTGTGAATTCGAAAATTGAATGTATGAAATGCAATAAAAAATATCACGTAAATTGCTCCGTGAAAGTGAAGAAGGCGGTATTTTTAAATGATGATGAGTTGTACTGCTGCAGCGACAACCCACTAGCCACATAGCCGAATGTCGATCCTAATTCGCTGAATTCTTTCTTCATGTTAGCGGAAATCAAAAACTCCATATCTACTCTACTTTGCTTGTCGAATTTCAGCCCCAGCGCGCCGACTTAACTGAGATAAAAACTGCCATAGAAACTATCGAAGTTCTAAAATTGGAAAATCAGCAACTAAAATCTACAGTATCATCCTTTAAGAGTAGAATTGAGATATTAGAGAATAATATTCCAAAAGATAATAGTTCTCTTTGAAATGAATTGGCTGAACGTCGCGCACGTGAGACAAATTTAATCATATACGGACTACCTGAGTCGGAAACATCGGGAAATAAGAAAACTTGAGGAATATAACACCGTGAAAACCATGTTAAAACCCATAAACGATAATTTAAGAATAAACTCGGTGGTACGTCTGGGTCGCAAGGGTACCATACCGCGCCCCATGAAAATAATATTCATTGTATGTTAGGAAAATTATGAAAAGCAGGATTCAATTCCACCTCAAGTTAAAATTCATCTAGATAAAACACCACTAAAAGAGAAGAATTTAAGGAAATTTTGCAAGCGCTCAAGAGGAGGCAGGATAATGGTGAACTAAACTTAACTATAAAGTATATAAATTCTCAACCCAAAATTGTAAGAGTACCGCAGGAAAACTAGAGAACGGCCAACAGACCTCAATAACTAAATATAAATTAAATTGTTATTATCAGAATACAAACAGCATACGGAACAAATTACATGACGTATATAATAACACTACTTGCAACTACTACGACATAATATTTTTAACGGAGACGTGGTTAGATAGTTCTTTTAATGACAATAAAATTATGACACAAAATTACAATATATTTCGCCATGATAGAGCACAACGAATCGGAGGTGGTGTACATTTATTTCCGGAAGGCTAACTCTTAATTTTCCGGCAGAACTTCCTACAGAGAGTGTGGCCGTGGAACTTATCAGCGATAATTCTCCAGTTACTTTGCTATGTACCTATATTCCGCCTAATCTTAGCTCTGATGTATATGAGGTGTTTGATGTATTAACCACTCAAATCGATATGGTAAATCCTACTATTCTTTTGGGAGATTTCAACATCCCCGAATATGCCCAAAATAAGGTTGGATTCTCTATAAACAAACTGGGGGCATTAAATAACTTTCTTAGCTTCTGCAATATGTGCCAACACAACTACGTCAGAAATGAATAACTTTCCATTACTTTACACACATCTACAACACATCGACTGGGGTGAATTATTCGATACCTCTACTGTAGACATCGCCTGTAGCCTACTCTATCAGCAAATATATGAAGAATTCGATCTTTACGTACCAAAATTTAAAAATAAAAAAAAATCCAGAAAATATCCATCTTATTTTGATAAAACAATAACTATAGCCTTAGAAGAAAAAAATAACCTGAGGAGAATATATCTTAAAACCAAAACCACAGTGAATAAAAATAAATTTAATCTGTCTAGAAGTAAATTGAAATGTAAAATTAAACAGGCTAAAAGAAACTACATCAGGCAAGCAGAGGAACAATTAAATTCTGATCCGACTAAATTTTGGTCACACATAAATTCTTTAAAAGGATCCTCAAGAATTCCAGGAACAGTAAACTATTTAGGCAATCAATACATAGATGCCAGTGACATAGTAAACTGCTTCGCTGCTATATTTAATTCTGTTCACACGAGTGAGAAAGACGCTGAAACTATATTGAAACACTTCATGAATCACCTAGAGTGATTTTAGAGTTTCTGAAAATTTAGTTCTTCACCGTTTAAAGAGATTATGTGCTAAGTTTACTATGGGACTGGACCAAATTCCGTCATTTTTAGTGAAAGACTGTGCAAGTGTTTTATGTCCACCAATTACACATATTTTTAATTTAATATTAAAATATGGAAAGTTTCCCACCATCTGGAAAAATGTTCGTGTATGCCCCATCTTCAAGAATGGTGATAAGAGTGAGACAGTGAATTATCGGCCAATTGCGTTAGTCAGCATTTTCTCGAAGGTGCATGAGTCCATATTGAGTGAACAAATAAAGTATTTAGTGTGCACGCAAATTGTTACTCAAGAACACGGTTTTGTTTCGCGCAAATCAACCATGTCTAACCTGTTAAATTTCACCTAATTTTAAATTAATGTATCCGACTCCTTAGATGATAGATGTCAGGTGGATGTAATATACACGGACTTTAGAAAGGCCTTTGATACAGTATCGCATAACATCCTCATTAACAAATTAAAAACTTATAACATTCCTTCTAATGTTATAAACGTAATTCAATCATACTTAATAAATCGGCTTCACTTCGTACAGTATCAGGGTTCTACCTCCTAGTCTTACATACCGAATAAGGGGATCCCGCAAGGCTCCAGTCTTGGTCCACTGCTTTTTATACTATTTATAAATGACTTAGTACAATATATTAAATCACCATGTTTGTTATACGCCGATGATTTGAAAACGTATTGTAGAATTACTAGCTTAAATGAGTGCATCGAGTTGCAACATGATAGTTAAGTGAATGGTGTAACATAAACAAATTGTATCTGAACTATGATAAGTGCTTAATAATGACATTTT
This sequence comes from Ocypus olens, assembly GCA_910593695.2. Taxonomy (NCBI): domain Eukaryota; kingdom Metazoa; phylum Arthropoda; class Insecta; order Coleoptera; family Staphylinidae; genus Ocypus; species Ocypus olens. The sequence goes on along the minus strand of OU343054.1, from coordinate 14,345,704 downwards.
CCAGGAAAATGGACAATATCCATTATGAATATAAGCTGGATACTTGTGTGTTGAAAAGAATAAATGAGACAAAGGATCTTGATGTGATGTTTGATAACAAACTTACTTTTAACTCCCATGTTTGTCATATTTTAAATCAATGTCACCGTTTTCTAGGATTCATTATAAGAAACAGTAAAGACTTTCACAGAAGTGAAACTGTCATAACATTATTTAATGCGTTAATAATAAGCATAATTGAATATTGTGCACCAATTTGGTCGCCTATGTATGGTACATATATAAATTGCCTAGAGAATATTCAGAAAAAAACTGTTAAAAAAATTGTTTTTTTCAACAAATGGTATCTACCCGAGAAGAGGAAGCTCCCTCAACTTACTCGCTTATTTTAATCTTAGCAGCATTCAAAATAAACATAAAATTTGTTCATTACTTTACTTTTATAGATTAATCAATAATTTTGTAGACGATCCACCAACAATAAGTGAATTACAATTTAACGTCCCTAGACCATCGATGAGAAATTGTCGGTCATTTGGTTTCTGTATGCCTAATTCGCGCCATCATACAAATTCTCCATTGATCTAAATGTGTATGTTATATAATCATATTCAAAACAATTGCGATATTTTTGGAAAAACTTTAATTGATTTCAAAAAATGTGTAATAGAATATTTGTCTTAAGCATGTATGATCTATACATCTTTTATATATCTTTTATTTTAATGTATTCGTGCACTACAATTAGGATTTGTTCTGTAATTGGACATTGGTCTGTTGGGCAATAAATTATTATTATTATTATTATTATAAAAGTCGGTTATCAAATTTAACAGCTCAGTTCATTGGCAAAATAACAACACTAAGCGAGCAATGACATTAGGCGTAGTTCTCTTACCACTTGGTATTATAATTCCGTGAAAAATTACCCTCTTACTTTGTGGCCAGGTTGTAGGTTTTCTGCATAAGTCCAATTGTGACTACCCAATGCGGTAACGTAGATTGCTAAATGTGCTGTGTCTAGAAGAATGAGTGGCCATCGCGTTTGGTTTGATATTATAAAAAGGATTTTTAGGTTCAAAAACTAGAGAGCTTTCTAAAAACTTATTCTTTATAAGTTGTTCATTTTGGCACTCTCTACAATTATTGTTAATATAAATTTTGTGTAACTATTTAATTTCATAATTATAGATCGAAACTATTTTCTTGTATATGAATCAGAATCATCAAAATCTATTAAATTTAGTTGTCAACTAAATCATCTGTATTTTTGCAGAAATTTTATTTAAATAGTTAGTAATAATGTAATAAAATACATTTGAGATAGCTTTTTATTAAATATATTATACAATTCAACTTAGCCTAGACAAAAGAATATTACTAGTACTTAACGTAAGATGGTAGCGATAAAAATCAAATCGACATTAATGTTGCATGAAGCGCGAAGCCAATATAATAATAATAATAGACCAACAAAGTGGCCGATGTATATATGTACAAAAAGTTCACAGGTTAACCTGGTCGTTCGAGGAAGTCTTTCTTAGTAATTGCTTGTGTAGTAGTATTGTATGATACCGTTCGTGTTGTTTATTTCCATCAATGAAAATTCGTTAATCTCCTCTCACTAAAGTGGAATATATGAAAAAAAGATCTAGGAAAAAAAAGGTTTCCTACAAAAATATGCGATGTTGAAGCATATGTACTGTTAGAGAGTGCAAGGGTTTAATTAAGCTGAGTGGAAAGGGTTGGTATATAGTACAGAATCGGTAGTTTAAGGAGATTAGGCCATTGTAAGTGTACCAGCACCCATGCCGAAGCCAACGCCCTTGGGTCCAAAGTTCTTGGCGTAGCAACCTCTGCAGAAGATTTCGCCGTTGGGGGCGTCGTTGAGGTTGGTGGAGTCCAAGGAGCGGCTGCATTCGCAACAACAGAAGCACCTCTTGTGCCAGATTCCGTTTTTGCTGATCATCTGTTCGGCGGCGTAGACGGCGTAACCGCAGCGGCGACAGCCTTCACCAGGGGCGGCCTTTGGACCGGAATTTGGCCTTGCACTGTGCAATACTGGAGGTGGGGCTTGCACGTCGGCACATACCAAGGTGGGAGAGTGGCCGAAGCCGAATCCCTTGGGGCCAAAGAGTTTTCCGTAGCAAGGCTTGCAATGAATCTCTTTATCGGGGCCATCGCAAGCGAGGACCGAATCCAGTGGCCTGTGGCATTCAGCGCAGTTGAAGCACTTTTGATGCCACATCTGTTTGTAATAAATATTTCAGCGTTTTGCCCCATTATGTTGAGATTATACATACCGTTCCCTTGGCTAATTGCTGTTCAGCAGCAAACACCATACCGCCGCATCTTGGGCAGCCTTGGCCGGGAGGGGCCTTAATCGAAGTCGTGTCGGGATTGTAAAAAGGCCGAGCGCTCGAAATTTCGTCTTCACTGCACATAACCAAAATTAATAATTTAAATTTTCTCGATTAGATTCTCAACTTACGTTAACCCGTCAGTCTGGAGGAATCCAGAACCACAAGCAAATCCATAACCATGAGGACCCCATTTCTTTCCGTAGCAGGTCTTGCAGTAGACGTCCCTGTCAGGGCCGTCGCAAGCGTTGATTGAATCCAAAGTCTGATGGCAATCCTTGCATTTGAAACACTTGCGATGCCACGGTCTGCCCTTAGCCAGCACCTCTTCAGCGGCGAAGACAACGCCTCCACAACGGGGACAACCTTGGCCGGGTGGTGCCTTGATTTTAGCAGTGTCAATCACCGTCGTCTTAGGTGCGGCATCGCTATACAAAGTACGTCGTTACAGGTTTTCGTTTTTTTCAAAATTCAATCAAGCAATTGCGGAAAATTCGGGACGGCACACGGCATGCATTAATGAAGGGCAACATTTATTTGATACCTCTGCCATTCCAAATCCAAGGCATCGGACATCAGGCCTAGGAAAGCTCCACCCGCGTGCCCTATACCTCTTGGCCCAAAGCGTTGTGCATAGCAAGCTGTATATCAAAAAAATATAGCTATAAGCACGCTTGCGGAAAAGCATTGAATTAATTAATAACACCCCATGTACGTACAGGTCAGCGTAACAATCGCTTTGAAGAGTTCCTCCGCCTTGACCGTAGCCGTATCCCTTAGGTCCAAACTTCTTCGCGTAACAAACTATAAGGGACAACACAACATCATTCTAGTGCAAATACTATAAACTTCTCATGCGCACGAATTTGCAACTTTTACAAAAGAAAACAACATTTATCCCATTTTCTGAGCTTTAAAGTAATGACTTAGGTGGTAGTAATATGAGTGCTCCACGCACCTTTGCAATAGATATCCTTATCAGGACCTTCGCAACAGAGAATAGAATCCAATCCTTTTTTGCAATCAGCACACTTGAAGCAAGACTTGTGGAAAGCCTTAAAGAAAAACAACATAGATAAAGTTGATCTTTACGTAATCAAGAAAAGACCGGACTAGACTGGACTGGACTGGACAAAAATCATCCAAAAATATAGACAAAACGATTGTACAGATTTGTCATGCTACAAAATACAAAAAGTTGATGACCACAAAAAAACTACCTCTGCAGTATACTTCTTCATCGGGTCCGTCACTGTGTGACGTCGAGTCCAAAGTTCGATTGCAATTATTGCATTTAAAGCATCTCCTATGCCAGCCCTAGTTTTTAAAGTTCGTTATACTTTAAAATGAATCTCTCGTTATTCTACTTACCCTTCCCCTAGCTAGCATTTGTTCAGCAGCGTAGACGAATCCACCGCATCTGGGGCAACCTTCACCTGCTGGAGCTTGAGACATGGCTTTTGGTGGTGTCATCGGCACCCGGTTCATGATGGGATCTCTAGAATTTTATAAAAAACGATCAATAACTTTCAGTTTATTAGTAAAGACCCTAAAATATGCGTTTGTTAAGTGTGAAGCTTTAAATCAAAAATTGATTTTGCGGATTTAATTAGTAAAATGTGTAGAAGCTGCTTGGCTAATGCTAAAAGTTCTAAAGGAAAATAAAATAATAGAGTGATTATGTAATGAGAAAGGTAAGTTGCTCATATGATATCTACGTCTATAAGTTCGTTCAAACTTGAGGGCACTTTCCTTATCCCATCACAGTAGTTAGGGAAGGAAAGCTTAAAAAGTAAATTAAATGTTAATGCGGAAGAGCGTTGTGCGGCACGTCTGAAGCCATGCGATCCAACTGATAATACATAGATAATAGATAAACCCAGTTCTCTCACCGTTGACGTGTTGCTTGATTTCCACAGCTGATGACATAAGGGATAAGGAAAGGGCAACGTTCACAAAAAAAAACATTTACACCAAAAACACGCTGAAGGTATAGATAGAAAGAAAATGCTGAACGAAAAAAGGAAAACAAAAACAAAAAACACTGTTTCAAAAATGTGTCTAGTGTTTCACAGTTCCGTGTGTTGATTGTTGACTGTTAGTATTGGTTCAGCTCACGTATTGTTGGTATATATGCTTAAGAAAAAACGTTGCCCGTCTTGCGGGTTGTAAAAAAGTTCAACGTTTTTCTTTTATTTACATATTTTTTATTGTATTAACCCGAATATTACACGTGAAACTATAAAGGGTAATAATCGAATTAATGAACATGATCATTTTTACCAAAAATTAAACATCTTTTTATAAATCTATGAAAATAAATAATTACGGTGTTGATTTAATTAAATATATAAACAGGATGTAAAATTTGGATTTTTTTGGGACACAGTTAGCTGCGATGACGTGCAGTTTGTTGTCGGCCCCAGAGTCGATCCACAATGGAAGTTCCTACGAGGAGGCGCTACGATCAAAAGGGACAACGGTCATGCATGTGGGGTTTCTTTCGAATTCTTACATTTATCAAAAAAAAAACAGGCATCGGCATCATGATAGACAGCAAGGAACACATCTGATTAGAGCAGAAGCCTAGTTTAATGCTTCAGTTAATCAGAGGTGTTAGCTTGCTTGCAACAACAGCGTGAAAACTTTGGATGGCGACATAGAAAGTAGGAAAAAGCCCTCAAATCTGATAACGATTATGGAATATCCTTTTGTTTGCGACCGATACCGAATTGTGTGTTTTAAAATTTAAGTGTATCGTGAAACTCACCCTCCCAAATGGGCACCGGCGTCCATGCTCAAGCAACCGGCACCACCACCGAATCCGTACCCCTTAGGTCCGTACTTGCGGCCGTGGCAGTTTTTGCAGTAAAGTTCCTTCTCGTGTTCGGAACAGTTGGTGGAATCCAACATCTTACCGCACATACCTAAACGACCAATCCATTACATCACCCTCGATCAAACAAAAGTTGAATCAACTCACCGCATTTGAAGCAGGACTTGTGGTATTTGTATCCGCCAGCTACACGTTCTTCAGCGGCGTAGACGGACTTCTCGCATTTGGGGCATTTGGGGTTTTCTATTGGCTTGAAAGGCATGGTTGATGCTTGTTTTTCTTCGGCCTGCTCAATCAAAACAAACTTGCTTTAATACTAAATGGTAACCGAACACGCGACGATAATGCGGTCCGTTCCAGTAATATGATTCATTTATAAGGTGGTTAAAAATAGCTTTCTGTACACCGCCGCTGTTTTGGCAAAGTTCCAACTAGGAGCAAGTGGCGGTGTCCAAATTTGGAAGCACAGGTAACTCAAGCGTCAAATGATTTGCACGATCATCCACAGATCCACAGGTTTATTATAGCGTTCTAGTTTTTAATAGCAAGAGGGCATTGTACTACCAGCCGGCGTTTCAAAAATAGATATTTAAAATCGCACACAAGGTAAGCAGTTAGAAGCGCACTGATCCATCAAAGCGTTATGTTAGAAGCACTTTTTTTCTTAGCACTCACTGGAATTTTGGGCACTAACACTCGCGATTTTTTTTTTTTTGGAGCAACGTACCTGGTCGGTTTCGTTAGGTAGTGGATGTCCGGAACGCTAGCTCCAGATACGATGGGACTCGAGTTCCTGTCACTGACTACCACCGTGTTTCGAATGACTTGGATGAGCTGCGGCGCTCCTAGTCTATTCGACCGATTTTGCACACGACCCTCCTACAAAAGGGTGGGGACCATCATCATTACACACACTCAGAATAGCCTTTTGAGCAGCGTTCTATTTTTGTGTGGATGCAAGGATGACAGATCTACTTTTTCGATAAAAACCACACCTTTTTCAGAAATCCGATACCGATACTTGCAGTTGGCCGTGGATCGTTTCTGCCTTCTTCGCCGCCCCCGGGTCGCCGTCACCACGGGCATTACGCACTCCCGCCTTTGTTTCGCGATTTTTGGCAACCGGTCTCGACTTGTTTTTATTTGTAATTTTTTCCTTTGCAATCTTTATCACTCACGATGTGCAAACTCTTCTCATAGTCGTTTCGTCCACACACACGCGATGTTTAGTGATTGTTTGTCACGGTCACGACCAAAATTACTAAATAAACAATGAAAGCGAAGAAATTTGTATACTTTAAGCTCTGTAGAAAACACGATTGTGTATCATTTTTTTACGTAGATAACAGATTGTATGTACTAATTGAAAATAATTATTTAAATAAATTGTATTATTGGAACCAATAATCATAGGTAGAAATTGTGCCATATAATAGGACTCGGAACTAAGTGCCCTTAATTTAAAAAATACCCCACTCACTTGTAAGTAATGATTTAATTTATTTACATAATTTTTCGAATTTCATTTATTCTGAATAACAAAATTCAATATTTTCTAGGGAATTTTGTACATAATTTAAATCTTACTAATTAAAATATAATTCCTCATAAGTTAAAATTCAATACCATTTTAGCACTGCGAAACTCATGCCACTAATGGACGTTTATTAATTGTATTTAATAAATATTACGTTTATATCACTAATAGTTTTGATATTTACGTGCTTGTGTTAGCAATAGCTTAATACTAAATAAGAAAAGAGTCAGAGTTAAAATATTTCAAATTATCTTCTAATCTCTTTTGAGAATGTCATAACTAGCAAATACAATCGATAATATTAAACATTTCTAATCCAATCTGACTACTTATTCGATAATAAAGTTGTTTTATATTATTTTTTTAAATGAATTCAGTGAGTTAAATGAATGTACAAAATATGAAGACTGAACTTAATCTAATATTTGTACATATCAGAACGATAATTTTCTCAATTGATTTACTTCGATTATTTCTTCTATTAATTGTTATTTGAGTAATGAAATAATTAAATAATTATAAAACAGAATTCGGAATTTTTTTTAGGGCTTGTTTCCCCAAATATATTTATTGCATTGAATGAGAAGCAAAATTAAATCAATTTTATATTAGTTTTTAATAATACTCAATTAAACTCAATTATTAATCGAATTAAAAAAGTTATGAATGTAAGGGCAGTTTTTGTTCGAGGCAAAATGTTTATTTCCAATAATTATTTGTATTACTGATTTTAACAAACTGGAAAATAATGTAATGTAAACATATAGTATCAAACAATACTATTACTTAATAATTAGGGTCCACTTAAATAAGCAATTGAATTTTAAAATAAGAGCAGGCGAATTAACAAAAATAAGCACTGGAAATAACTTCAATAAAACAAAGGAAAGCAGAAAATTTATGTTCAAATGAAAATAAAATAAGATACCAGTGGTATAAGCAAATATATAAAATGAGTATTTTAGTGTGATTTTTTTTTTCATGAAAACAATTATGTGTTTTTCTAAATTTTCCATTCGAAAATCTGATCCGATCAAATGTGTTCATAGAAACTTCGTTCGACATCCAACAATGCTATACGTTCGTACTTAAATGCAGATATTAGGGAAGTATTAACAACAACATTTTTTTTTAAATTGAATTATATAAAATACATTAGCATCTTATAAATGTTACCACTATTAATAGAACTTTAGTTTAAGATCGTTTTTTATGTACCAGTCCTGCTCAAAAACATTAGAAAAATAATTTAAAACTGTGAATATTATTATCAAAGAGTTAAAACTAGAAAACATTGTAACACAACAAACATGCTATTTTCTAATAGAAGTTAAAAATGTATAACTACCAGTGTTATTATATACAAGGTGTCAATTTGAAAACTTTCAATGCGAATATCTCTGAAAACAAAGGAGTTAGAAAAGCGCAATTTGGTACAAATGTTATACAGGTAGGGGGAACTAGAACCACCATATTTTGGTTATGGGGTAAGTGACCCCTTGGGCCCCATTCACCCTAACCCCAAAATTTTAAATGGCATCGCCCCTTTTGTGATCCCTTAAATTAAACGTTTTTTCGAGTAGTATTCACCAGTACAAGATGTTTTTTTTAAATTTAATACAGGGCCGAACGAAATGTATAACTAAAATAAAATAAACTCTGATTCTATGAATTGCTATTTTATTTAATTAGATTCTTATAATACATTCCATTTTGGGCTACAAAAAAGGATAATACATTTTTTTCTCCAAATACACGAACCAGTGGGTCAGGTTTCAACAAATAACAATCACCTATTGCAGTCAGGTGTATTAGATTGTACGTCAAATTCAAAAATGATCGAAGTGAAATAATTTCAGACGAATTCACTATTTAATTTTCTTTTTTATCCGGTATTAGACATAGTTTACAGTATGGCTGAAAGAATTGCGATTTAGACACCTGACTGAAATAGGTGATTGTTATTTGTTGAAACCTGACCCACTGTTTCGAGTATTTGGAGCAAAAAAAAATATTATCCTTCTTTGTAGCCCAAAATGGAATGAATTATAAGAATCCAATTAAATAAAATAGCAATTCACAAAATTTATTTTATTTTAATTATACTTCTTTGTTCGGCCCTGTACTAAATTAAAAAAAAATTCTTGTGCTGGTGAATACTACTCAAAAAAACGTTTAATTTAAGGAATCACAAAAGGGATGCCATTTAAAATTTTGGGGTTAGGGTGAATGGGGCCCAAGGGGTCACTCATCCCATAACCAAAATATGGTGGTTCTAGTTCCCCCTACCTGTATAACATTTGTACCAAATTGCGTTTTTCTAACTCTTTTATTTTCACAAATATTCACATTAAAAGTTTTCAAATTGACACCCTGTATACACACATCGTTATTATGGAGATGTGATGTAAAAGCAAAAAGATAGAAATTAGTGTATTTTAAATCAGTATTAAGAAATATTCACATCAAATCAATGACAATTGCCAAAATCTGAAGTTCAAAGTAAAAAAAAAATCAGGTTTTTGATTCGTTCGATTCCAATAATTTGAATGTGAAAATGTATCAAATTTAGTATGTTTTTAAAAAAAGAGCTAACCTCGGGTCAACAAAATTTGCCAATTCTGAAATTTTCCAAGTTCAAACTCAACAAAATATTTTTTTGATTGTAGAAAACTACTCAATTTCTGAATGCATTATTTGATTTGGATAGTTTAAGTCTCAAAAAGTATAGAATTTCGTGTATTTTAAAGCAATATAAATAAATATTCATATCAAGTTAATGAAAATTGGCAAAATCTGAAATTTTTCAATTTCAAAGTCAACAAAATCGAATTTTTAATTTTGAAAACTGCTGAAAGCTTTATTCGATTCTAACAAATTAAAAGTCAAAATGTATCTAATTTAGTATATTTTAAAAAAGTGTTAAGAAATATTCACCTCGAGTGAACAAAAATTGCCAATACCAAAATTTTCCAAGTTCAAACTCAACAAAATATTTTTTGATTGTGGAAAACTACTTAATTTCCTAATACGTTTTTGATTTGGATAATTTAAATGCCAAAAAGTTTAGAATTTCGTGTATTTTAAATCAGTCATAAGAAATATTCACATCAATTCAATGATGTTTTAACCTTTTAAGATGTCTGTAATCATGCGTTAGGTACTAATGCCTCTTGTACGTGTTTAAACACAAAATGTTTTATTTTATTTTTACTCTAAATTCAAGAATATCCATCACTATATATTATGACGTATGTAAAACATATACTCCTATATGTTAATGCATTAATAAAGAATTGAAATGAAAATTGGCAAAATCTGAAATTTTCCATTCCAATTTTTGATTTTGAAAAATTGCTTAACTTCATTCGATTCTAATAAATTAAATGACAAAATGTGCCAAATTTAGTACACTTTGAAAGTGTTAACAAATATTCACCTCGAGTGAACAAAAATTGCCAATTCTGAAATTTTCCAAGTTCAAACCCAACACTATATTTTTTGTAGAAAACTACTTAATTTACGAATGCGTTAATTGATTTGGATAATTTAAACGCCACAAAGTATTGAATTTTCCAAGTTCAAGCCAACAAAATCAAATTTTTGATTTTGAAAAATTGCTACTTCTGAAAGCTCCATTTAATTCTAATAAATTAAATGTCAAAACGTATCAATAAAGTATATTTTAAAACAGTGTTAAGAAATATTCATCTCAAGTGAACAAAAATTGCCAATTTTGAAATTTTCAAAAGTTTAAACTCAACTAAATATTTTTTTTATTTTGGAAAACCATTTATTTATTAGATTCAATAAAACGATATTTATTTATTGTTCATAAACCCAACAGACTCAAAGTCCATTAACAGGGCTACAAGTATACATACAAATGTAGTACATGGTACAAACATAAATTACATTTAAAGAAACTTAAATCTAGGGTAAAGTTGACAATTTCAAGCATTCCATAAGATCTTTTTTAAATTTATTATTGATGATAAATATGTCAACATTATATACATATTGATTATACAAGCGCGACAAACGTAAGATTGGTGAGTTTGAATAATAATTAGTTTTTGACGAGTTATATACAAAAGTTTTAGAGTGTCTTGCGGATAGTCGAGGAAGATTAAAATTAAATAAACTTAATAGGTGCGAATCATCAATGAAATTAGTTAGTTTATAAAGGAAACACAAACTTCCATATATGTGTTGATTATGTACTGTAATAAAATCAAACTCTGATAGTACGTCATTATAAGGTATATCGAAGCGGTAAACTTTATATTTTACAAAATACAGATATCTGAGAAATTTTCTCTGTACCCGCTCCAACATATTAATGTAATTTAAATATATAGGGGACCATACCATTGAACAATATGTCATCTTGCTTAATATAAATGAACGAAAAAGTAAACTCATAACTTTTATATCGGTAAATGCTCTACAGTTACGGATAATAAATCCAAGCAGACGATAACAATCCTTGCTTATTTGTGAAATATGGTTATTAAATGACAACTTGACATCAAATATTATACCAAGATCTTTAATTTCACTTAGCCTAGTAACTCGCATGTCATTAATAAAGTATGGATACAATATTAAGTTATTTTTTTCTTCCACAGGTAACTACAGAGCATTTAGAAATATTAAGTGATAGATTGTTGGCATTGCACCACTCGATGAAGTTATTGAGTTCACTTTAAAGTTGAGCACACTGGTCTGCACTATCAATTACGCTATATATTTTTATGTCGTCCGCATATAGTAACATATCACACTTGAATATTTTACACACATCATCCATAAATAGCAGGAAGAGGGAAGGCCCCAAATTGGATCCTTGAGGAGCACCACTACTTGCAACGTACCACCTGGATTTACAGCCATATATTTCCACAAGTTGGCCACGATCATACAGATAGGATGACAATACGTCTATAATATTTTGATATTGGCCAAAGTTGTGTAGTTTGTCGATGAGCAAAGAATGATCTAGATCTAGACGATCAAATTCCTTGGTTAAATCTCCATAGATAACATCAACTTGTTTCCCATTGTTCATCGCTTCAGTTATTAGTTGCGTTATATTCATTAGATTCGCAGATGTAGATCTGTGTTTCATGAAACCATGTTGTCGGATGGAAAGACATGGACTAATTTGATAATATAAATGGTCGCTCAACAGGGATTCAAATACCTTTAATAGGTTGCTAAGAATAGCTATGGGTCGCTAATTCTCTATGATATTGTTCGATCCTGACTTTAATATCGGACATATTCTTACTTCTTTCCACCTTGTGGGAAATATACCAGTCTTTAATATTAATTTATAGATATGAGTAAGAGGTTCGTATAAAACATCAGCTGCATCTTTTAATATCATAGCAGGGACTAAATCTAAACCCATTGTTAGGGTGGGCTTCAAGCGCTTCAATTGCTGACGAATATCAATCGAATCCATCACAAAATCGCCCAGGTTGGATTTATTTAACTGCACATTACGTATGGGATGAGAAACTGTCCTAGTTGTATATGATTTTATAAAATTATCAGCAAAAGCGTTAGTAATGTCACTGGGTGTACTATATGTTAAGCTTTCACGCGTCATTGAATCCGGAATACGAGATTTTTTACGCTTTGTATTTATATAATTCCAAACCAATTTAGGTTGATGTGATAGACGTTGCTCAGTACGCTTGACATATTCTAGATGGGCGGAGGCAATATCTCTTTTACAAGATTTACGAAGTTCTTGAAATTTAATACGGACCTCTGTTCGATTTAAAAAAAACGCTCACGACATTTCTGTTTTAATTTCAATTTTTTACGAATGGAAGAATTAATCCATGGAGCACTTATGTTGAAGTTGTTAGGTTTGAAACGCCGAACGTGCTTATCAAAGATATGATACACAGTATTATAAAAAGCCTCATATGTGGTGTCAACATCTGAATATCCATATATCTCACTCCAATCAGCATCATATATAGCATCATATAGGGTAGGATAATTGGCTCTTCTGAAATTATATTTGTATGTCATTTCTTCAAAAATATTTGTTGTATTATTTCCAAGTGGTATAGTGAATATTATAGTGGGATGATGAGCATCCTCATCAACCAATGGCGAGGAACAACTTTCCAAGCCGTAGATAGAGTTATCTGATGCAATAACCAGATCTAGAATTGTGTTGTTAGTATTAGTGACATTGTTAAACTGAGTTAAGTCGTTGAAGTTCAGGAAGGCGTGCAACGCGTCCAAAGAAGATGAGCTAGTACTATCGGAATAATTGGGTATGTTAAAATCACCAACTATAACAACATTCATATGTGAAAATTGATGTTCAATGCGTTCAAATAAAATAGAATATTCATCAACAGGAGTTGAAGGTTTGATATATAGGCAAATTAATATGGAGGATATTTGATTTAATTTAGATGCACAGCTATAAGCTCAATAGAGTTCAATAGGTCCATATTTAATGAAATTACTTCAGTAGAAAACTGTGTATGAGATGTAATTAAAACACTCCCGCCTCTGCCTCCTAATCGATCAGATCTATATGCATTATAATTAGCAGGAAAAAGCTCTGAGTTTTGAACATCAATATGAAGCCATGTTTTAGTCAAAAAATATATATAGTTATTACATTCAACGCTATTGTAAAATTCATTTATTTTACTATTCAAGCCGCGCACATTCTGATACACAATATGTAATTTAGATGGATGAGTAAGTTAGGTAGAAATTAGTTTTTTCTGAACTGGGGTTTTCTTGACGATCCTTGGAATATTATTGAAGTATTTTATAATAACATCTTCACCTGCAGCTTGACGGTCTTTTATATGTTCTTGCAGCTATAAAAATTCAACACGTTGCATTGGTTGCAAGGTTGTTTCCAAATTTGTTTTGTTCTTCATTATACTTATAACCATATCGGCACTTGAGAAGATGAGTCGTGGACGATCACTTTTCTTTCCGAATCGAAAACATTTTTTCATGACAATACCGTTGTCAATTTCTTGAAGAACGGCATCAATTTTAGCAAATTCGTTGGGAGATCTGTCAATTTCAATTAATTCAGGGTGATTATATAAGATTAAATTTTTCTCGCGTAATTTCATAAAATTCGTTTATAACCGCCTGGTTATTGCCAGTAGTGAAGTCAGAAATTTTGGACTTAAGTGCGCATACTTTTGAATTGAGCCGATCAAGTTCGGAATGTAGACACTTGTTATCGGATTTGATGTTGGCGACATCAGTTAAAAGTACCTTTAGAGCGATATTATCATCAGCCAACTACTTAATTTCCGAATGCATTATTTGATTTAAATAATTTAATCACCAAAAGGTATCGAATTTAGTGTATTTTAAAACAGTATAAAGAAATATTCATATCAAGTTAATGAAAATTGGCAAAATATTAAATTTTCCAAGTTCAAAGTCAATAAAATAAAAATTTTGATTTTGAAAATGTTCTTAACTTCCGAAAGCTTCGTTTGATTCCAATAAATTTAATGTCAAAATGTATCAATTTTAGTATATTTTAGAACAGTGTTAAGAAATTCGAAATATTCGAAATATTCCAAGTTCAAACTCAACAAAACATTTTTTGATTGTGGAAAACTACTTAACTTCCGAATGCGTTATTTGATTTGAATAATTTAAATGCCAAGAAGTATCGAATAGAGTGAATTTTAAATCATTATTAAGAAATATGCACATCAAGTCAATGAAAATTGCTAAAATCTGAATTTTTCAAATTTTTTATTTTGAAAAATCGCTTAACTTCTGTAAGCTTCATTCGATTCTAGTAAATTAAATGTCAAAATGTATCAAAGTTAGTATATTTTAAAACAGTGTTAAGAAATATTCACTTCAAGTTAACAAAAATTGCTAATTCCGAAATTTTCCAAATTCAAACTCGACAACATTTTTTTTTATTGTAAAAAACTACTTAATTTCCGAATGCGTTATTTGATTTGGATAATTTAAATGTCAAAACGTAGCGAATGTAATTTATTTTAAAGCAGTATTAAGAAATTTTCATGTTAAGTGAACGAAAATTGCAAAATGGCAAATATAAAATGAATGTATTTAAAACTGTATTAAGAAAGATTTATGTCGCATATACGAAAATTGCCAACATATACACGCAGGCAGACAAACACACATAAGACACAATTTTAGTTTTTTCTAGAAGGCTCAAAATTTCCACGATTACAATTCTTTCTCGTATTTTGTTCAAAGAATGTAGTAAACTCCATGTCAGCTGTAATGTCATTGCCAATATAGGTGCCAAATAACCAGATCATTTGCTGCAAAATTTTGTACAATTTTAGTTTTCTTGTAATACTGTCTTTTTCACAATAGCTATAAGATATGCAAAAAAAAAAACAGTTAAATAGTTATTGGTGTGGTATTTTTCAAAGAATTCAGTGGCGTGCTTTTTTTTAATTTTAACTTTTAATTCAAGAATGATGACATAAAGTTGCATTTTTGTAAATAAAACACGCTGTATATTTTTATGTCTGCACTGCTAGTTTTAATTTGATAATTTAAATATGATATTTGTATTCGAAAGTTTTCGGTTTATTGAAAATACATTATATGTTTGTTATTGTTATTTTTGCTACTTGTATTTAAAATTACAAAAATTAATATACAGGGTGTTTCAGAGCTCTGGGAACGGTCAATCACCTGCTTATTTGTCAAAATTTTGAAAAATGTTTTACAAAAGTTGCGCAGAATAGAGAGCTGCATGCCCTAAAAATATTTAAATTTATACAGAGTGTCTCATAACAAAGTTACAGACCAAACTTATGTTTTTTTTTAACGGAACACCCTATATATTTTAGCATTTTTAGATTCCTCGTTACTAGTTACCTAGATTTTAAAAGTAATAATAAAAGCATGCAAATCACCAACAAATTTTGAAATATTAGAGTAACCATTAACTTCAGATATACAAAACCTTATATGAAACGAAAGCTTACTTAATGAACTTTCAAATTGCAAAATAATATATAGGGTGTGCCATTTGAAAAAAATAGAAATTGTGCAGTTTGCGAATGGCTATCACCCTGTATAATACGCTGAGTTATGTTTTGGTGATTTTAAAGACTAAAGTTCAACTAAACTTTACCACTAAACTGGAGCGAATTATCTTTATTAGTTTCAGGGGAGCACTTAAACAATTTTGTTCAAATTTTTGCATAAACAACTCAATAACATAAAAACAGCTCGGTTTCAATCGCCGAAAACTATGTCATTTTAATCTCCAAGTAATGAGGAATCCAAAAATGGTAAAATATACAGGGTGTTCTATTTATAAAAATACATAAGTTCGTTCTGTAACTTTGTTATAAGACACGCTGTATAAATTTAGATATTTTTGGAGGGTGCAGCTCACTATTCTGCACAACTTTTGTATAAAACATTTTTCGAAATTTTGAAATATAAGTACGTGATTGACCCTTCCCAGAGCTCTGAAACACCCTGTATACTAAACGCGTAAGTCCCAAAATCAATATTTTCAAAACGCTTATAGATGACGATTTGAAATTTTCATGAAAAATCACAAATAATTCAAGAAATATACCATCCAAAAAAAAACGATAAATTTTATTTTTTTTTCCCGAAAGCCGGAAACGACCTCTAGGGGCTTGTGAAAACCCCGATTTTCCTACTCAACCCTAAACTCGAGGGTGAATTTTTGAAAATCGATTTTTTGCGATGCACAGGTTCGCGCCAAACCTATCTCCTCCCAGAATTTTTGAGTTGGAGGATTCAAATATGGCTCAAAAAATCCTCAATGCATCGGGACATAACGTTTGCTGTCACACGTTCCCGTAAAAAAATTCCGTTGCAACCCCTCAAGCGTTTTTCTAAAAAATCACATTTCGGATGCTTCCGGAAAAAAGGGCGCGCTTCCCCTTACGGTCACGACTCCGAATTTTATAGAATTTTGTAGAAATAACACCCCTCTACTTTTTATGTCTCTTACGAATTTTTGATATCTCCAACCCCCGAGGAGTT
The DNA here is from genome assembly GCA_910593695.2 of Ocypus olens. Classification (NCBI taxonomy): domain Eukaryota; kingdom Metazoa; phylum Arthropoda; class Insecta; order Coleoptera; family Staphylinidae; genus Ocypus; species Ocypus olens. The sequence continues at coordinate 14,328,924 of OU343054.1, read as the reverse complement.
ATTCAAAGAAAACCACCCCCGATTTCAATAAAAAAAACTCTACAGCGGCTATTTTTTTATCTCACGCGAGAAAATTTTCCCAAAATTTGCAGCTGAAGATTGCGCCCTTGCTTTATTTACTGGTAGAAATCCACTGCATATATTCTTGCTTCTACATCTCATTACCAGATATAATTTTCGAGAAGAAATCTTCGTAATCTGCTAAAACTGTCAAGACTTTTTAATTCTCTTTTGCTCTGCAGTAAACCATTTTTAAATCCAATGTGCACAGACTTTATTGATGCCCAAATCTGTATGCAACAGTTTTAAAGCTGTTGCCTCTGATATGCCCACTTCATTGCAATTATTAAAACCTTCATCGTTTGATTTGTCAGAACCAAATCTTCAAATTTTGATGTTTTTCTTGGTTAGTGCCTCCACAGACCTTCCGCATCGTGTGGTCATCTTGAATTGATTCTCTGCCCTATTCAAATTGCTTACACCAAAATTTTACTGTAAAACGAGACGGCGTATCTTCTCTATATATACGGCAATCATCCTTTCACGGATAACTTTTGGTCCATTTCCCTTTTTATAATGTTCAAGCTTTTCTTCACTAACTTTTTACAATTAAACCTTTGCAGAAATTGCAATGATTTGTAAGAAATGTGGTATGTAAATAGACAAATATCACAGTGAGCTGACAGAATAGATAGGCGATTGTTAATTGTTATAAAGCTAGGTAGATGTATTTTCTGAGGCATTTACATTTACTAGTTTTTAAGTATTGTTGGGGTCTGTCATCCACTAGAAGTTTTTCTGGACTGTCCTGAAGTTACTGCTGAAATTAAAAAAATAAAATTTTGTATACACTTTTAATTTTCAATCATTATTTCCCTATCAGACAATAAAGTATATACCGGTTCGGACCATTAGTCCTCCTCAGTGCAGTAGATGGGGAAACGTATTCACTATGAAGGATATAACTTTTAACTTTATCATACTGTTACGGCCCATACTCGATTTATCAGTATTGGCCGGGCATTATTGGAAAGGGCCAATTTAGGCTGTCTAAACCCGAAATTATTTTGATGCAAGTGGCATTTAGAGTTTAAAAAGAGAGAGAGTTTTAATTTGGGCCGGCCATTACGCGTAACGACCTACATGACTTAGCTATTTCTAGAAATAATTGCTGTATATTCCATGCACGTGGCGTAGTTTTTTATTCCGAGTATTCTATTCTGCATACGTTCTGCTTGATATTTTCACTATAACTGACGCACCAAACGTATTACAATTTGGTGATAACCGGGAGTTTGTCAATCTCATTGTTATCGAACTTACTGTTAGGTGGCTGGAGATGAAAATCGTACACAAAAAAACTCGTCATGAGCCAAGGTTTCGTGGAATGGGCTAATCAGGACGTAGAGAACATGTTGACCACACGGATGCAGAGTTCTAATAATAGTCACTTGTAGGAAGGTTTACGTTTTATACAATTAATGAAAAACCGAACGTATCATGAAGGGATCCGCCAAAGTCCGTATGAAGCCTTATTTGGATCAAAGCGAAAGTTGGTCTTTGTTATTCATGCTCTCCCTAAAACGCGATTGCTTCTCTTACAACTGCAGAATACTTAAAAATAGCCGAGGATGACCTACGTAATAATTTTCAACATAAAAACATACTATGCAAAGTAAGTAAGTGATGATTTTTTTAACGGTACAGTTGCAGATACTGATGAACACAATACAAACACACATAATAACGATGCTGGTATCGATAACGAACATGTATTTAAAGATACCGAAGGTACTGATACTGACATTACAAAACTAATTAAAAATAAGCAGGAACAGATAAAAACAAACGAAACAATGCATATGAAAATTTAAAAATGCAAGGCTTTAAAATGGTAAAATTGTCTGACCAAAATTTTCCACCAATTATTTTAGGAGATACTGTAAGAATTGGAGTTGATGTAGATCGGAGTTGTGGTGATCCAAGAAGCATGTTGGGTGTTGTTTTAGAATTACAGGATGGTTTTTACAAAGTTGGCACTGATTAAGAAGCTTGGAATCAACTATATTGCAGAAGTCAATTAACAGTGTTTTCGGAAAAAATTGTTAGTATGGATTCAGTTCCAAAAAATTAAATTTCGTTGCGCCAAGTTTTCTCTGCACAGTCGATAACAGGTGGTCAAGGATACGTTAGGTGGTATTTTCAATAAAAATGCACTTCTAATAGATATTAGTGTAGAGCTAAATCTCTTCTATGTAATTCAAAGTGTCATAAATCTTCAGACTGTTGTAACAAATAATCATAATGATTAATTAAATAAATTTGAAATTTGAAATTTTTTAAATATATATATAAATTTTGTCCATCAACTTTTAATATCTAGTAAGTAGTTACAAATGTTATTCTTTCACATGTTTCGCATAATATTTTAGAATGTATTTGTTTTTGTTACAAAATAAAAACCGATTGGAATTATTATTCGTTCTTATTTCATTGATTGTATTTTGGCCAGAACCCACAAGCCATTAACAATATTGGCCGGTCCATTCCCAAAATATTCAGAAATGGGCCAAAGTGTATGGTACATATAAATATCGGCCGGCCATTATCGATAATGCCACCATTTCGTGTTTGGGCCGTAACAATACCACTTATATTTATAATTTAACAAATTATAAATATAGTGGTATAACAAAATTAAAAGTGCTTTATTCCAAAATACAATCAAGATGTACCACGAACTAAACGCCTCCAACATTAAACATTTAAAAAATAAAAATCTATCCCTGATGATTTACATATTAATGTTCGTTCAACTGGTTTATATTTATTTAACTTACTCATGATCAACCTTTATAAATTGCAGTGTTTTATTTCGCCAGTATATTAATATAAATACGCAATGACACATGACTTATCATTATCACTCCAACAAAAAATTAAAATAGGAGATATGAATCACCACCGTCCTAATTCTAGTACGGGTCCAAGAAAAACTTATGACAGCGATTGCACGAATAACTAAATGGTTTAGTAATAATTGTGTTTACCTTCCTTTCCTAATTTGTAAACAATCAAAAACAGAAATATAAAAATGTGACTAATGAAACATAGTATGAAATCAGTCGGACACTAATCATAGAATAGTTATTTCTTCCATTGTAGAATTTAAGCATTCTGAAATTAATTTTAATCATAGAACGTACACATTCTCACTCTTGTTATGGAACAAAACACTATGCGGTTATGCGTTTTGCATGTAATTTATTCCATAACAAGTAATGGAATGAATATTCTCACACCGTTCCGAATAAAACAATTCGCCTTGAATATCACAATTGGCTAATTTCATTTCAAATCACCCAAAATAAGAAAATCTCGTTGCCCTCATGTCACAGATTTTAGTAAAAAAAAATTGTCAGCAACTACATAGTGAGAAATGGTAATTTTTTTTTTTTAGAATTTCTATGTCAAAACTGGGGTCAGTGGGTCATTTTGGAATTCGATGCAATTTAACAAAATGGCATCAACGGATGTGGAGTTTAAATTTGTAATAACTATAACTTTGTTATTTATGAACCAATTTTGTTCAATTTCATGTCATTTGAAAGACAAAAAAAAGTGTAAGCTACAAAATGGAATATATAAAATGCTGAAACTTACATATACAAATGTGCAATATATTTTTTTTAATGCAAAATGTATGCAAATTTCAGGAATTTATTAGAGCAAAATCACAATTTTCACCACCTTCAAATTTATTTCTCATAATGCTTATAATCAATTGTTTTTACCATTAAAAATCGGGAGGGTGTTTTTTGTGATTGGACAATTTTAAAAAAAGCAAGGAAAATGTAAAAACGTAGGCTAATTCTTAATTAGTTCGCAAAAAATCAAGATTTCAATTTTTTTCTATAGCATCCTGAACATTCTAACAATTAATTTTTCCTTTCTCTGTTACGAAGTACGGGAAAGTATTGTGATCGTGAAATGTTTTTTTAAATATTTTTGCGTGGGGTAGGTACATTCATTAATATATTTTGATATTGAATTGAATCTTCACTAATTTACAAAGTTTTTATTATCCAGCTACAACAAACACCCTCCTGATGTTTTATGGTGAAAACAATTGATTACACTGGGCAACAAAACTTTTGTTGCATTGATAAAAGAACTTGTTCTTACATAATTTGGGTGTGCTGAATCCATATATGACATTATTTTTTCTCCCTAAGCTACAGTTTTTATGCAATTCAACAATTAACATTTTTCGAAAATTGCATATTCATTATACATATTACATGCATAACAAGTCATAAATCACATATGAGCGAAAAAATATAGTCATATTATGAGTCCAGAATGAAGGTTGATACTTTACAATTGAGCTATGTTCTATTCCGGCAAAAATTTTCGCTTGTAGCTCTTGCGTTAATGCACTTGCTCAGGGCAATCTCGTTTTATAGTTCAGCAGTAGTCTGTCATTATATTCCTGCCTCATCACCCTTGATAGAGCTCTTCCATGATCATCAGGTCCGTTTACCTTGTTCGTCACTTATAGCCCCAAAGTTTTCTGGGAATTTTTCAAGGCTACTGTTCAAGAAATGGACTTTAATACTCATCTTGCACCCCAGTTAGCGGAAAGACAACAACTTCCAGTAAACAAAAGCTCGTAGTTTACTCATAAGTCACACGTCTAATGATTGTTTTCCTTTCAGCGAGTTCGAGAAGAAATGTGTGTTTTCGGGGCGAAGAAGGTGACTAATTTCGAGATATTTACGCGGCAACTAATGATGCGCCCGTACGCGCTAGCTCAACACCTATTTAAAATATTAACAAAAGGAAAACACCAGGTTATTCATGAGATTTCTTGTTCCAAAAGTATGCTGAAATAAATTTAAATAAAATTGAAAAATGAGGCGAAAATTTTAGATCTCGAAATTAGCAGAACGCGCGCGATTGGACAGCTATTCCTCGGCACATGGATGAAATATTAAAAAACGAAAAACGGGAGGTTGTTCGTGAGGTTTCTGGCTACAAAAGTATAGTGAACTAAATTAAAAAAAAAAAAACAGAAAAATTAAACAAAAATTTTAGATATCCAAATTGCCGAACTCGCGTCATTGGGCAGCTATTCCTCGGCACCTGTGCAAAAGGTAAAAAAACGAAAAACGGAAGGTTATTTGTGAAATATTTGGCTACAAAAGTAGGCCAACCCTATCGCTCTAACGTTTTTCATTGGCGAGCAATTAAATAAATTCAACAACAATCTATAGAAATAATGACGAATCAAAATGTAAAATTGCATGATAACTGTAGCTTGCAGAAGAAAACTGATTTCAGATTTAAAGTCAGCATTGTCAAAATACTCAGAATCAGTTGAAACATCTCATGCAACAGAAAATATATTTTTTTTGTTGCCCAGTGTTATCAGCAATATGCAAAAAAATAAAGATGTTTCAGATATTATTGCATCCATTTAAAAATTGTTTATAAATATAAACAATGAATTGTTAAAATGTTCAGGTGCAGAAAAAATACAAATATATATTTTTTGTGAATTAGTTTAGAATTTATTATAAAAATGTTTTTTTTACATTTCCATGTTTCTTTTTTTTTATTGTCCGACCACAAAATACACCCTCCTGATTTTTTTTATTGCGAAAATAATTGAAAAAAATTATTATTATTATACGAAATGTGTCGTTTTGCCGTAATAAATTCCTGAAATGTGCATACATTCTGCAACAAAAAAATATTTTTTCGCGGATTGATATGAAATGTAAGATTTTTCGGACTGCTTTTAGGCTGTGAAATATCACTTTTGCGGACTAAATTTTATGGCCAATTTCGAACAATATTTATTCAAACAGCCTGTAACTTCAAATATATTTTATTGGGCAAAATACGTTGATGATATTTTTTGCATCTGGACTGGAACAACACGACAACTAAATTCATTTTCACAATTTATTAATACAATCAATAAAAATATTCAATTTACCACAGAAATAGAAATCAACAACGGTTTAAACTTTCTTGATCTAACTGTAACGAAAATAAACAATAAATTAGAATTTAAAATTTATAGAAAAGACAGCTTCACAGATACCATTATTCCAAATTCTTCTAACAGATATTACCAAATTAAATATAGCACTTTCCACTCTCTAATCCATAGACTAATACATATTCCTCTCACCGAAAATAATTTTAACGAAGAACTAAAAACAATAAAAACAATAGCATTTAATAATGGATACAGTACAAAAATAATAGATAAATTCGTAAAAAAGAAAAAACTTAAACAGCTACAAAAATATTTTTATGCACAAATTAAAATAGAAACAAAAAAATGGTACAAGTTGGAATTTGTTAACAACCTATCACAAAATATTAAGAATAATCTTAAGGGGTATGAGTTTAATATTATAATGCCCAATCCAATCAATTTACACAAACTTCTAGTGAACAACAAATCAGAAGTAAATAAACTAGAAAAGTGCGGTATATATGAGATCAAGTGCGGGGATTGTGAGTGTGTGTATATAGGACAGACGGGTAGAAATTTCAAAATCAGATTAAATGAACACTAGAAGTCAATATTAAATAATAAAATTTCTACAGGTCTGTCACGACATTGTATTGAATGTAACTATTTTTTTAGTGACAACAATTTCCGAATTTTGTATTCAGGTAATAAGGGACGGGATTTGAATCTGGGAGAGGGCCTCGAAATTAACAAGGCAATAAAACGTGGAAAAACCACGCTTAATAACATCGAAGATATCTGGAACTCCCCCATTTCGACGGCCCTTATTACCTGATTTTAAATTCCTGTATAAATACCAGTCCATGTTAATTTTGTACATATCTCCTTAAGAATGGCCTAAGGTCGAAACTAGTCGGAGAGATAACTAAAATCAGTGAAATAAAACCAAGTGTTTTAATTGATCAAATCTTTACTTAATACCGAACACTACTCCCAAAGATTAGAAAAAATGATATAATCATTATAATCGTTAGAGTTTTTATATTTCGTGTGAGCATTTTTTTGTTCTTTATTAATGTTATTAAATTTTTGTCATACCATTTCGGATAACTAGAAGACCTAATTAGCTTAAATGGAACATACATCGCAATTGCATGATACAATACATTGTAAAATTGATTCACCATAACATCAATATCATCACTTAAAAACAAATGATTCCAATCAACATTTGACAGGTAATTATTAATTGCTTCATAATTACACTTTGAAAAATCATAAATGACTTCAGTAAAATTTAAGTTTGACTCTATATAATCAACACAGAGGGAAAGTTCATGCCCATAATGATGAAGGGAATTATCACAGATGTTATCATTTGATAATTCAATGGAAATATTGTGTAAGGTGGAGAAACAAAGATCTAAATAAGAACCCCTACTATTAGGTTTTGAGTTAATTTGAAGCATGTTTAAGTAAGAAAATGACTCAATAATTGTGTTAACACATGCATTATTTCCTGTAGATAATAGGGCGTTAGGAGGGATGTAAACTCCACCTATAACTATTTTAGTGAAACCATTTTTTAGTAAAATAAATAATTGTTCAACAGACATTTCTTGTGACGATAGTTGAGAAATAATAGAATTACGAACTGCGATAAGGATACCGCCTCCCCGAGATTTTTCACTCGTAAGATTAGTACGGTCTTGGCGAAACAAAACAAAAATTTTAAATTGTAATTCACTACTACTAAAATGATCTGTAAGCCAGGTTTATTCAGTAATTATTACATCAAAATTACTTAAATTAACAGCATGCATTATGTTAGTGATCTTGGTGCGAATTCCTCCTGCATTGTGGAAATAAATTCTCAGTTTTTTTGCAGATCTGTCCACTGAGTTGATAGTTGAAGTCCTTCCAGGTTTATCTTCTAACGAAATAATTTTCGGGTTACCCTTAACATATTTAGTTGTTAAATTTCTTTCTCCATTTGCCAATTTTTACTTTCAATTTAAGAGTTATGACACACAGTTGTATTTTTTTTAATGTTAAATGGAACACCCAGTATATTTTTATGTCATTGAATCAAATTCTAAATCAGCTTTACCATGATATGATATGGTCAATCAAATTCAAGTAAATTAACGAGAGAACGATTATATTAGAAATTTTGTATCATAACTAGAGTCCGGATTTATATTTGTTTACATGTTTTATTTGCTCTTTCGTATGGAACTGGCGAATTGTATCTATCCGTTTCTCTCGGAAATAAATCAAAGTACCAAGTTTTATTTCGCATATAACTTAATATTTCGCGGTTTTGTCACATTATTTATAAAGTTGCGAGCGTAGAAATCTTTTTTTTTATAAAATCGTATAAGATAAATTTACAGGATTCTCCTAGCTAGCGAACGTAACCTTGTGTTATGTAGATATGTATATACATATTATATTATTTATATAGAATAAGGGGATTTCCCCATAAGCAAGTTAAGCTAGTACGCCTATGCAGATAATACTCGATGCAACTGTACCCGGTAATTGTTTTTGGCTGGAAGCTGCTTTATTCTACGCCAATAATTTTGAAAAATTAGAAAATATTCTTCTTAATTTTAATGATAAAGAATCGGCAGCACTTCTTTACAAAAATGTAAAGATTGTCTTGCACTTATAAATATTTTACAACAATTAGCTTTTATTGCTCATTTTTGCATCTGCAATCAAGAATTTGGAAATAACTCAAATGCCTTTAATTGAGGCTTTTCAAATTATTGAATTACTGTACGAAAATTAAAAATTAGTTCCCTAACTTTTGCGAAAATTTGATGCATATTATATCGAAATCAGAGATACGAAAAAATTAAAATGATTTGTGGAATTTTGAAAGGCGAGACTGGAGAGGACATAATACATTTGAACATGAACTCCATGGCATTTAACTTTATGAAAATCAAAATCAAATTTTGGTTTTACATTGTAATTCCAATAAATAAATTATCATCAGTTGCTATTCGTGTTTTTTTTTTATTTTGCATCATGATTTTTAATTAAACCGCATATAAAATCCATATTTGAATCATTTTGTCGGATATATTGGCTAATTTTAAGCGCATATAAACAAATTATAATGCCTTTTTAGCGCATATAAAAAAATATAACGCCTTTTTTAGCACATATAAAAAAAATTAATCCCTTTTTTAGCGCATATAAATCCGGACTTTAGTCATAACTCTTAAATTAAAAGTCGAAATTAAAAAAATAGCACGCGACTGAATTCTGCAAAGAAAACCACATACAGTTTGAATACAATTTGTTTTCAAAATGTATTTCTTATAAAAAATTACCAGACCCTATAAATTTAAGTTATAAACAAATTTATTTTAAACTAAAAAACGGTGATGTGGCCACCATGTTACTTTCTCCGATCAGATGGTATCGTAGTCATTTATGTTTACGCTTTCATGGTTTATTTTTTTCAAAATTATGAAAGATGGAAAAATTATACTTCAAATTCAAAAACTCAGTTTACTCAAAAACTAATGAGATTTCGAAAAATCCTATTCTTCATGGGTGGTACATTTTGGAATTCTCTACAATTATTATTAACATAAATTTGCTGTAACTATTATCGTTTCATAACTATAAATCTAAAATGAAAAAAAAATATTCTCGAATAACAACGATTTTATGAAAAATATTTTCAAACACAAGATGTTAATTTCTCTGTTGTCTTCAATATTTGTTTAAATGTTTTTGTGATATTTTTCATATTTAAAAAAATATTGGAAAAAAACAAAAAAAAACAGTTAAGGTATACAACCACTTCCGATGTACGAAATTTTACCAAATGCTTTTCAGTTCTTCAGATTATCAAATAAGACGTATGTTCAAAATTTCATATCAATTAGTTTTTAAGGTACAGCGCGCACAGACACACACCCACGCACACATGCACGCACGCACACATACACAGCCATACAAAACGCAGACACAATTTTTTTTCCCAGAAATTGTTGAAATGGCATCTAGGGAACCCAAAACGGATATTTCCGTAAAAAAAATTTGAAAAGATTTTTACGATCACAATACTTTCTCGTACTTTGTAACGGAGAAAGTAAAAAATTAAGGGAAATATCCATTTTGAGATCCTTAGAGATGATTCCGATAATGTTTAAAACAAAATTGAATCTGCATATGTGCTCAGCAAATGTGACATATTTTCAATTGCAATCAAACTGGAAGCATCAAAAGTACATCTTTTGGTACAAAATTGCATATCTCTGAAAAGAAAAAACTGTCAAATCATTGAAGCTTTGTGCAACTGTCAAAATTACTTTGTAATTCAACGTTCTTTTATTTTCCAAAAGCAAATTTCAAATCTTATCATTGGAAATTTATTTCTGCTTTTTCTTTTATCATGTTTTTAATGTATGCAAAAGGTGTAACCGTAAACAAATAAATAAATAAATAAATAAATAAATCAAACTGACAGCATTAAAAGTTAATCTTCTAGTACAGAAAATATTTATAATTCTGTCAAACTTCTATTTCTTATTTCAGCTACGCGCAAATGTCAAAATCACTTTGCAATTCAAAGTTTTTTTATTTATTGAAAAAAAAGTTCAGATATTTTCACAAAACTAAACTGGAAGCATTAAAAGTTAATCTTCATACAGAAAGTGAATTTCTCTGGAAAAAAATCTGTTAAACTTGTATCTGTCACTGCAGCTGCGTGCAACTGTCAAAATAACTTTATAATACAACGTTTTTTTACTTTCTCCGTTAGGAAGTACGAGAAAGTATTGTGATCGTGATTTTTTTTTCAATTTTTTTTTTACGGAAATATCCGTTTTGGGGTCCTTAGATGCCATTTTAACAATTTCTGGAAAACAAAATTTGTGTCCGTGTGTGTGTGTCTGTATGCGCTGTATCTCAAAAACAAATCAAGCAATATGAAACTTTGAACATACGTCTTATTTGATAATCCGAAGAACTGAAAAGCTGGTAAAATTTCGTACACCGGAAGTGGGTGTTTACCTTAACTGTTTTTTTGTGTTTTGCAATATTTTCTTAAATATGAAAAATATCACAAAAAAAACATTTAGACAAACTTTGAAGACAACAGAGAAATGAACATCTTTTGCTTGAAAACATTTTCAATAAAATCATTTTTATTCGAGGAAAAAATGTATTTTTATTTTTCTAATTTTTGGTTTATAATTGCAAACGATAATAGTTACAGCAAATGTATGTTAATAATGTAAGTGTAAAGAATGCTAAAATCAACAACTTATAAACAATATTTTTTTTCGGAATCAATTTAGTTTTTAAGTAAACCGAGTTTTTGAATTTGAAGTATAATTTTTTCATCTTTTTTTATAATTTTGACGTTTTAAACGTCAGTTTCATCCGAGTTTACGCAACGTTCGATGTACATTTAAAATATGATTTCAATTGAAAATAAACCATGAAAACGTAAATATAAATGGCTATGATACCATCAAGTCGGAGAAAGTAACATGATGGCCACATCACCATTTTTTTATTATACTTTTAATTTAAGATTTATGACACAAAATTTCTAATATAATCGTTATTTCACGGCAATTTACATAAATTTTTAACCATGTTATATCGATGTAAAGTTGATTTAATGTTCTATTCAATAACATAAAAACATACAAGTTGTTCCATTAAGAAAATACAACTTTGCGTCATAACTCTTAATTTAAAAGTCGAAATAAAAAATAAGCACGCCACTGGATTCGGCGAAGATGACCACACAAATAATTATTTATATATTTTTTTGCATATCTTAAAATAAAAATAGCCAAAAATTGAAAAACGCCCGATTTCTCCAATACTAATCAATTTAGCCATTATTATTATGTGTAAATACCATCATTGTTATTTTAGAAAAAAAGGATCATAAAGTGTATCAGATTTTTTCTAACTCAAGGTTACCAAGAAAACGTTTAAAAACATCGAATTTGGGCCACCCGGTACATGCAAGGTTACGGTTTGTGTGTAATTCGTTTATTGGATTAGATTTTCGTTACACTTTTATGATCATATAAATCTCAACCAAAGAACACATTACTAGTGGTATAAATAATCCTATAAAACGTCGAAAGTTGTCAACCATCATTAACTTTGTATATTATTTGTTATTGTTTTTAGATTTGACAAGTTTCCACCAGCATCGACGAATACGCTTCGAAAAATAAACATAATTATTTTTAAACCGCACACTTTAATTATGTTATGTTATATTTTTAGCTCTCTCTAATATATTTAAATATTTGAGGTATTTATAGTCACGCTCGTTACACGCTTCAATAAACAGTTGGAAGATTGGAAAATATGTAAGATTATATACTTAATTGTTCGTTTACACCAAACTTTTAAATATCCCTAAAAATATTATCTAGAAAGAAGTTAATCCAAATATATTTCTATACAAATAAACTATGTTATGTAACAGGAGTTTCTATATGTAGAAAAGATATATTTGCAAATAGATTACGCCTAATAATAGCCTTGAAGCATCTGCGTGAACATTTGTGATTTTTATTATTTCAAATTCATAACGTTCACGTCAACTCAATTATAATTAGTTAAAAACTATATGACTGTAATTTGAATGTGGGAATTGCTAAATTTTAAACAAACCAAATCTTCCAAAATAATTAAGAAGGCCTGTATAGACCGGGAATATTATGGACACGCTTTTCATGATTTATTCAACATGATTGTAAGTTAAATAAGGACATTCTCGACCCATAAGAATTAGGTGTTAAAATTTGAGAAGCAATCGTTTTTTTAGGGCCGAAGGCTGTAAGCAATCGAAAAAACGGATGATACCACTCTTTGTTTCTCATCCTAAAAACGTTAACAGCGGCTCGAGCAACATTGTATCGAAAGCGGCGCGTGCACCATCTTCAGTGTAACATGTTAATTTTTGAAACAATTCATATCAACTATGAGCATTACTGTCATAATAAAATCTGCAGCTGCAATTTTGTTACAAAATTGATCCCGGACCAAAATAACAATCAACATCTGGCTTGCATGAAACCGTGCGATATTATTTACTTAAACCCATAAACATCTAATAATAACCGGGATCACACCTGGACATGGACACGCTCGGCTCGTCGAAGGAGAAAGTTTCAGAAGTCCAACAAAGCAAAACAAAATTGTCCCACAAAACTAAAATCAATGCGTGACGACACTTTATTGTTGTTACGCCCACGGAAACGTGTGCTCTGAATTTAGAAGCCTTAGTTAAGTGGTGATTCAGATGCTCGTATAGATTTAGATCCTCGCTCATATCTGCGGGATATATCGTTGGCAGACATTACGTTTTGACGTTTTCACTATTAATAAAAATGAATACGGTTTACACGTAAGCGTGACGTGCTATTCACTCTCGGTGCCAACTTACCTGAAAAGGGGCTTCCTAGACGTAATGCAAAGAATTTCTTAGCATTTATTCAATTCGTAATATTCCAAGCAATTAAATCATTTTTAAAATATACTGTAATTACATTCTATAATTAGGGCCATATAAGCTCAAAACTATCAGTTATGATATTTTGGCTAGGATTCGTTTTCTACTGGCAGAGACTATTTTAAAGGTTTGAGACGTCCTCATCTAGAAGTCAAAGGGAACAAAGCGATTAAAAACTACAATTTTTTTTTAATTTTTGGCCTGGACATATAGTCCATATGTCCAGCTCTTGACTATTTGGAAAAGGATAGGGAAGTTGTTTTGTTTTGGAAAACGTTTTCGCTTTAAATTTTTAGATTCACTAAAATTGTCTGGGGCTTTGGCCGATTCGCCAATTGGGTAAAACGTCTCTGACTAAAAGTGAAGAGTAAATTTGAAAGATAGTGAAATTACATCATTTTTATAAATTTACATAATTTTTAAATTTTTAATTAATCCATACATAACTTAACTCTTAAACATACACTCAATAGTCATCGTAATTAATACATTGATAGCATGTGTCCGAGTTGAATCTGACATTTAAAATCGATGAGGATAACATTGTAAGACCGGTTACTTATGTACTGATTCCTGGAGGAAAGGCAGGTTCAGTCATGTGCAAAAATAAGCAATGTATTTATTTATTTCATACCTTAAATCGTTGTTTCAAATATTTTCACATTGGTATAGTCGCAATTTTGGACGAAAGCTACCATTCAAACTGGGAGTAGTGGAATAACTATGCCTGCGGCGACCACTACTTCTTGCCTTCTTCGGCGCGGCAAAGGAAGATGACCGTGTTCACCGCAATACTCAGTGGTGAATAAAGTTTATGATGTTTGAAACTCCTCGGCTTCGCCTCATGGGCGTAAAACGTCAACAAATGTCTCGAAAATTGTGATTTGTATTTTTCAAAATTGCAGAACTTCGGAACATAACGTTCAATTTTGATAATTGAATCGTCAAAATATGGCCAATTTACTACGATTCAAAAACGTGTCATAGAATTACTGAAAAAGCTCAATTTTACATGTTCTACGTCGCCAAAATTGAGATACATTTTTACTTTCTCCGTTACGAAGTACGAGAAAGTATTGTGATCGTGATTTTTTTTTTCAAAATTTTTGTTTACGGAAATATCCGTCTTGGGGTCCGTAGATGCTATTTCAACAATTTCTGGAAAAAAAAAATTGTGTCTGTGTGTGTGTGTCTGTCTGTACGCGCTGTATCTCAAATACTAATAGAGCAATTGATATGAAACTTTGAACATCCATCTTATTTGATAATCTGAAGAACTGAAAAGCTTTTGGTAAAATTTTGTACACCGAAAGTGGGCGTTTACCTTAATTGTTTTTTGTTTTTTGCCAATATTTTCTTAAATATGAAAAATATCACAAAAACATTTAAACAAACTTTGAAGATAACAAAAAACTGGACATCTTTTGCTTGAAAACATTTTTCATAAAATCATTTTTATTCGAGAATTTTTTTTTTTTTTTTGAAGTATAATTATTCCATCTTTCATAATTTTGACGTTGTAAACGTCAGTTTCATCCGAGTTTACACTACTCTCGTTGTACATTTAAAATATGATCTCAATTGAAAATAAACCATGAAAACGTAAATATAAAAGGCTATGATATCATCAAGTCGGAGAAAGTAACATGATGGCCACATCACCATTTCTTTTATTAAACAACTACCAAAAGAGCTGTTAAATTTGGTTAAATTCAGTACATTTAAAAAAATATTTGCAAGACCTCCAAAACATCGGAATCCGCACGTTTTTCGATATTTGAAAATTGTACAACTATTGAATGTGCTGTTAGATTGTGATAATCCAAACGTTAAAATATAGCTAATAATGTATGATTCAATAACATATCAACAATATTTTTAGCGAAATCATCGAATAACTCAAAATTCATAAATTTGATATTTGAAAATGCGCTGTTAGATTATGATGAGATTTAAAGATTAAAATATGGTCAATTTGTTTTATTCACAAAGGTATAAAATAAATTACTTTAAAATTAGTGAAAATTACAATTTCTCGAAAATCACGAAATCTAAATGTATTAACCGATTTTGTTTCAAACGCGAACTAAATTGAATAATACGGTCCTATGTTTTTCTTTCAATCTTTACAATTGAAAACATTTTTTGCTAATTTTCGCAAAATTTTGAACAACTCAAAATTTTTAATTTTTTCGGTCCCTTTTGACTTTGATTTTTCAAATGCGATTATTTCAAAATATCAGAAAAAAATGTATACAGTATTCTATTGAATCATAAAGTAGAATCGATTCTAAGTATATTTTGATAGTTGTACACAGTGGGCCAAAAAAACCGTACAAATTGTAAATATTCATATTTTTAATAATAATTAACGCATTGAATATTGCTTTGAAAAACTAAATATTCACACTGTGTGGATTGCAAAAATGATTGAATGAATTTTGAATTTTTGAAAAGTTTTTGTATCGAGGATATTTCACATTAATGAAGGCTCCGCAAAAATGAAAGTTTATAATGCACTTTCCAGAAATTCGTACTGCACGTGGTCTTCCACTTAATTGTTTTACGATTATTGATACCGTAAGTTCTAAGTTCAATTATTAATCACTGAATACTTGTAAGCGGCCAACCCTTTTGTGGGTATTTCTCCACAATCTTTCGTGCAGATAAATTGTCATATAGAAACAAATGTTTAATGAATATTTTATCTTCTTTACTTAGGAAAACAATTTTTGTAAAAACAACTAAAATGACTGATAGAAATGACAGCTAATGTCTGAGATTCATTTAAGAACAAAAACAAATCATGGCCCACTCATCTTTGCAGCGCCTTCATTCATGTGAAATATCCTCGATAAGAAAACTTTTCAAAAATCCAATTAATTATTTTTGTCATCTACAAAGTGTAAATATTTTGTTTTTCTAAGCAATATTTAATGCGATAATTATTATTGAAAATATGAATATTTAAAATTTGTACCGTTTTTTTGGCCCACTGTGTACTACTGCAACTTAAAACTTTCAAAATATATTTATCGATTCTACTTTATGATTCAATAGAATACTGTATACATTTTTTTCTGAAATTTTGAAATAATCGCATTTGAAAAACCAAAGTCAAAAGAGACCGAAAAAATTAAAAATTTTGAGTTGTTCAAAATTTGTGTATTTATTTTTTGTTTAACTTAAAAAATGTGCAGCCTCTAAATGGTAAAATGTGACTGTTTTAAAATCTCAACAAGGGGTGATTATAGATTTGTATAGAATCACACAGTAGAATCAACTATAAGAAAATTTTAAAAATGGATTTTTTTGGCAGCTGTCTATTTTTTTAACAACTTGAAAAATTGAAAATTGCAAATTGAAAATGTGACATGATGTATGAAAATATGATTATTTTGAAATATCGAGAAGGGAGTATTAAAAATGTGTATAGAATTATAAACTCCAATCAACTAATATGTTATTTTCGAAAGTCTAAAGCTTTACAGTTGTTTTTCTATTTTTATGACCATGAGAAAATTATTTAAAAATTTCGGAAAAAAATAATTACAATTTTGTATTAAATCATATGGTAGAAGCAATTTTAAGTATATTTTAAAAGTGTTAAGGTTGCCGTTCTTGTTTTTTATTTTTTTTACCAATTAAAAAATATACAATATTAATACCTGTCGAAGTGCGTTCAAATGCGGTTATTTTAAAATTTCAAGAAAAGATATATTACAATTTTTATATAAACATAAAGTAGAATTAATCCTGAGTATATTTTGAGGGTTTTAAGCTTGTGGCAGTTGTTTTAATTTTTTTTCGATAAAATTGAAAATTTCTCAACGCTTAATTATTGATAATTAATGCGCTGCATCCAGCGCAATTCTGTAAATCATAAAAACATGTATTTCGCACCTAAGAAAAGTCAAAAATTACAATTCGCTTCAATACGCTCTTAAGACCCAACGGAAATTGAAATATAAAATCGTGTTTTTGCGATTATTAAACTGGATTTAAATTTTCATGTTTAATTTTGGAAAAGTTGTGTCAAATTCGCCGAGCGTTGATTTTTTTTAACGAATTGCACGAGAACTGTGCTTATGTTATCTTAAAGAACAAAATTCGCCGAACGTTAAAAAAATATATAATCAATTTCCACAACCTGGAAAATCGCCAAGTTTACTCAAAATTAATTTAAGTTTATACCTCATATAAAATCACATAATAATTCTTCCCATTTTTTTAACGAATCGCACGAGAACTGTGCTTATGTTATCTGAAAGAACAAAATTCGCCGAACGTTAAAAAAATATAAAAACAATTGCCACAATCTGAAAATTTTCCAAATTCACTCAAAATTAATTATTCCGGTTTATACCTCAGATAAAATTACATTACAATGTGTGTGTGTTCTGTCCCCTTAAATTGTAAAAAATCATTAAAAATTATCTATTTTTTCGGTTTTTTTTTGCAATTTATTCACTTATTTTCCAGATTCCTTTAACCACTCCCAAATACTCCTCAATAATAAAAATATAAAAATATATAGGAACAATGTATAGCAACAATAATAAAAATATACAGCTACAATATATAGCAACAATATACAGGGTCTTTTTAAACTCAGAACATATGATTTTTAATGCCTATGTTCTATGTTATAATAATCACATCAACGCATTGCAATGTATTGTCGATGTAGGCAACCATACTTACACCCAGTTTTATTTTAATTGTCAAAATTGTGTTATTAATAAAAATGTATTACACCACCGAAGAAAGAATAAAGATAATTAATTGGTACAAGAGTGGGAACAGCATTCGACGTGTTAGAGGTTTGTTTTCGGTTGAGTATCCGAGCAGACAAGTTCCATCCATCTCAACAATTTGTAATATTGTCCATCATTTTGACAATACTGGCTGCGTGAGTAATTTTCATATTAAAAGGGCTAAAGGAAATCACATTTTAACGGAAGAGATGAAACTCAACATTTTATGTTACGTAGATCATCGTTAAGAGTTATCGCAGCACAGTTTCAAATAAGTTCAGCTTCCGTTTACAAGACATTAAAAGAATTTAAATACAATGCTTACAAGTTTTCAAATCATCAGCAACTATCAAATAAGGACAAAGGCAAAGAAACAGAATTCTGTGAAACCGTATTCAATTTAATTAATAATGATCAAGAAATTTTACACAGAATAATATTTACTGACGAGGCATCATTTTCCTTAAATGGTGAAGTTAATCCACAAAATTATAGGTTAGTATTCTTCATTCCTTATCGATACCCATTCCTTCACCTTTTAGATTTTGGGCGTGCAATAATCCTCGCTTACAAAATTTGAGGCTCACACAGTACAATGCGAGAGTTAATGTGTGGGTTGGACTAATTAAGGACCCTTATTGGTCCTTTTTACTTTCTCCGTTACGAAGTACGAGAAAGTATTGTGATCGTGATTTTTTTCAAAATTTTTTTTACGGAAATATCCGTTTTGGGGTCTCTAGATGCCATTTCAACAATTTCTGGAAAAAAAATGTGTGTGTGTGTGTGTGTGTTTCTGTCTGTGTTTGTGTCTGTGCGCGCTGTATCTCAAAAACAAATAGACCAATTAATATGAAACTTTGAACATAAGTTTTATTTGATAATCCGAAGAACTGAAAAGCTTTTGGTAAAATTTCGTACACCGGAAGTGGGTGTTTACCTTAACTGTTTTTTGTTTTTTCCCAATATTTTCTTAAATATGAAAAATATCACAAAAATATATAAGCAAATATTAAAGACAACAAAGAAATGAACATCTTTGGTTTAAAAATATTTTTCATAAAATCATTGTTATTCGAGAAAAAAATGTATTAATTTTTTTTTCATTTTGGGGAAAAAATTATGAAACGCTAATAGTTACAGCAAATTTATGTTAATAATAATTGTAGAGAATGCCAAAATGAACAATTTATGAAGAATAAGTTTTTTTCTAAATCTCTTTAGTTTTCGAGTAAACTGAGTTTTTGAATTTGAAGTATTATTTTTCCATCTTTCATAATTTTGACGTTTTAAACGTCAGTATTATCCGAGTCTACGAAACATTCGATGCACACTTAAAATATGATTTAAATTGAAAATAAAGCATGGAAGCGTAAATATAAATGATACCATCAAGTCGGAGAAAGTAACATGATGGCCACATTACAATTTTTTTATTAATGGAAATCTAAACAGTAATGTTTACTTAGATCTTCGGCGAACTCGTATAATGCCAGAAATTCATACACTAAACATTGCTGCTGCTTATTATCAGATGGATGGAGCGCCTCCATATTCTACAGCTGCCATTAATAATTATTTAAATGATTTACTTCCTGATCGCTGGATAGGTAGATTTGGTCTAATACCTTGGCCACCACGGTCGCCTGATTTGTCTCCAAACGACTTTTTTATTGTGGGGGTATCTAAAAAGCAATGTTTATAATGTTTATAACATTATTATAAACAATTTGATTTTTTCATCCTATAAATGAAATTAATATAATTTATTCTAAAACTAACATTTTTAAATACTCACGGATTTATAAAAAACTATAGAAAGAAAACTAATAAGAACCTGGCCAAAAGGATTTGAACCACCGACCTTGCGATTACGAACCAGCGATCTTACCAAAAACCCTTTTTTTCTCGAAAACGGCAGAATCTGATCCTCCCCTTGTTAGCCTAAGAACTCCGTCATACATGATGTTCCACAGAGTTGGATCCAGGACGAATGAATGCCTGTGGAAACTAATCACATCTAATCTAACATAAAGTCACCCCAATAAGTCACTTCAGTATCCTTCTAATAAACCCCTTTATGAAGCTCTGCAGGTTATTCCGATATACTAACGGGAATTTTTAGTAAAGTATAATAACCTAAGACTGTCTAAAGAAATACTGTCCCACATTCCTAATTTCCTCCCTACTTATCATTAGCCCATACTTCATCAATTTGCGAATCCTTAGGACAGTTAAATAACCTTAGATATATGCTTCTTCTTACAAAAATTAGCTTTAAATAGAGTATAACTCCTTTGGTGATTAGCGCAAACATACTAATCACCTCATTTTATATATTTTTATAAATATTATACAGTTTAACTACTATTTTGTTATTACTTCGTCTGAATAAAGGTTATGTAATCTAGCCAGCTGTCGAATTAACAAGTAACAATGTTATTTTTGCTGTCAACTTACAGTGTCATTTCTCAATTTACCAACCACGTTTCGTAATTGCAATTGTTGAAGTTTAAGTGTGAGAAAATGCGTGAAGCTTGAGCATAGAACATAACTTTTATGCAATAAGTGAGTAAAGTAATACTTTTTTCAAGAGTAGGAAAGATTACAATTCCTACAAGTGAAAAAAAGTGGCTCTTACTCTCGAGTTTCATTCAAAAATGTTACGTCCGTAACTTTTAATAAGTTCGATGTAACCTTAATTAATTGTTATATATCGTTGATTCGATATATTACTTTCTCCGTTACGAAGTACGAGAAAGTATTGTGATCGTGATTTTTTTTTCAAAATTTTTTTTTACGGAAATATCCGTTTTGGGGTCCCTAGATACCATTTCAACAATTTCTGGAAAAAATTTTTTTGTGTCTGTGTGTGTGTGTGTGTGTGTGTCTGTGCGCGCTGTATCTCAAAAACTAATAGACCAATTAATATGAAACTTTGAACATACGTCTTATTTGATAATCTGAAGAACTGAAAAGCTTTTGGTAAAATTTCGTACACCGGAAGTGGGTGTTTACCTTAACCGTTTTTTGTTTTTTGCCAATATTTTCTTAAATATGAAAAATATCACAAAAACTTTTAAACAAACATTGAAGACAACAAAGAAGTGAACATCTTTTCCTTAAAAATATTTTTCATAAAATCATTGCTATTCGAAAAAAAAAATTATTAATTTTTTTTCAATTTTTGGTTTATAATTATGAAACGATAATAGTTACATCAAATTTGTGTGCATAAAAATTGTAGAGAATACCAAAATGAACAACTTCTAAAGAATAAGTTTTTTTCTAAATCTCGTTAGTTTTTGAGTAAACCGAGTTTTTGAATTTGAAGTATAGTTTTTCTTTCATAATTTTGACGTTTTAAACGTCAGTTTCATCCGAGTTTAAGCAACGCTCGATGTACATTTAAAATATGATTTCAATAAACCATGAAAACGTAAATATAATTGGCTATGATACCATCAAGTCGGAGAAAGTAACATGATGGCCACATCACCATTTTTTAACTTGAACTACAATTTGTTCAATTTGAGGTCAGAAAACTCTGAATAAATTTTAACTGGAAAAACATCGATGATTAACTTACAGGACGACAAATGTAAGTTGGCCAGACGCGCAGAGAGCAAGCGAAAGCTCTCTCTTTACAGCCGGCCGAGTACAGTCTCTGTAATAAGCAAGCACATATTCTTCGCGTGCGCTATTCATTTACAACTCTATCAGGCGCTCTCCTCCACATAATTAATGCACTGTTACTTTTGAGAATGAATGTACTTGGAGCGCGAACTCTTCACGAAATCTATCGAAAGCGCCCTTCGAAGGTTCCGCCCACAATTTTGCCACTGCGCAACGGCAGTTTGCCGTCCTGTATGTACCGATTTAATTAATGAATAGCGTTATTTAACGTTGGTGAAACGAAAATTGACAATTTTATTCGATAAATAAATTGAATCGTTGAATAACGTTTTAACTGACGTTGGTGAAACCAGCCTTTACATGGCACTTTTTACCCAAACAATTTCATAATTGCGTTAAAAGATGAAGTGCTACGGCACTTTTTTCAACCGCGTGAAAAAATAAACCGTTAAGGCACATTTTTTCAAGCTTTTTGGAGGTTTCAGGAATTACATATTTTATGAAGGTAAATTAATTAAAAAAAACTGTGACTTTTATAATGGACGTAGAAAAAATATGTAAGTCATTTTCTAATGATTTTTGAAATAATTACAAAAATATCCATGATATTGGCGAGTAAGTGAAACTGAGAGGTGCAATGAGGAGGTGCAGTGAGGAAACTACAATTCTGGATATTATTTGTTCCCCTTTGTTTTAGTATTAATAACTGACCGTGTAATTATATTTTAGATCATCAATATTTACAACACTTTCATATACTTAAAATAGTTAGCAAGAGAACGATTGTTTTGACGCCAAGGTTTTGCAATTAGTTGTCTAGCTAGTGAATCACGGTTTCTAATTTTATTTGCTTTTTCATATCGTACCACACACAATGTTTTAACGAACAGATATAATTTATGGTTTTTAAAGTCACTTACAAATCGTCAGAGTGTGGTCGTCTCAAATTATATAAGTTTTAGTTATTTTCCTTGCCTTATTTGGTATTGTATATCTTAAAATAGTTATCTTGGATAACTAAACATGATAACCCTAAGATATTTCAAAATAATGTTTAATTTTAAAAGGCAATTTGTAGACAATCTACCTTTTATAAACCTGACATATCATATCGCATTTGGTGGATGCTAAGAGATTATCAACAGTAAACAATTATAACTAGAGACTATGATTTTGCCGGCAAATATTTGATGTTGCGGCAGGAAACAACAAGCGACGCTTATATTTGCCTAAGAAAAGTCAGTCACGAGTTAGATTTGAGAAGACAATTGCCAATACAGAAAAGTTACATTTCATAATTTGAAACATTATACTAGCACTAGTACTAAGTGTCAGACGTGAATTAATTCTAATGAAATGTGTTTAGTTCTTTTCCTTGATGTGGCTTACTTTCCATTTCGATAGGTTCAACTCATTATCGATTTTAATACACCAATCATTTTTACTTTCTCCGTTACGAAGTACGAGAAAGTATTGTGATCGTGATTTTTTTTTCAAAAATTTTTTTTACGGAAATATCCGTTTTGGGGTCCCTAGATGCCATTTCAACAATTTCTGGAAAAAAAAATTTTGTGTCTGTGTGTGTGTGTGTGTGTGTGTGTGTGTGTGTGTGTGTGTGTCTGTGTGTGTGTGTGTGTGTGTGTGTCTGTCTGTGCGCGCTGTATCTCAAAAACTAATAGAGCAATTGAAATGAAACTTTGAACATACTTCTTATTTGATAATCCGAAGAACTGAAAAGCTTTTGGTAAAATTTCGTACACCGTAAGTGGGTGTTTACCTTAACTGTTTTTTGTTTTTTGCCAATATTTTCTTAAATATGAAAAATATCACAAAAATATTTAAACAAATATTGAAGACAATAAATAAATGAAATTATTTTGTTTGAACACATTTTTCATAAAATTATTGTTATTCGAGAAAAAAATGTATTATTATTTTTTTAATTTTTGGTTTATAATTATGAAACGATAATAGTTACAGCAAATTTACGTTAATAATAATTGTAGAGAATACCAAAATGAACAACTTATAAAGAATAAGTTTTTTCGAAATCTCTTTGTTTTTTGAGTAAACTGAGCTTTTAAATTTGGAGTATAATTTTTCCATGTTTCATAATTTTGACGTTTTAAACGTCAGTTTCATGCGAGTCTACAAAACGCTCGATGTACATTTAAAATATGATTTAAATAGAAAATAAACCATAAGAGTGTAAATATAAATGATGATACCATCGGAGAAAGTACCATGATGGCCACATCACCATTTTTTTTTGTGTATTCTTCTGAAAGATTGGAATAAAACACTTTAACTTTTTTATACCACTATATTTTATTTATTTGACTAGTTTTGACTTCACTGGTCATTATCAAACATAAGTCTTAACTTATTAGTGTTTTATTCCAATCTACAATCAAGATGTACCACGAAGTAAACGCCGCCAACAATAAATATTTATTCTGAAAGGTTTACGATAATATTCAAGATCTAATATTGGAAACAATTTCAATAACAAAACCAATAGACATAGAAACTATTTGAAGGAAATTCTTGAAATCAGAAACCGTTAAACACTTCAGACTGAATTCTTTCATTTAGATATGATTTACTTGCATTACAGAGCGCTGGCGTGAATCCGAGATAAAATTTATTTTTATTCATGACATAATTATGATTAATGCTATCAAATGCCTTTTTGATGATAAATTGCATCAACCTGTACGTGGCAATCTAAAGCTTGTGCAGTAAAATGAAAAATGTTTAGCAGGTTAGTTGGTTGCTGATGGACTGACCGGCATGAAACCATGTTGCACATAAGTTTTGATAAATGGAAGACATACTTTGATAAAATAAATTTTAACGTTGGAGACGTTTACTTCATGTATCTTGATTGTAATTTGGAATAAAATATTTTTTCACATTTCGGTTACGTAATATCGATATCATGCTTCCATATCCATAATGTAACGACATCCTTTACCAAAAATCAGGATGTAAAGTATAAAACAGGATGCACTAGTGCATTTTACTTTACCTAGTTTATGGAAAAGACGGCCAGATGTCCCTAATGCAAAAGGAGGACAAAATTAAAAATAAAAACTTATTCAATATTTGAAAGCTATTTTTTCCGGTCAGTTGTGTGATAGGAATTATTACTTGTTTAATCACGCCCGCGGGATATACATACAAATAAGGAAATCACTATTGTTTAATCACAGCTGATCCCACCGGACTTATTTTCACAAAGGGGGTGGCGGGATAACATGGATGTGACGGCCCCCGCGCGATTTGAATTGCAAGTTTAGAAACCTCGTTTTAAATATTTAAAGAATGAGATTTGCATGCTCCTTAACTATTATATTCGACTTGTACCAAAAATGTGATAAAAAATGCGTTTTTCTGAAATTATTCCACTGTAAAATTGTGTGTATTTTTTTCCAGTCAGTTGTGTGATAGGAATTAATTGATTTAATTTCATTACACCCAAAACTAGAGAACGGCATTTTTGGAACCAAAAATTTGGTGTAAACATCATAAAAACGTGAGAAAGAAAAATTGTTTTTCAGTTTTTTTTAAGCTTTCTTGTACGCTCACAAAAAGGGGCCAAATAGCATAAGTAGCCATCTTAATGACCTTCATTATCCCCTTAACCGCGTGTTAATATCTTCACTTGTTCGCGCGAAAACTCAAATTAAGTAAATTTTGTTTTTCATAAATTGGTAATAAAAATATACTTACACGATTAATTGGCAAAGTATAAGTCGTATATAACATTTTTAGTATAAAATACAGTATTATAGAATTTACTTTGGTTTTGATAATGGCATGCTGAGTTGCCGAAACTGCAGTCAAACAAATAAAAACAAAAGTGTTATACATACAAAGTAAAAAAGTGTTTTATTCTATATAAAAAGCATGTATAACAAAGTAAAAGCTTCCTATATAACAAATATTAACAAACATTATTATAACATATACAAATGTTAGAATACATACTGGGTGTCCTATTTTAAATTGCCACCCCAAATATCTCGAAATCTCGGCAACATGGGAAAAAATGTTTCAGATGCAAGTTGTAGGGTTCGAAGGGGGACATATGCTAGTGATCTTGAAAATGATCTTGGCGTTAATTTTCAAGATTAAACGAAGGTCAACTTTGATTTTTCAAATGAAACCTCCTATTTTTTGTTGTAGGATTGCGTATTCTACGGGAAAAAATATTAACTTTTTGTAGGAAACTTTTCTTTTGAAAATGCTTTTTTTAGGACTTTTTTCATGAATTTTGTCCTTCATGTTTTTTTTTTAAATTTATTTATTTTTATTTATTTATTTATTAAACGGAAAACTCCTTTACACATGGAATGATACAAAATAATAATAAAAAAACTAACTTTAGAATTAACTAAATGCTGACTAAAAGTAAAGTTATATTTGCATTCATACACACAATTGCATACATTCATACATATGAATCTACATGCTTACACATGCACATTTAACTATACATAAAATACAATAATTAATGATAAATTCTATCTCTTAATATCAATTTAAATGAATAAGTGTAACCGTAAACCAATAAAATTGCCAGTATTTATTGGCTTCTCTTAGCATCCGATCTAATGGCGTGACCATAGTTTGTACTATGAGTAGCAATTTGAAAGATATTGAAAGATAAACCGCGTTTGTATACCATTATCTGCTACAAAAAAAATGTATTTTATTCAACAGATATTGTGATTCCATTTGAAAATTAAGTAATTTATAAAACAAAGTAGATCGTTAGAAATTCTTCATCGAAATGTTGTTTGAAGTCTCAGATGAATCCAGGCTGTGATTCATGTATTACCCTCGGCATTAGCATCAAAGATCCCCTTGACTTTTTACTCTGGGCACTAGTCAACGAGAAACTATTTGCTGAAGCTCCGACAACAGTGCAGAACATGAAGGAGAGGATTAGGGCTGCATTTGAGTAATTTCCATCCAAACCCTTCGAAATGTTCAACTAAACTTTCGGCAGCGGGTACAGAAGTGCATTGGGGATGGACACTTGATCGAGCATTTGATCTAAGAACGAGATCGAACCTCCAGCCACTGAAACCTTCGGCCCTTTTCAGGGCGGATGAAGTGCAAAATCCCATCGGCAACCTCCACGTAGTGCACGTCGTATGACGCTAATGGCGAGGGTAATGCATGAATCACAATATGACGGACAAAATTCATGAAAAAACTTTTAAAAAAGCATTTTCAAAAAAAAAAAACGTTTCCTACAAAAAGTTTGTATTTTTCCCGTGGAATACGATCCCGCAATAAAAAAATAGGGGGTTCCTTTTGAAAAATCAAAGTTTATCTTTATTTGACCTTGAAAATTGACTCCAAGGTAATTTTCAAGGTCATCAGCATATGTCCCCTCCGAACCTTTTGTCTGAAACATTTTTTGCCATGTTGCTCAGGTTTCGAGATATTTGGGGTGGCAATTTAAAATGGGACACCCTGTAAAGGAACTTTAGTTGTCTTCATTTTTCGCTTAAAATATGAATCCCAACAATATGACAATATTTGAAGTTGTACTGTTTACATTACCTGAACTGGTCGAGTTCCAGACGACTTTTATCTACCACGATATCTTTGTTTATATGTATAGTCATCAAATATAGATTTGGCGGAACATGAAGAATCAGATATGTTTGTTGACACCGCCGACCATGCGGTAATTGTAACCCCGAGTGTACAGCAATGACCACTTATCTACTTTACCGCCAAATTCAAATATTGTCGTATTGTTGGGACTCATATTTTAAGCGAAAACCGTAGACAAATAAAGTTTCTATATATATATATTCTAACATTTGTATATGCTATGATAATGTATTTTATTATAAAAATGTTATATACGACTTAATTTGTCAATTACTCGAATAAGTACATTTTATTACCAAGTTATGAAAAACAAAATTTACTTAAATTGAGTTTTCACGCGAACAAGTGAAGATATTAACACGCGGTTAAGGGGACAATGAAGGTCATTCATGTGGCCACTTATGTTATTTGGCCCCTTTTTGTAAGCGCACAAGAAAGCTTAAAAAAAAATTCTTGAAAACTAATTTTTTTCACGTTTTTCTGCTATTTGCACCAATTTTTTGGAGTTCCATGACCCGTAAAAAATCTGAAAAATGCCGTTCTCTAGTTTTGGGTGTAATGAAATTAAATCAATTAAATCCGATCACACAACAGACCGGAAAAAAATACACAATATTGTACAATATTCGTGCGTAATCGGTTTTAGTGCGTTCGCGGACATTACTGCCCTCTCGCTACGCGGTCGGGCTGTAATGTCCGTTCACGCTGTAAAACAGTCGATTACGCACTTATATTGTAAATATATACAGTATGTTTTTTTTATCGTGGGCCATAGGATTTTACATGCTAAAAATAATACCTTGTGTTAATGTATATTTGAACATATAAATTTTAGTTAGTAGTAAATCAACTACTTTTCCACATGATGCGCTTAATTAGATTAACTTAAACATGTTATATTTCAATAAAAAATGAAATTAATTCACTAATCAACCTGACATTTCAGAAATTCAAGGTACTTTGATTATGTTTGCTCAGTTATTTATTTTAAATAATTTCATTTTTTAATGGAATAAAACATATTTAAACTATTCTGACTACGCGCATCATGTTGAAAAATAATTTATTTATTACTAACTAAAATTTCCCTCAAAATTTTATGATAAAATATACATTAACACAAAGTATAATTTTCAGCATGTAAAATCCTATGGCCCACGATAAAAAAATACCCTCTATATTAATTTTCTTATACCACTGTATTTGGCAATTGGTATGTTATGATGGAGGAAAAGACAGTTAATAATTATATAGATAAATTACCATTCAGCTGGCAAGGTAGTTTATTATATTCGCAACCATTACTTTACAGACAACTAAATTGAGCTCATTTATGAATAGTTATTATGGTGGAAGCACCTGAAACAAAAAAAGTACTTGATGCGCTCTCCGTATATTCGTACGAAAATGTTATCAGTTGACTGTTTGTTTGAGAATGATAAGTTTTTGTATCGAAACAATAGTCACTAACAATAAATAAATTCAAATTTCATCTTACAAAAATATTTTTATTGGCGCGAGTATTTTGCGTCTAAGTCGGAGTCATTAACGCCATAAGGGTTCGTTAAGGGCTCGCTCAGTGCGGTAATATAAATTTTTCAAGGTTAGCACCGTTGAAATTCCGAGCTGTCTACCTGTGTTAAATTTTCGGCGAGATAGTTTTGAGTTTATGTGGTGTGTGGAAATCGCAAACTAATTTCAAATTGAGATGTCAATTATTAGTGTTACCAACCACCATACAATTTTCTAAATATGTATGGCCGATTTTTTAATTTAGAAGTGGAATAAAAGGGGCAAAATAGAAAAAATACTGTAAAAAACTCGTTCATAAGGCCATTTTTGCACTTGTCCATTAGAAAACTCCTCGCTGCGCTCGTTGTTTTCCAAACTTGGACGCGTGCGAAAAAATCGCGCTTATTGAACTCGTTTTTTTTAATATACTATTACGATACAAGTAACGTTATGAAGATTTTTATATTACGAGAGAAAAGTTTGAAAGCACGAGCGACGTTGGAGCGAGTTCTTTTAAATTCTCGAGTAATGTAAAAGCAAATAAGTGTGTCGTAACACGGTTTTTTTATCTATTCATTTTGTGTCAGAATATGTAAAAATATTTTGGGTGTTTTATTTAAAAAGATCGAGATTTTATGGTTTAAAGTTGACTAAATATAGTATACAATTTTAGATATTCTATATTTTTTATAATTAAAAAAATAAATCATCACTGGGTTCTCGTATAGGCTTTTTATAGCCAACATTACATCGTTTTGATTTTATTATGTTTGGAGATACGTATTTTTAAAGTGAATTATGAAAAAGCACCGAACTTAAAAAAAATGTCAAATAACTCGAAGACTGTTAAAGGGTCTAGCAGAATAAGTATGCAAAATCTGCCCCCACACGTATTATGCTCTAATTAATGTCATAAGTTCGCACCCATGTCGTATGAAACTCTACCAAATTTTAACCTTGAAATTTATGGGAGATATGGATGGGCAAAGAAAAATTAAAAATAATAAATTCTCAAAAAGGGCTTAACCGATTTCGATGAAAAAAATATATGTTATAACTATCAATGAGACTATTTTTTAGAAAAATGTAAAAAAAATGGAAATCGTGTACATGATCCTTAAGCACAGACCTGTTGCATTTTTATGGCCGAAAAACTTATTATTGTCTGAATTAGCATTACAATAACAAATTCCTTCATTTGTATAATGATAGTAATAATAATAATTAACGATAGAACTTAAAAATATTATTATAATAACATACCTGAACTAAGAGATTTAAATGCCAAATGTGATCATTATTATGTAAATCTTAAGGTAGTATTCTGTTTTAAGGTAATCCACGAACTACTCTGCCATCAAAATCTTTCGAAATATGCAAATCAGAAGATGATT
Source organism: Ocypus olens (assembly GCA_910593695.2). Lineage (NCBI taxonomy): Eukaryota > Metazoa > Arthropoda > Insecta > Coleoptera > Staphylinidae > Ocypus > Ocypus olens. The sequence continues at coordinate 14,298,483 of OU343054.1, read as the reverse complement.
ACTTATAAAAAAATGGTGATGTGGCCATCATGTTACTTTCTCCGACTTGATGGTATCATTTATATTTATGCTCTTATGGTTCATTTTCAATTGAAATCATATTTTAAATGTACATCGAGCCTTGTGTAAACTCGGATGAAACTGACGTTTAAAACGTCAAAATTATGAAAGATGGAAAAATTATACTTCAAATTCAAAAACTCAGTTTATTCAAAAACTAAAGGGATTTAGAAAAAAAACTTATTCTTTATAAGTTGTTAATTTTAGCATTCTCTACAATTATTATGAACATAAATTTGCTGTAACTATTATCGTTTTATAATTATAAACCAAACATTTTTAAAAATAAATAAATTTTTTTCTCGAATAAAAATGATTTTATAAAAAATGTTTTCAAGCAAAATATGTTAATTTCTTTGTTGTCTTCAATGTTTGTTTAAATGATTTTGTGATATTTTTCATATTTAAGAAAATATTGGCAAAAAACAAAAAACAGTTAAGGTAAACACCCACTTCCGGTGGACGAAATTTTAACTAAAGCTTTTCAGTTCTTCGGATTATCAAATAAGACATATGTTCAAAGTTTCATATCAATTGCTCTATTAGTTTTTGAGATACAGCGCGCACAGACACACACACAGACACAATTTTTTTTTTCAGAAATTGTTGAAATGGCATCGGGGTCCCTAATATCCCGGATATTTCCGTAAAAAAAATTTTGAAAAAAGAATCACGATCACAATACTTTTATCGTACTTTGTAACGGAGAAAGTAAAAAGATTGAAAAATTCAAAACAAAATTTTCACCTGAAATTTTTGTCGGATTTTTTTTACATTTTTCTAAAAAAATAGTCTCATTGATAGTTATAACATATATTTTTTTCATCGAAATCGGTTAAGCCCTTTTTGAGAATTTATTATTTTTAATTTTTCTTTGCCCATCCATATCTCCCATAAATTTCAAGGTTAAAATTTGGTAGAGTTTCATACGACATGGATGCGAACTTATGACATTAATTAGAGCATAATACGTGCGGGGGCAGATTTTGCATACTTATTCTGCTAGACCCTTTAGAGGTTATGTTATTTTATAATTTTTTTCACAAAATTATATGTACCATTCAAATTTACATTAAAATATATAGCATTCTATTTAAAATAAGCAAGTTGGTGTTGACTTCCGGTATAACCGGGAGTCGTATAATCTTAAATGTTCATTGGAAAGAGCAGACTCGAATTACATAAATGCTGAAAATCTCATTAGAATACATCACTTAGAAATCCATATACTTTTAATGTGCGGTCGGTGGTACACCCTGTATACAACTCTACCAAACCCTCAATTCTCAAACTAATTTTAAAAATTCAATACAGCATAGGAGTGTCATTCTTATTAAATATTACATTCAACAGCAACACTGATTTCATCATCGCACAGACCCGAGCGGATATTTCTCGATGAGAAAAATGTTCCGCCCGGGCGGGGAATCGAACCCACTCGACTTAGGATCCAGCGGGCAGATACTCGCACTCTTGCCCACTGCTCATCAAAAAATTTAATTCAATATAATACGAAAACTAAATTGATTTTTTTATTTATTTCCTGCCTGGTATTTATTGTTTTGACTGTACTTTAAAAGTGGTGCAAGCGACGTACACGCCTACTGTAGAAAAGTTAAATTTTTTAGAGCGTATTATAATCAGCCCACTTTTAGTTTCACCTTGTACATACAATATTCAATCACAAATTGAAATTCAAACACGACATAATATTTATGAATTATTAGCACATTAAACATTACTAATTCATTGCAATCCGCTTAACTCTAGCTGTCAACAGGTGCTGTTGAGATACAAAGTAAATGCATCTTAAATTGAATGATTGACGGCAACAACTGCAAAGTGTAATTTTAGGAATTATCAAAGTTGTTTTCAAAATATTGTCACCGGTTTAAAATCCCAATGCAGGGTAATTATCCGGAAGACAACGCCACCTGTTTGGTTCTCTCGTCTTGCGTATTCACGCTGGAATTTTGGAGATAACTCAAATTGTAGTGTTGTGAACATCTCAATGGATATTATGGACTATTTCTGGATATTTCGTAATACTTGTTTTTATATCCTGAAATACAGTGAGTGTATATGTTGGGGAAAGGCCAATAGGCTATTAACCTCGTGGTGCCTTTAGTTATTGTATGTGTAATGCTTGTTTATCCCGTCCTTCGGTACGGGCTATGACTAATGGTTTCAAGAACTATAGTGTAAGCAAACTCCATTAGCGCTAATTCGCAACTACTGCCAAAACGAACATTGAATGACCTGGATGCTGTGATCTAACTACCGTACTGTCCAATTTAACTGGAAATTTAGTTTACCGTTATCAGGGTCTTACATACAGGGTGGTCCAAAAGTCACCTAATAATTTTCTGAACTATTTTTATTGATTTTTTCAGGAATTGTATTTGAGACACTAAATTACAAACTTTAAGCATACAAAATTATTGAATTAAATTTCGGAAATCAACACTCGATTATTAAAACGCTATGAAAATATTGTCGCAATTTTAATGTGGAAGTTACTCCCTCGGTAGCAATTTTTCGTTGCTTGATTGCACGTTTTTAGCAACAGTGATCCGTTAGTGATCTACGATCGGGAAGGCCAGGACAGATAAAAACATTTAACTTGTGCAAGAGAGTATCGAAGAAGAACCAGGAACGTCGAGTCGGAGATAATCTGCTGAACTAAATATGTCGCACTGCAACGTGTTTTAAAACATTGACATCACTTTCCAATAGAACCAGCAGACCATTAGCAACGAGTAGATTTTTCAATCTACTTTCAGCAGTTGGTTAGAATGGAAAATGAATTTAGTCACCGCCTGATCATATCTGATGAGGTTCACTTCCACTTCAATGGTTTTGTCAACAAGCAGAATTGATGGATCTGTGGTACCGAAAATCCAAGGGTTGTTCACTAACGTCAATTGCATTCCCTCAAATGGAAGGTGTGGTGTAACCTCACAGAATATCATTGTACCTTACTTCTTCGAAAATAACAACGGGAATGCAGTTTCGGTAAATTGGGAACAATAACGACATTTTGAACGTCCTGTACGTCCTGCAAAAGACTGACTAAATATGCAGTATTAGGAAGATGGTGCCACTTATTAAAACGCTTTAAAACTTTTTGTATCGAATAATTTCACAAAGTTATGCAATAAATTGGCCGGCACTGGTTCCAGATCTAGGTCCTTCGGATGTTTCAATGTGCGTCGTAGTTCTCAAGTAACTCATGAGTTACCCCACCTCTACTTCTGACCAGTGGCGGCTCGTGGAACATGTTGATGGTAGAGCCACTTATACAATATAGCCCCCCCCCCACATTTTTTAAGGAAAGAAAGAACGATTTATAGACCAAAATAGCTGGCGAAAAAATGTTTCAAGGATCAATTAAAAATTCTTGCTGAGCTTGAAAGTACAGGTAGTGCCGTGGCTCCTTGGCTCTATATAACGAGCCGCCCCTGGTTATAACCCATTAAAAAATAATTGGAATTTAAGAAGTTGATTATATTCTCAAAATATAATAATGTGGGAGTTGTGTACAATTATTTCAGAAATTTTTAAACAATTTGTACTATTTTTTATTTATTTTAGAAAATGCTCAATTTTGAACGCAATAAAATTAAAAAATGCATGTTTAACAACGAACAGTTATAACCCATTAACAAATAATTGGAATTTAAGAAGTTAATTATATTCTCAAAATATAATAATGTGGGAGTTGTGTAGAATTATTTCAGAATTTTTAAACAATTTCTACTATTTTTTATTTATTTTAGAAAATGTTCAATTTTGAACGCAATTAAAAAATGCATGTTTAACAACGAACAGTTATAACCCATTAAAAAATTGTTGGAATTTAAGAAGTTGATTATATTCCTAAAACATAATAATGTGGGAGTTGTGTAGAATTATTTCAAAATTTTTAAATAATTTCTACTATTTTTTATTTATTTTAGAAAATGCTCAATTTTGAACGCAATTAAAAAATGCATCTTTAACAACGAACAGTTATAACCCATTAAAAAATTGTTGGAATTTAAGAAGTTGATTATATTCTCGAAATATAATAATGTGGGAGTTGTGTAGAATCATTCCAGAATTTTTAAATAATTTTTACTATTTTTGATTTATTTTAAAAAATGCTCAATTTTGAACGCAATTAAAAAATGCATGTTTAACAACGAACAGTTATAACCCTTTAAAAAATCATTGGAATTTAAGAAGTTGATTATATTCTCAAAATATAATAATGTGGGAGTTGTGTAGAATTATTTCAGAATTTTTAAACAATTTGTACTATTTTTTATTTATTTTAGAAAATGTTCACTTTTGAACGCAATTAAAAAATGCATGTTTAACAACGAACAGCTATACCTCACTAAAAAATTGTTAAAATTTAAGAAGTTGATTATATTCTCAAAATATAATAATGTAGGAGTTGTGTAGAATTATTTCAAAATTTTTAAATAATTTTATATACCTAAAACATAATAATGTGGGAGTTGTGTAGAATTATTTCAAAATTTTTAAATAATTTCTACTATTTTTTATTTATTTTAGAAAATGCTTAATTTTGAACGCAATTAAAAAATGCATCTTTAACAACGAACAGTTATAACCCATGAAAAAATTGTTGGGAATATAATAATGTGGGAGTTGTGTAGAATCATTCCAGAATTTTTAAATAATTTTTACTATTTTTGATTTATTTTAAAAAATGCTCAATTTTGAACGCAATTAAAAAATGCATGTTTAACAACGAACAGTTATAACCCTTTAAAAAATCATTGGAATTTAAGAAGTTGATTATGTTTTTAAAATATAATAATGTGGGAGTTGTGTAGAATTATTTCAGAATTTTTAAACAATTTGTACTATTTTTTATTTATTTTAGAAAATGTTCAATTTTGAACGCAATTAAAAAATGCATGTTTAACAACGAACAGTTATAACTCACTAAAAAATTGTTAAAATTTAAGAAGTTGATTATATTCTCAAAATATAATAATGTAGGAGTTGTGTAGAATTATTTCAGAATTTTTAAATAATTTCTGCTGTTTTTTATTTATTTTAGAAAATGCTCAATTTTGAACGCAATTAAAAAATGCATGTTTAACAACGATCAGTTATAACCCATTAAAAAATTGTTGGAATTTAAGAAGTTGATTATATTCTCAAAATATAATAATGTGGGAGTTGTGTAGAATCATTCGAGAATTTTTAAATAATTTTTACTATTTTTGATTTATTTAAAAAAATGCTCAATTTTGAACGCAATTAAAAAATGCATGTTTAACAACGAACAGTTATAACCCATTAAAAAATTGTTGGAATTTAAGAAGTTGATTATATTCTCAAAATATAATAATGTGGGAGTTGTGTAGAATTATTTCAGAATTTTTAAACAATTTCTACTATTTTTTATTTATTTTAGAAAATACGCAATTTACTCCCCTCCTTTTTTTAAGAAAGAAAGAACGATTTATCTTCCTAGACCAAAGTAACTGGCGAAAAAGTGTTTTTAGAATTAATTAAAAATTCTTGCTGTGCTTGAAACTACAAGTAGTGCCTTAGCTCCTTGGCTCTATATAACAAGCCGCCCCTGCTCTTGACTATTTCTTATGGGGTTATCTGAAAGTTAAGTTGTATGTAAACAAGCCCTAGACAATCCAATAATTGAAGCACAATATTCATGCAGAAATTAAAGCACTGCAACTACAAATTTTAAATACCGTAGAAAGAGCACGACTTCGTGCGACCAAAGTTGCCCAACATTTAAGTGAAGTAATCGAGTTAATTTGTTAAACTGTACATTATCTACAAAATCATTTGTTGTGTGCTTTATTGAGAATATAATAGATTTTATTTAAAAATAATGTTTCTGTTCCAATAAGTTGTTACATTTTGGATTATATTATTAGCCGCATTAGTTAAATCGGTGTATACTTTATGTTTTGATATATAATAATAATAATAGCTTATTTATGTTATTACATCAATAGACGCACAATATTTCGGCACAATTTATGCTGAAGCAGCATTTTACATGCTTTAAAAATATAAATAAATTAAAAAAATGGCGAATATGAATAAAAGTTAAAAAATGAAAATATACAACAACATATTAACTAGGGCCAAAGCTATAAAAACAAATGAAAAAGTAGTTATGAAAATAATACGATTGATGAGTTTAGATTAATCATAATTATCTAATAAATTACACATATTAAAATATAATTAAAAATATCAACATAAGTTGACGATAGTAATATATGACTATCCTAGCACATTTTCGAAGTCATTAAATTTATGGGACAGACACTCTTCAATATTTTAAAATGCTTTTTTTTAATAGATATAATTGCACTAAGTTTTTAAAGGAGAATGTTAAAAACCCCGTTTCTTTACCAAAGCAACGGGAAAAACCTATTTAATATGTATCCGTAATACCTGTGGATGATGAAAACATAGGTTAGACCGCGGAAAAGTCTGGGGAAAACTTTTGAGGTTCTATCAAAGATAAAAAATTCAGGACGGATTATATCGATTTTCTCTGGAACTATCAATGATCCAAAAAAATGTTTCAGATACAATTTGAACGGTTTGGAGGGGAACATACAGTAGTTACATAGTGACCTTGGTTTGATCTTGTGACATCTACATAAGGTCAGGTGAAATTCAAAGTGCGCACTGTATCTCAAAAACTAATACATGAAACTTTGAACATAAGTCATACATGATAATCCCAACAAAAGAAAAGCTTTTGGTAAAATTTCGTACACAGGAAGTGGTTGTTTGCCTTAACCGTTTTTTGTTTCTTCGCTATATTTTATTAAATATGAAAAATATTACAAAAATATTTTAATGCATATTAAATATAACAAATAAATTTACATCTTTTGCTTGAAAATATTTTTCATAAAATTATTTTTTAAGAACTCTTATTTTATTTTTCAGAAAAAAGTAATTTTATGAAAAACATTTTCAGGCAAAAGATATTAATTTCTTTGTTGTCTTTAATATTTGTCAAAATATTTTTGTAATATTTTTTACGTTAAAAAAATTATCGGGAAGAAACAAAATACGGTTAAGGTAAACACACACTTCCAATGTATGAAATTTTACTAAAACTTTAATTTTCTTTGGATTATCAAATATGAGTTATGTTCAAAGTTTCATGTTAATTTCTGTATTAATTTTTGAGATACAGTGCGCACTTTGAATTTCACCTGACCTTACGTAGATGTCACAAGGTCAAACCAAGGCCACTATATACCTACTGTGTGTTCCCCTCCAAACCGTTCAATTTTTATCTGCAATTTTTTTTGTATCATTGATAGTTTCAGAGAAAATCGATATAATCCGTCAAATTTTTGATCAAAAGTTTTCCCCAGACTTTTCCGCTGTCTAGCCCAACTTTTTATCATCTATAGGCGTTACGGACACATATTAAATAGGTTTTTCCCGTTGCGGTATTAAATCTTTGATATTTTTGGGAAATAAATTATTCAGTTTTGGAACATAATAGTTAGTAGCGCTTCTACACTTTGATATACGGTGTTGAGAGGGATACAGAATAATGCAATTTCGTGTTTGAGAGTTATACCTGCTTATTAGTTGTGTATGAACTAATGTGTTTGCGAACTTATTTTATGCATTCCATGATATAAAGGCACGGAAGAGTGAGAATATCTAATTCAATAAAAAAATTCCTTACAGTCATCTCTGTGTTTACCATTGCCCAACACTCTAACAGCTCGTCGTTGAACAGCAAATAGTCTCGTTTTAATTGTGGAATATCCCAATATTAAAACACCATAAGTGTGTGAAACAATGCAAAATATGCAGTTTAAAAAGCCGGTTGAGGTAATGAATGTCTAAGATTACGTAACAGAAACGTGACAGAACACAGTTTTTTTGACACCGAGTATCCATGGGAACGCCAATCCAATTTATTGTTCAAATTGATTCCCTAAAATTTGGTGGAAAATCATCTGAGATCCCGGTTCTTAATCAAAATATTTGCTTGATGGTCTTCGAGGCATTGAGAGAATGTTTGTTAGAAGTGACCCACTCCAAAACTTTAGCATCAGCATCTTTGTTTATTAGTTTTAAGGTTTCAAGGTCTGAAGATTGGTTTAATCCAGTGGCACGCGCTCCCCTCCCCCCCTAGTTATCTGAAATATAATTTAAACAAGACATTTAATTGTTGTTATGTCAGCAAGGTCCCGACAGATTTTTCCAAAAATGAACGATCGGGACCTTGCCAGGTGTTGACTGTAGATTATAAAAAAATTATCGCGATACGTTTAGTTGTTCTCCCGTAATCGTGTACACCAGTTTAAAAAATGCAACTTTTGGGAAAACGCGTTTGAAGTTTTAGAACACTACAACGTGTAAATGACGGGACTTACGATTAATCTACAATACCAGGTCCGTACAGTTAGCTTTCCTGATGAAGACGAAATTCACGATGGGTCACCTGCTCTTCTCTTTTTTGAATTATTCCTCGTTTTGCCGCGTCGCTTACCTTTCGCTCAGCACGGTCGATTCGTAACGCGTTTAGTTGAGTGGCGCAATCCTCTACTTGCAGCCCCAATGTGATCCACAGGGTGTCCATTACTTTCAATATTTCCTCCTGTCCTTCATTGAAAGTTATAACAGCCAAATGAGTTGTGATTTCAACCACACTCGTTTAGGCGTGATCAACCAAATGCGACTATTCAAAGACTAATTGCTGTTCCCAGTTTGAGCTCCTAAATATCGATCTAGCAAATCATCTGATGATAAGTGCTTATGATTTTCACAGGATTGGCAAAAATTAGATTTTACCATCGAATCCATAACTTTCCTACTAAAATATTCAATGAGTGTACATACTCCAGACGATGGAAAACGTACCGTACCGTTTTTATTGTGAAAAATTGATGTTACTATGACACTCTTTGCAAACAACGAATTGAGAGATTTCAGTAAGAACTGAGACATACTGTAGGATGCACTAAACGAATTCAGGTGTGATTGGGACTTCTAGTAGATGCCTGTTCTTGAACTTCTGCGCCGATGTGCTGATCTTCTTCTTCAATTACATTCAAGTGACCCTTTACGGCCCATTTCACAATAAAAAAACTCACAAACAAGCATGGACAGGCAGGCGCGACCTAGGAGCGTACTAATCGGCCATGCGCCGTCATGTTTAACTGGATATAACTCTCGAACTAGAGAGAAATCTGACAAACCCTTATACAGGCTCATTTCTAAATTAGAAAAATTAAGAAAAAAAAATCGATTTTTTGAAAACGACAAGGTGTAAGTCGCCCATAAATAAGAACAATATGATGTTCAGAAAGTTCTTCTTCTATAAATAGACAATTGTTCATGTATTGTTTTCTGGAAGTTAATTGCTAACTACACAGCGCTCAGCGCGTAGCAGTAGCGTGTGTTCGTGAGAGTTAAAGCGCACCAAACTCTTTCAAGTGGGTTTTGTGACGTTTGATCGTACTGGTCAATAAATTCTTCAATGGCGGACGAAGATAAAATGATGGCTAATAATTGAGGAAACTTTAGAGCAGCACTTATTATATTTCTAATCGATGCAGCTTAAAAATCACCTAGAAATGAGTAAGTCAAAATGTTGATAAAATATTGTAATATGCTCTTAAATTATTCAAATTTCTTTATATTTTGCAACTCATATTCATTATTCAAACACCATTTATCATACATTTATTTATCAATTCTTTGCTGATTTATACATGAATGGGTATTAATATATGTAATTAGATGTCATCATTAGAATTAGATTTCGTTTATTACTATACTTGTGTCATACTATCAACTGTATTTTGTTTGTCTCTCATTATTGTTTATTTAAAATGGTGAATTCCGTTAAATAATTAAATAAGTACAGGAGGAAATACAAGTTGCAAGCTACTACAGCTTCAGCTTTGACGAAACCACGGATATAACGCACACAGCCCAATTGAGTTTAGCTGCAAGATATAGGCTCGCCGCCTGTAGAGCGCAGTATGACAGATGAAGTATTGGAAAAAAAAATCCAAGAAAAATTAAAAGTCTGCCTCATGTGAGAAAATTGTGTGGGTATTGGATGTGATGGATGCTCTGCCAATATGTCTGAATAAAAGAGTCGTGACGACAATTCATAAAAGCAATTAGTGCCAGTATCACCATGTCGTAGCCATCAACTCAATTTGACTATCTCTCGAAGTTGCAGAAACGGAATATGAAAAACTGTCTTGGTACTGTTAGAGAAGTTATAGCATATTTTACAGCATCGATTTGCCACACTAAAATATTACCTCAAACATTCTCTATTAACACATTGCCAAACAAGATGGACCGAGCGTCAAGATGCAGTCGTACAACTTGCAGCCGATCTTACCACAGTCAGTACAATTTTAAGAGAGATTCCTGATTGAAGAGACTGACCAATAGCATCGATAGCCAGTATTATTCTTAAAGCGATGCCAAACTCAGACTGCATCATCACACTTTTCTAAGCAAGATTCTACAGAATCCTATCATAATAATAATAATAACGGTATATTGGTGCAAGTACAAAAAGTTAACACATGGACTTTTCTAAACCTATATGGCGACATGCGAACCAATGCAGACATACACATCGCCCGTATTGTAGAAGAAACTGAAACATTAATGGAAAAACTTAATGTAGAAATGTGCATTCCACGTTTTGCTGGACAACAGTCACAGGGCGCACTTTAAAGAGAAAATCTGGCTTTCTACAGACCTTGGACTACGTAACAGCCGACGTGAGAAAACGGTTTTGTGACGAAAATGTTACACATTTAAAATCAAACATTCTTCTGCCTTCCCAGATAAAACATGCTGCATCATAAAATTTGGCAGAAAATTGGAAGGTTGTCTGTCTGCTGCTGCCATTTTTTGACGGACATACATGACAAAGATGCGGATTCTGTAATAGAAACCCTAGCTGTTTGTTCCAGTAATATGTAAGTATCCGACCTTTCATAAATTGTGCACAGTGCTTGCTTATCTTCCTGTATCTATAACCACTGTAGAGAACTTTTTTCACCTTGCACTCCTAAACACCTACCTTGAAATTGACTGTTGCATCAAAATTGACGCAAATTCAACTATCGCTTGTTTTCACACCGACGACAATGATAATGCGCCCCTCCCTTGAGGTTTTCCTAAATCCGCTACTGGTTTAAACAAGTGGCGTCGTCTGCATACAGGGTCAGCTTAGAACATTCTACATAATCTGGCAGAACATGGGTGAAGAGTAAAAAAGCAGAGGGCTCAATACAGATCCCTGTGGCACAACATGATCTGCAATTGTGTCTGTAGACAGACGTCAATTTACTAGCACTCGCTGGTGTCTACTTAAGAGATATGATGCAATGAGAGGGCAGCTGCTAGGGTACAAATTCAGAAAGTTAAGCTCACACTGCAGAACATCATGTGATATGCAATCAAATGCTATACTAAGATCAATAAATGATGCCATTGTGCTCTCTCCTGTATTAAATCCTTTAATACCATCCAAAACACTGACTGCATACACATTAGACAATTCACCGTGAAAACTAAACTGGTTCTTTTTAAGTATGTTATGCCTATTTGCAAACTCCGCTCATCTGTTTAAATAAAACCTTCTCCAGGATTTTTGAGATCAGTGGCAGTATATACATTGGTCTGAAAGTATTAGGGTCAGATATACCTCCATTTTTGAGAAGTGGAGTTATGCATCCAATTTTCAGGGCATCTGGAAATATTGAACATTGCTAATGTTGATTAATTTAGTTAGTGGCTATAAATTAGTTTTAAATTAGAACTTTCAATTTATGATCTTTTTTACCATGTACTAGTATTTCTTTTTATTTTCTATTTTTTGTCATTATGTAATGTATGCTATTATTGTAAAAGGTGATGTTTTTAATGATTGATTTATTCACGGAATTATTATTTTTAAACTAGGGTCCCCATCAATCGCAAAGAATGCCGAGGTAGAATTATAGCCAGTACATAATTGAATTAAAGATGGGAACTGAAAAAAAAATTAATTAATGGCGTCAGGAAATAAGTGTACCCAAGAGCTACATGAATTAGAGAAGAAGGAGTTGGAGATGAATATTAAAATAAAATAAATTATTTTAGAAAACTTGAGAAGTAAGACAACTGTATTTTGCATTTAAAAATGTTTTAATTATTCTGACCCCAACAATTAGGGTACGCCGCACATAGGAGTATATGAAAAAAGTGGCCAAAATTATTTCAAAGGTTTTTTTATGTGGAAATATAATAATAGATTCTGTAAGGTATCCATAAAGTACATATTCAAAGAAACTTTGCTCTTCTGAAGACACGTCCTGTGTTTCAGGAAGCAGAAGACCTTTAGTCTCATAAGAAAATGGCTTATTCTTGCATGGCCAGGATCTTGTACTGCTTAATAGATAGTGGATCAGAAGTTAATAGAAGTCTATTCAATATGTCCCTATTACACATAGCTCTTGAAAATTTACGGGAGAAGTTTTGACTGTACAGCTTGAAGCGTATTAGCTTCGGCAGCTAATTGTGACAGCTGCCCAATTGGTAGAAAACAGTATGCAAGGACAGTGGCACCATGCACCAAGATTTTATGTATTGTGGGTGAGATTGGATGCCATCCGTACAGCTGCACATATAATTTAGCGGTTTCACCTGTATAGGCTGCAAACTTCTCCACGTCAATGTTGTGGCCACTTGAGATTGCTTCTATGATCACTTTAAATCTTTGGACTAAGTTTTGGTCTATTCCGGTAATTCGGGAAGCTATTTCCGGATCCTCAAAAAATCTTCTCGATGTGTTGCCATCGTTGGTGTTCCCGAACCCTGCCTTTGGGGTGTCCACCAAAAGTCCCATTTCTTTCCTGAACACTTTTTGAATTTGTTCTTTCCTCTCTTTTTATCTTCCTTTGATCTTGCTTGCCACTTTTTGGTGGGCAATTTGTACGAAATATGGAGTAATGATTCAAAAAATCGAATCCTTGCATGCAGAATCGAGAGTCCGAACCTTAGAGATTCAGAATGTTCCTCTTTTCTTTTGTTTAGGTCGTTGAAGTCTTTGAGGGTCAGCCAACAAATATAGCACTTCATTGTTGAAGTGGTATTTGCCGCCGATTGCAAATTTTTCCATTTACCATTGTTGGCAGCATGTGAAATATGAAGCATCCCACTTTCAGTCGGTATTTCTGTTTTTTTTTTTAATGTCTTGCTTGATTTTCTACGTTTTGTATTTCACTGTATGATATCTTCTGTTTCGTGGCTGAAAGGTATCCCTATCGGTCGGCAGTATTTTGGAGATGAAGGCACTGGATTCTGCCATATCGTTTTTTTTTTGTCCATTACCGTTTATTTGCAATCGTAATGGAACAAGCGAGCTCTGAAATACGTGAGCATCTCTGTAATTGTTATTTTCAAACTTCTGCTTGAATTGCTATTGCTTGGAACCATCACAACCCCACTTTTGTGACAAGTTCTAAGATCTTCTTTTCTTCCTCTGTACAGTTTTCTATAACTTCCTCCAAATATTTACATAATCGTAAAGATGTATCGTCGACAAAATCTTGCAACATAATTTCAGCACATGTTTCCGTTACTGATTCTTCCTTCGGATAGCATTCTTTTTTGCCTTCTTCAGAAGTGAATAGGAAGGGTAAATACTTTTATTCACCCTGCGTAATATTTCCCATTGCGTCCTGGTGAAATTTCCCTCCACAAAGATAGCCAAGGTTCGGAAGGTGAGTGCTTTTTGATTATGGGTGATAGCTTTCCGCAAATTTGTAGCTCTTGTTGGTGACAATGAGATATCTTTCATGATTCTAGATGCGTCTTTGTTTCAAGCAGCCCGTTGCCTCGTGCGAACCGCATATATCAATTCTTCGGCAGTTTTCTCTCAAGTGTTTTCCTTTACGTCTCTTGCTTCGTTCACTCGATTCTTCAAATCTTTTTGTAGGTCGTCCCGGTTTATTGAATTTCGATGTGGGTAATTTAACTACATTATTCAGCCATTGCTCTTTTTTTTCAAAAAAACGTTCTTGCTTATAACTGGGAGCTGTCCATTTCTGCTTAAATTCAGACTTGAAACGACTTAAGACCTGTCTCAACTTGCTTAATTCATTATCTTCTTTTTCCAAAAACGTACACTTTTCATCCAGCTTCTTACTTGAGGTCATATATTGACTTTTTAGTAATCTCTTTTAATATAACAATGGATTCTGCAAAGAAATTATAAATATTCAAAACCAAAGTGCAAATAAACAGTATTTTTTAATTTTGATTTTAATTTTGATTTTAATTTAAAAAAAAAGTATAGTGTACAACTCGCATATAATGGCCATTGATCACTCGAATGACTTGCTCCACTCGCCTACGGCTCGTTCCGCAAACATCGTTCTCGTGATTAATAGCCATCATTATATGCTCGTTGTACAATATACTATTATAAAGTACAATTAAAATTAAAAATACTTTATATTAAAGTACATACCTTCTTCCCCTACCTCCATAATACTTATCTTTCAATTCCACTGAAAAACACTATAAATATTTGTTTCACAAATTAGAGCGCAGAGGACAATACAGTGCGAACGGAAAAATGGCTGGGTTCCGATTTACTGCGTGTCAAGGTGACAGGCGGGGGGAACTTTGTAATGCCACTATGTGACGTACCAGTCATCTAGCTGTCAGAAAAAGGTGGTTAGGGTGAGTTTAACGAAACTTTGTGTTTTCGACTTTTGGCGCTTTTTTTCATATAAATACCCCTGTGTGCGCCGGTCACTTTCTTCATTGATTTCAACAGAATCAAAAATATTCAAATATTGAATAAATCAATAAATACATAAAATATCTATTTGAATTAGTGTGGCCACGTGTAACAGACCAGTGTAATCTCTTTTGGATCTGGATTATACCAATGGAAGGGCAGAGAGGTCCGCTGCATGTAGGCCCCAAGGGCCCGTTGTACGTCCTCCTATCTGAGTCCTTATTCCCTGGTGCCGTTCGGCCAACCCACGGCATTGGCGAACGCCAGAACTGCACCAAGAGAGACTCTATGGATGTCTGATGATTTTCTTATTGTAGAGATGGCCGATTGCTCTAAGAGTACATGTTCAGCGGTCTCCTCTTTAGCTTCACACCCTCTATAGACGGGACTGGGGCAGAGGTTCATTATGTTTTCAGTACCCAGTTAGAAGTCCTACAATTTTTCATAGGTTCCCCCTGGCTTGTCATTTCATCGATCTTCGTGATGTTTAGTCGATGTGTCTTTTAATAAGGATATTATGTCTGACAAAGAGGGCAGCAAGCCGGGTTCCAGCCCGAAAGTGGGGCGTCTGGAAGCCCTTATTGCCAGTTCATCATCTTGTTCCCTTTACTTTTATTGGGTCTTTTTGTCCACCATAAGATTACCTAGTTGTCCACTCTCTCTAAGGTCACGCAACATTCCAACGTTAGTGCTGTGGTGATTTTGCAGTTTGTAATTGCTAATATTGTTGCTCTGCTGTCGGCGATGATATGATATAACAATTTTACCTTTGATATTTATATCAACGATTTCTCTGGCTGCCTGTAGTATACCCACGAGTTCCACCCTAGTGGGGGCACTCATTGATATATCAAGTGCAGCACTCTTTTTCAAGGATAGGTTTTTACAGTATATACGAATTCCGGCCCCTGTTTACGTTAACGATCCATTGGATGTTATTAAGTTTGTTACCTTCGCCTGAGGAAATATTTTTGTTATCCAAAGCATTTCCAATAAACAGCATTAATTCCACTTTTGCTGATTTTTTAAATTTATTTTTAATGTTACCATGTTAAGCTGTATTAAATATTTTATGTTGTTCGAGAAATACAATTATATATAACTCTTTTTAAAAATCTGGGTATCCCATAATTTGAAATTATATGGCAAATGGTTTTGGACAATAATTTAATTTTTTACTTCAAAATTAAGTCTTTCTCATTTTTTATGTGTAGTTGATACAACTTGAGGCTTAATAATTAAATAAGTTTATATGAATTTGGAAAAATTCATATAGTAGTATAGTAAAATTGTTGCCGGATTAATTACGATCTTAACTGTTCTAATTTTGTGAATGAGCAATAGCTTGAGGAAGTTATATGCATCCACACATCCTTTTGTAGTCCAATAAAATCGGCCTATTTTTGACTGGATTTATTTTTAGCACTGTTATTAAAGTCGCAAGTCGAGTGTGCATATAAAAAGGGATATTAAGTGGCAAGAACATTCCCGAGGAGTGTAATGGTTGCGCTATTGCCAAATTTTTGATGTCGGTGAGATAAGAATAATAAATATCCACTTATTTATTGGTTCACGTTTATATATAATAATGTAGGCTATTTTTAAGACTGCATCATCTATAACAAAATAATGGATAATGGAGGAAGATAAATAATATATTAGAAAAATGTGCAAAAAAAAAATAATCTTATCGATATTATATTTGTTAAATTAAATAATATTTTCAACATTTCTTCGGATGAATTTATAGGTAATTTACGGTTGCGGGTTAATGACTATTGTTAATCCGTTTAGTGCATGAAGGTTTTAATAGAATTATTGAGTATGTTAGTAATTCTATTCTTGCACAAAAAGTGTACATGATATTTCATAAGGAAGATTTTATCGAACAAGTCTAGTTTTAATATTTTCGGTTGATAACCGTAATTTCTTGTTATTAAATAAACAAAATATTCATTTATAATGTTTGTTTCTTATTGTAACTATAATCTTGTTTATTAGCCCTCATTAGCGGGCATAATATGGCGTTTATGGCTCTTGGGCCTATAAAATGTTGCATTTAATTATTTCTGGGGTGACCTTTTTTGTTCGGTTGATGTATCAATTTTGACAAGTTTTCAGTTGCAATATCAAGTTTTTCTCCTATAACAAAAACATATAAGTGCAACAGTGCAAGCTTTCAAAAATCATATCAACAAATTGAAGACAGCGTAACACTAATACATATATCACGTGTAATACAAGTTTTATAAGGAAGATTTTATCGAACGAGTCTAGTTTTAATATTTTCGGTTGATAACCGTAATTTCTTGTTATTAAATAAACAAAAATATTCATTTATAACATTTATTTATTTTTGTAACTATAATCTTGTTTATGAGCCCTCATTAGCAGGCATAATATGGCGTTTATGGCTCTCGGGCCTATAAAATGTTGCTGTTAAGTATTTCTGGGGTGACCTTTTTTGTTCGGTTGATGTACCAATTTTGACAAGTTTTCAGTTGCAATATCAAGTTTTTCTCATACAACAAAAACATATAAGTGCAACAGTGCAAGCTTTCAAAAATCACCCTAATATATCACGTGTAATTTGTATTTCTCAGGTATACCAACCAACATTTCACCGTTGCAATTTACATAAAAACAGGGAACAACTAACTTCACGTCACAGAACGATGACATATATTGTTTTTTTGATAATTTTAGGGTTAAAATCGATGTAACATTTCTATAATTTTAGTACGAAAATGAAATAAAACATATGCACCATGGGCATAATTAGTGGTAGCTCGTGACGATACAAACAAGTACAATTTTTAAAATATTTATATTAGATTTTTATTATAGATTTATAGTTATTATTTCTATTACCAAATAATTTGTTTATCATTTTGACTATAATATTGCTTATAGGCAATAACTTAAAAAAATTCTGTACCCAGATCCCTTGTCTGTGATAAAGTTTTCTGTTCCAAGGCTCTAACCTCGCGGAACCCCAAATCTTTCTTAATTCCCAGGTCGAGGTCCACTACTCTGTTGAAGTCGCCGATCCATTATATGAGTATAAATGGTAACGAGTAATTTTTGACATCTTTATCTAGTGTTCTACGTTTAGTTCTCTTTTCTTTTATTATTTAATGTCAATAAAGGAAGTAAATAATAATAATAAATAAAGTCTTTTCTTGATATTTTCTTACAGTTATTTCTGCACTGCAGATGTTTTATCCCTTCACAACTAATGCTGTGACCTAAGAAACTTAATTTAGTTTGGCCGAAAACGCATTTATCAGGGTTAATTTTTATACCAAATGATGTCAACCGCTGAAAAATTTGGAAAAGGTGACGATCATGTTCGCGTTCGTTTTTACTGAAAACGAGTGTCATCAATGTACGCGAAACAAAATGGTAGTCCGCGTAAAACCGAATCCATAAACCTTTGAAAGGTTTTAACGGCGTTTCTCAGGCCAAAACTCATCCTGGTGTACTCAAATAGTCCGAAAGGTGCTGTGATTGCCGTTTTCGGTATATCAGTAGGATGAATTGGAATTTGATGGTATGCCTTGACCAAATCGATTTTAGAAAATAACGTGCAACCACAACAGTTATTTGCGAAATCATGAAAAAGAGGCAAGGGATACCGGTCTGGGGTTGTTAAGCTACGGTAGTCTCCACAGGGGCGTCAAGGCTGTAGGAAACTGAGTTTGATGAGTTTGTCAAACTCGTTCCTAGCCGCTTGGTACTTTTGCGGTGGCAACCTGCGGGGCTTAGCAAAAACAGGGGGACCCGTGGTCGTGATCTGGTGTACATCATGCCTCACGGGTTCTGAAATATTAAATGATGGTGTTAAACCAGGAAATTGCTGAAGTAATTTTGAATAAGGTGAATTTTGAGTCAGCAATGAATTTAGTTCTGTTGGGCCGAATGCTTTTCTGAATAATTTATTATGGACAATGTCAACAATGATGTTGAAATGCCTGAGAAAGTCGGCGCCCAGAATGGAATGATTCACTTGCGCAAGTACAAAGTGCCATGTAAAATTTACATCCAGGCCGATATCAATGGTTAATTTAGATTGATCGAACGTGGGTATTGAATTACCATTCACCGTCGTTAGAAAACATTTAGTGCGACGATGGGTATTGGCGTAAGTTTGATCCACCGCTAAAATGCAGATTTGAGCACCCGTGTCAATAAAAAATTTAGTGCCCAAATGAGCGTCACGAACAAAATATAACCGACCTGGAGCGCTAGCAGGGCAATGGGCCGACATTAGCCGACATTAACCCTGTAGCTGGTGGCCGTACCCTCGTATTTACAGTGGTACCAGCAATGCTTGCTTTCCGGTTGTCGGTTGGCTGACTTTGACCGACTTCTGCTGCGTGTTTGGCAAGAAATTGTTTTCTCTAGTTGTGCTATTTTTGTAGCGAAAGTGGCAACTTGTTGTTGCAACAGCAACATCTGACCGGAATTGCTGGTACCGCCATCGGGGTGGAGGATACTGCACAGATGGTATGAGCGCCTGAAATTTCTATAATTTGGTCGGCCATATCGGCGAGCGTAGCCGGGTGGGTTGTATTTGCCGAAATCAATATGCGCTGGACATCTACTGGGAGACGGCTGAGAAAAATCTCTCGTAAGACACTGTCGTCTATGGCAGTATCCCCTAAAAGTTGCTGCAACTTCCTGAGCAACTGAGATGACGTTTGGTTGTCCAATGTGTCCTTTGAAAGAAGTTGCTGCACAGCTCGGGCTGTACACCGTTGAGCTGTGGCGTTATTGTACTCATAATGCCCTAGATACCTTAATTACTAATGTGTGTCATTTTCAAGGACATTGGCCGTTTGGTTCTCATAATATAGAGTTGTATCAGTAATTAAGGTGTGTAATGTAGCTATTTTTTGGTGTTTTATGCTTGTGGGTGCTAATATTGCACATGCGGCAATAATGTATTGGATAGTTTCTGACGCATTCTTACATCGCCTGCAGCTGTCTACAATATTAGCCTCCTTTAATATAAATTTACAGTAGTTCTTGATAGATGTAACTTGGTCTTGTATCGCGATCACGAAGCCCTACGTCTCAATGAATACGTCCGCCTAAGCCATTTTCTCGACACTTTCTGATCGACAAAGTTATGGCTAACAATAAGATCATATGGATGTCGCCAAATGCTTTTCCACTACAAGCTTATTATATATTAGATTTCGATATAATATATTCTAAATGTTCTTTAAAAGTGAAGCTTTCATCTATTAGTATACCTAGATCCTTTGCCTCTTTGGTGTAATTTGAATAGTTTGACATTTCGCTAAGTTTAATAAGTAAGTAGTCAATTTTTATAGCACGATTAATCGAAATTAGAAAGATCATATTGGAGTTGCATGCAGTCTGCTACTGAATTTATTTCTTTAAACATTTTTAGATCATCCGTAAAGAATAGGAAGCGGGAATATGTAAACACTTGTTTTACATTATTTATATACCAAGTGTCTGGGATAAGGGGCGAACATAGGGATTTAACATGTAAAATTAAATATGTGTAATATGGATACACCTGTACCATTTAATAAAAACCCTTGCCATGAGTTTGACAAATGTCATATCATAGTGAGAATACAACTCATGGCCTACTAGAATGTATTTTGAGCCAATCAGATGCAACAAAATGCATAGCAGCATGTGTATCACCGCGATGATAAAAAACAAAAGTAGCGATGATATTTTATTGTGGTCCTGTCAGAATTTTAAACCTCAAAATGGACATACTAAATTATTGGGATGCAGTTTCTAAAAGTGAAATCAGTGAAATGGTGAAAAATATTGTCGCGTGGGGGTCGTCGCGACTTTAAGGTCAGAGACAATAGGTAACCACTATATAAAATTTAGGGTACTTACCTACGCTAAACGAGCCGGTGCATTAAAAAAACAACTGTTTAACTTTAAACTATGGACTATATTGATAACTTCCCCTGATCGTGGCGGAACACCGACTGACTTCCCAGCGGTTTTCCCGGACCTTCCCGATCTTTACTCATCAGCACAAAAACTTATAGACAAGCAAATATCGAGGAAGTCCTTGAAACTCGCTGAGTACGCGGCTGGAGTACTCGCGAACCGGACATCCTGTGTCAAATAACACCGGTTCGCGACAATATGACGCCCAGAAACACCGCGAGGAATAAAGAGTCGCAGTGCCGACAGTTTACGGAGTCTTTGTGCTGCAAGAAACTACAAGACGAATTAAAACATTGCAATATGTGAGTTGTGATCAAGATTATAAAATGTTATTCGTTATATTCTCTCACTAAATATAACTCGTGGTACGATTAATAACCGATGATATTTAGTCGTTGAAACCGAAGCAGCACATTCAACTCGCGCTGGCGCTCGTTGAATCTGCAGCTCGGTTTCAACTCCAAAATATCATCGGTAATAATCATACCACTTGTTGTATTACGGCTGAGAATACAACTCATGCCCTACTAGAATGTATTTTGAGCTAATTAGATGCAAGGAAATTCATAGCAGCATGTGTATCACCTTGAGAATACAACTCATGGCCTACTAGAATGTATTTTGAGCCAATCACATGCAAGGAAATGCATAGCAGCATGTGTATCACCGCGATGATAAAAAACAAAAGTAGCGGTGATATTTTATTGTGGTCCTGTCAGAATTTTAAACCTCAAAATGGACATACTAAATTATTGGGATGCAGGTTCTAACAGGGAAATCAGTGAAATGGTGAAAAATACGACGCCCAGAAACACCGCCAGGAATAAAGAGTCGCAGTGCCGACAGTTTACGGAGTCTTTGTGGTGCAAGGAACTGCAAGACGAATTAAAACATTGCAATATGTGAGTTGTCATCAAGATTATAAAAGGTTATTCGTTATATTCTCTCACTAAATATAACTCGTGGTATGATTAATAACCGATGATATTTAGTCGTTGAAACCGAAGCAGCACATTCAACTCGCGCTCGCGCTCGTTGAATCTGCAGCTCGGTTTCAACTCCAAAATATCATCGGTAATAATCATACCACTCGTTGTATTACGGCTGATGATAAAAAACAAAAGTGGTGGTGATATTTTATTGTGGTCTTGTCAGAATTTTAAACCTCAAAATGCACATACTAAATTATTGGGATGAAGTTTCTAACAGTGAAATCAGTGAAATTGTGAAAAATACGACGCCTAGAAACACCGCGAGGAATAAAGAGTCGCAGTGCCGACAGTTTACGCAGTCTTTGTGCTGCAAGAAACTACAAGACGAATTAAAACATGGCAATATGTGAGTTGTCATCAAGATTATAAAAGGTTATTCGTTATATTCTCTCACTAAATATAACTCGTGATACGATTAATAACCGATGATATTTAGTCGTTGAAACCGAAGCAGCACATTCAACTCGCGCTAGCGCTCGTTGAATCTGCAGCTCGGTTTCAACTCCAAAATATCATCGGTAATAATCATACCACTTATTGTATTACGGCTGAAAATAACTTTGCTAATCAAATATCAATTCACGCATTGTATTTACTATGAACAATAACGTTGAACTCGTTGTTAAGTCTGAACTAACATTCATCTGCAAAAAGTTTCGGTCTGTATTTGATCGACCCTGCATTATTTCACAGAATACACGCCTAGGTTCATCATCCACTAGCAGTATCTCCTCATGGCATAGATGCTTGTAGGAATGATAACATGCTTCTTCGGAATTTTCTGTGCAGGGAATTTAGACACGTTGCACTCACGAGCACTGCATCGTATGCTAGTTGACGCCACTGCAAAATGTTTTGATAATTAATACGCTCTTTTCATTGGAATACTTCATAGTAATTACAATGCGTGAATTGATATTTGACTAGCAAAATTATTCTCACCATAACATGACATTTGTTAAAGTCATGGCAAGGGTTTTTATTAAATGGTAAATGGTTAAACTTATTTTTATTATTTATGAGGTGTATTCTAGTACAAAGCATTTACCATCTCAGTACCAGTTGACAAAATATCACCTTTGTATGTCATTGAAGAAGGTACACTTCTATGGTATCTTCATGGTTGTTTATGATTTCATTGCTGAAAACAGATTCGAAATGATCGGCGTATGATGTATTTGCTCTACATCATTAGCTTATTCTTTGTCGTTAAAAATTACATTAGGAATGCCAGTAATTTTTTTTTTCAATATTTCCAAAAATATTTAGTGTCATTGACAGCGGTATAAGATTCTTCTTGACAATTGCTCTTTGTTGGTCAACTATCTTCTGCTCGCTAACATTAAGGTCAGGAATATTATTATTATTATCATAATTATCATGTTATTTTCTCCCATTTAATGCCAATAGAGTTTTTATTGATATTTTTCATAGTTATAAATTGATTTTGTGTTCCTTCTAAATTGTTTATGTTAGCGTTCTCTAGAATTATTATTAATGTAAATTTGATATAACACTTATAATTTCATAATTATAAATAAAAACTACAGAATAAATAAAATAGAAACAACTTTACTTATTGCAGAAAGTATTAAATAAATTCAAAAAACGAAATATAGCCTGAATATATAAATATTCAACCTGCTCGTAACTCTGCAAGCAAAATTAAGTCTTACTAAGACTATAAACAAATAACTTATTGAAACAACTACTTCCCTGGCTAGTGCCACGCCGGATATTGAATGATACAAAAGAAATTTGCGTTATTACTAGTACTAAGTACTAAGTGAAATAACATTGGTTTAAGATCCCTTATTTCTACCCACAGGACTAACTTGAAAAATAAAACTAAATTGAATTTGAAAACTTTAAATTATAAAACTGAACCCAAAAATATGTAAAAATTAAGTAGATAGCCATCTGCAGACGCGTTTCGAGATTTATCTCTCATCAGTGCAGCTTCGCATTTAAATTTAATGTTAAAGAATAAAATACACTTACGTGAAGGTGACCGTGACCGTGAAGGAGTATATTTTATTCTTTAACATTCAATTTAAATGCGAAGCTGCACTGATGAGAGATAAATCTCGAAACGCGTCTGCAGATGGCTATCTACTTAATTTTTACATATTTTTGGGTTCAGTTTTATAATTTAAAGTTTTCAAATTCAATTTAGTTTTATTTTTCAAGTTAGTCCTGTGGGTAGAAATAAGGGATCTTAAACCAATGTTATTTCACTTAGTACTTAGTACTAGTAATAACGCAAATTTCTTTTGTATCATTCACGTGTCGACTGTCGAGCGGAGTAGACGTTCACTCTGATGCTCCGTTAAATTGCATTTGCAATAGGCTATAAAATCAATATTAAATATAACAATAGTGTTAAACAATATTAATAATGTCAAAAAACACCAGGAATGCAAAAAATCGTCAATTTGATGGGTTTGTTCCTGAAGAAAAACAACTGGCTGGAATTTCTGCAGACTTCGAAGAAAACCTAATTGCTAAAATAATGGAGACCATCACTTCTAAAATAGATTTTGCGATTAAATTATCGCTGGAGAAGTACGAAAAACGGATAACAGAACTGGAAGAAGAAAACGGTGACCTGCTGGATAAGATGGATTCGATGGAACAATACACCAAAAGAAATAGTCTAAGAATCTACGGGGTCAATGAAAAACGGGACGAAGATTGTGAAGGTGAGATTTTAAATTTAAACATCATTAATTCGAAATTTAATACGAAAATGGATGCATCGAAGATTGCTGAATGTTATCGAATTAATCTGCCAGCACGTGCCAAGAACTCGAATTTAAAACCAGATAGGGCCATTCGTGTTGCGTTTACCAGCGCAAAAACCCGTGACAAAATTTTCAACAATAAAAAAGTTCTAAAAGGTAGTGGAATTGTAATACGTGAAGAGTTAACCCCTTTGAGAATGAATCTACTCAGAAGTTGCCAAGAAAAATTCGGTAAAACGAATGTTTGGACTTTAAATGGCTCCATAGTTGTACATAATAATAATAAAAAGATTAAAATTAACACTAGTAATGATTTGGTAAAGTGTAATGTAGCCGCAAACTGTAATACAATAATTAATAAATAGATTATTTAAAATTGTATAAGATATAATTTGAATTTATTTCTTTCTTTGTAAATTAAGTAATATGCTCTTAGATAAATTAAACATTTGTCACATTAATGCTCGATCGATTTTAAATAATTTTGATTTATTTAGAGATGAAATTCTGGCTAGTAACTTTGATATAATTGCCATAACAGAAACATGGTTACAGAATCATTTTCCTTCAAATTATATTGATATCCCGGATTATAATTTAGTACGCCTGGACAGAGTTGGTCGCGGTGGTGGCGTAGCTTTCTATATTAAAAAATGTTTCAACTTTACGACCTTAAACCAAACGATGGAAACTTTTCT
Source organism: Ocypus olens (assembly GCA_910593695.2). Classification (NCBI taxonomy): domain Eukaryota; kingdom Metazoa; phylum Arthropoda; class Insecta; order Coleoptera; family Staphylinidae; genus Ocypus; species Ocypus olens. Next base: position 14,273,222 of record OU343054.1, on the reverse strand, counting down.
AGAATGCTTATGTATTCAAATTAATGTTAACAGCAAGGCTTATTGTGTGGTTGTCGTATATCGCTCTCCGCGGGGAAATTTTGATTTGTTTTTGAATTACTTTGAAAATATTATATCTGATTACATTCTTGAATTTGAGAGCATTATTTGCATGGGGGATTTCAATATAGATTTTCTGAAGCATAACAATGTTTCAACGGCCCAATTGGAATCAATGTTTCGTTCATTAACTTTGAAACAAATCATTGATACACCTACGCGAATTACTAATTCTAGCGAAACACTAATAGACCTTATCATATTAAATGAAAATCTTACTACAATCGACACTGATGTTGTTCCGCTTCCTGAAATAACCGATCATGGCTTATTCAAAACTACTATAGTATTTGAATCTCAAAATAATACTAATAATTTTATCTATGCTCGTGACTTCAAGAACTTTAATTATGATAATTTTATGACAGATTTATACGCAATTCCGTGGTTTCACATATATGATATCGATAATGTTCATGATAAAGTATATTTTTTAAATAATAACATTTTAATCTTATTTGATATCCACGCTCCTTACAAAACATTTTTTAGTAATAGTCAGCCAAAACCTTGGATTACTTATAACATACAACAGATGATCAAAACAAGAAATAATGCTTTAAGAAAATATAAAAGAACAAAAAAATTATCTGATTTAAACTACTATAAAAGTTTGAGGAACCTAACTACTGCAGCTATTCGAAATGAAAAAAAAGCTTACATTGCGTTTAAGGTTAACTTAAATAAAGCTAACAAAAATCAACTGTGGTATGATTTAAAAAACCTAGGTATCTATAAAAAAAAATAAGGGTTCCATTCCGGATCATCTAAATGATGTTAGTGCAATTAATACGCATTTTTCGTCTTATCTAACGCAAATCAATCCAGATCCTACTATTCTAAACTTTTATAACACTGCAAATACTTTTAAAAGCAATAATAAATTTCAATTTTTAAGTAAACTTAAGCCGTCACAATACGGCAGTGACAATATTAACTCTAAAATGATCAATCTTTGCTGTCCTTTTTTAATACCTTTTATCATGCATATCATGAATGAAAGTATTAACACTCACACTTTTCCTGATGCGTGGAAACTATCTCTAATCATTCCAACTCCTAAAAAAAATAACCCACTAGTACTTGATGACCTGCGACCTATAAGTATTTTACCACTTCTATCAAAGTTGTTTGAAAAAATTCTGGAACAGCAAATTCAAGAGTATATAAAATTACACAAAATTCTGCCTGAATTTCAGTCCGGATTTCGCTCCTCCTATGGCTGCTCAACAGCACTATTAAAAATTACGGATGATATTTTAAAGTCAATTAATGATAATAAAGTATCTGTCTTAATTTTGCTAGACTATAGCAAGGCCTTTGACTGTGTCAATTATGAAATACTGGAGGCTATTCTTAAATTTATTGGATTTAGTTTATCATCGCGTGAGCTTTTAGGATCTTACTTAACAAATAGACAGCAAAAGGTGAAATGCTGCCAGAATATATCAGGTACAGCTAATATCCTGTCAGGGGTGCCTCAAGGCTCAATCCTGGGACCACTCTTATTTTTAATTTATACCTCTAACTTACATACTTACATTGAACATTGTCAGTATCATCAATATGCTGATGACACACAATTATATTTGTCATTTGATATAAATGTTTTAGCTAACTCTGAACTTAAAATAAATCAGGACTTACAAAATATATCTGAATTTTCAAGGCTTCACTTTCTAAAAATTAATCCTAAGAAAACAACTGCTATAGTGTTTGCATCGGAGCGAAATAGAACGGCTATTATGCAATCTATTAATATTAATTTAAATGGCATACCAATAGTATTTTCAGACTCTGTTAGAAACTTAGGTCTTCTAATGGACTACAAGCTCCGTTTCAGGGAACATGTTGAAATTGTAAACCGCCGTGCCTTTATTGCGCTCAAATCGATCTATATGAATAAAGACATCTTAGGTAGAGAAAGTAAGGCCATTCTCTGTGAAGCTTTAGTTTTATCTAATTTCACTTTCTGTGACTCGATATATGGCAGCTGCATTGATAAGCTTTGCGAATCACGTATACAGAGAATGCAAAACTCATGTGCAAGGCTTATCTTTGGTATACGTAGAAAGAAAACAGTCCATCTATATATTAATAAACTTAACTGGCTTATAATGAAAAAACGTAGAATTTTGCATACTGCATGTCAATTTTATAAAATTATCTCTTCAAAATCTCCTCCATATTTATTCGAAAAACTAAGTTTCCGTACGAATATTCATAATATAAATATTCGACGCAAAGACGCCTTAACAATTCCTTCTCATCGATTGGAACTGTATAAACGAAGTTTCAGCTATAACATCTCTTACTACTATAATAAATTCAACTTTGGACATGCCACACTGCCCTCATTTAAACGTTATTTAAGAGATAAATTATTAATGGAACAAAGTAAATTCACTTGATTACTAGGAGCATATTATTTAGTCCAGACTTTTTTTTTTTTTTATTTTTTTTTTTTTTATTATTTTCTTTTCGTAAGTCATCTTTTTTTTTTATTCTATTTTTCATCTTTTGTATATAATATTTGTTTTAGATAATCTTAGAATCATCGGATCTATTCATTGTTTATAAACTTAATATATTAACTAACTTCGATTTAGCGATCTAGAGGAAGTAACAGCAGTATCAGATACTATGTACTTAGTACATGTGTCTGATATATAAGCTGATCTAGATTGTGTTTGCTGCTCAGTTATTTAAACTTTATTAAACTTTATTATTTTCATGTATCATATATCGTTTATTAGTTATATCTCTTTTTATGTATATCTTTGAGTTAGCAAATAAACACATTTATTATTATTATTATTATTATTCAATATCCGGCGTGGCAATAGCCAGGGAAGTAGTTGTTTCAATAAGTTATTTGTTTATAGTCTTAGTAAGACTTAATTTTGCTTGCAGAGTTACGAACAGGTTGAATATTTATATATTCAGGCTATATTTCGTTTTTTGAATTTAAAAACTACAGACATTTTTATTTTTTTTTTCTTCAAAAATTAAACAGTTTGCGAGAAACATGTATTTATCTGCTGACTGTTATTATTTGTCAAAGAAGTTTCTGATATTGTTCATAATAAAAAAAATTGTAGAAAGGCAAAAACCTACTTCTGGTGTATGCCGTTTTACCAAAAGCTTTTGAGTTCTTTGGATTCTCAAATAAGGCTTGTGTTAAAAATTTCATTTTAAAATATTTAGTGTTTTTCGAGATACAGAACTCACATACCGACACGCACACACAGGGAGCAATTTTGTTCAAAAAAATTGTCGAAATCGCTTCAGGGACCCTAAAGTGGATATTTCCGCTAACATAAAAATTTTAGATTGGAATAAAACACTTTAACTTTTTTATACCACTATATTTTATTTATGTGACTAGTTTCGACCATTCACTGGTCATTTTCAAACATAAGTTTAACTATATTTTATTTATGTTTGAAAATGACCAGTGAATGGTCGAAACTAGTCACATAAATAAAATATAGTGGTATAAAAAAGTTAAAGTGTTTTATTCCAATCTACAATCAAGATGTACCACGAAGTAAACGCCGCCAACATTAAACATAAAAATTTTAAACGTTTCACAATCACAATACTTTCTCGTACTTCGTACAGAGAAAGTAAAAGTAACAATACGTATTTTTTATAAAAATAAGCTAATTAAGAAGTGTTAAAAATACAAGTATGAGATGGATAGATAGCACACACTGACAAATAATTTTGAAACTAGTCATACTATCGAAATTGCAGGGTTTTCTGTAAATTAATAACGAATAATAACGCATATTTAACGACTGTATGTTCAAACTTTAAGGACCTGGTGAAGACCCAGAAAGCATAGTACAACATTTTAGAATTAAGATAAGCTGTTTAGAATTTTTGAAAGAATATCGTCACGTGTAGATTTATACACACCCGATATAATGAAAGAATCGCGCGCTTTTTACGCACTTAAGGGCCAGATGAAACGGGCCCCGAAAGGGGCGTAGCGTGCGGAATATACTGCACGAATAAAACTAGGCCACAATATATGTTAGTTCTAAAGCACTAGTATAGTATAGTTCTAAGGAACTGGTATAGTATAATTCTAAGAAACTATACTGTAACTGGTCCAGTCAGGGAAGGCCCCAGAGCGAGTACTAAGTCGTAATTTACAATATCACCACAATAAACTGCGGTAAGTACCAAAAAAAAATGTTTTTGAAAACTACATTTCTTGGGCTAGTAAAATATAGGTAGAGCCCGACATACAGGGTCCCTATAGACGAGTCGCCGCTGCTGAACCTATAGCTTAAAAAAATAGTATATTGTACAACGAGCATATAATGATAGCTATTAATCACGAGAACGATGTTTGCGGAACGAGCCGATAGGCGAGTGGAGCAAGTCGTTCGATTGATCAATGGCCATTATATGCAAGTTGTACACTATACTTTGTCCACGACAATATAATACTTTTGTTTTTTTTATTAAGAAGTTATATAAATAGGAATAGTATTTATTTTTAACATTAATTTAATACAATATAATATTATTTAGTAATATTAAATGTAATATTTGAACAATTTGTTAAATTAATTGCAGGAATAGAATTGATATCAAAACTAAGATTTTGATTATTTGTTAAAATATTTTGATTGCATTGATAGGTTTATATTGTCAATGGAATTATTCATTTGTATTAAGCTAGATATTTTTTTAGCTGTGTCTGTTTTATTTTTAATGGAGTCGTCTATATAGCCTTCTGCTACTGCTGTCGACTTCCATTCGCCGTGTCGTTTCAAGGCCGTTATGTCCGCACCAGCATCAACAAGCAGCATTGCAGAAGATCTGCGGAAACTGTGTCCAGAATATTTTTCTGAGTTCGGCAATTGCAAGAATGTAGCAATGTCCTTTCCCATTTTAGTAAATTTATTAATTCCTATTCTTTGGGCGGTGTATTTGCCATTTTGATAATTTAGAAAAAATATGTTTGTTGTAATGTGAGATGGGCGGCTATTAATGTAGTTTTTACAAATTTTATAAAAATTATCGGTGACTGTAAACTTTAGAGTGATTTTTGTCTTTGTATTGGGCACATTTACAGAAAAAGCTGATCCAAGATCTTACAAATCATTTGTTTTCATGCAATACATTTCATTAGCCCGACAAGCACCCATTACTCCTCCCATTATTAATGCAACCTTAAAGAAAGAAATGAATGATTTTTGGAGAGAAAATTATTTAAATCTTACCTTTGTTGCCAGGTATTTATCATCAGAGGCATTAATAATAAAATCATTGACATTTTCTGAAGAAAAAGTGCTGGCTTTTTTGCGTTGAAATCCTTCAGATTTTCGTTTTAGCAATGCTCGCAATTTCATATAATTTTCTATATGTATTCCATGATAAATGTTGATCGTACTCCTAAGCATTGAATAATTGGACCATAATGTTGAGGGTTTATATTTTATGGATAGTTCTGTAAAATACACCAATAAAACAGCTTCCGAAAAGGAATTGGTTTTCTTTTCCCTTCTCCATTCCAAAAACGATTCATACGCCGCTAAATATGTTTTTCTTGATTTTTCGGGCAATAAGTTTAACCCTGCTGTTCTGCTCGCGATGCCTATACACTTGTGCTCTTCGGGTCATATTTACATCCTAAATTGAGAGAAAATAATTAGGGACACAAAAAATACTCAATTTTCAATTCAAATTTATTATAGTTGGCATAATACATACTGTTTAACAATTATCTGTCATATATTAAACAATTATACAATAATATAATTATATTTATATACATATTTATTACGGTTGACATTTAGGGCAATAATAGGCTACATGTCCTTTACATATATAACTACTACACTTTACACAAAGGATATTTGTTTTGTTGTCGCTTGACTTGCAAAATTGGCATCTAGCTCGTTTATTAGTTTTAATATTTTGTGGAAAGCTAGCTTCTGGTTCACTGCTTGAGGGTAGATTGTTTTTGTCATCTTCGTTTTTCCTCTTTATAGAATGAATTATTGAACATGCTGCCTTATCTCGTGGTATATTTTTTCTTGATAATATAAATGGCATGACTAATGCTTTTCCTAATTCATGCAAGAAAATTCGTCTTTTATATAGCAGTTTCTTGTTCCACTCTGGATTAATTTCCGTCCATAGCACAAATGCGTTATACGCACTTATGTCCAGTATATTATAAAATACTATCGTTGGCCATCGATTTGTTTTTCTCTTGCATGTATAACTACTTATACATTGATCTAACGTATCAACTGCGCCTTTCGTTTTATTGTAATCTAAAATTATTTGCGGCTTTTTGTCGGATCTCTCGCTAACTTGCTTTTCATGATGCAAAGTACTCATCAGCATAACGTTTTTATTTTTTTTGGGAATATATGATACAACAGTTGTATCTTCTGTGAAATAAAATGTTGAACTATGTACTTCCTTGCTAATCGTTGCGGCGGGAAGCTCTGGTTTATTTTTTCGTACTGTTCCTAACATTGTTAGTTTTCGTTTTTTTAACATTTGTCCTAATTGGTACGATGTAAAGAAGTTGTCACATGTCACATTTTGTCCTTGATATCCCTGTGTAAGATCTAATACAACACGCATTCCTTGATTTTTTTCTGGCACTGAACCTGGCGCCTTTCCGGTATAGATTTGGGATTTCAACACAAAGCAGCTTTTACTATCACATGATGTCCAAAATTTGATACCATACTTTGCAGGTTTACTGGGTATGTACTGTTTGAATGGGCAACGTCCTCTGAATCCTACTAGCTGTTCATCAATGGTTATATTGTTATGATTGTAAAGTTTTGTCAAATTTTCTTCCCACGTTGTCCACAATTCTCGAATAGGAGCTAACTTGTCATTTGCTCTTCTTGTTTGACGATCACTTCGATTATCAAAACGTGCTGCGACATGGTTGCACGAAAGATTGGTCTGCCAGTTTCACTATCCCACAAACTTTTTGTTGATTTGTAATGTGACTTGTATACTCCAGATAGTAATAGTAGTCCAATATATGCTTCCATTTTTATTGCATCTATATTATTCCACATATCGCCGAAAACAGTTTTTCCTTCTAAGTTGGTCATATCCAATAACATTTTCTGGGCTTGATTATTGAATACAGTATTGAAGGATGACTTTATGTCATCGATTCTAACTGTTGAATACCTTGTGGGGCCGGGAGTAAATTTTATAATATTTGATGCAGATGTCCGTCCATGTACAGGTAATGGTTCCAGCATCCAATTTATATTTTTATTTTTTGATTCGACTATTATCACTTTGGGTTGTATCGGAAAATTTTGGTCTCTTTCTGAATCACAATCTGAGTCAGAATAATTACTACACTCACTTAGATGGTCCTCATCTTCTGTTACTAGTTCATCACTATCGGAAGCATTTGCAAGGATTTCCAACTCTACTTCACTAAGAACACGCTTTGCCATTATTGATTTTGTTTGATGTATACTCAAATGAAACCAAAATAAAACTGTTGATAATTTTGGAATGTTTAGGTTTATATACTATTGTAATTATGGCGGGACATGCTTATACCCTGCTAACTGTTTTTGAAATATTGTATTATCACAGTTGGGTGCTGAAATTTGTAAATGGGCCAATAATTCCCCACATTTCCATAATTGCATTATCTCAGCGGGGGACAATTCGCAATTGAACCGATAGGGATTATCCCGGTAATTAGAGTGATTCTTTGAAATATATGAGGGTGTGGACACTTTTCATCATAACAAATACCTGGATATGTAATCCTGACTATAATCCTAACGAAAACACTGCAGACTGTACCAAAAAACATTTCAAAATATAGAATATATTAACTGGGTCAATATGACCCGAACATGACAGCTGTAACAATGTTATCTAACAAAGTTGATATTGTTATTTTTTTTGAAAAAACAAAATGCAATTGTCTAACAATGCCATGTACACAAAGTCATGAATTTTTAGGAAAATCAAATACATTTCTAGAAAGTTATAAACATATAAATTTCATTTCGGGTCAAATAGACCCGAAGGACACAGCAGGGTTAATGATGCAATTTCTGCAGCTTCTTTTATATTTGGCGGTGTTAAAGAAATCTCGTCATCACTGTCGTTCTCCATTTATCTTCTAATTTTTGATATTAAACCACTTCAAAACTCGCTTATAATGTAAATGATTTTGACGTTTCAATTTATTTATATGACACTTCGCGGACTACTAGATAAAATTTTGAAAATGATAGTAAACAGTGAATAATGATTAATCACTGACTGTAGTGAATAATGAATATACTTATAATTGAAGAAACACAAATACAATGAGTATATTATAAGATAGTCGTGGACAAACTTATTAATAAATTTTCTTGTAAATTCAACGAGAAGTTAAGAGTTTCAATGTTCTTAATGAAATTTTGCAATTTTAGTCATTCAAATTACAGTTTTTGTAAAATGTTTTCTATCAACCCGTTTTTGACGAGTATACTTGTCATAAAGAAATGGAAATATTTTATGTAGGTATTACTCATAACAAAATATTGCTGTTTCTTCATGATGAGTATACTCGGCAAAAACAGCTAAATTATTATGAAGTGAAATTTTCATACATACATCAACATCTTTATTCAGACACTTACATATATAGTATACACAGTAACGTTTTATTTATATACAAGTTTGTTAGTATGTCTCTGTCTGGGCTATCGACCTTAGATCTTTCTGCCCTTGAAATTTTCATTTTAACCTCAAAAGCATGAAGTGCGCATTGCAAGTTTGATTTTTGAAAACGTGTACCATCTAAACTCGTCCAATTTTAATAGTTCACATTAGAATATGCAGAATTTGCACGTTCCCTAAGATTTCTGAAAATGGTACACTTAAACATTTTTGTCTTATAATCGTTGATATTTTCTGGGTTTACATCTTCTAAATGCGTTAGACAATTTTATACATTCAAGCTCTAAAATTTGTTAAAAAAATGTTCAGAAATTCATAGCGCTAAAGCAATAATTAACATCAAAATATGACTGAACAGATTGCAAGCACGTTTTGATAAACTTCTTGTGAATTTAACAGAATCTTGAAAATTTGAATATAAACCTTCAGTGAGAGCCGATGACGATAGAAACAGGTGGGGCCAAGGACCAGTTATAACTTTTTTTTCTATTTATATAGTGGATTATATTATTGATTTATAGTTATTATTTCTACTACAATAATGTTTTACCAATAATCTAACGAGTTTGTTCATAATTAAAATATAGTTAAAATATATTGTTTATTTACATTTAAAAATCTATTATTTAAAAAATAATTAAAAACAATCATCAATAGTCTATATATACAAAATCTTTATTGACAAAAGTTACAAATTATTATAAATACATAAACAATTAAATACATGGAGTTTTCATGTCAATTGGCTATCGACCGAAGGTCTTTCTGCCATCAATAGTCTAATAACATAGAAAACAGCAAAAATAATGAAAGAATTGCGCGCTATATACCCACGTGGCAGGGCCAGACGAAACGGGCCCCGAAAGAGACGTGGCGCGCGCTAGTAAATCACCTTAATGTGTGATAGGAGGGACACATATTGGACACTTATAACACAGTGCAATCGGATTTATGATAATATTTTTAGTTTTGAAATAAGAAACATTTAAATTTCTTTTGTAGTAAGTCCTATATAATTTTAACAATATGTCACGTTTGCATCCGATTCAAAATAGGCCATGAATTTATGATGCGAGAAAGAAAGCAACTCAACCATAATAATTCAATTAAATAAAGACGAGAAGTAGCCAGAATATATAAATAATCTATTCGTAACTCTGCAAATTAAATGATACTTCTGCAACAAGTAAGGGATTTCAATTTGAATCATAATTAATAAATTTCCAAAACACAATTTAAAAATGCTTCACGGCAACCATCCGGAAAATTATTTATTAATTACACCGATAATGTTTGATATTTTTAAACACCCCTAAAAATAGAAATCTATGTCGTGTCCATTGTGAATTCCAGGATGGTCCAAATCCTGGTTCTTGGCGGCCCTCTCCGGTATTCGTGATTTAGGTGATCCAGAAGCGTATCAAATGCACAGTCACAGTTTAAATTTGGTTTGCCATATTTTCTCGCGGTTCTAAGATACAATTACCCACGCGAATTTCGCGTGGGCTTCCTCAAAGATTTTCAGTTCTATATTTATTGCGTCTATAATTTACGAAACTGAAAATCGCCGATTCCCGATTTGATGTAATCGCATAATAAAAGAATTATGTCTTTGCGTGCATAGTAAGTTCACTGCCAAATTTCATTTATTTATTGAAGCACTCGACACTCGTGAATCATACGTGTGTAATTTTGTTATGCACTAAAAATAATCGGTAGCGGTATGCGCTACTAATCATCAGAAATTGTTGAAATGTGTGGGCTACTAAATTTAGCGATTCCTCTTATTGCAAACGATATTTATTGATCACGAATTGGAACTTAGTAATGTGTGTCGTTTTGGCAACATTTTCATGCCAGATCAAAGTTGATATTTTTAAATACTAATTAATGTAATTAATTTAAATCATCATTACATGTAACGCGAAGTAACGGTTTCCTACACCAATTAATTTAATTTAGGAGTATTTTAGTTCGGTTATTCCACTGAAATCCCGTGTTTGAATCGAATATTTTAGCGTACTTTTTAGCCACCATCTCGTTTTAAATGGTGAAACCAAATTATTTTCCTATAGAAAGCTGTAATTATTAAAATGCTCCATCTGAGGTCAGAGAGACATACTAATGTAATGCGCGTGTTAATTAGGTTGCCTAGTGTTATATCCTAAAATATAGCAGAACGGAAATGTATCATGAAATATGTTTTCATGTTAAAAAAATATACAATGTTCTTATGTGGTTAAAATAGAAAGTTTAAAGAATTAACATATTTATAATATATTACTTATACCGTGTGTTTTTTCTGCATCTATAGGGATTTACATGGTAAAAATTGTATGCCTGTTAATGGTTTTTCAATTATGGATTTTTGCATAATTTGTGGCCTCCCTAAACAACTTGGGGTAGTTTTTAAAATTAAGAAGTCGAAAATATTAAACAAATTAAGGAAATTAAATATACATGTACAGTTGCCTAAAATGAAAGGTTGAATGTTTGGGAGATAATTTTTGGCAACCATACATACACACAGAATTAATTTCTTTAATATTTTCGACTTTTTTCGTTATTGAAACTATTATCGTTCAGGAAGGTGTAAACTTAAAGTCTACCAAAAACTATGCAGTTATTTGCAAGAGAGAGAAACCATTGCGAGCGTTCATCAGGAATAAACCGTTTGCGATTAGTTTACGATGAAAGTTGGTATCTGGTGAACGCTAGCACCATTTTGATTAATCAGTTTTCACTTACGTTCCCGGTAAATTTGAAATTTGATTAAAAGCGAACAATTGGATCGGTATTGGAAGATACATGTGGTATTATTGCAAATGTGGGAATTGTTTTAGATTTAGCGTGTCTCTTTCATGGAATCAACAATTCCACGTTTCTTGAATGATCCAAAATATAATCTTCAAAATTATTTTCATCTATTAAAATACAAGCACAGAATAAAATAAGTCATGTTACTCAATTAACATATTATGAACGTCTTCCCGCTCCGAAACATTGTAAATTACTTCGTTAAATAAGTACTTCTTCGTCGACTCCATTTTAAATGGTTATTTATTTATTTAAATATTTTTTAACTTTACATATCCTGTTAATATAAAACACTTTTGCAGCATAAATCGCTTTTATTTCTATGCTTGTTAAACTGGCGACCGCTGAACGAACGCGTTTACTTTTTAGGGTACGTTCTTCAGAAAATCTGTTAACTGTTGGCAACACGTTTGAAACTATTTTATCTGATAAAACGAATCTTCGAATTAATTCTAAAACTACTTACTTTAGAAGTATGGTTGCATAATACTTTTTTTGTAGTAAATTTTCCCCCCATTCGTTATATGTAATAAAAAATTGGTCATTACATTAAAAAAAAATTGAATTACGAGATATTTCAGAGGGTATTTAAGGGGAATCGGTAGACCTCTTTGGGGTGTTTCTGGCTCAGTAGATGGCACCGCTTTATATGGGACTTATAATGTAAAAGTTTTACAGTTTTTTCTCGACAACTGTGGTTTCTAGAGGAAAACAAAAAACGGAAACGTGTTTAGTGCAGTCAGGAAATTCCCGGAAGTTTAAGATTTTTTTCCTAAAAATTAGTATTTATAAGAAAATAATGAAACAAAGTGTAGGCTAAACTCCCGATTGGGTTTGTATTCAACGTGAAATGGGCGTTAACATACTTCTTGCCTTAGTCAAATAAACACAAACGTGAAACGATCCGAATACATTTTTATGTGCAAAGAAAGAGGATAGATAAATGAAACGTCGTCGTAATTTTTCAACTTGTAATTTATCGCACTCCGTCGTCTCCGATTGGCGATTGACGCCGCGACATGCATCTTTCCAGTCCACGTGGACTCGAAATTATCTACATAATACAAACAAACATAACAAGAAATTCGATACTCGAGTTTCTGAGCCGACAGTCGGGAACACATACTGATCTGATCGACTTTCAAGAAATATTTTCGTGGCGAAATTTTATTTCCGACAAAATTATAATTTGTATTTTCTCCGTTACGAGGTACGGGAAAGTATTGTGATCGTGAAATTATTTCAAAAATTACAACAACAAGCAACATCGAACACGTGCTTTACTTGACAATTACAACCTTTTGGTACAAATTCGTACACCGGAAGTGGGTGTTTACCTAACCTTTCTTTTTTTATCGTTTTTTTGTGAATATGCAAAATATTACAAAAACATGTAAACAAATATTAAAGACAATAAAAGAAATCTTTTGTTTGAAAATATTTATCAGAAAATAACATGATATTCATATCCCATTTTTAACCTTTACAATAATAATAGTGGGTTTGTTGCATTATTTGAGTCATAAAAAAAATTACTGTTTCAGTAAACGTCAATGTTACGTGTGCCAATATTTTCATTTCGTGACTGAATTTTGAAAATGCTAAAAAAGGCGTCTTCATTTAGTACAATGCAATGGAATTCGATATTTATGTTATCAATACGCAAAAGGAGAGAGGGTTGAGAGGCAGATAAATTTTTTTTTTTTCGATTGCTGCTGTTGTTATTTTTTCTATCGATTTTGGGCACTTCACCTCGATAATTCCGCGACCATTTTCTATCAACCCATCTGGAGATGCTACCAAAAAAACCATACGTCTCATCCTCAAAAAAGCCGCACGGTGTCACCGAAGTTTTTGTCATGTCTTCGTACTTTCGTAAGGCATCTTTTACTTTCTCCGTTACGAAGTATGAGAAAGTATTGTGACATGTTTTTTTTTTCAATTTTTTTTACGGAAATATCCGTTTTGGGATCCCTAGATGCCATTTCAACAATTTCTGGATTTTTTTTTGTGTCTATGTGTGTGTGTGTGTCTGCTGTGCGCGCTGTAACTCAAAAAAGAAATAAACAATTGATATGAAACTTTGAACATACGTCTTATTTGATAATCTGAAGAACTGAAAAGCTTTTGGTAAAATTTCGTACACCGGAAGTGGGTGTTTACCTTAACTGTTTTTTGTTTTTTGCCAATATTTTCTTAAATATTAAAAATATCACAAAAACAATTAAACAAACATTGAAGACAACAAAGAAATGAACATCTTTTCCTTGAAAACATTTTTCATAAAATCATTTTTATACGAGAAAAAAAAAATATTTTTGGTTTATAATTATAAAACGATAATAGTTACTGCAAATTTATGTTAATAATAATTGTAGAGAATGCTAAAATAAAGAATATATAGAATAAAAATAAAGAATAAGTTGTTTTTTAGTTTTTGAGCAAACTGAGTTTTTTAATTTGAAGTATAACTTTTCCATCTTTCATAATTTTGAAGTTTTAAACGTCAGTTTCATCCGAGTTTACACAACGCTCGATATAGATTTAAAATATGATTTCAATGGAAAATAATCCATGAAAACGTAAATATAAATGGCTATGATACCATCAAGTCGGAGAAAGTAACATAATGGCCACATCACCATTTTTTCATTTATTTGTCCGTAGACCGTGGCTTCATTTGAAAATGGCTCCTTATAAAGTAGATTTGATACTAGAGGAGCACATTTTATTTTTAGTCGCCTTTTGCAGATTGTGCCAAATTTAGATGCTGTCAATCGGTATTTCTGGAACTTTTAGTATGTTGTACTACAACAGATACCAACGAACAACTTTGCCGAAAAATATCAAATTTCCGGGATTTATTTCACTCGATCACCTTTTTATGGTATAATTTCACTGGGCTATAATATAAATAATACGATTACATTGCTAAATTATCTAACTGTTGTTTATAAAAACCGAGAGGGCAAGGGAACCTGACTCACACGAATAGACTGAGCCAGTCACATAAATCACGTAGCGCGGCTCCTGTATCGCCCAGAAATATGCCTCATTATTTAGGTACTTTTGAAATCAAATTGCAAAAAAGACTTCACGGAAGCGGTGCTCCATATTTCCAATGTGTTCCAAATTGTCTGAAGAGTTCGATGAAATTATTTGTGGAATTTTTACACAATTTATTTCGCCCGAAAGTGTTTTCGCACAAATACCTCTCTGTCAACTGAAATGAAAATCATGTTATAGAATAGAACTGCTCGGAACTATTTGAAATACATTTACTGAATTATCTAGCTGTGTTTGTTTATGAAAGCCGAGAGGGCAAGGGCACTTGACTCATACGAACGGAGCGAGCCTGTCACATAAATCACGTAGCGCGGCTCCTTTATCGCCCAAAAATATGCGTAATTATTTAGGTATTTTTGAAATTTAACAAATTACAAAAAGTACTAAACTATCGGTAAGCTCCTGAATTTTCTGAATTCATTGCAATTTTTCTTTTTTTAATATGACCTATAGTGTCCGAGATGTGCCGGTATTACTTTTCATTCGAAACCGTGGGTATGGAGATTCCCCTTAAATATTGACATTTTAAGACCACTTATTGTCAAAACTGACAGTTTCCAATTATTTTACTCATAGAGGCATCCTCTAGGTATACTTCGAGATATAAATTATAGTTTGATCTTATTCTTAAAACAAGTTACAGGCAGATTTCAAGTAAGAATTAAAAAAAAATAATTTTCTTGAAAACTAAAGGAGATAAATATACAAACGTTCCTACAAAATATATTGCAATTTAGAGGAATCCAAAAATATAATAATATATAGGGTGTTCCATTTAAAATAACAAATTTGGTGCTACTTTTGATGGAACCGGAAGTGATATAAACTTGAAAATATTTCACATAAGGAGAACTGATTGTGTTGAAGTGAACTATTATAGTTTTTCATTTCAATTGGAACACTTATCAAACATTCAACCTTGAACTTCCCCCTTCTTTGTTAACTTATTATTCCTGTCTGTCAAATAAAAAAAAAACGGACGTTACGAATTGTCTGGCTGTGTCTAATTAAAGCATATTGAGAGAATCCACAACATGGTAGCAGAGCGTGGTTCACTTTGAGCAATTTGGATATTGGGGACAAAACTGCAGGCGCCTCTCGAGTGGAATTTTTGCACTCAGCCAGTGGTTAAACGTTCAGGTTTGGCCGGCAACTCCGCAGAGGAAGCAATGGATTTCCATGGAATCGAGAAACTATGCGGCGCTGAAAACTGGACAATTTGGAAGTTCGCTGTCAGGAATTTGTGGCGAGCAACGGATGGAGCCTATGAGGTGTGTGCCGGAGAGCTTACAAAACCGAATGCACCTGGAGAAAACGCTACGCGGGACGAGTTGGCAGTGCATGAGGTCTCTCTCAGGACGTGGGATAAGGCCGATCTAGTCACTTGTCAAGTCATCGTTAAATCAGTGGAGTCGAAAGTAATGCCCCTACTGGTTGCCTGTGAAACTGCACGAACTATGTGGCTGAAGTTGCATGCGGTATTCGAACAGCAGACGAAACAAACCAGTCATGCGGTTTTTCGGTTTCAGCCTAGTTCTAGGTGATGACATGGTAACGCATATCGCACGTTTCGAAGGCTTGGTTCTTCGGATGTAACAACTCAACGTAAAACCGGATGAAGGATCCTTGATGGTGAGGCTTTTGGACACTCTGCCCGAGAGCTACGAGAGTCTTCGACAATCCTGGTGGGCAAGAGCTAATGATCAACAAACGCTGATCAACTTGGTGGAAGTGCTGACTTCAGATGGGAGGCGACGAAATCTGCGAGCGAAAGGGTCAGCAAGAGGAGTTGGTGGCATTAATGGTGTCAAAGGCTAGTATCTCAGGTGGTAGTACTGGAATGCGAGACAAGGCGAAGAAGTCTGACAAGCCTGGAAACAACGCGTTTAAAGGGAAGGTCAGATGCTACGGATGCGGAGGTCTGGGTCACATAAAACGAAACTGCCAGAACTCCAAGCAGAACAAGAACGGAGGATCAACTGACCAGCAGAGCAAACATGAGAAAAAGGGTCCAGTGGAGCAAGCCTTTGTGACATGGAAATTGAAGGTCACTCCTGGATCATGGACTCTGGAGCGACTAATCACCTGACCAACAGAGCTGACTGGTTCTCATCCTTCACATACAAAATTCTGATGGGCAACAACTCGACGATCGACGCTCTAGGGAAGGGCACACTCAAGTTCGAGTCCTGCGTAAACGGAAGCTAGTCCCCATGTAAGATGGAGGATGTTCTTTACGTTCCAGAAGCTCGTGTCATGAAGGCGTGCAGTGTGCGCAGCGGGATGCTGTTCAAGATGATGATCCGAATGAAAGCACCAGAACAATCCTGTGTCGTTGAGGCGAATTTGATGTCGAAGAAATCGTTGCAGAGTTGGCATGAACGTCTTGGCCACCAGAACAAACGCTACGTCCAGAAGTTCCTGAAACAACGCGGAATCGACGTGGAACTGGATGAAGATTTCTGCGAAGCAGGAAGGGGAAGCAGCATCGAGAAAGCTTCAAGTCGCGGCATCAACGGGCAACGCAGCCGGGGGAAGTCATCCATGCCGACTTGTGTGGACCTATGGAGACCACGTCAATAGGTGAAAGTGAGTATTTGGTCTGTTTCACCTGCGATTTTTCAAAAATTCGCATGGTATACTTCCTTAAGCACAAGTCGGAGAGCAGTGTAGAAAATCAGAGAAGTTCTCAAGATCGTCGAAAACAACTGCGGACGTTAACCGAAGGTGTTCCAGTGCGATGGTGGCAACGAGTTCGACAACACTGAGGTCAGAGAGTTTCTGAAGGAGAACGGGGTGCAGTTTGTCATTACCAATCCATACACCCCAGAGCAAAATGGGTGTGCTGAGCGCACCAACAGGACTGTAGTGGAACTGGTTCAGACTATGCTGTTGGAGTAAAATCTGTCGAAGGGATTGTGGGCAGAAGCAGTGAATACTGCGGTGCATGTCCTGAATCGCACTGGCTCGAGTCGTGTAGACGGGAAGAAACCCTATGAGGTGTTTACGGGGAAGACCACGCATTTGGACAAATTCCAAGTGCTATATTTTGATTCCCAAGGTGAAGCGCAAGAGTGGGACGCGAAAAGGAAAGAAGGCATCTTTGTCGGGTATTCGGATGGCATTGATGGTATTCGGGTATGGATCGAGTCAGAACATCGGGTGATTCGTAGCAGAGATGTAGTATTTGAACCTGAAAATATTGGAAGATCGACGATACCTGATCCGATTAAGGCTGACGACGGATCACGATTGACGATGGATGAAGGTCCTGTAAGCGAAGCTGATGGTGAAGAGTTTGAAGATGCTAACAGCACTTTAATAAGTAATGCAGGAGGTGGTGAAGAAACCATTCCCAGTCCATCACCAAGCTGCAGACAGTTGCGAGACAGACAAACTCTCAAGAAAACAGAGCGACTATCGGAGATGCTGTTGGCTGAAACGGGTGAACCGAGAAGTTTTGCTGAAGCAACCCAATCTTCGGAAAAACACCATTGGAAGACGGCTATGCTCAAAGAGATGACTTCACTGGATGAAAACGAAACGTGGAAATTGGTGGAGCTGCCAGCTGGTCGTAAACCGGTAACAAATCGCTGGGTTTACCTAATCAAGCGTGATGCTGATGGGAACGTTGCTCGTTATAAGGCGCGATTGGTCGTCCGTGGCTTCAGCCAGAAGCAAGGCGTTGATTACAACGAGACGTATGGTTCAGTCGCTCGATTTGACACCATTCGGTCTTTTCTGAGCGTGTCGGCCAAGCTTCATCTGCACTTGTCGCAGTTTGATGTGAGAACAACATTTTTAAACGGCATTCTACGAGAAGAGGTATATATGGAGCAGCCAGAAGGATTTCAAGATGGGACAGGCAAAGTTTGCAAACTCTTGAAAAGTCTTTATGGCTTGAAACAGTCGCCGAGATGCTGGAACGAGTGTTTCGAAGACGTGCTAGTTAGTTTCGGACTGACAGAGTGCAAGGCAGATCCGGGCCCATTCTGTACCGACAGAATGGCAACGAGAAGTTGATGGTAGTCCTCTACGTTGACGACGGACTGGTGGGGGCAACCCGAAAACAAGATGCTGAGACGTTTCTCCATCAACTGGAAAACAAGTTCAAGATCACTGTTGAACCAGTTGGGTACTTCCTGAATATCCTCATAAATTGTCACGAAGATGGTTCGATTGCCATTAGCCAGAAGAGATATGCTGAGGATATACTTCGACGGTTCAAGATGTCAGACGCAAACCCAGTGGCAACACCGATGGAGCAGTATCTACAAACAGATGGATCATCGAACTGCGGTTTGACAAACGCTCCATATCGCGAAGCAGTGGGCTGCCTAATGTATTTGGCAGTCGCTACGAGACCTAACATTGCATTTGCGGTCAGCTACGCATCTCAGTTTCTCGAAAAACCGGAAGAGCGACACTGGGAACTGGTAAAAATGATTCTGAAATACATTAAGGGTTCTACGAAAACGGGCATCAAATACAAGGCAATACCGACGCCGATTATGCGAGTGACCCTGGGACTCGCCGTTCCGTCAGCGGTATGATTGTAAAGTACTGTTGAGCAGCTATCACCTTTCAATTTCAGTTTGTATCTTTATTTTTGAATTTAAAAGATCAGAATAAAATTAGAACAATTCCTTGACACAATAGCATTATTTATTTATTTTTGGAGGTTGTGTTTTTGTTTTCTTTTTAGTTTATTAGGAAATATAGCTTAAAACTAATGAACAAATATTCGAATATAAAAACCTCAAAATAATAGTTGCTATGAAAAGTCATCTGTAAATACGAACAATTTGTCAACCTCTTGTCCTCATTACATTTTTCTATTACAACTAGTTTTTCCTAGGTTAAAGTTTAATGTATGTGAAATAGTGAAATAATGAATTAAGCAAAGTAACAGGCTTTTATACGGTCGATAACTACAACCTTTTAAAATTCTATGGATAATAAATTTGCTGTCATCACATTCTAAAGCCTTTTTTCTTACACTTAATGTTGGATTTACTGGGATCCTTGCCAATACATTTGTTCAAGTTTGCACGCGAAGAATGTCTGCCAAAACTCCTATATTATGATCAGATTTTTTTCTTAGTCGAATAAACACTCATGTTGAATTGCATTGTTTTTTTGTGTCTAAAACTCAACAAAAATTTACATGGAAAAGGGAAAAGGTGTTTCTCATTCGAATCAGGGCCGGGTTAAGGTACAATTGGGCCTTAGGCACATTTATCCCTGGGGTCCCATCTAAAAATGAATCCAAACTAATTAAATATGATATAAAAGTTTCTAAAGACTGTTTCAAATCGCAATGACACATTGAAATACAAAATCACAAATACAAGTAATACAAAATCAAATTTGTGCTTTCCTTATTTTGGAGTTTACAAAATCAGTAATTAAAGATTCGTGATTAACTTCGTCGAATAACTGTTTTTAAATATTTAATAGAGCTAAATACATCCCACCTGCATCTAATATTTCGAACTACATATTTCACGTTGATGAGCTTGAAACTATTTGTAGTTCCAACCCAACCTGCAATTATATTTTTTGCGGTGACTACAATCTCCCAAATGCTATATGGGAAAGTTCTGGAGATAATGTACTGAGCAGTTACAATAATAGTTATCCGGCTGATGTTTTAGCAAATGTTTTAAATTTCCACCACCTTCTTCAAATAAATCAGTTCCCAAATAATAGGAACGTGTTGCTGGATCTAATATTTTCCAATACTACGGGGATCAGTGTAAACCGTGATAGTGGTACTTTATGCAGCCCAAGCCTTCATCATATTCCGTATACGTTAGATGTATCCATTTCATCGTTGGAATTCACTAGTGAGAACATGGATTGGATATATGACTTTAAATCGGCAAACTACAACGTGATTAACGAGTTTTTAGCATTTATTGATTGGAAACAAGTATTGATGTTAATGTCCTTAATTTTAATAACATCCTGTATTCAGTTTTTAATCTATTTGTCCCTGTTAAATTTCTGAAGTCGTCCAAGTACCCAAAGTGGTTTAATGCCAAATTGATCAAATTGATCAAGTCAAAGAAATCTGCTCATGCCAAATATAAAAGAAGTGGACTAAGATCTGATTATGATATATTTAGGAATAAGCGACAACAATGTTCTGATTTAAGTAGTTCATTATATAAAAGATATATTGCCCGTATAGAAAGTGAAATTAATAATAATCCAGAACATTTTTGGAATCAAGTAAATACATGCCGCAAGACAAATGGCTTTCCAAAACAAATGTATTTAAGAAATGAGTTAAGTGATACAACTGAACGGAATGTTGACTTATTTGCAACTCATTTTGCGGCAGCATATTTTGATCCGTGTAATGTAATTTCTCATTTTCAAGGAGATAATACTATTGGTTTGATCGGTCTCAGTGTTACTGTTACAGAGGTTTTTAATTGTTTGTCTGGTCTCCCGGAGTCCTGTAGTATTGGTCCTGACGGTATTCCTGCATACTTTTTGAAGAGGTGCGTGTACACGCTGTGCACACCTATTCATACCATGTTCACTTGTTCATTAGTTTCTGATATATTTCCTCAAGCTTGGAAGGACAGTTATATTGTTCCTATTTATAAAAATGGATATAGTGGAAATATACAGAACTACAGAGGTGTTTCAATTCAATCAGTTATACTCAAACTGATTTTTTAGTTTCTGAGCAACTTGTAAGATGATGTGCTCATACAATTGTAAGCCAGCAACATGGTTTTCTGTTACGAATTTAATGTTGTACCAAACGTTTTTGTCGGATGCATTAGAGAATGGTTTGCAGATTGAAGCGATATATACTGACTTCTCTAAAGCGTTCGACAGAGTACAGCATAGTATATTGTTACACAAATTAAAATCCATGGGTTTTGGTGACAGTGTGGTTGGTTGGTTTAAAAGTTATTTAAGTAATAGAACTCTGCGTGTGGTACCTTTCGAACTACATGCGGGTGTCATCTGGTGTTCCACAGGGCTCCGACTGTGGACCAATTTTATTTATATTGTTTATAAACGACATGAAGGTTTGTACCTTCGAAACAGTCATTTTCTTCTGTATGCTGATGACCTAAAGATATATAGAAGTATCAGTTCTAGGGTTGACCAGATCGAACTTCAAGATGACCTGAATCGTTTAGCTCTTTGGTGCGAACACAATTATTTAGATCTAAATTTAAGTAAGTGTTTCCACATGTGTTTTTCTCGAAGATCCGGTAGTAGCTTTGAATATTCAATTGACAATCATCGTTTGGTGCAAGTTTCTCATATTAAAGACTTGGGTGTGAGCTTTACATGTAAGTTGAATTTTAGAAAGCATATTTCGGATATTTGCAGTAGATCGCTGAAGATTTTTGGGTTTATTAGTCGATTCTCAGCGAATTTCAAAGCTGCTACCTTAATATCCCTTTACTTGACATTGGTTCGACCTCACTTACAGTACGCTTCTCTCGTATGGTCTCCATATACCATTTCGGCATCCCAACAACTTGAAGCAGTACAAGGTAGGTTTCTAAAACTAATGGCTTTCAGAACGGGCGGGGGTGGGGCTTACTTTAGTCATTGTGGGATGTTAAATGAATTAAATATTGGGTCATTAGCAGAAAGGAGAATTTTTCTGGATATGTCGTTTCTGTACAAGTTGATGAACGGGTTGATTAATTCTAGCGAATTATTAAATAAATTAAATTTTCATATTCCACGTTGTCCTCAAGCTGGACATAAACCTATGTTTCGGTCAGATTTTCATTCAACGAATGTATAATCCCATCGATCGCCTAATGCGCTTGGCAAACGACATTGGCACCGATACCAACTTTGTAATGTTTGCGCCCAGCTTTGAATTCTTTAAAACTAGATTACGCTGTGTAAAACTTTTTTTAACTCATTCGTTAATTTTAATTTTGCAATCCGTTTAATCTGTTCAATTATTATTATTATTATTATTATATAAGGGTCGAAAGTAATCACCACACAAAGATTACAAAAATTGCAATTTTCTATTATTTTGTTATGTAACATGTTTTCTATTTGTAAATGTTATCTATTGTAAAGGAGATTCCGTAAATTAATAAAATAAATAAATAAATGAATCTGTAAGGTTATGTTGATTAATTGTACTGCGGAGATAATTTTTAATTCTTTTCAAAGATGAAAATGATCTTTCCCTGCTTGCGTTAATAACGGGTAATATTAAATATATCCTGATTAATATTGATAAATTTGGAAAAGTAGAAATTAATTGATTTTCAATGATAAAACTATGTATCCGTCGTATGTAACACCTACGATTACTGTATAAAATAGGTTCAAACATTCAATAATCTCCTTAGTTGATCACGAGTTGTTCACGTTCACGTAAATGTATTTTATTCTTTAACTTTCAATTCAAAGACGAAGCGAGATACATCTCAAAACGCGTAGCAGATGGCTATTTACTTGATTTTTACATATTTTAGGGTTTAGTTTTATAGTTTTCAAATTCAATTTAGTTTAATTTTCAAGTTAGTCCTGTGGGTAGAAATAAACGATCTTAAACCAATGTTATTTATCTAGAAGTACTAATAATAACATGCATTTCAAATTTTTTTTGTACGGAAATATCCGTTTTGGGGTCCCTAGATGCCATTTCAACAATTTCTGGATTTTTTTTTGTATCTCAAAAACTAATCAAGCAATTAATATGAAACTTACGTCTTATTTGATAATCCGAAGAACTGAAAAGCTTTTGGTAAAATTTCGTACACCGGAAGTGGGTGTACCTTAACTGTTTTTTGTTTTTTGCCAATATTTACTTAAATATGAAAAATATCACAAATACATTTAAACAAACATTTAAGACAACAAAGAAATGAACATCTTTTGCTTAAAAACAGTTTTCATAAAATCTTTTTTATTCGAGAAAAAAATTTATTTTGTTTTAATTTTTGGTTTATAATTATAAAACGTTAATAGTTACAGCAAATTTATGTTAATAATAATTGTATAGAATGCTAAAATGAACAACTTATAAGGAATAAGTTTTTTTCGAAATCCCTTTAGTTTTTGACTAAACTGAGTTTTTGAATTTGAGGATTAATTTTTCCATCTTTCATAATTTTGACGTTTTAAACGTCAGTTTCATCCGAGTTTACACAACTTTCGATGCACATTTAAAATATGATTTCAATTGGAAATAACCCATGAAATAGTATATTATGCAACAAGTGTTATAAACTGCACTTTAGTCACGAGTTAATTAGGCACGAGCGGAGCGTAGCGGAGCGAGTGTTTAATAACGAGTGTATAGAGAAGTTTATAACACGAATTGCATACTATACTTTTTCTACGACTAAATTATTAAAATTTTGAAATTATTTTATTATCTTAAATGAACATGGTAATAGTACAATATTATTAAATGGGTCTACTTGGGTAAATATACATTAACAATTAATTTAGAGACATTATGTCAATTACTAAATGAAATCATTGATTCTCCAAAATTTCTTGAATGTTGTGTATTATTTATTTCATTTAAGTTGAAAGTATTCCTTCTTTCATTTATTTGTTTTATTTTGACAGATTGTTGATAAGTGACAACTAACTTGATTTTGAAATTCAATTGATTTAAGCGATTTAAAAATCTGTAGCAAACTTCAGCCCATGACTAAAATGCACAAAGTCACAGTTTGTCAAGGTGTATTTAAAGAATCACTTAGCGTCATGGAAACATATGCGATAAATGGCATTTTAGAGGTGGGAGTAGAAAATAGTATATTATGCAACAAGTGTTATAAACGGCATTTTAGTCACGAGTTAATTAGGCACGAGCGGAGCGAGTGTTTAATAACGAGTGCCTAGAGAAGTTTATAACACGAATTGCATACTATACTTTTTCTACGACTAAATTGATAAAATTTTGAAATCATTTTATTATCTTGAATCATGAACATGGTAATAGTACATTATTATTAAATTAGTCTACTTGGGTAAATATACATCAACAGTTACGTTAGAGACATTATGGCAATTGCTAAAGGGAATCATTGATTCTCCTAAATTTCTTTGATGCTTTGTATTATTTATTTGATTTAAGTTGAAAGTATTCCTTCGTTCATTTATTCATTTTTTATTTTGACAGATTATTTGATAAGTGACAACTAACTTGATTTTGAGTTTCAATTGATTTTAGCGATTTAAATATCTGGAGCTAACTTCAGCCCTTGACTAAAATGCACAAAGTCACAGTTTGTCAAGGTGTATTTAAAGAATTACTTAGCGTCATGGAAACATATGCAATAAATGACGTTTTAGAGGTGGGAGTAGAAAAACGTAATTATAAATGATACCATCAAGTCGGAGAAAGTAACATGATGGTCACATCACCATTTTTACTTTCTCCGTTACGAAGTACGAGAAAGTATTGTGATCGTGACTTTTTTTTCAATTTTTTTTTACGGAAATATCCCTTTCGGGGTCCCTAGATGCCATTTCAACAATTTCTGGAAAAAAAAAATTGTGTCTGTGTGTGGCTGTGTGTGTCTCTGTGTGTGTGTGTGCATCTGTCTGTGCGCGCTGTATCTCAAAAACTAATACACTAATTGATATGAAAGTTTCAACATACGTCTTATTTGATAATCCGAAGAACTGAAAAGCTTTTGATAAAATTTCGTACACCGGAAGCGGGTGTTTACCTTAACTGTTTTTTGTTTTTTCCCAATATTTTCTTAAATATGAAAAATATCACAAAAATATTTAAGCAAATATTCAAGACAACAAAGAAATGAACATCTTTGGTTTAAAAATATTTTTCATAAAATCATTGTTATTCGAGAAAAAAAAAATTATTGATTTTTTTTTATTTTTGGTATATAATTATGAAACACTAATAGCTACAGCAAATTTATGTTAATAGTAATTGTAGAGAATGCCAAAATGAACAATTTATAAGGAATGGAATAAGTTTTCTTCGAAATCTCTTTAGTTTTTGAGTAAACTGAGTTTTAGAATAATAATTTTTCCATCTCTCATAATTTTGACGTCAGTTTCATCCAAGTCTACGAAACTTTCGATGTACATTTAAAATATGATTTAAATTAAAAATAAACCATGAAAGCGTAAATATAAATGATATCATCAAGTAACATGATGGCCACATCACCATTTTTTGTGGCTCTGTGTGTGTATGTGAGTCTGTGCGCGTTGTGTCTCAAAAAGTAATCAAGCAATTCATATGAAACTTTGAACATAAAACCTATTTGACAATCCGAAGAACTGAAAATCTTTTGGTTAAATTTCGTATATCGGAAGTGGGTGTTTACCTTAACCGTTTTTTGTTTTTTTCCAATATTGTTTTAAATATGAAAAATATCACAAAAACATTAAAATACACATTGAATACAATGAATAAATAAACATCTTTTGTTTGAAAATATTTTTGATAAAATTATTGGTTTTCGAGAAATAAAATTATGAATTTATTTTTCATTTGTAGGTTATAATTATGAAACGATAATAATTACATTTTTAAATGAATAATAATTGTAGAGAATGCCAAAATGAATAACTCATAAAGAATAAGTTTTTTCGAAATCTCTTTAGTTTTTGAGTAAACTGACCCTTAGTATTTGAAGTAAAATTTGTCATTTTCATCTTTCATAATTTTGTGTTTCATCTGATTCTACAAAACGCTCGATATACATTTAAAATATGATCTAAATTAAAAATAAACCATACAATGTAAATATAAACTATGATACCATCAAATCGGAGAAAGTAACACGATGGCCACATCATTTTTGTTGTGGGTCCAGGTCAATTGTGCAGAGTCTATCCATCGTATTATCATGCTCCTAGATGCAAAAATACATATTGACCTAATGAACATATTGTACCGATGTTTTTCCATCATCTGTTCCAGCAATTAAGCGACTCCCAGTTTTGAGCTTTTCAGCAAATAATTTGCATGTGAAGCAATAAGCCCTCTTTGGGACTTCTGTGTACACTAACCAGTTTCTTTTATTTTTTTCGCCGTTATGTATGTATATTGCGATGAAGCATCAGTTCGGTTAATTTCCGTTTCTCAATATTATCACATACTTTTTTTAATCGTTACTGATGATTCGAGCGAGCCAATTGTTCTTGGAGGTGGGAACTGCACAAAGTGTTCCTGCACTGCGTCACTTATTACTTCAGGCCACAAAGAAATATCATCCAAGTAACACACAGTTTCTGTTTTCATGATATTTCATATTTGATGAGGACTCTTCTCCTCTTGTACAATTGACGGAAGGTGGAACTTTTTCAAAAAGAGTTGTTAATTTCGGCATTTTCTTTGTTTCTTATTCTCGCCTCATCTTTTCTTGTCGATTTTCATAGCCACATTTGTATTTATTTCTCACAGTCATTCGCGGTTAAATTTCAAGGCAAATTCGAGCTGTAAAAATTATATCTACGTTTCTGTATATACGGAATCCATGTTTTCTATGCTTACACGAAAAATGCAAATGTATGATATACTTACTTGCTTGTGGTATAAATTGCACTGCTAAACACAGCACTGCAACATACAGTTAAAAAAAAACAAAAACTAATTTGGGTGACTTCGGCTTTCGAGTTTTTTGGAAAAATGTCCGCCATTTTGCGAAAAATTGGAATTTTGAAAAAGTGAACGATCGGGACCTTGCTGACATAACAACAATTAAAAGTCTTGTTGAAAATTATATTTCAGATAACTAGGGTTGACCCAATCCTGTACACCGTTTGACCCTTCACTTCTGACACGGGCGCTATCAATGCCATCTCCAGGTCTTCGCAGTCAACATTGACATGTAAAAAAAATTATGTGTGAAATTGAACTACAATAACAAAAAACAAGTTTCGTATCGAAATCTTCTCTAGTTTTTTTTACAATAAATTCTTGAAAATTGGCTCCGAAATTGTCCTACAAGGTGTAAGCCCCCCTTAAAATATTTCTTAAATAATTTCGAATTCTTACTTTATATACGGGGTGTTTCATAAGCTCACGTGCTTATTTTTCAAAATTTTGAAAAATGTTTTATACAAAAGTTGTGTATAATAGTGAGCTGCACGCCCTAAAAAAATATTTAAATTTATACAGCTTGTCTCATAACAAAGTTACAGACCAAACTTATGTTTTTTTTAAATGGAACACCCTGTATTTTTTGTCATTTTTGAATTATATGAAGCAAATAAAGGTGAGTTACTTCAATACTCCCTATACTTATTGTTTGCCGTTTTCGAAATATTTGAAGATTTGTTGAAATGCATGGTCTGTGTGAAATTTTATTTTTGCCCCAGTGATTGACGTTGAACGATTCAAATCATTTCTATTATTTGGTTGAAGGTTCGGACTATAGAGCCAACCATAATTTCATACAAAAAATTATACAGGATGATAAAAAAATGCGGTAGAAAAACCGAACTTATAAAGTTAAATAACTTAATTTTTTCAAATGGCACACCCTGTATTTAGTAACGTATTCTTAAGTAGAATCCAATTATCTTTCAGATTGTATAAGGGTTCCCTGTTCCTAATCTCAATAATTTACTTGTATTCGGCGATTATCATATCAGGAATAATTATTATAATCTGAAAGATAATTGGATTCTACTTAAGAATACGTTACTAAATACAGGGTGTGCCATTTGAAAAAACGAAGTTATTTAACTTTATAAGTTCGGTTTTGAAATCATGGTTGGCTCTATAGTCCGAACCTTCAAGCAAATAATTAAAATGATTTTAATCGTATAACGTCAATCACTGGGGCAAAAATAAAATTTTACCCAGACCACGCATTTCAACAAATCTTCAAATATTTCGAAAACGGCAAACAATAATTATAGCGAGTATTGAAGTAACTCACCTTTATTTGCTCCATATAATTCAAAAATGACAAAAAATACAGGGTGTTCCATTAAAAAAAACATACATTTGGTCTGTAACTTTGTTATGAGACACCTTGTATAAATTTAATTTTATTTAGGGAGTGCAATTCACTATTATACATAACTTTTGTATAAAACATTTTTCGAAATTTTGAAAAATAAGCACGTGATTGACCGTTCCCAGAGCTCTGAAACACCCTGTATAGATCGAAAAATTGTATCAGTATAGCAGACTTTTAAAAAGTAACATTCCTGTTGAATGATTTTAAATTCTTACCTTTTTTGTCGAAGAAAAATCTGTATCTGGATAGTAGAAATTAATAAAGCAATATTCTTGTTAAATAATTTTGAATTTTTACCTTATTTTTCGAATGAAAATTTATATAAGCAGAAGTACTTATACCGTATGTTTTTTTTTATCGTGGGCTATAGGATTTTACATGTTAAAAATTATACCTTGTGTTAATGTATATTTTATCATATAATTTTGAAGCAAATTTTAGTTTTTTTAGTAATAAATCAATTATTTTTCTACATGCTTAATTAGAATAACTTAAATATGTTTTATTCCATTAAAAAATGAAATTATTTAATGTAAATAACTGAGCAAAAATAATCAAAGTACCTGAAATTTCCGAAATGTCAGATTGATTAGTGAGGCAAGAAATTAAACGACTTAATAATAGAAAATATCTGTTTATACTGTTGAAGAATGGGTGGAATTTGTAAAGGCAATTATAATAGGTTTGTCCAGCAGGCAAATAGTTGACAACTTTTTTGCAGCGTATCCCGATCTTCCGGTTAAGGGCGAAAGAACTGTCCTCAGATTCATCGCGTTTGTTTATTTATTTTTCTATCTAACATGAAGCTGCTTTCATTGGAAAATAAAATATTTAAAATTATTTCATTATCATTAATTTTGTCCATCCAAAATATACAAAATGACCATTAGTTTTTGGATTTTTAGAGCGTTTAATTATAATTTGCTAGCATTAGACCATTTAATTATTCTGTCTTCAGCATCTGTTACCATTCGTTCTAAATTGGTGGGGTTACTATGCCTGCAAACATAAGAGGAATGATCCACAAATAAAATAAGTTTAGTTGGGGCCACGTATGTCAGCAACCCATTAATGTATATAGTGAAGAATATCGTGCGCAGAACAGATCCTTGTGGTACCCCATGTACTACATCCTTAAAGCAGGAGTTAATATAATTTATATTGACATATTGTTTTCGATTGCTAAGATATGAATTTAAAAAAATAAGCAACAATGAAATAATATATAATAATATAAAAGAATACTTCCGTACCAATATGCAACAGCTGAATATCATGTCATAAGGCACGTGCAAAATTTAAAGCATTTCGCACTTCTACTATTGAAATAAGTGATATAATCACAAATTTGAAATCTCTAAATTTATTTCAGTAGCTTTATAAACACACATACGCAACAATGCCATTAGAATTAAATAACTAGTATTGCCATAAATATTTTTTTAACATAAATTATAAAAGAAAGAACCGACAGGAGCTGTTAATTTTTACTTCATGAACCACAAATTTATTTTCTTTGACATTCTCGTATAAATAATTGCATTGGCACCATGCTAAAACAAAATATTAATAGTAACTCCTGTTATTTTGAATTGTTTATGCGTGCGGTTATATTTGGCACTTCATAATATTATGTAATAGTTCTTGTTCAGTACAAAGTAATTTTATCAATTTGTATTATATGTTCGACTGGAAATTTCTTTTTAGATTATGCAAAATCTTATTTTGGATCACTTTGGATATAAAAATCGCGTCTTCCGTGTGCGTGTACTGAACCTTTGGTAACCTAGTGTGACTTTAGTGTAAATATTTGGATTAGAGTTGATACAACAAATACTGAGTAATCTCTTTAAAGCAATAGTTTTTTTATTGAAAAAAAAACATACGGTAGTATACTAAGGTCATTAATAACAAATTCTAAATTTCTTTTGTATTGAGGTCACCAAGAGCAAATTTCAAATCTGTGAGTTTAAGTAGGTACTCAGTACGTCTGTTAAGATAGCAGGGCCGTATGGGCAGAACTCACTTAAAAGTATACCTGAATTAAGGGCTCTTTAAGGGCTAATTTAGTGCCCTATTCCCGATTTTAGTGCTCAACCCCTTAGGGTGAAAATCACAACATTGCTACCTTAACGTTAAGCTAGCAAGGCAACATCCGCAATTCGAGATTTGAAACGTATTTCTGTACCACATAATTAAGGGCTAATTAAGTGCTCTATTCCTGATTTTAGTGCTCCACCCCTTAGCTAAGAAAAAAAAATTCTGCACCCTGTGTTTCATA
Source organism: Ocypus olens (assembly GCA_910593695.2). Taxonomy (NCBI): domain Eukaryota; kingdom Metazoa; phylum Arthropoda; class Insecta; order Coleoptera; family Staphylinidae; genus Ocypus; species Ocypus olens. The sequence goes on along the minus strand of OU343054.1, from coordinate 14,242,277 downwards.
TCTCCTAAAGGAACGAGCAGACCTCCATGAAACTATACATTTATTTAGAACATTGCATGTACTAACCAACCAATATACCCACGATTTAAGTGCTCCACCCCTTACTGATAAAAAAAATATTTTCACCACCCTGTACTTCATATCTTCTGAAATAACGAGCAGACCTCCACGAAACTATACATTTATTTAGAACATTGCATGTACTAGCCAACCAATATACCCACGATTTAAGTGCTCCACCCCTAACTGATAAAAAAATATTTCCACCACCCTGTACTTCATATCTTCTGAACTAACGAGCAGACCTCCACGAAACTATACATTTATTTAGAACATTGCATGTACTAACCAACCAATATACCCACGATTTAAGTGCTCCACCCCTTACTGATAAAAAAAATATTTTCACCACCCTGTTCTTCATATCTTCTAAACCAACGAGCAGACCTCCACGAAACTATACATTTATTTAGAACATTGCATGTACTAACCAACCAATATACCCACGATTTAAGTGCTCCACCCCTTACTGATAAAAAAATATTTTCACCACCCTGTACTTCATATCTTCTGAAATAACGAGCAGACCTCCACGAAACTATACATTTATTTAGAACATTGCATGTACTAACCAACCAATATACCCACGAATTAAGTGCTCCACCCCTTACTGATAAAAAAAATATTTTCACCACCCTGTTCTTCATATCTTCTAAACCAACAAACAGACCTCCACGAAACTATACATTTATTTAGAACATTGCATGTACTAACCAACCAATATACCCACGAATTAAGTGCTCCACCCCTTACTGATAAAAAAAATATTTTCACCACCCTGTACTTCATATCTTCTGAAATAACGAGCAGACCTCCACGAAACTATACATTTATTTAGAACATTGCATGTACTAACCAACCAATATACCCACGATTTAAGTGCTCCACCCCTTACTGATAAAAAAAATATTTCCACCACCCTGTACTTCATATCTTTTGAACTAAAGAGCAGACCTCCACGAAACTATACATTTATTTAGAACATTGCATGTACTAACCAACCAATATACCCACGATTTAAGTGCTCCACCCCTTACTGATAAAAAAAATATTTCCACCACCCTGTACTTCATATCTTCTGAACTAACGAGCAGACCTCCACAAAACTATACATTTATTTAGAACATTGCATGTACTAACCAACCAATATACCCGCGATTTAAGTGCTCCACCCCTTACTGATAAAAAAAATATTTCCACCACCCTGTACTTCATATCTTCTGAACTAACGAGCAGACCTCCACGAAACTATACATTTATTTAGAACATTGCATGTACTAATCAACCAATATACCCACGATTTAAGTGCTCCACCCCTTACTGATAAAAAAAATATTTTCACCACCCTGTTCTTCATATCTTCTAAACCAACGAGCAGACCTCCACGAAACTATACATTTATTTAGAACATTGCATGTACTAACCAACCAATATACCCACGATTTAAGTGCTCCACCCCTAACTGATAAAAAAATATTTTCACCACCCTGTTCTTCATATCTTCTAAACCAACGAGCAGACCTCCACGAAACTATACATTTATTTAGAACATTGCATGTACTAGCCAACCAATATACCCACGATTTAAGTGCTCCACCCCTAACTGATAAAAAAATATTTCCACCACCCTGTACTACATATCTTCTAAACTAACGAGCAGACCTCCACGAAACTATACATTTATTTAGAACATTGCATGTACTAACCAAGCAATATACCCACGATTTAAGTGCTCCACCCCTTACTGATAAAAAAAATATTTTCACCACCCTGTACTACATATCTTCTAAACTAACGAGCAGACCTCCACGAAACTATACATTTATTTAGAACATTGCATGTACTAACCAACCAATATACCCACGATTTAAGTGCTCCACCCCTTACTGATAAAAAAAATATTTTCACCACCCTGTTCTTCATATCTTCTAAACAAACGAGCAGACCTCCACGAAACTATACATTTATTTAGAACATTGCATGTACTAACCAACCAATATACCCACGATTTAAGTGCTCCACCCCTAACTGATAAAAAAATATTTTCACCACCCTGTACTACATATCTTCTAAACTAACGAGCAGACCTCCACGAAACTATACATTTATTTAGAACATTGCATGTACTAACCAACCAATATACCCACTATTTAAGTGCTCCACCCCTAACTGATAAAAAAATATTTTCACCACCCTGTTCTTCATATCTTCTAAACCAACGAGCAGACCTCCACGAAACTATACATTTATTTAGAACATTGCATGTACTAACCAACCAATATACCCACGATTTAAGTGCTTCACCCCTAACTGATAAAAAAATATTTCCACCACCCTGTACTACATATCTTCTAAACTAACGAGCAGACCTCCACGAAACTATACATTTATTTAGAACATTGCATGTACTAACCAACCAATATACCCCGATTTAAGTGCTCCACCCCTAACTGATAAAAAAATATTTCCACCACCCTGTACTACATATCTTCTAAACTAACGAGCAGACCTCCACGAAACTATACATTTATTTAGAACATTGCATGTACTAACCAACCAATATACCCACGATTTAAGTGCTCCACCCCTAACTGATAAAAAAATATTTTCACCACCCTGTTCTTCATATCTTCTAAACCAACGAGCAGACCTCCACGAAACTATACATTTATTTAGAACATTGCATGTACTAACCAACCAATATACCCACGATTTAAGTGCTCCACCCCTAACTGATAAAAAAATATTTTCACCACCCTGTTCTTCATATCTTCTAAACCAACGAGCAGACCTCCACGAAACTATACATTTATTTAGAACATTGCATGTACTAACCAACCAATATACCCACGATTTAAGTGCTCCACCCCTAACTGATAAAAAAATATTTCCACCACCCTGTACTACATATCTTCTAAACTAACGAGCAGACCTCCACGAAACTATACATTTATTTAGAACATTGCATGTACTAACCAACCAATATACCCACGATTTAAGTGCTCCACCCCTAACTGATAAAAAAATATTTTCACCACCCTGTTCTTCATATCTTCTAAACCAACGAGCAGACCTCCACGAAACTATACATTTATTTAGAACATTGCATGTACTAACCAACCAATATACCCACGATTTAAGTGCTTCACCCCTAACTGATAAAAAAATATTTCCACTACCCTGTACTACATATCTTCTAAACTAACGAGCAGACCTCCACGAAACTATACATTTATTTAGAACATTGCATGTACTAACCAACCAATATACCCACGATTTAAGTGCTCCACCCCTAACTGATAAAAAAATATTTCCACCACCCTGTACTACATATCTTCTAAACTAACGAGCAGACCTCCACGAAACTATACATTTATTTAGAACATTGCATGTACTAACCAACCAATATACCCACGATTTAAGTGCTTCACCCCTAACTGATAAAAAAATATTTTCACCACCCTGTTCTTCATATCTTCTAAACCAACGAGCAGACCTCCACGAAACTATACATTTATTTAGAACATTGCATGTACTAACCAACCAATATACCCACGATTTAAGTGCTCCACCCCTAACTGATAAAAAAATATTTCCACTACCCTGTACTACATATCTTCTAAACTAACGAGCAGACCTCCACGAAACTATACATTTATTTAGAACATTGCATGTACTAACCAGCCAATATACCCACGATTTAAGTGCTTCACCCCTAACTGATAAAAAAATATTTTCACCACCCTGTTCTTCATATCTTCTAAACCAACGAGCAGACCTCCACGAAACTATACATTTATTTAGAACATTGCATGTACTAACCAACCAATATACCCACGATTTAAGTGCTCCACCCCTAACTGATAAAAAAATATTTTCACCACCCTGTTCTTCATATCTTCTAAACCAACGAGCAGACCTCCACGAAACTATACATTTATTTAGAACATTGCATGTACTAGCCAACCAATATACCCACGATTTAAGTGCTCCACCCCTAACTGATAAAAAAATATTTCCACCACCCTGTACTACATATCTTCGAAACTAACGAGCAGACCTCCACGAAACTATACATTTATTTAGAACATTGCATGTACTAACCAACCAATATACCCACGATTTAAGTGCTCCACCCCTTACTGATAAAAAAAATATTTTCACCACCCTGTTCTTCATATCTTCTAAACCAACGAGCAGACCTCCACGAAACTATACATTTATTTAGAACATTGCATGTACTAACCAACCAATATACCCACGATTTAAGTGCTCCACCCCTAACTGATAAAAAAATATTTCCACCACCCTGTACTACATATCTTCTAAACTAACAAGCAGACCTCCACGAAACTATACATTTATTTAGAACATTGCATGTACTAACCAGCCAATATACCCACGATTTAAGTGCTTCACCCCTAACTGATAAAAAAATATTTCCACTACCCTGTACTACATATCTTCTAAACTAACGAGCAGACCTCCACGAAACTATACATTTATTTAGAACATTGCATGTACTAACCAGCCAATATACCCACGATTTAAGTGCTTCACCCCTAACTGATAAAAAAATATTTTCACCACCCTGTTCTTCATATCTTCTAAACCAACGAGCAGACCTCCACGAAACTATACATTTATTTAGAACATTGCATGTACTAACCAACCAATATACCCACGATTTAAGTGCTCCACCCCTACCTGATAAAAAAATATTTTCACCACCCTGTTCTTCATATCTTCTAAACCAACGAGCAGACCTCCACGAAACTATACATTTATTTAGAACATTGCATGTACTAACCAACCAATATACCCACGATTTAAGTGCTCCACCCCTAACTGATAAAAAAATATTTTCACCACCCTGTTCTTCATATCTTCTAAACCAACGAGCAGACCTCCACGAAACTATACATTTATTTAGAACATTGCATGTACTAACCAACCAATATACCCACGATTTAAGTGCTCCACCCCTTACTGATAAAAAAAATATTTCCACCACCCTGTACTTCATATCTTTTGAACTAAAGAGCAGACCTCCACGAAACTATACATTTATTTAGAACATTGCATGTACTAACCAACCAATATACCCACGATTTAAGTGCTCCACCCCTTACTGATAAAAAAAATATTTCCACCACCCTGTACTTCATATCTTCTGAACTAACGAGCAGACCTCCACGAAACTATACATTTATTTAGAACATTGCATGTACTAACCAGCCAATATACCCACGATTTAAGTGCTTCACCCCTAACTGATAAAAAAATATTTCCACTACCCTGTACTACATATCTTCTAAACTAACGAGCAGACCTCCACGAAACTATACATTTATTTAGAACATTGCATGTACTAACCAGCCAATATACCTACGATTTAAGTGCTTCACCCCTAACTGATAAAAAAATATTTCCACTACCCTGTACTACATATCTTCTAAACTAACGAGCAGACCTCCACGAAACTATACATTTATTTAGAACATTGCATGTACTAACCAGCCAATATACCCACGATTTAAGTGCTTCACCCCTAACTGATAAAAAAATATTTTCACCACCCTGTTCTTCATATCTTCTAAACCAACGAGCAGACCTCCACGAAACTATACATTTATTTAGAACATTGCATGTACTAACCAACCAATATACCCACGATTTAAGTGCTCCACCCCTAACTGATAAAAAAATATTTTCACCACCCTGTTCTTCATATCTTCTAAACCAACGAGCAGACCTCCACGAAACTATACATTTATTTAGAACATTGCATGTACTAACCAACCAATATACCCACGATTTAAGTGCTCCACCCCTTACTGATAAAAAAAATATTTCCACCACCCTGTACTACATATCTTTTGAACTAAAGAGCAGACCTCCACGAAACTATACATTTATTTAGAACATTGCATGTACTAACCAACCAATATACCCACGATTTAAGTGCTCCACCCCTTACTGATAAAAAAAATATTTCCACCACCCTGTACTTCATATCTTCTGAACTAACGAGCAGACCTCCACGAAACTATACATTTATTTAGAACATTGCATGTACTAACCAGCCAATATACCCACGATTTAAGTGCTTCACCCCTAACTGATAAAAAAATATTTCCACTACCCTGTACTACATATCTTCTAAACTAACGAGCAGACCTCCACGAAACTATACATTTATTTAGAACATTGCATGTACTAACCAGCCAATATACCCACGATTTAAGTGCTTCACCCCTAACTGATAAAAAAATATTTCCACTACCCTGTACTACATATCTTCTAAACTAACGAGCAGACCTCCACGAAACTATACATTTATTTAGAACATTGCATGTACTAACCAGCCAATATACCCACGATTTAAGTGCTTCACCCCTAACTGATAAAAAAATATTTTCACCACCCTGTTCTTCATATCTTCTAAACCAACGAGCAGACCTCCACGAAACTATACATTTATTTAGAACATTGCATGTACTAACCAACCAATATACCCACGATTTAAGTGCTCCACCCCTAACTGATAAAAAAATATTTTCACCACCCTGTTCTTCATATCTTCTAAACCAACGAGCAGACCTCCACGAAACTATACATTTATTTAGAACATTGCATGTACTAACCAACCAATATACCCACGATTTAAGTGCTCCACCCCTTACTGATAAAAAAAATATTTCCACCACCCTGTACTTCATATCTTTTGAACTAAAGAGCAGACCTCCACGAAACTATACATTTATTTAGAACATTGCATGTACTAACCAACCAATATACCCACGATTTAAGTGCTCCACCCCTTACTGATAAAAAAAATATTTCCACCACCCTGTACTTCATATCTTCTGAACTAACGAGCAGACCTCCACGAAACTATACATTTATTTAGAACATTGCATGTACTAACCAACCAATATACCCACGATTTAAGTGCTCCACCCCTTACTGATAAAAAAAATATTTCCACCACCCTGTACTTCATATCTTCTGAACTAACGAGCAGACCTCCACGAAACTATACATTTATTTAGAACATTGCATGTACTAATCAACCAATATACCCACGATTTAAGTGCTCCACCCCTTACTGATAAAAAAAATATTTTCACCACCCTGTTCTTCATATCTTCTAAACCAACGAGCAGACCTCCACGAAACTATACATTTATTTAGAACATTGCATGTACTAACCAACCAATATACCCACGATTTAAGTGCTCCACCCCTAACTGATAAAAAAATATTTTCACCACCCTGTTCTTCATATCTTCTAAACCAACGAGCAAACCTCCACGAAACTATACATTTATTTAGAACATTGCATGTACTAGCCAACCAATATACCCACGATTTAAGTGCTCCACCCCTAACTGATAAAAAAATATTTCCACCACCCTGTACTACATATCTTCTAAACTAACGAGCAGACCTCCACGAAACTATACATTTATTTAGAACATTGCATGTACTAACCAAGCAATATACCCACGATTTAAGTGCTCCACCCCTTACTGATAAAAAAAATATTTTCACCACCCTGTACTACATATCTTCTAAACTAACGAGCAGACCTCCACGAAACTATACATTTATTTAGAACATTGCATGTACTAACCAACCAATATACCCACGATTTAAGTGCTCCACCCCTAACTGATAAAAAAATATTTCCACTACCCTGTACTACATATCTTCTAAACTAACGAGCAGACCTCCACGAAACTATACATTTATTTAGAACATTGCATGTACTAACCAGCCAATATACCCACGATTTAAGTGCTTCACCCCTAACTGATAAAAAAATATTTTCACCACCCTGTTCTTCATATCTTCTAAACCAACGAGCAGACCTCCACGAAACTATACATTTATTTAGAACATTGCATGTACTAACCAACCAATATACCCACGATTTAAGTGCTCCACCCCTAACTGATAAAAAAATATTTTCACCACCCTGTTCTTCATATCTTCTAAACCAACGAGCAGACCTCCACGAAACTACACATTTATTTAGAGTATTGCATGTACTAACCATATAATATACTCAACCCCTAACTAACAAAAAAAAACAAATTTTAAAGGCCATGTGTTTAATATCTTCTAGGCGAACGAGCAGACCTCAACAAAACTCTACTCACACTTAGCTTTTACTAATTATGTATGAGATTCCCCATTTTGGTGTCCTACACCAACTTATTTTTATTAAGTATCTTGCAATAAATGTTTTATTTCTACATCTTGTTAGCCTTAACATTTTAGAAATGGTATATCCCCATGTAACAGCAATATTTTGCCCATTTAAATGTGTTTCGATCCGTTATTCTGTTAAATTATGTGTGGTATTTTTACAGAATAAAGTAAATTTTTACATTATTTAATTCGTTTCTAAATTCTGGGTTTATAAGTGTATTATAAGTGACCTTTCAATTGTTAGTTTTTGGTTTAAATTGTAGTTAAACAAAAGCAATTTAAATTGAACTTAACCCTCCGTCTACCGCATAAAAAACTTTCAATAACTACCGCTCGGGGCCATTGGACCCATGTGCCTTCAATGGTGTTTTTCTATAAATACATTAGAAACAACCTTACTTATTGCAGAAAACATTAAATAAATTCAATAAAACGAAATATAGCCTGAATATATCAATATTCAACCTGTTCGTAACTCTGCAAGCAATATTAAGTCTTACAAAGACTATAAACAAATAGCTTATTAAAACAACTACTTCCCTGGTTAGTGCCACGCCGGATATTGAATGATACAAAATAAATTTGCATTATTACGAGTACCATGGAAATAATATTGGTTTAACATCGTTTATTTCCACTCAGGATTAACTTGAAAATTAAACTAAATTGAATTTGAAAACTTTAAACTATAAAACTGAACCCTAAAATATGTAAAAATTAAGTTAAAAGCCATCTGCAGCCCCGTTTCGAGATTTATCTCTCATCAGTGCAGCTTCGCGTTTAAATTGAATGTTAAAGAATAAAATACACTTACGTGAATGGAAGGTTTGAACGAGTTTTATACCTGAGTTTTAGGTGATTAGTGAAAGTAGAGATGTGAAGAAATAAATGATCTTTAGCATTAAATAAATTTAATAAAACGAAATATTCCATAATCTCCATAATTTTTATTTTGTATATTTTAGTTATATTTAATTAAAACAGTTTTTACATAATGTTACAGAATGTTATCCGCATACATTTTGATTACATTTATAGCATGCTGTTTCAGTGTTTCGATCTTTTTTAGCAATGCATAAGCTGCATCGTCTTTTTTTTCGGAGGTTCATATGCTGTGCTTATGCTTGGTATTGGTTATTCAAAATTTTCATTATATTGCGCTATCTAACTTTTTAACGTAACTTTTTGCAACAATTTCTATTGAGAGATGACCACACAATGTATGCATTCATGACGCTTATATCAATCAAATTGTAAAAAACGGTCATCCTTTTTACGCAATATGTCCTTGTCATTTGATCCATAGTGTCGACCCCAGCTTAAGTTCTGTTATAGTCCAGAATTATTTCAGGTTTCTTTTTGGATCCGTTATCGATTTGCTTGTTATTATGTAATGTACTAAGTAATGTTACAACTTTTCCTCTTTTTGGGCAGTATGAAATTATTATTTTATCGCTTAGAAAACCAAATAATGTGGAAAGGATTTCACGGTTCTTGGGATTTGTAAAACAACTGGGCAAGTCCAAATTCCAACTTAATTAGTAAATGAGCTATTGAAGACGGGAGGTGAAATGCAGGACCCTGTATATTGAACTCTACGATTTAAATTTATAGAAAATAAACCTTAACGGACACCATCATAACGGTATCTCCTAGTAATCATAACCAAATAAAACTCCGTGCATTCTATTTCTACCTTCCTAGACTAATTCCACAAAATTAATATGTTTTGAGTCGCCAACTTTCAAAAAAAAATGAAGAAAATAACAGTGGTAATACCAACAAACAGTAACCCTAGGGACCATATGTGTTTACACTTTTGCCGATAGAAATTCGGGAATGTAGTGTTTTCAATATTCGTTCAGGTCCCTATTTGTCAAAATATTGAAAATTTAATTTGTGAATTTCGTGAAGCTGTTGATTTAGAAATATTAGAATTTCTATCAGGGAAAGTCATATTTAACATATTGTACACATCTTGTAGACATCTTTGCCAATCTCCAAAACCAAACACCATTAACAACGCAACTTTTTCATGTTCAGTTAGTTCACCTACAATTGAACGGCAATATTAGTATTTCAAATGGAAACTATCTGTCACTGACGGGAAACATAAAAACACGAAATTGTTTCATCAGAGACCCGTGGAAAAACATGAAAAAATCCAATTCACTATGGAATTATTTTATTTAATATTTAAAAAACCACATGTCGAACACCCACGAAACCCTATATCATTGTAATTGTTAAAAAGATTGTTTTAAAATGTAAAAACATACAGGGTAATTTATTTAAAAAACTTAAATGTCATATCTCGAAAAATTGGGTACCTGTTTAAAAAAAATTGTACGTCACTGAACAGAATAAACAAAACTATAAACATTTATTTCAAGAGTAATAAAAAACAAACAGACGTTTAGCCAGAAATCGGATGTTCCGACAAATTTGCCCATTTGTGCGTATTTCTTAAAAATGATATAACATCGGAATAAACTTATAATTTGTGAAACATAACAATTGATTTTTATTATGAGTATTACATAGACAATATATTTTCAAAAATAGCTATTTCACACTTTTTTTAACTCCTTCAGTACAACCCATAAATAAAATCAAAACTCATACAAAGAAATATAAAAAAAAATAGAGGGATAAGTACAATATCTGGATCTAATTAATGAGTTCAATAATTCTCTCACAAATTCGACAGAATCACTTTTTATTGCAATTTTAAATAAAGTTAATTCGTAATACCGATGTCTTGCCATTTAATCGTAATTTGTCATTAGAGAATTATTATTAAAACCTCTTGAGTACAACCCATAAGCCAACTCATAGAACTATTAAAAACATCCGAATGGAAAAGAAATGGATAAGCCCTCCTTATTAGTATTAAGTATTGGGCGTCGTAATTTATTTATATATTGATTCGTTGCACATGTTCTGAGGTGGTATTTATGTCCAAAAATATAGTTCTTATTAAATAAATAATAATTCACTTACCATTAATGTAACCGAATTCTAAATCATTGCTTATAAAATGATTTTTGAAATGATTGCACAACATCTCACGGGTGTTTGTTTTATAATTTACTTACAAAAAATATCTTGCCTAAGACCTGGTTTAAAAATATTGTAATGTCTAGTGGAAATTGTTCCATTGCGAAGTTTCTTCTTCTTTGATTTTGTGATAATTAAATCAAAGAATTCAGTTTTTGAAATTATTACTTTATATTATCTTTGGAAATCATCATCCACTGATATGTCACTGTAGCATGACTACACACTTTCCACACTAAAACTATCAGAGAATCTCATATTATTTTTTCTCGCCCAAAAGTTCACAGATTTTGTCACGAATGTTATACTTGTTCCAAGTAATTATGGAATTAAGCGAACTTTTAGCAATAACTTTATTTAGTTTATGCGAAATTATCGTCCATATCTTACTATTTTTCGAAACAATTTGTCCATTTTCCGAAACAATGCCTTTTTTAAACTTAATGCTCGTTGGCTTAGGATATATAAAGTACTGGTTATTGAAATTATTCTTTTCAACAGTTAGGGGTCGAGCACTTAAATCAAGGGTATATTATTTGGTTGGTACATGCAATGTTCTAAATAAATGTATAATTTCATGGAGGTCTGCTCGTTAGTTTAGAAGATATGAAGTACAGGGTGATGGAAATATTTTTTTTATCAGTCAGGGGTGGAGCACTTAAATCGTGGGTATATTATTTGGTTAGTACATGCAATGTTCTAAATAAATGTATAGTTTTGTGGAGGTCTGCTCGTTAGTTTAGAAGGTATGAAGTACAGGGTGGTGGAAATATTTTTTTATCAGTTAGGGGTGGAGCACTTAAATCGTGGGTGTATTATTTGGTTAGTACATGCAATGTTCTAAATAAATGTATAGTTTTGTGGAGGTCTGCTCGTTAGTTCAGAAGATATGAAGTACAGGGTGGTGGAAATATTTTTTTATCAGTTAGGGGTGGAGCACTTAAATCGTGGGTGTATTATTTGGTTAGTACATGCAATGTTCTAAATAAATGTATAGTTTTGTGGAGGTCTGCTCGTTAGTTTAGAAGATATGAAGTACAGGGTGGTGGAAATATTTTTTTATCAGTTAGGGGTGGAGCACTTAAATCGTGGGTGTATTATTTGGTTAGTACATGCAATGTTCTAAATAAATGTATAGTTTCGTGGAGGTCTGCTCGTTAGTTCAGAAGATATGAAGTACAGGGTGGTGGAAATATTTTTTTATCAGTTAGGGGTGGAGCACTTAAATCGTGGGTGTATTATTTGGTTAGTACATGCAATGTTCTAAATAAATGTATAGTTTCGTGGAGGTCTGCTCGTTAGTTTAGAAGATATGAAGTACAGGGTGGTGGAAATATTTTTTTATCAGTTAGGGGTGGAGCACTTAAATCGTGGGTATATTATTTGGTTAGTACATGCAATGTTCTAAATAAATGCATAGTTTCGTGGAGGTCTGCTCTTTAGTTTAGAAGATATGAAGTACAGGGTGGTGGAAATATTTTTTTATCAGTTAGGGGTGGAGCACTTAAATCGTGGGTGTATTATTTGGTTAGTACATGCAATGTTCTAAATAAATGTATAGTTTCGTGGAGGTCTGCTCGTTAGTTCAGAAGATATGAAGTACAGGGTGGTGGAAATATTTTTTTATCAGTTAGGGGTGGAGCACTTAAATCGTGGGTATATTATTTGGTTAGTACATGCAATGTTCTAAATAAATGTATAGTTTCGTGGAGGTCTGCTCGTTAGTTCAGAAGATATGAAGTACAGGGTGGTGGAAATATTTTTTTATCAGTTAGGGGTGGAGCACTTAAATCGTGGGTGTATTATTTGGTTAGTACATGCAATGTTCTAAATAAATGCATAGTTTCGTGGAGGTCTGCTCTTTAGTTTAGAAGATATGAAGTACAGGGTGGTGGAAATATTTTTTTATCAGTTAGGGGTGGAGCACTTAAATCGTGGGTGTATTATTTGGTTAGTACATGCAATGTTCTAAATAAATGTATAGTTTTGTGGAGGTCTGCTCGTTAGTTTAGAAGATATGAAGTACAGGGTGGTGGAAATATTTTTTTATCAGTTAGGGGTGGAGCACTTAAATCGTGGGTGTATTATTTGGTTAGTACATGCAATGTTCTAAATAAATGTATAGTTTCGTGGAGGTCTGCTCGTTAGTTCAGAAGATATGAAGTACAGGGTGGTGGAAATATTTTTTTATCAGTTAGGGGTGGAGCACTTAAATCGTGGGTATATTATTTGGTTAGTACATGCAATGTTCTAAATAAATGCATAGTTTCGTGGAGGTCTGCTCGTTAGTTCAGAAGATATGAAGTACAGGGTGGTGGAAATATTTTTTTATCAGTTAGGGGTGGAGCACTTAAATCGTGGGTGTATTATTTGGTTAGTACATGCAATGTTCTAAATAAATGCATAGTTTCGTGGAGGTCTGCTCTTTAGTTTAGAAGATATGAAGTACAGGGTGGTGGAAATATTTTTTTATCAGTTAGGGGTGGAGCACTTAAATCGTGGGTGTATTATTTGGTTAGTACATGCAATGTTCTAAATAAATGTATAGTTTTGTGGAGGTCTGCTCGTTAGTTTAGAAGATATGAAGTACAGGGTGGTGGAAATATTTTTTTATCAGTTAGGGGTGGAGCACTTAAATCGTGGGTGTATTATTTGGTTAGTACATGCAATGTTCTAAATAAATGTATAGTTTCGTGGAGGTCTGCTCGTTAGTTCAGAAGATATGAAGTACAGGGTGGTGGAAATATTTTTTTATCAGTTAGGGGTGGAGCACTTAAATCGTGGGTGTATTATTTGGTTAGTACATGCAATGTTCTAAATAAATGTATAGTTTCGTGGAGGTCTGCTCGTTAGTTCAGAAGATATGAAGTACAGGGTGGTGGAAATATTTTTTTATCAGTTAGGGGTGGAGCACTTAAATCGTGGGTATATTATTTGGTTAGTACATGCAATGTTCTAAATAAATGTATAGTTTCGTGGAGGTCTGCTCGTTAGTTCAGAAGATATGAAGTACAGGGTGGTGGAAATATTTTTTTATCAGTTAGGGGTGGAGCACTTAAATCGTGGGTATATTATTTGGTTAGTACATGCAATGTTCTAAATAAATGCATAGTTTCGTGGAGGTCTGCTCTTTAGTTTAGAAGATATGAAGTACAGGGTGGTGGAAATATTTTTTTATCAGTTAGGGGTGGAGCACTTAAATCGTGGGTGTATTATTTGGTTAGTACATGCAATGTTCTAAATAAATGTATAGTTTTGTGGAGGTCTGCTCGTTAGTTTAGAAGATATGAAGTACAGGGTGGTGGAAATATTTTTTTATCAGTTAGGGGTGGAGCACTTAAATCGTGGGTGTATTATTTGGTTAGTACATGCAATGTTCTAAATAAATGTATAGTTTCGTGGAGGTCTGCTCGTTAGTTTAGAAGATATGAAGTACAGGGTGGTGGAAATATTTTTTTATCAGTTAGGGGTGGAGCACTTAAATCGTGGGTATATTATTTGGTTAGTACATGCAATGTTCTAAATAAATGTATAGTTTCGTGGAGGTCTGCTCGTTAGTTTAGAAGATATGAAGTACAGGGTGGTGGAAATATTTTTTTATCAGTTAGGGGTGGAGCACTTAAATCGTGGGTATATTATTTGGTTAGTACATGCAATGTTCTAAATAAATGTATAGTTTCGTGGAGGTCTGCTCGTTAGTTTAGAAGGTATGAAGTACAGGGTGGTGGAAATATTTTTTTATCAGTTAGGGGTGGAGCACTTAAATCGTGGGTATATTATTTGGTTAGTACATGCAATGTTCTAAATAAATGTATAGTTTTGTGGAGGTCTGCTCGTTAGTTTAGAAGATATGAAGTACAGGGTGGTGGAAATATTTTTTTATCAGTTAGGGGTGGAGCACTTAAATCGTGGGTGTATTATTTGGTTAGTACATGCAATGTTCTAAATAAATGTATAGTTTCGTGGAGGTCTGCTCGTTAGTTCAGAAGATATGAAGTACAGGGTGGTGGAAATATTTTTTTATCAGTTAGGGGTGGAGCACTTAAATCGTGGGTATATTATTTGGTTAGTACATGCAATGTTCTAAATAAATGTATAGTTTCGTGGAGGTCTGCTCGTTAGTTCAGAAGATATGAAGTACAGGGTGGTGGAAATATTTTTTTATCAGTTAGGGGTGGAGCACTTAAATCGTGGGTGTATTATTTGGTTAGTACATGCAATGTTCTAAATAAATGTATAGTTTCGTGGAGGTCTGCTCGTTAGTTTAGAAGATATGAAGTACAGGGTGGTGGAAATATTTTTTTATCAGTTAGGGGTGGAGCACTTAAATCGTGGGTATATTATTTGGTTAGTACATGCAATGTTCTAAATAAATGTATAGTTTTGTGGAGGTCTGCTCGTTAGTTTAGAAGATATGAAGTACAGGGTGGTGGAAATATTTTTTTATCAGTTAGGGGTGGAGCACTTAAATCGTGGGTGTATTATTTGGTTAGTACATGCAATGTTCTAAATAAATGTATAGTTTCGTGGAGGTCTGCTCGTTAGTTCAGAAGATATGAAGTACAGGGTGGTGGAAATATTTTTTTATCAGTTAGGGGTGGAGCACTTAAATCGTGGGTGTATTATTTGGTTAGTACATGCAATGTTCTAAATAAATGTATAGTTTCGTGGAGGTCTGCTCGTTAGTTTAGAAGATATGAAGTACAGGGTGGTGGAAATATTTTTTTATCAGTTAGGGGTGGAGCACTTAAATCGTGGGTATATTATTTGGTTAGTACATGCAATGTTCTAAATAAATGTATAGTTTCGTGGAGGTCTGCTCGTTAGTTTAGAAGATATGAAGTACAGGGTGGTGGAAATATTTTTTTATCAGTTAGGGGTGGAGCACTTAAATCGTGGGTGTATTATTTGGTTAGTACATGCAATGTTCTAAATAAATGTATAGTTTCGTGGAGGTCTGCTCGTTAGTTTAGAAGATATGAAGTACAGGGTGGTGGAAATATTTTTTTATCAGTAAGGGGTGGAGCACTTAAATCGTGGGTATATTATTTGGTTAGTACATGCAATGTTCTAAATAAATGTATAGTTTCGTGGAGGTCTGCTCGTTAGTTTAGAAGATATGAAGTACAGGGTGGTGGAAATATTTTTTTATCAGTTAGGGGTGGAGCACTTAAATCGTGGGTATATTATTTGGTTAGTACATGCAATGTTCTAAATAAATGTATAGTTTCGTGGAGGTCTGCTCGTTAGTTTAGAAGATATGAAGTACAGGGTGGTGGAAATATTTTTTTATCAGTTAGGGGTGGAGCACTTAAATCGTGGGTATATTATTTGGTTAGTACATGCAATGTTCTAAATAAATGCATAGTTTCGTGGAGGTCTGCTCGTTAGTTTAGAAGATATGAAGTACAGGGTGGTGGACATATTTTTTTATCAGTTAGGGGTGGAGCACTTAAATCGTGGGTATATTATTTGGTTAGTACATGCAATGTTCTAAATAAATGTATAGTTTCGTGGAGGTCTGCTCGTTAGTTTAGAAGATATGAAGTACAGGGTGGTGGAAATATTTTTTTATCAGTTAGGGGTGGAGCACTTAAATCGTGGGTATATTATTTGGTTAGTACATGCAATGTTCTAAATAAATGTATAGTTTCGTGGAGGTCTGCTCGTTAGTTTAGAAGATATGAAGTACAGGGTGGTGGAAATATTTTTTTATCAGTTAGGGGTGGAGCACTTAAATCGTGGGTATATTATTTGGTTAGTACATGCAATGTTCTAAATAAATGTATAGTTTCGTGGAGGTCTGCTCGTTAGTTTAGAAGATATGAAGTACAGGGTGGTGGAAATATTTTTTTAACAGTTAGTGGTGGAGCACTTAAATCGTGGGTATATTATTTGGTTAGTACATGCAATGTTCTAAATAAATGTATAGTTTTGTGGAGGTCTGCTCGTTAGTTTAGAAGATATGAAGTACAGGGTGGTGGAAATATTTTTTTATCAGTTAGGGGTGGAGCACTTAAATCGTGGGTGTATTATTTGGTTAGTACATGCAATGTTCTAAATAAATGTATAGTTTTGTGGAGGTCTGCTCGTTAGTTCAGAAGATATGAAGTACAGGGTGGTGGAAATATTTTTTTATCAGTTAGGGGTGGAGCACTTAAATCGTGGGTATATTATTTGGTTAGTACATGCAATGTTCTAAATAAATGCATAGTTTCGTGGAGGTCTGCTCGTTAGTTTAGAAGATATGAAGTACAGGGTGGTGGAAATATTTTTTTAACAGTTAGTGGTGGAGCACTTAAATCGTGGGTATATTATTTGGTTAGTACATGCAATGTTCTAAATAAATGTATAGTTTCGTGGAGGTCTGCTCGTTAGTTCAGAAGATATGAAGTACAGGGTGGTGGAAATATTTTTTTATCAGTTAGGGGTGGAGCACTTAAATCGTGGGTATATTATTTGGTTAGTACATGCAATGTTCTAAATAAATGTATAGTTTTGTGGAGGTCTGCTCGTTAGTTTAGAAGATATGAATTACAGGGTGGTGGAAATATGTTTTTATCAGTTAGGGGTGGAGCACTTAAATCGTGGGTGTATTATTTGGTTAGTACATGCAATGTTCTAAATAAATGCATAGTTTCGTGGAGGTCTGCTCGTTAGTTCAGAAGATATGAAGTACAGGGTGGTGGAAATATTTTTTTATCAGTTAGGGGTGGAGCACTTAAATCGTGGGTGTATTATTTGGTTAGTACATGCAATGTTCTAAATAAATGTATAGTTTCATGGAGGTCTGCTCGTTCCTTTAGGAGATATGAAACACAGGGTGCAGAATTTTTTTTTTCTCAGCTAACGGGTGGAGCACTAAAATCAGGAATAGAGCACTTAATTAGCCCTTAATTATGTGGTACAGAAATACGTTTCAAATCTCGAATTGCGGATGTTGCCTTGCTAGCTTAACGTTAAGGTAGCAATATTGTGATTTTCACCCTAAGGGGTTGAGCACTAAAATCGGGAATAGGGCACTAAATTAGCCCTTAAAGAGCCCTTAATTCAGGTATACTTTTAAGTGGGTTCTGCCCATACGGCCCTGCTATCTTAACAGACGTGTACTCAGTCTGAAATATTGAAAATTCATAATTTAAATTAAGGGAAATCATTTATGTTGACTCACATATCTGAAATAACAGAACAAAGTCATATTGGTCCCATTTTTTCTTGACTAATCTTAAGATAAATCGAGTATAGTGTTGTATTTTTATGGAGAAATGGGTCTAAAAAATTTGATAGAATTTATACTTTAAATTAACTGCCTTTGTAGGATTGTCCATAGTATTACAAATTCATACATAGCCTCAACAAGTAAAATCCTTTAAAGATCCTAATAAAAAAAGGACATTTTAGAAGCCTGTCTGCACTTTATATAAATAAATATGCTATTGTATTCTAATCCTAACTCGCTGGCAGAATTCACGACTGTATAATATATTTCAAATCGACATTGAATTTTTAAAATAACCGGCGTAAATATTTACTCTGGTTAAAATGGCTTGTGTAAACAAAATAAATTTCCTGTCAGCAAACAAAATGTTCCTGCTAAACGCCCATAAACTATATATATACCTTCAGTATTTAGGATACGGGCACGAATTGGCTGTAAATATTTTTCTTGAATAGAGGCAATCAATCTTTTCTAGTTTAGTATAATTAATTATTTCTATAATTATTCATCCTTGAAAAATTAAGCGGGTTTTAAACATTAGTGCTGGGTTTCCTAGTCAATAATTAACAAATATTATTAAAGCTTTAAAATAGCCAAGTATCATAATTATTCTTTCATTTAAATAGCAAAATAAAGAGGTACTAGTGCAATTTAAATGAAATGTTCAAATTATAGGCAATTGCCTATAATTTAAAATTACAGTTGTTCTGTTTTTTGCTACAAAACTTAGAATTAATTCCATTCTTTTTTCATGTTTATAATTTTTATATTTATATAAAATATGGGAGTGTGGACTTTACAATACAAATGTAAAAATCATACAAAAATCTTTATTCCCAGAAGATTACACGATAAAAGCAAAAGTATACAATACACCTCCGATTATCCACGGAATAGAGTGGCGGGCAATCGCGGATAAGCGAATTCCGCGAATAATCTGCAAAATGGCCTAAATAGGACAAAAATCAACTCAAGAATGCCTTTGAATAATTTTTATTTACAGTAGAGGCCCAAAATATAATTACGACTTTATAAACAGTAGTTTAATTTTTCGTTTTTTTTGCTTTAAAACAACTATTCTTTATTCGTGTTTGAAATTTATTTAACAGCATTTTGTCCTTGTGATGCATCTTATTCCTTGGATAATTGCCTTTCACGTTCCCTAAAGCCGGCGCCACACGATGCTACGAACACCCTAAAACGTTGGACGCTTGATGGTTGGACACATCGTGTGGCCGATGTTCGAACTATGAGTGTCCAGTGTCAAGCATCCAACATTCGTGCTGGAGGATGTTCGGCCTGTTGTCGGTCTTTTGACCCGTTTCAAAGGGTTTTTTTTCACTGGACGATACAGTTGGAAGGCATCACAGCTACACTGCTACACGACTCTGTCCAGTTGTTGATATTTTGTCTTGTGTTTTGACTTTTTAAACTTTAAATACAGGATGTATTTTTATATTTATATTTTCTATATACATACCGGGTGACCCAGGGTTCTGTAAAAGCCCCATAACTTATTTGCTTTTTGAGATATCGACTTCTAGTTTTCTTGAACTGGTACCCACACTTATTCTGCATATTTTAAAAATATGTATGTTTTTGTACAGGGTGTCCCAATATACATAACAGATCAAAGTTATGTTTTTTTAAATGGAACACCCTATATTTTATACTTTATTTTCAACCCTCTTGAGAAGCTGATAAAAATAGTATAAGATAGTATAGGTCTACTATGGACGATTGGTTAGTTATGGGCAAACTTGTGGCAAAAACAAGGACACTTGAAAAAATTGCAGAAGCGCTCCTAGCAAAGCAAGCGTCATTTTTTATACACTAAAGAATTTTCCACATCATGAAGAATAATACAAATCGGCTTCAGTTCTTTTTTGTTCATACTGCTATACAGGGTGCCAACATACGCAAAATATTGGATAACTATTTTTTTTCAAATGGGACACCCTATATATCTTGCCACCAATGCATGGAATTTTTAATAAGCTTTCCAATGATGTACAATTTGTATAATGAAATATTAAGGATTCTTGAGATTTATCCATAAAAATATTTTTGTTTTGTCACCTCCTGCTCATTTTTGGATTTTCAGCCAAAACTATGCGTTTTCTGAAAAAATTATAAGAGACCAAAGTTGTAAAGCGGAAAATTTTCGATCGACATGGGTCTTTCAACTCTTCTAATAATGCGTGATTTGTCCGCCAGAGTGCACAAAATCGCGACCGTATATACATTTTAGCGTTTTTCTCAATTTTTTTGTTAATGAATTGCACTATACTTTATTTTCCACACCCTCTAGCAGAAAAACGGATAATTATAGAATTATTTAGATGACCTACATCGATTGAAAATATTCCGCTCTACAACTCTTAAAAGAAGCAATTTTTGCCCAAAATGCATAGTTTCCGCTAAAAATGCAAAAAACCATTAAAAAACGCAAAAATTGATACATACATTTTCAATTTGCATTTTCAGGGAAAACTATGCATTTTTGGCAAAAATTGCTTCTATTAAGAATTGTAGAGCGAAACATTGTCAATCGACATGGGCCATTTTAATTTCCCTATAATTTCCCGTTTTTCCGCTAGAGGGTGCGGAAAATAAAGTAAGTGCAATTTATTAATAAAAAATTTGAAAAGATGACGCTAAAATGCATATTCGGTCACGATTTTGCGCGCTTTGGCGGGCAATGCACGCATTATCTTAAAAGTTGAAACACCTATATCAATCGGAAATTTTTCGCTCTACAACTTTGGTCTCTTATAATTTATCCTGAAAATGCATAGTTTTGGCTGAAAATCCAAAAATCAGCAGAAGGTGGCAAAAGAAATATGTTTTTATTGATAAATCTCAAGAATCCTTAATATTTTGTTATACAAACTGTATATCATTAGAAAGCTTATTAAAAATGCCATAGATTGGTGGCAACTTATATAGGGTGTTCCATTTGAAAAAAAATAGTTATCCATTGTTTTGCGTATGTTGACACCCTGTATAGCACTATGAATAAAAGAGAACCAAAGCCGATGTGTATTTTTCTTTATGATGTAGGAAATTTTCTAGTGTATAAATAATAATGCTATCTTTGCTAGGAACGCTTCTGCAATGTTTTCAATGTGTACATGTTTTTGCCATAAATTTGCCCATAACTAACCAACCATCCATAATAGACCCATAGTACCTTATACTATTTTTATCGGCTTCTCAAGAGGGTTGAAAATTTAGTATAAAATATAGGGTGTTCCATTTAAAAAAACATAACTTTGTTCTGTTATGTATATTGGGACACCCTGTACAAAAACATACATATTTTTAAAATATGTAGAATAAGTGTGGGTACCAGCTCAAGAAAACTAGAAGTCGATATCTCAAATAGCAAATAAGTTATGGGGCTTTTACAGATCGCTGGGTCACCCGGTATATTATTGAAACTGTACATTTGATATTTATCTTTATTTATAAAGCAATAATAAAAGTACCCAACCCCTATTCAAAAAAAATTACAAATAGATATACTCGTATTATTATTATTAATAGATATTATCTTTTATTTGACTTTATTTATTACAGAAATAAATTACAGAAAGTTAAGCATAATATAAGTTAGCTAATATTATGAACTTATGCATTGAATTTTCTTTAATTTTCTTTATATTAAAGAAATGCTCAAATGCTTTAGGTAATTATATTATTTTTGTTCTAGTTCTTTTAAATTTGTAACATTATTGTTAGAATGGAGGATAATCCATCAGTTGAGAACATGGATTGGACAACCGCCTTAGTTATGGAATTTATCCAGTTGTATAAATCACACCCCGTACTCTGGGATCCTAAACATAAAAATCATAAAAAGCCGCAACAGTTTATATGATGCTTGTAAAAATATTGCAAAAGAAATTAGTACCGATATAGCTGTAGAAGCTTTACGTAAAAAGAAAGAATTGCTGATGTCAACTTACAGAACATTGGCCAAAAAAGTTACAAATTCGACTACTACCGGATCTGGGGCCAAGGACCTGTATCAACCTACATGGTTTGCATTTCATGCAATAGATAGATTTATATCGGCAACAACAAAGAAACTTTCATCTCTCAATTCAGAGGTTATTTTATTATATACAGGGTGTCCCACGAGGTAGTGGATAGCCGATATCTCGAAAACGGTTAGTAGTACGAAAATGAAATTTGGGGGCTTTAAATGGTTTAAAATGATGCCCCTTTAAGCATACATAGATTTCATTTCCGTTTCTCCATTTCCGAGAAAATGACATCAAATTCAGAATTTCAAATGGGACATCCTGTATATTTATGGATTTTTGGAAAGGTAATTGAAAGACAAATACAGCAATACCATATTATTCATATATTGTTTTTAGAAAAACAAAAGAACAATGTATACAAAAACAACGAACAAATTAACAAACAAAAATAACAAACTAATTAATCAAAGTTGTGCGACAAGAACTCAGGCTATAAGATGTTTTAATTGATTTCCAGATTCTTTAACACAAAATTCAAGTCTTGCCATAAGGTTTCTTGTGCAAGTTGCTCTCACCATATCTGCAGTAATTGTTCGGCATGCTGCTACGATTAGATTTTGCAAGTCTTCCAGATCTGTAGGTGGTGCGGTAAATACGACATCTTTTAAATATCCCCAAAGGAAAAAAAATCCAAAGGTTTAATATCTGGGGATCGCGCTGGCCAATGATACAGCGTCCTTGGAAAGTAGTATCAATATACTCACTCACTCGTCGAGAATAGTGAGGGGTTGCACCGTCATGTTGCCACCACATCATTGCTCTCTCATTTAGCGGAGTTTCTTCTAACAATTCTGGAAGTTCATTTTGGACGAAATTTAAATATACAGCGCCAGTTAGTGTACCTTGATAAAAGTAAGAACCAATCACACGACCATTAAATAAAGCACACCATACATTTACTCCCCAAATGTGCTGAAAGTTTCTTCGATCCAACGCGGATTATCAGGAGACCAGTAATGGCAGTTATGTCGGTTAACAGTGCCAGTGTTGTGAAATCGACTTTCGTCACTCCATAATATTTTATTTAAGAAACTCTTGATCGTATTCAAGTTTGATTAATATTTCAGCAACTGCTAATTCTTGAGAAAGAAGTCTAGTAGATACATGCGGGTTCGCTTGTGCATATGCCGAAATATTTATAACGTTATCTTCCGTTAGAACTGACCTTTTTCGGGGTGTTTCATGCTTACTAACCGAAAAAGAACCTCTGCGCAATCTTTCTTCTAACTTCACGAAGGTATTATTTTAACTCTGTACAAATCTCGAGAGCGTTTACTGTTTTTGCGGCATTCTACATAGATAAGGAGCATGTCGACATACTCGTCATACGTAAAACTGGGAGGCATTACTTACACGTAATCAGAATGTATTGTCAACTTGACATCGAACATTTGACATGAAGCGTTTTCAATTTTTTGTACGCTTTTTTTGTTAATCCATACCACCGCGATTATCTATTTCGATTATTACTTCAACAATACTCCCGCATTTTACAATAAAACTCTATAATAATATGGTATTGCTGTATTTGTCTTTCAATCACCTTTCAAAAAATCCATAAATATACAGGGTGTTCCATTTGAAATTCTGAAGTTGATGTCATTTTCTCGGAAATGGAGAAACGGAAATGACATCTATGTACGCAGAAAGGAGCATCCTTTCAAACCATTTAAAACCACCAAATTTCATTTTCGTACTACTAACCGTCTTCGAGATATCGGCTGTCCACTGCCTCGTGGGACACCCTGTATAGTAGGTACATAATATTATTACAACATAAACAAAATGCTATCATCAGTTAATATGATCTTGCCATTCAAGTGCTCCGTTGGTTATAAAATATTCTGCAAGCTCCTTTTGAACATCTTTTGCTTGCTGGGAAGATTCTGGGTACTTTTGATAGGGAAACCAGCGCTGAATTGCCGGCGTTCTGATGCCATGTTCCTGGTTTGAATAAACCATCTACTTCATAATCAAAAGTTCCATTTGGAGTATAAATATCTCTGGATGTTTTACTTCGTTGTAAAAAGTTATGAAGTAGTACACATGTCATGGTAACCAAAGTAGCTTTGGCTGCTTGTAGTAATATTGGGGTTCTAAAAATACGAAATACAGATGATAAAATGCCAAAAACATTTTCTACAATTCTTCGAGTACGACAAAGGCGGTAGTTAAAAATCCGTTCAATGCTGCCTTTGGCATGATTTCCAGGATATGGTTTCAAAATTGAGGTACTGAGAGGGAATGCATCATCAGCAACCACAACATATGGAATGCTAGTTTGGCGTCCTTGTAGGGGTTCGCTTGGTGGTAACATAAGTTCTCCTCTCATCATTGTACGGTAAAATGATGTACTCGCGAATACTCCAGCATCGTCCATTCGTCCTTGAGCTCCAACGTCAACAAATGTAAAGCAGTAGTCTGCATTAACCAGTGAAAAAAGTATTACGCTAAATGATTTTTTTATAATTAAAAAATTTAGATTCGCTGTTAAATGGGGCTTGAAGCAAAACGTGCTTCACCCATACAGTGGTCAATATTCCATCGCTAGCAAAATCCATTTTCTATTCTTTTCCAAGCTTGCTCTGACTGTGGCAGCTAAAAAAGAATACTCATATATTTGTATTATCGTTAAATATTTCATTAATAAACTAACTGTGATATTTTAATTGTACATGTTTTTACAGGAACCTCACGACCGCTATAAACAATTATCAGAAGATGACATTTTGGTAGAAGAGATAGTGGGGACTAAAAAAGATATACGACAAGATAATGATGACCCTTCATTCCGAGATATAAACCAGGACAGGGATTTTGTATTTTCGCAAGGTCCTTAAAAAAAGAGGAAAAGGAGAACCTGTCCTAGCCGAATCAAGTGTTACAAAATATTTGAAGCATGTATATGATGTCTTGACGAGTATTGCCACCAAATCACAAACACGGAAAGATTCATTGCAAGATGCAGCAGGGTTGTACGGACAACTTTTGGCAACTAAACTTAGAAAACTACCAACACGAACTCGGCTTGTTTTACAAAATAAAATTGACAATTTAGTTTTTGTAGCACAAATGAATTCACTTGATTCGGGCAGTAATAATTCTGAAGATTCGCCGTCATGCACCAATTTTCCAAATTCACCGGAATTCGCCCATTCTGTACTTTCACCGACTTCCGCCCATTCTGCAGTTTTACAAGGAACCGGCAAACTTCCTGAAGGGTGAATATATACATTTTATGCTGCTGTGGATGATGTGTTAAATGTATAAAATAATGTATCAAAAATATGTATTAAAATTACATATATTTCTTCATTGTATAAAAATAGTACAAAGTTGATTTTTCCTTTTTCATCCTTTAATGTTTCATTGAGAGCCTGACAAACATTTTGGACAATCTTGCTTATGACCTGATGAGACATTTTAAAAAGGTATCCAAGACTCGTGAAAGAATCACCAGTAGCTAGAAATCGTAGTGTAACAGCTAAACGTTCTTTTACTGGAATAGCCTTTCTCATATTTGTGTCTTGTTTTGCTATTTTTCCTCCAATTTTATTCAACAAATACTCAAAATCTTCAGCTGACATTCGATAAAAGTTTTCAAATTTTCATAAGGTTCCTTTGGTAAATCCACTAACAAATCTGAACCATTGCACCTACAATATTCAGTTTTATTTATAATGTTGGCATTAATAAATATAACTATTTTTTAAAATAAAAATATAGAAAAACTTACCGTTTTCTGTTCCTATATAAAGACGTCATCCACTATCTCCTTTTTTACGTCTTTTTTATTCATTTCAAGTTGTAATTTGCAACAAGACAACAATATTACTTTTGCGGCTGCAGTCATCATAATATCATCATCATCAACATCCATTTTTAAATAATTTAAAAAAATTAATATTTAGAAAAAATAAACACTACCGCAATAGCAAATGTATATGGATAAAACATTCGCCCCACCGTGTAGCAGGGCACTTGCCATGTCAATAGTCCAACGTTTTGTCTCAAACGTTGGAGGCCAACATTTGGTTAAACGTTGGTAGCATCGTGTGGCGCCGGCTTAGTAGGTTGTCGCTCTAGAAAGAAGAAAGAAGGAAAGGAATACCCCGAATAATCGATAGTTTACTGTATGATCTTTAAAATAATACAGTATATCTGCTCTTCCGCTATAGTCTTATTGTCTATCTGATTAACTCGCTCAAATCATTATGACTGCTATCTTTGTGAAAAGAAGAAATGTATTGGTGAATTGCGATATTGGAATCCTTAGGCTTTAGGGCTACGAGAAATACAGATGTGATTTATTTTAAGGCATTTAAGGTATTCTTCGATGAGGATAATTTGGGTATTTTTTTCATTTACGAGAGCGTTGGATGGATTATGTAAAGGGTCTGGATGATATCGGATCATTGTAAATATTCTGAGAACTGATCGCTCCGCTACCTGCATTTTTTTATGAAAAAGAATAACAGCAGAGTTAAGAAGGGGCCTACAAATCATTTTATAAATGTGTATAACTGTTTCAGTATGTTCATATTCTAAAATATTGGGCACGATTGTTGACGTTTATTTTTTGGTTTTGGAAATGAATGGGTATTTAGGGGCCAGAAGTTATGCTTAGACGTGGATACTTGTCGCTGTGTTAAACGGAGAGTTATGGAACTGTGAAAGGATATAAAAAGTTGTGATTTATTTTGAAAGTTGGCAAAATAAACCTTGATTGGATGGTGTCAATCA
The DNA here is from genome assembly GCA_910593695.2 of Ocypus olens. Lineage (NCBI taxonomy): Eukaryota > Metazoa > Arthropoda > Insecta > Coleoptera > Staphylinidae > Ocypus > Ocypus olens. The sequence continues at coordinate 14,214,923 of OU343054.1, read as the reverse complement.
GCACTTAGAGAATAAGTGCCTTAAAAAATGACATTTGTATTTATATTTTTCTATACACTGCGACCGAATATTATTTATAATTAAGGAGCATGGTAAAGGGGGGCTGGTACTGTTTCTCAAAATAAAACACAGATGTCAGTTAATACACCTCAACGTAAATACAAATCCGATGAAGTAAAAAATGTAAACATATACGAAGAAGGAAAAAATGTAAACACATACGAAGAAGGAAAAATGTAAATAAACCCAAAGAGGAATCACCAGACGAGTCAACAAAAAGGCTAAACGCAATCACAAATGGGAGCGACCTCTACAGTGATGGATATAAAACTGTTACCCATAGAAAGAAACGACGAACAATAGCCAGCGTCTACGGATCATCCGAGTCAACAACCACATTAGAAATTGCCGTCAAATGGGGACATATATATATAAGATTTAAAACGCCACCTTGAAGAAAAAAAATCCCGCGAACGGTATGCGAAAAACTAACGTCAAAGCATCCCGACATTTACTCATCTTTCAAAGTAAGTGCGCCTATGGAAGAGTTAACCAAGCTAAAGGATCCATCTACGTGGCCGAAGGGTACAAGCATCAATCCGTTTTTTCATTGGCTTCCGAAGAGGAACATACAACTCTAGGAATTAACCGCCAACTAAGAATATTAAACCTAAATATCCAATCTATCGGTAATTGCCTAAATCAGCTATCCATATTTTTACAAGATTATAATTGTAACCTCGTATGTTTGACTGAACACAGGCAGACATCTTATCAGTTATCAATGTTAAATATTATGAATTTCAAATGTGTCACAAGTTTTTGTCGCCCCCGCAATAAACATGGCGAAGTAGCAATATACTGCAATGAATCCTTCAAATTCATAAGTCATGTGGACATTGATAATTTAGCAGAAGTGAAACATTTTGAATGTACCAGCGCAAATTTTAAAACAAATGTTAACGAAACTATAAATATTACATGTATTTACAGATTACCTGATGGTGATATCGATGTTTTCGATGCTAGAGCAACTCTTACTAATATCATTAAGTAAAAACGATGCGTTTTTTATTTGTGGAGATTTTAACATTGATATTTTTAAACAGGATAAGATTTCTAATGAATTAGAATTAGATTAGGTTTCTTGTTAATGATTACACCAGAATTACTAATCGAAGTAAGTCCTGCATAGACAATATCATTACAAATTATGATTCTATAAAAGCCTGTGAAGTCATAAACACTGGGTTATTAGACCATCTTGCACAAATTGCTCGAAAAATTACTGCACACAATCTTAAGAAAGTCAACCAAATGTTACGTTTAGAATCATGGAACACTGTGTACAGTGAAGAGCACGTTGACAATCAATTTAACGAATTCCTACGAATTTTACTAAATCACATTAAGGGGAATCGGTAGAGCTCTTTGGTGTGTTTCTGGCTCAGCAGATGGCACTGCTTTACATGGGCCTTATAATGTAAAAGTTTTACAGTTTTTTCTCGACAACTGTAGTTTCTAGAGGAAAACAAAAAACGGCAACGTGTTTAGTGCAGTCAGGAAATTCCCGGAAGTGTAAGATTTTTTTCCAAAAAATTAGTATATCTAAGAAAATAATTAAACAAAGTGTTGGCTAAACTCCCGCTTGGGTTTGTATTCAACGTGAAATGGGCGTTAACATACTTCTTGCCTTGGTCAAATAAACACAAACATGAACCGATCCGAATACATTTTTATGTGCAAAGAAAGAGGTCAGATAAATGAAACGTCCGTAATTTTTCAACTTGTAATTTATCGCACTCCGTCGTCTCCGATTGGCGATTGACGCCACGACATGCATCTTTCCAGTCCACGTGGACTCGAAATTATCTACATAATACAAACAAACATAACAAGAAATTCAATACTCCAGTTTCTGAGCCGACAGTCGGGAACACATACTGATCTGATCGGCTTTTAAGAAATATTTTTTTAATTTGTATTTTCTCCGTTACGAGCTACGGGAAAGTATTGTGATCGTGAAATTATTTCAAAAATTACAACAAGCAACATCGAACACGTGCTTTACTTGACAATTACAACCTTTTGGTAAAATTTCGTACACCGGAAGTGGGTGTTTACCCAACCTTTCTTTTTTTCGTTAATTTTGTGAATATGAAAAATATTACAAAAACATTAAACAAATATTAAAGACAATAAAAAAATAATTCTGATTTCAACGCATTAATACAACCCCCCCCCCCACCCTCAACGTTTGTTCCCAATTTTTTAGTATATAAGCGGTAATTGTAAAATGTATAACCATTATTTTTCATCTACCTGATGAAGCCACTGTGTGGTGAAACAATTGTCGTAGAACAATAAAGATAATTTGAAACCATACACTGTGTTAGTGTTTTATTAAATAATACCATAGAGTTTCAACAAGTAACAGCCTCATCCATCCAATAAATAAAAAAATCTTTTGTTTGAAAATATTTATCAGAAAATACATGATGTGCATATCTCATTTTTAATCTTTACAATAATAATAGTGAGATTGATGCACTATTTGAATCATCAAAAAAAAAATTACCGTTTCAGTAAACGTCAATGTTACGTGTGCCAATATTTTCATTTAGTGATTAAATTTTGAAAATGCTAAAGAAGGCGTGTTCATTTAGTACAATGCAATGGAATTCGATATTTATGTTATCAATACGCAAAAGGAGAGAGGGTTGAGAGGCAGATAAAGTCAGATTGGCGCGAAATCCTTTTCGCTGTTATTTACACAAAGTTCAATATACTGGACACAAATGACATAATGAAATGTTCAATCGGAAAACATATACACTAAAAAGATCACAAGAAAAATAAATACGGAAGAGTCACAAAAGAAATCATAGATACGTCACTATTGTTCAGACAAAGTTCGGAACGGCAAGCACCTGTATGCACGGCAAGAACTCGGATAAATTACCGGACGGTGACTTCACATCAGCGGATCAGCAGCTTCGGTGGATCGGCGGTCTTGATGTAGCTGCTTCCTTGGAGGCGACTTCTGTCGTGGGTTTTGTAGTGATCTTTGATAGGCATATTACATGTATATGTCCGTGGATCAATGATTTCTTTTAATAAAATATTTTTATAAAAAAATATTAATTTTTCAATCATTTTTGTTTCCCAAAAATTGTCGTCTCTGATAACTCTCTCAATCGACAGGTCTTGTTTCGTCCATATGACAAAATCACAAAAGTCGACTTTTGCAATATGCATCTGGCCGTGGATTTGATAATAATAATTGTGATTACGTTTTAATTTCAAATCCGTATCCAAAAAGAATTTTTTTTCCGATTGCTGCTTTTGCTATTGTTATTTTTTCTATCGATTTTGGGCACTTCACCTCGATAATTCCGCGACCATTTTCTATTTTTACACAATTTATTTCGCCCGAAAGTGTTTTCGCACAAATACCTCTCTGTCAACTGAAATTAAAATAATGTCATCCTATAGAACTGCTCGGAAGTATTTGAAATACATTTACTGAATTATCTAGTTGTGTTTGTTTATGAAAGCCGAGAGGGCAGGGCACTTGACTCATACGAACGGAGCGAGCCTGTCACATAAATTACGTAGCGCGGCTCCTTTATCGCCCAAAAATATGCGTAATTATTTAGGTATTTTTGAAATTTAACAAATTACAAAAAGTACTAAACTAGCGGTATGCTCCTGTTTTCTGAATTCATTGCAATTTTTCTTTTTTTAATATGACCTATAGTGTCCGAGATGTGCCAGTATTACTTTTCATTCGAAACCGCGGGTATGGAGATTCCCCTTAATGACATTTATCCCTTACGTGTTGGGACGACTTTTAGTCGGAAGCAAAATATAATATCATCACCTGAAACGGAGGCATGTAAAAAAGAGCTACTGTTATATGACACTCTATCACAATATTTTGAAGAATGTATACCCACACTAAAACTCTGTAAACAGAAATATAACATATTACTTCAAAACGATTGAAAACAATATTACAACAATAAAATCCTAATGTCAGATTTCACCAACAAAACAGCATGGTCCATCATAAAAGACTTAACTGGTAATAAAGAACGTATTAATCTCGAAAGTACTAATCTCGAATCTGATGTGAATAAATTGAATCATCACTTCATAAATACGGCACCTAATTTACTAAAATCAAGGCAACCCATAACTCAGCATAATATAGGTGTGGACATGAATATATACTCACTTTTGTTAAACCCAATTACCTGTCAAGAATTAATAACTCTGATCAGAAACATGTCAAATAAAAAAGGTTTTGGAATCGATGAAATTTCAATGTTTGTCATAAAGGAATGCATCGACAGCATTTGTAAACCTCTCTATTTTATCGGGGGTAATACCACAAGAGGTTTAATTTGGCCGGATAAATTTTATTTGTTTGCACGAGCCATTGAATCGATATAAATTTCGAGAATGAATTGAGATGGAAAAATTTTGCCTAATCTCAATTCATTCAAGAAATTTTCAATAAAATGACGAGTGCTTAACCTTCGAGAGATAACGTGTGGAGCCCTGACAAGAAGGATAACGTGCGGAGTGATACTCCGCACTTGCATTCTCTTCAAATTAGAAAAGAATACTTGGTAAAACTATGTAAATTTTGTGAAATATTTTGAGACACGCTATTGAACACGATTTTATTTATTTATTAATTATATGAACAACACAAATATTGAGTATAAAACAAATCATTACATTCTTTCTAAAAATACAAAACAGTGTATCAAATAAACTTTTTTCTAGTGGTAGCACTATACTACGTAAGTATAAAATGAGTTCTCAGAAGTAGAACACTAGTCCTCACAATATTCAGTTTCATTTGCGCAGTGGTGGCAAATATATTTGGAATGTTCTAAACAAATAAATTTTTGGCAGTTCGAGCATTTGAACCGGGTGGGCCTATTTTTTTTTCTGTCGCACTGGAAACATCTGCCTTTCTGAACTTCAGGATTATGTGTTTGCCCATCCTGCTGATCATTTACACCCAATATTTCCTTAAGACGAATTCTAATGGTTCTTGGAATCCGTTCATTCAACACTCGTCGTCGTAAATGTGTATCAAGAAGTTCCATGCCAAGGGACTCTAGAAATAATCTTCGAGGTGTCTTATCCATGTAACCTGCATTATTTTTGTAAATAATAAATGAGTTGATGCCAGCTATATTCAAACAAGAATAGAATATGACCATGGGCCATCGACGGGTAGCTCTGGCACAATTATAAGCCTCACACATCTTATCTACTGTGTCAACTCCGCCTTTTGTTCTGTTATAGTCTAAGATGATTTCTGGTTTTTCAGTTTCCTCATCAATAGTATCTTCTTAGAAATGCATAGTAGATAACAAAAGGACGTTTTTATGTTTTCTGGGAATATAAGAGCAAATTGTTGCTTTGTCCTGAAACCCAAACATGCTGGTTTTCTCAGGCCGAGTAATAGGCTGAGTGAATTCCAAGGCAATTCTTTTCTATTCTTCCTTATGGTCCCAAGAATTGTCAGTTTATGATCATTGGACAGTTTATTTGCAACAGCCATACTGGTGAAGAAATTGTCCATTGTCACGTTTCTTCTGCTCCGCGAAATTGGTTGACAAAGACGAGAAAGAAGAGAGACATTGTCTGTTTCAACTTTGAAGGGTCCAGGGTGTTGCTGTCCAACATAAATTTCTAATTTCGCTGTATAAAACATTTTTGCATCAACTAAAGAGTATATTTTGATACCGTATAGATTTGGCTTATTGGGCATATAAACTCGAAATCCACATTTTCCACGAAATGATATCAACATTTCGTCCACTGTCGTATATTCTGACAGGCAAAAGTATTTAGATAAGTTGGAATTGAAGACGTCGAATACTTCTCGGATTGGCGTCAACTTATCATGCTTTTGTCGTTCCTCGCGGGTAGTTTTGTTGTCAAATCGGATATGACGTAATAGAAATTTGAACCTTTGAAGAGACATTGTCAAGCGGAAAATCTCCATAGACGTTCCATTTGTTCTGAACAAATCAGCAGCATTGACACGATTATTCTTTGACATCGCTGAAATATGTAGCAACCCAAGAAGTGCCTTCAATTCAATGATGTCGGTTGGCTTTGCTGTTCGATTGGAGGGATTAAAGTTGCCCAAGCCAATATAAATATTTGTGTTCTCAACAATGACTCCTAGAATGTCATCGGTAAAAAATAGACCCCATATATCTATGATACTTTTTTTTTCTCCTGCGCTCGCTTTTACCCCAGGAAGAAACTTGATTATGTTTTCTGGACGAGTTCTCATTTGCCTATTTCTAGGATGCTTTCTCCAGTTTGTCTTGCCGTCTTTTCCTATATAATATGGAGCGAATTGTTGTCCCGTTTCATGTTCTGCCAGCGGAACATGCAAATTTATATCGATAGTCTCAATTGTCTGTTCGTCATCAGTGTCATGATCTTGAATTTCTTCACCTTCGCTTGTCAAACTTATATCATCGTCATCAGGCTCAATGTCGGTCTCAACCTCGTCGTGGAGCCGTTGAAGATATTCACATTCCTTTTCATAATTCATAGCGCGCTCTGCAACCACATTATTATCCATAGTGATTATAAAATTAATAATAAACAGAATCACTCACGTCTAAAAATATATCGCAAGAAGGATAACGTGCGGAGTGTCACTCCGCAAGAGGCCGAAAAACCAGAATCAAGCACTCTCCCGAACTCACTATTTAACACTAATTTCACCACCCCAAATGTAACAGCTACTGTGCCGCAGAGCGGTGTAGTCGGAATAATTCGTTAAATATCGAGTAAATTCGGAGCGTGCGGAGTCTCGCTCCGCACGTTATCTGTCGAAGGTTAAAATAAAATTTATCTTGCCGAAATTATAACCGCGAGTGGTATTTGTTAAGATAATTAATTAAACGAATAAGAACTATATACATATATTAGCAATTTATATTAATTAAAAGTACAATGGGCGAAAGAGCATTATTTATTTGTAATGGCATTGGGTAAAGCACCAGTCGTCAAAATCATGTGTGGGTAAAATGAAAATGATTGAGTGCCACGGAAATAGTGAAATTCGCACCTGCGCGTTTGCGAGTGGTACAAATACTGAGAGATCATGATAGAACAATATTGATATTAAATGCAATCCAATTTTGCATTTTACGCATTGTGGCAGCGCTACCGTACACTTGCGACACTAGGCCGAAGTACGAAATCTGTGTCTGGCTTAAATTGCAAATGTACGTAACTAAATGTGTATTATTGGTGAGCGGGCAATACTTACTCAACTTATACATGGATCGGAATGAAAATTGCGAAATAATTTTCACGTGGAAGCGTGTCCGAAACGAATTTCAATTATATTTCACCGCAGAGGTATTCAGAACTGACACGAACTTCCAGAGTACAACTGAAGTCAGCTGTTTACTAAAATTGTTAATATAAAGATCGTTGTCATGGTGAAGGTAAATAAATTTTTAACCATTTGCAAATTTTTTTGTCCGCCGTTTTAAATGCACCTTTTTATACATGAGTTGAATTATCGTAAATAATTCACTGAGTAGCGGAATATTTAAAAGTAGAGACTGTAGCAACTTTGAAAATTTTAGACCAATTAAAAAAAATCTAAATCAATTTAAAATATTCTTAATGCACCAGCATGGTTTTAAGGAAGGAAAAATCATAAACACTGCCTTGCATGACTTTACGCAGACAATACTAGAGGGAATGAAGGCTGGAGACAAGTCCTGTGGTATTTTTCTGGACTTGTCAAAAGCCTTTGGCTGTATTGATCACAGAATACTACTCTCTAAACTTTACAACTATGGCATCCGAGGAACTGCTTACAACTGGATCTATATCTCTCAGGGAGAAAACAGTTAGTGGAAGTGGCATCTAAAACCAAGGTTTGTCGGTCGGATACACTGGACATAGTTATGGGGGTACCACAGAGTAGCATTCTGGGACCACTAGTATTTAATATTTACATTAATGACATGTTTAAAATATTTAATCAACCGGCGTATAATGTTGTTAATTACGCTGACGACACCAACATCTTTGTACGCGGAAAAAGGTTGAACGAACTGTCATATAATATCGGGCATCTACTAGCCTCATTAAAAACTTGGTTTACTAATAATAAACTAATACTGAATGAAAAGAAAACTAATTATGTATTATTTAAAAAAAGTGAAGCAACTACACATCCATCAGATATCATAATTAATGACAACAACGTAAATCTGACCGATAACACAAAATTCTTGGGAATCGTCATTGATAATAAATTAAAATGGCAGAAACATATTGAACATGTATCAGCGCGGCTATGTTTAATATGTTTTATGCTTAGAGTTTTAAAATAGAATGTGTCTTTCAGTATACTAAAACTAGTCTTTAACTCTAACCTTCATGTCTGTAATCAGGTTTGGCATAGTACAATGGGGCAGCGCTACACATTTCAACAGAATTATGCTGATACAAAAACGTGCATTAAGAACAATTTTGAATCTTCAGATTCGTGTAGGACAATGTTTGATCAACATGGGTTACTAACTGCAGCTGCAGTGTACTTAATGGAATGCGTATTGTTTCTCCGAAAGCAAAGGCAATATTTTACAAATAATAGAAGCTTACATGATCATCAAACAAGAAACAAAGAAATATTGATATATTCTATACATAAATTTATAATCACAGAGAAGGGTGTACATTATTCATGCCTACGCTTTTATAACAAATGTCCAGAATTTATAAAAAAAGAAACTAATTTTCTAAAATACAAAAAAATTGTATATAAAATGCTGCGGAAATGTGAACCTTACACTATAAATGAATTTCTAACAAGTAATGTCAACTTAGAAACAAACCGATATAGTAATTTTGTTTGACGATATTCTTATATTTAATGCCTTGCAGTAGGTGTACTGTGTATGGACCTGTATGTATATATTGTATGTCATTTATATTTATATTGGAATAAATACGATTATTATTATTATTATTATTATTATTATTACGGAGCGTTACACAATGGAGTATGGAGACATTTATTACCCTGCCAAACAGGGGTAAACAAAAACCAATTACTACCAAAAGCGAAAGGAAACAATTAAACTGGTTCGCACGTAACCAGTGCACGATGAAAGATAAGCGACTTACAAAACAGGTTCTACAAATAATTAGTGGGAAAACAAAGCAGGAAAGCCTAGAAAAAGCCTAAAGAATATCATCACAGATATATGTAGGAAACACAACGCCCTTAAGGGTAACACATGGTTCAGTGAAAGAAGAAGAAGAAGACAACGAATCCAAGAAACAGTAAATATACCCACTAGGCCACCATGGCCCTGCACATCAATTATAATTACGAATGGGATATAAGTTTTGAGAAAAGGTTTGTCTTTAAATTTCTACTTAATTTTGATATCTGTTGTAGTTACCATGAAACCAGTAAACAAATCAGGTATTGTTATTATTGATAGACGTCGAATTTATTCAATAACTAACAAGGGAACGGCCGAGGGCATCCCTCGCCGATTACAATGCACCTTGTATATGTTGTAAAGCATCAAAAAGTAAGAGACCCGTATTTTTATGTGCTTATCTCGATATTAAAGGGCGTTTTCTTTAAAGGGTGGTTTCAACCCTTTACAGAAAACGGCCTATGTCAGAAATTTTGAATTAAAAAAAACTTAGTCCATCGTTGCAAAATACATAGGTATATATAATACTGTAGAAATTTTATATGAAACACTTTTTCATATACCTCGTATTTTAGAAGGTATATGCTACAAATTAAAACGACCGTTTTCTTCAATAGGTGGCTTTACCCCATAAACCTCGAGATAAGCACATAAAAAAATACGGATCTCTTACTTTTTGATGTTTTACAACATATATAAGGTGCGTCGCAATTGGCAAGGGACGCCCCCGACCGTTCCCTTGTAAGTTCAAAATATTGTACAAACTTGAAATTCACAAAAGTATCTATCGCGTTGTTGGACTGTTGCCCAAACGTGACATTCTTAACATCAAATCAAAAGATTAGCCAGACAACGATTTATAGGACAATAAGAGAATGCGAAAGGGTATACTTTGTACTAATTTGCTGAAAACTAGAAGAAATTTTGGCACAAAACAGGATTAATAGACTGGTATAATCTGCTCAAGACAGAATTGGAATCTCTAATCGGAAGCTGGGTCACAAAACAAGACCGTCCAAAGAATTTTGTCTACAAACGGCGTGTGTTTAGAATTAAGTGAAAACATATTAAACTATAATATAATAATACTAGAAGCGGAACGTGTGGCATGGGGTGTAGAGGACTCACTTAGATAATAAATGCACATTTTCTTAGACATCGTTGAGGAGACAGAAGATATGTAATATTGAGGACACAACCCTTACACAAGGAGTAATGGTATATTGAGCTATCATCCATCGATGTAGATCTCCTATAATATTAAATCCACAAACATTAGATATAAATCACTACAGCAATAAACTGTCAATTATCTCTTGTTTTCGTGGAAGACTTAAGAGGTTAATGACCGGCCATACGAACGGATGAATGAATTTTAGGTTTAAGGCGCATAAACAGCTGAGGTCGTATGCATCTAAAGTTATAATAATGTATATTCTTAGAACTTGCCGACGTCTATTTACTTTCATAGGCTTCTCGATTTCCAGATTTATTAATTATTTAGCACATATGGTGTATAATAGGCAAAAGTTTGGGCCATCTTCAGTCACCATCACACATTTTAGAGAATCTCTGCATGAGAATTCAAAAATCTTGGGATGAAAGGCCATATGCAATTGACAACAATATTTCTAACATACCTAGATAGGTTACTGACTGCTCTAGAAGTCATTATTCAAAAAGATCTTTGAAACCGCTACTACGTGGTAAACCGTAAATAAACTGAATTAGAAAATAAACAAATAATTCGTTGTGGATAAAACAGTAAAATTTTAGATTCTGAAACATTATTGTGAAAATTCTGTCTACATTTTGAAGTTGTTGCTTTTCTTATGGCGAACACTGAAATAAATACTAAGGAAGCAATCGAATTATATTAATGAGTAGTAATTCCTCTATCTATTGACATTTGAATCTTTTCTGACTTTATGTTTGATAATGGCTTTGCAAGAATATAGAGACTCATAAACAGTTCGAACAACAGATTTTTGATTTTAAAAGATGAAATCGTCTTCTGTGCATTTAAATATTAATCAATTAATTGATTTGGCTTCAATTGCTTGCTTGTCTCTTATTTTCGGCTTCCAAGTTGTAGATCAGCACAAGTTAGAAAAGCTCTCCATGTTTTTTTAGATATATTGCAAGCCTTCATTTGCTAAATTCCTAATCTTTAAAAATTGCTTACATAATCTAACGCATATTATTCGTTTCTAACATAAACTTTGAGTTAGAATCTTTGAAACGTTGTCTTTTTCTGTTAGTCCTCATAGACGCGTTCTCTATGCACAGTTATAGTAGCCTTTATCATTTAGAACAAATACCATCATCATTTCCACAATTCCAATAGAAAAAAATTGTGTGAATAATTTGCTGACGGTGCCTGTATTCTTCCTCCGAAATTTTAGCCGTACAATCTTTTCAATAATTACTTACTGCCTTTTATGGTACAGTAATTTAGCTTTGCAAAATCAATCACTTTGTCACCAATACTCATTGGGATATAAGAAAGGTTCTGTACTACTGGAAAGTTCTGTCTGTTTTTTAAATAAAATAAATAAACACAATACAATAAGTGGTCGGATTCTTACCGGCAATTTCTTTTAAAATAGTTAACGAGTAGTTTTTGCGATGAAAATCTCCACGAGTCAGTAATGTAAGCCATTTACACTGCTCAACATTTGAACTGGTACACTTACAAGAACATACCGGGTGACCCAGCGATCTGTAAAAGTCCCATAACTTATTTGCTATTTGAGATATCGACTTCTAATTTTCATGAACTGGTACCCACATTTATTCTACATATTTTAAAAATATGTATGTTTTTGTACAGGGTGTCCCAATATACATAACAGAACAAAGTTATGTTTTTTTAAATGGAACACCCTATATTTTATACTTTATTTTCAACCCTCTTGAGAAGCTAATAAAAATAATATAAGATACTATGGGTCTTTTATGGACGGTTGGTTAGTTATGGGCAAATTTGTGGCAAAAACATGTACACATTGAAAACATTGCAGAAGCGTTCCTCGCAAAGATAGCATCATTATTTATACACTAAAAAATTTCCCACATCATAAAGAATAATACACATCGGCTTTGGTTCTCTTTTATTCATAGTGCTATACAGGGTGTCAACATACGCAAAACAATGGATAACTTTTTTCTTTCAAATGGAACACCCTATATAAGTTGGCACCAATCTATGGCATTTTTAATAAGCTTTCCAATGATATATAGTTTGTATAACAAAATATTAAGGATTCTTGAGATTTATTAATAAAAACATTTTTATTTTGCTGAAAATCCAAAAATCAGCAGAAATGTTGGATTTTCAGCCAAAACTATGCATTTTCAGGAAAAATTGTAGGAGCCCAAAGTTGTAGAGCGAAAAACTTCCGATCGATATGGGTCTTTCAATTTTTAAGATAATGCGTGCATTGCCCGCCAGAGCGCGCAAAATCGTGACCGTATATGCATTTTAGCGTTTTCTTTTCAAATTTTTTATTAATAATTTATTTTCCGCGCCCTCTAGCGGAAAAATGGGAAATTAAAGGGAAATTCAAATGGTCCATATCGATTGAAAATGTTCCGCTCTACAACTCTTGATAGAAGTAATTTTTGCCAAAAATGCATAGTTTTCCCTAAAAATGCAAATTGAAAATGTATGTATCAATTTTTGCGTTTTTCAATGGTTTTTTGCATTATTAGCGAAAACTATGCATTTTAGGCAAAAATTGCTTCTTTTAAGAGTTGTAGAGCGGAATATTTTCAACCGATATAAGTCATTTGAATAATTCTAAAATTACCCGTTTTTTCGCTAGAGGACGTGGAAAATAAAGCATAGTGCAATTAATTAATAAAAAATTTGAGAAAAACGCTAAAATGCATATACGGTCAAGATTTTGCGCACTCTGGCGGGCAATGCACGCATTATTGGAAATGTCGAAAGAACTATATCGATGGAAAATTTTCCGCTCTACAACTTTGGTCTCGTATTATTTTGTCAGAAAATGCACAGTTTTGGCTGAAAATCCAAAAATGAGCAGGAGGTGACAAAAGAAAAAATGTTTTTATGGATAAATCTCAAGAATCCTTAATATTTCATTATAAAAATTGTACATCATTGGAAAGCTTATTGAAAATTCCATGCATAGGTGGCAAGATATATAGGGTGTTCCATTTGAAAAAAAAATGTTATCCATTCTTTTGCGTATGTTGACACCCTGTATAGCAGTATGAACAAAAAAGAACCAAAGCCGATTTGTATTCTTCTTCATGATGTGGAAAATTCTTTAGTGTACAAAAAATGACGCTAGCTTTGCTAGGAGCGCTTCTGCAATTTTTTCAACGAGCCCTTGTTTTTGCCACAAATTTGCCCATAACTAACCAATCGTCCATAATAGACCCATACTATCTTATACTATTTTTATCAGCTTCTCAAGAGGGTTAAAAATAAAGTATAAAATATAGGGTGTTCCATTTAAAAAAACATAACTTTGATCTGTTATTTATACTGGGACACCCTGTACAAAAACATACATATTTTTAAAATATGTAGAATAAATGTGGGTACCAGTTCATGAAAATTAGAAGTCTATATCTCAAATAGCAAATAAGTTATGGCACTTTTACAGATCGCTGGGTCACCCGGTATATAAAAAACAATTTACTACTTTTTGAGCAACACCTTCTTGCTTAATTGATAGTATATGGTTCTGGAAACACTTTTAGGGCAATAAATTAAAAGAATCAAACTTAAATTACGAATTTTAATGTTTTGATAGAAAAATAACAAAATCTTCATTTTAGTATTACAGAAAACTTTGCTCTGGAAAGAAATGATAACAAACACTTAAAGATAAATAATGCGTGGGACCTCTTCTAGCTCTTATGACCTCTTGGAACCGTCTTGGCATGTTGGAAATCAAATCCCAAATGTAATACTGAGGAATATTTAGCCATTCGAGAAATTCGCAAAAATTCTCTTAAAACTTGATTAAGTATAAGCATTAGGCATTTGTTCGCATTCCGAAACAGAGCCCTAATCATTGAGGAAGTCATGCCAAATGCCTAAAAATGGTTGTTTGCTTTTACTGCATTTTATATAAGTGTACCAGTTCAAATGTTGAGCAGTGTATATTGTTTATTAAACAATTATGAATCGATGTAATAATATTTTCCATTTTCACATTGGATTAACTTGACCTACCTGGCTTCGTCATGGGATATAAGCATACCTACAAACAAACTAAAATTAACTGTGCAATTTAATGAGAATATCTAGAAATAAATAAACATGTTAGATGACTTTCAGCATCATTTAGACTGCAAATTGGCATTGTCACTCGAGGCGTAATAAATCATATCCTTCATTCCTGAAATTACCTTCAAGTGTGTAAAAGTCAATGTGGAAATAGTTTATTTTCGTAATGGATGAAAGGCGAGCCACGTCGACGATTCCGCGTTTTTTTTTTTTTGGAATAGACCCGAAAATAGCGACGCCCACCTTAAGGAATCGGCGAAGTGCGTCGCGACGCATTGCAAAGAATAACAGCGTACAATGGTTATGTAAGTAAAATCTTTATTTCAGTGTATCATAAAATAAATAAAAAATATAAATATGTAGAGTGGGTCTCTTTGGTTGCATGGTTGATTGGTTGGTGGTGTTGGTTTACTTGCCGAGGATGATTTTGCGGCCAGCGCCCATGTTGTCGCCTGCTTGAGTGGCACCCTTGTTGGAGCCGGCTTGAAGACCGATCATGGTCTGTCCGGCCTTGAGCTGTTCTTCGGTGAAGTCGCGTTTGTTCTCGTCGGAGGGCTTGGGGCCCAAGAAGGGTCCTTTCCATTCAGGGTGTTTGTAGGTCTGATAAAGATAGAAACAGTGTTAATAATTAATTTAAAACCACAAGGTTGATATTGTTATGGTTACGTCAACAAATTTAGAGAATACTACATTCCTGGACATGAAATTGCAGTGGATGGAAGTAATATTGGGTTCAAAGGAACGATTATCTTTAAAATGTAAAATCCACAGAAGGCTACGAAGTATGGATCAGAATCGGAAAAAGGTTATGTATATGTTCTTTTACCATATAAAAGGTTTTCCAATAGGGATGATATGATTTTGAAGTGACGTTTCGGCCATTTGTAATATGTCATGATCTGTCATTTATTTTTCATTGTATTCAGTAGCGTTTACAATTTCATCATGGAGAGATATACGCAAGAACAACGTTTACAAATTATTCAGTTTTATTATCAAAATAATCGTTCTCCAATTGCAACTTTTCGTGCGCTTTTGACATTTTATGGTCGTAATAATCGTCCAAGTGTGCTCGCTATTCGTCGAATTTTTGAAAATTTTGAGCGTACATTTTCTTTGCATAATGTTAAAGTGCCAATAAGACAAAGAACCGCTCGAAGTAATGCAAATATTGCTGCCGTTCAGGCAAGTGTTGCTGAAGACCGCAATTTGTCGATTCCAAGACGTTCTCAACAATTGGGACTATCTCAAACCACAACCTGGCGGATTTTGAAAAAGAATTTGGGTTTGCATCCGTATAAAATTGTTCTCACTCAAGAATTGAAGCCATTGGACCACGGTAAACGTCGTGAATTTGCTGATTTTGCCTTGGAACAACTTGAAAAGGATAACGATTTTTTTAAGAAAATCATCTTCTCCGATGACACTTTCATCTGAGTGGTGCGGTAAATAAACAAAACTGTCGATTCTGGTGCGAAGAAAATCCACAAATTATTCAAGAAAAACCATTACATTCACCTAAATTGACAGTTTGGTGTGGTTTCTGGTCTGGTGGAATCATCAGTCCGTACTTCTTTCGAAATGAAGCTGGTAACACCGTTACTGTCAATGGAGAGCGGTATAGATCGATGCTAACCAACTTTTTATGGCCGAAATTGGAAGAAGTTGATCTTGACAACATTTGGTTCTGACAAGACGGGGCTACGTGCCACACAGCAAATGCAAGTATAGAATTATTGCGAGAAAAGTTTGGAGATTCGATTATTTCAAGAAATTGTGATGTTGAATGGCCTCCAAGAAGTTGTGATTTAACACCATTAGACTATTTCTTGTGGGGTTATTTGAAGTCATTGGTGTTTCGAAATAAACCAGACTCTCTTCAAGCTTTACTAGTCAATATTGAACGTGCCATTCATGACATACGACTTGATTTAGTGGAAAAAGTGATCGAAAATTGGGTTCATTGAATTCGTTCCTGCAGAAGAAGTCGTGGAGGCCATTTGAATGACGTTTTATTTAGAACTTAATTGTATCGATTGTACTTCACATTAAATAAAAAAACATTTGAATTTCCTTAATAATAAGTGTGTGTTTTTTTTAAAGAAATCATATCACTCTTATTGGAAAACCTTTTACAACAAATCTACAGATCTAATCCGCATTGATCTTCCTTCAAAGACAACGTTACAATTAATGAATAAATTGTTGAATAAATGTAATGGTACTAGGCACAACTTAAATATGGATAGATTTATACTAGTGAAGGCTCTGCCAAGGAATGAACCTCGGAATTGCAACAGGTAAAATTATGTCCTACAGGAGAGGTTTACGAGAAGAAATTATAGGAAAAAATTAAATTCCCAAAACTCTTTACGACAACATATGTTGATTGTATTGGCCCGGAAAGACTAAAAAAATGTGCATATGCTTTCCATAATTCATATAATGGTGATAAGAAGAATAAGAAGTGGATCCAATAGAACAAATTAGGAAGCATGTGGCAGTTATTGATTATATCAACAATATGAGGGCTGTTGACCGTGTCAACTACTAAATTGCAAACTATGACTGTACTAGTCACTAAAATTGTAGAGAAACATTTTTTTCTTGCATCTGGGGGTGGTCATATTAAAAAGTTATGTATTGTTCTACAATAACGGCAAGAAGTTGAAATGATCAGGAAAACTCACCTTCGATATAAAACAAACTTTACTGCAACAACTTGGCGGAGCTATTTGGAACCCCAATTATGGTGAAAAAAGATCGTCTATTAATATATAATATTGAAGAACGTCCAAATAAGCAACCGCGATTAATTTTTGGAAACGAAAGAACAGCAATGCACGGGGAAGCAGAAGAAAAACCGTGTATTTTAGCAACACTTGCACCCACAAACCTGAACTCCACGCCATTGAATATTTTAATGTTAATCTTTGCTACTAATTTGTAAAATTGACAATATTTGAGAGTAACCTTTTTATACTCTGGCGCAAATGGCAAGCGGCCCAGTCTATCAAACTGGAGGTTGCAAGATCGATCACTGTAGGAGGCATGTTCACACTTTTAATCCAATTATATACCTACATTTATCATTCTCGAAAATTATTTGAATTTGCAGATAACTAATTTAAATTTAATTTATACTTCGAAAAAAGTGGGAATCATTCACTATTTTTTTGCCCTTGTTATTTAGTCCGCACGTCTGTGGTATACATTTATGTAAACTAATTTTGAATTAAGTATCCAAAACTTAAAATATTATAATGTATATATAATGTATCAATAATTCAACATACCTGTCTGCCAAGAGCGAAGATGGTGTTTGTCACTTGAGCGACATCCTTCTTCTCCCACAAGTCAACGGTTTGGAATACATCTACATCGTTCACACCATAGGATTTAAGAGCGGCCTGGAAGCTGTAAAAAAGGAATAATGTTAAAAGACTTCTTCAGAATACCAATTAATTTTATTAAGGATAGTAATAGAAATAGATGAAAACCAACATTGCGTGAGATTTAAATAAAATAAAACTGAATAACATATTTGTTTAAATCTTGAGATCTTTTTTTTCGGCTTACACCTGACCTTGGTAACCAAACCATTAGCCATCATATTTTATAAGTTTTTTTTTTATATTAGAAATGAAATGAACAAATGGATAATGAAAGATAAATACAATATCTACGGACCCGAAAGATTATTTTTGGCTCTGTCAAATATCAATGAATAATCACTAAACTTATTATTAATTATTCAATGAAAAAACTAATGATTGGTACTGGCAATAATTTAGATTTTAGACTTTACAATTGTCATTCTACATATAGGACTGAAGTTAAATTTGAGTTAATTGAAATTAAATTATAAGGTGAATCGTAAATATTTCAATTTTACCAAATAAAAACTCTGAATGTTTAAAAATTTCGATAATTTTTTAAGTTGTAA
Organism: Ocypus olens; assembly: GCA_910593695.2. NCBI lineage: Eukaryota > Metazoa > Arthropoda > Insecta > Coleoptera > Staphylinidae > Ocypus > Ocypus olens. The sequence continues at coordinate 14,196,460 of OU343054.1, read as the reverse complement.
ACTTTTGAGACATTGGTAAATATGAATGAAAATTTTTGATAAATGAAAAATTATAAATGATTAATTTAATATTCACGAAATTTTCGGTGCATTGTTATACAAATTAATAAAAATGTATTTAAAGAAAATATTTATTTACTTATATTTATATTTCCATTAACAATTGGAATTTATAACATAATTAAATCTATACTAGTAACTACAGGTGGGTAATTTTTGAGCGAGTCGACTCATTTGAAAAGTGAGAATTTTTTCAAGGGAAAACTTTTCCATTTTAAAAAAGTTACGACATTTTTTTTTTGTTAAGAAGCAAATTTCGAGGCTTCACATAATTTTCATCTTGTTATAAACCCACTCCCGGAATGGGCACTTTCCGCTGAGGCATCTCACCAAAAAGAGTCATTTCACCCACTTCTACTGTTTACAACTACCTCCTTAATTATATTTATCAACGTCTCAAAAATGTGCAATTTAATATCAAAATCAGTTCACTGAAAATTTGCTATTTATAAAATTTGTTATTTTTGATTAGAAATGCATTAACAATTTTCTATTTATAATTATAAATGCATCGAAAATTCTTAATTAAAATTCTTAATTTATATTTATACATCAAGCAAAAATGTTTTATTAATAAAAAAATGGTGATGTGGCCATCATGTTACTTTCTCCGACTTGATGATATTTATATTTACGCTTTCGTTGTTTATTTTCAATTTAAATCATATTTTAAATGTACATCGAGCGTTGTGCAAACTCGGATGAAACTGACGTTTAAAACGTCAAAATTATGAAAGAAAAATTATACTTCAAATTCAAAAACTCAGTTTACTCAAAAACTAAAGGGATTTCGAAAAAAACTTATTTTTTTATAAGTTGTTCATTTTAACATAAACATAAATTTGCTGTAACTATTATCGTTTCATAATTATAAACCAAAAATTAAAAAAATAATAATAATTTTCTTTCTCGAATAAAAATAATTTTATAAAAATGTTTTTAAGCAAAAGATGTCCATTTATTTGTTGTCTTTAATATTTGTTTAAATGTTTTTGTGATATTTTTCATATTTAAGAAAATATTGGCAAAAAACAAAAAACAGTTAAGGTAAACACCCACTTCCGGTGTACGAAATTTTACCAAAAGCTTTTCAGTTCTTCGGATTATCAAATAAGACGTATGTTAAAAATTTCATAGCAATTACTCTACTAGTTTTTGAGATACAGCGCGCACAGACACACACACACACACACAGAGACACAAATTATTTTTTTTCCAGAAATTGTTGAAATGGCATCTAGGGACGCCAAAACGGATATTTCCGTAAAAAAAATTTTTGAAAAAAAAAATCACGATCACAATACTTTCTCGTACTTCGTAACGGAGAAAGTAAAAAAGTCAGATTTAAACTGATCAATTCTAACCATATTTTAAAAATGCATCGAAAATTTCCAATTATGTCTTAATTTATATTAATAAATCCACCAAATTTATAAAAAAAATATCAAGTTAGGTTTAAACTGATCAATTCTAACAAAATTTGTGTATTTAAAATTACAAATTTTTCCGATATATGCAATTTATAAAATCCATCATTAATTATGAATAAACCAATTATTCCGTTATAAAAAAAGAAGTATCAATTTTATATGTAGTCGTATTCATTATTGGCTAAATTTGATTTCAGAAATCAATCGCCAGGTTCTTAAGGAAACATGGCAATTTAAGTTTTTAAATATTACATCGGTCAAATAATATCCAGCAAGGTGGAGATTCTATCTAGTAATAAGTCTAGTACGAAAATTTTGCATCTCCCGCTGCAACATATCAATTGGAATTGCGATAATCTCTATTCGAATGTTATGTTTCAGTTGTTACAAAGTGTACGGCTCATCAAACACTTTTGCCTTTGGGTACTGAGGAAACAATTTTATTTTTCTAATATTACATCAAATGACCTCCACCTCGTTTCTGGTAATCGTCAAGAAAGTTTTACAACACCCGCCGCAGCATTTCAATTAGAATTGCTTTGATTTCTATTCTTGCCTTACATTATGTTACAATTAATATTTTATTTAACTTTGGTTCATTTTTGATATCTAATTAATAACTATTTGTAATCCTACTTATATTATGTTCAAATTGACGATGTTATACCGTAGCTGGTGTTTTCAAATAAATGATTATTATTATTATTATTATTCGAATATTATGTTTCAGTTGCTTCAAAGTTTGCAGTCCATTAACAAACACTTTTGTCGGGGTAGCCCCTTTAAAAAATTAAGCCGACAGATCCGGTGACCGCGCCTGCCAAATTTTGCTTTTAATTTCAAATTATTAATTGTTTTATTATGTTTCACTCAGTTCGTATTTTAGAAAATTTTGAAATGATTTGACCAGGAAACATTCTTAGCAGAAGTGCTATAACCACCCAAGCCGTATGGGAAGGTGCTCCTTTCTGCTGAAACCATATTCTTCGAATATCCACTCAAACATTAGTTGTTCTTAAAAGTTTCGCAATACCTGCTAATAACATTTTGGTAACAGTAACAGTCGAGTCGAGTCGATTTCTTTATAGAATAACGGTTTAAAAATTCGAAAGGGCGGGTACTGTCCAACATACAGTAACTTTTTAGTTGTGCAGTTGCTGAGAATTTTCCGTCGCCCAGTAACGAAAGTTCAGTTACTTAACAAAACTTGACAGGTGAAAGTCAGCCATGACTGACATCTGCAAGCAATTCGATATCACCGAATTTTCTACCAGGGTTCCTTCCATATGCTTGAAAAAGTCAAAGGGTATTCCAATATCTTAAAGCAAAATAATTTGAACTTCTTGAATTTTATAGGGATGGAAGTGTAAATCTTTCAGAATACGAAGGTTCGAAATATTGGGTGCTTCCCAAGGTGCGAAATCCCGAGTATTTCGATATTTTTTTTCATTCCCTGGCCTGGAATTGACCTTTTTTTAATTAGATATCTTATACAGGGTGTAGATGAACAAAACGGAACAAAGGATTTTCAATGTTAATTTCTTTATATTGAAATATTATCTTCCCTGGACATTTTAGAGGAAACAAAAACCCTAAAAAATAATAAAATAAAAATCATAAGTTTCACGAAAGTAATGGTTGCCATGAAATTAAAAAAAAAAATGATGCGCTGTTGATCTGTTGGCTTCTGTCAAATTGATTGAATACTTCATAACTGTTTACAGGTTTTTTCATTAAAAATGTATTGTATACAAGAAAAAGTGCAAATTGTGAAGTGGTGGCAGTAATCGTGAAGTGCGGGATATGTTTGACATCAAATGTTCTGCATATATTTATGCTATTTATTTCTATTTTCATTGATAAAAACCAAACAGATCAACTGCGCATATTTTTTTTTAATTTCATGACAACCATTAGTTTCCTAAAAATTATCATTTTATTTTATCATTTTTTCGGGTTTTATGACTGCAAAAAATAAATAACAGCATAGCTATATGCAGAAATTTTTACTCTACAAAGAATGTATTTACATTTTTACTCTAAAATGATCAGGGAAGATAATATTCGAATATAAGGAAATTAACATTGAAAATCGTATGTTCCGTTTTGTTCATCTACACCCTGTATATTAAACTATATTGCAAACTCTAAAACACATAATAGAATACTAAAAATAGCGTTTTTTGCAACCGATTTGAAATTATCTACTGGGGGGAATATTCGCGTATTACCACTGACCCGCACACGGACAATTATTAGTTGAGCGATAGTTTAGTCGAGGTCTATAATGGCATTACCGTAAATGCAAGTGCGCATACACACCAACTATCGTTCAGCCCGATTGTTTAGTCAAAAGCAGCAGTTGGTGAGCCCTTATGATTAAATAATCGTTCTACTATCGTACAACTGGTATAGTTCCACAGTTCCAATGGGAGTGCGCACATGATCGATAGTTTAGTTGGTCATCGATCGTAAAAAGCCCGCGATAAGATATATAAATGCATATTATTAAATATTGATATGCTAACAATATCCTTTTAGATCTATCCTCATCTAGTAAAATGCAAATAAATGGTGATGATTAAATTTTTCATATTTTGCATATCTAAGCCCTCTCGTGCATATTTTAGTTACATCGAGCGTATGTAATCATATTTTAGCTTATTTGAGCATGTTTAATAATATTTGAGCAACATTTTTATTACATGAACTAATAATAATAAGTAATACTCTACTAAACTGTCTACACGCTCCGCATAAATTGAGTTGTGTCGGGATCGTACTGTGTGCGCACGCCACACGATTTCTCCTCGACTAAATAGTTTAGTTGGTGGAGAATCGTAACATGTATCCAACTCAACTAAATAGTTTAGACGTTGAACAATTGTCCGCGTGCGGGGCCCCCAAGTTAATCCATCCACTTCCTGCAGAGGGCTGTTTGCAGCAACCTTTATTGGTTTATACAGAGTGGAATTCTTAATTTTTATTTCGAAACACAAACATTTATTTACAGTAAATGAAAAAAGTCGGGATTTTAGCTGCTATTGTTTTATTACTTTTTAAATTCGGTATTGATAAATTAAGGTACGAAACATTAGACTGCACACGTGGGCAAAGTAAGGTATGACTACTCGAGCAAACATCACTTTGTCCACTTGTACAGTAAATAACTATTACTAATTCTGAAGTTTGTAAATCCATACTTTTGATAGTTCTAGGTTTTGGGGTATAATCATGACATACCGTGTTAAAGTTTGATTGAGATTAACTTAGTTTTAGTAAATCACTCTACTACTACTGACATCTCTGTTTCTGCCCTCTTCGCCTACTCGGTATAGTTGTATCTTCTAATGATTAAGTAAGTACCATCCGCATAGTTTCTTTTTAAAGTAATATCATTTTATCAACATGGAAAGATATTGTTTGGCAACACTGATTACAGTTCACCCCTAACAGAGCCTACATACCATGATCTCGTTATCGCCCTTTTATCTGAATCTGAATCTGACAACAATCGTCCTAAAACGCTACCTTGTGGAATTCCACATCCATCACATAAATTGTTTTTTTGTTAGACACGTACCTAACAAAAGTGACTTTTATTAACTCTTTCTACCAATAGAATTTGAAGAAATCCTAATGATTTTATATACACAGTTGGCCAAAAAAAAAAACGGTACAAATTGTAAATATTCATATTTTCAATTATAATTAACCCATTAAATATTGCTTTGAGAAACAAAATATCTACACTTTGTGGATTGCAAAAATGTTTAATTGCATTTTTGAAAAGTTTTTGTATCGAGGATATTTCATATTAATGAAGGCTCTACAAAAATGGGAGTTTATAATGCACCTTTCAGGAATTCGTACTGTAGGTGGTCTTCCACTTATTTATTTGCGATAAACTTTTCAAAAATCCAATTAATTATTTTTGTCATCTACAAAGTGTAAATATTTTGTTTTTCAAAGCAATATTTAATGCGTTAATTATTATTGAAAATATGAATACTTAAAATTTGTACCGTTTTTTTTTGACCCACTGTGTATATACCGTATGTATAAAAAATATTTAGATAAAGGGTGGCTTTGTATTTTGGAACGTACGTTGCAGGTTTGATACGTCGCATCACGTCTTCGCCACCAGTTGTTCATATGACATAAAATCAACAACGTGCTGAACTAATCTAAGACCGTGATTTTCTTTATCATGGCCATGCCTTATCTAAATAATTTTTATACATATGGTACAATATTTCCAGTGAAATTTTACTTGGCAATATTTTATTCTCAATAAACAATATAAAATTACTGACATATTCTTTTGGTTCTTTTGGTTCGGTGAATTTGTATGTAAAATTCAACCAAAAAAGTTTTATTCAAATGAAATATTTTACGCCCTGCAGAAAGACTTTGCTCGTCGGCTTTTTATAAACCCGTTTGACAACAAAAATAGTTGATTCTAAAAATACGAATTTACTAGTGTATCCACAAACGAAAGTACTACATTTAATTAACCGACTCAAACCGATAACAATGCCAAACATTGTAACTTTCACTTATTGCATTCCTGTACCGAACGGCCAATTACTATTTTCATTTTTCTTGTGCCAAAAATAGAACACGATTTATTACAGAAATTAATCGATCCAATCTTTCAATTTATTGTTTGCGACGAGATTTTGCTTTCTGTGCCAAGTAAGTGCGTTCGGATTGCTCAATGGAATTAATTTTAGAACTTTGTGTAATCCCAATAAAAAACAACAGATGGCGGTCAGTGTTTACTGTTTGCGAGAGCAAAAATAAGCGCAGGGATTTATTTTAAGATTAATTTATGGATTTCGTGTTGAAATAATAAATTTTCAAAGTGAATTAAAAATAACAAAACGACAAATGAAATAGATGGTGATCATTGCTTAATAATGTATATATACTGCTCAACATTTAAACTGGTACACTTATATAAAATGCAGTAAAAGCCAACAACCATTTTTAGGCATTTGGCATGACTTCCTCAATGATTAGGGCTCTGTTTTGGAATGCGAAGAAATGCCTAATGCTTATACCTAATCAAGTTTTAAGAGAATTTTTGCGAATTTCTCGAATGGCTAAATATTCTTTAGCATTACATTCGGGATTTGATTTCCAGCATGCCAAAACGTTTCCAAGAGGTCATAAGAGCTAGAGGAGATCCCAAGCATTATTAATCTTTAAGTGTTTGTTATTATTTCTTTCCAGAGCAAACTTTTCTGTAATACTAAAATGAAGATTTTGTTATTTTTTATTAAATCATTTGAAATTCATAATTTAAGTTTTATTCTTTTAATTCATTGCCCTAAAAGTGTTTCCAGAACCATATACTATCAATTAAGCAAGAACGTGTTGCTCAAAAAGTAGTAAATTGTTTTTTATATATGTTCTTGTAAGTGTACCAGTTCAAATGTTGAGCAGTGTAGTTTCGCACCTTCACCTATACAAAGGCTCCCCCATTAATCCTATCTTTAATTTGTGTTCAAATACAGAGAGAGTAACAAGATTTATAATTAGTAAAACATGATTGCGATTTAATCGGTTGTAAAAAAATACCTAAACTTCTTAATATTTCAAAATAACCAGTAATAAATACGAAAAAAATAAAAACAGTTTTTTTCGAATATCTCCTGAATTAGTTAAAATATTTTAAACTTCTTTTAAACCAATTGTTCAGCATAAAAATGCACATTTTTGCCGACATTTAACCAACTCTTTATCCCTTATACCATATGTATAAAAATTATTTAGATAAGGCATGGCCATGATAAACAAAATCACGGTCTTAAATCAGTTCAGCACGTTGTTGACTTTATGTCAATTAATTACTTTGAACAACTGGTGGCGAAGACGTGATGCGACGTATCAAACTTGCAACATACGTTCCAAAATACAAAGTCACCCTTTATCTAAATAATTTTTATACATATGGTAGTTACCCAGATAGCAACGCTAAGGCATCGAATTTATAACATCCTGTATCTACGAAAATAACTTAAATTATGTTTATTTGATTTTTTTTATATAAATCTATATGTTACATGTTGATTGTGTCGTTTAATCACTCGACTGTTATTTACAAACATATAATTTTATTCGAGGAAATTTGCCAAGACGATTTGTTACGTTTAAATTAAATTCGGTTTAATTTCGTAAACACGAGTTATTTTTACTGGACGCGTTTCCATTTCTTGTAACATTCATAAAAATATGTTTATAATTTGGCATCCGTGGATACGCAAGAGCTATATTTAAACAGCATAAGTGTTTCAGCAAATGTTGTATCGAATCGTTGAGAAATTTTCTAATAAAACTAGAATTTCAGGATATTTTGGTTTTTATGAGTAATCCCGAAGGTATTTTTGAATTAAAACAGTATTTCTGGATATTTATGCAGTAATATAAAATTAAGTGAATTTTATAGATTTAAGTTTACTCAATTTCTAATTCAAGAATACCTGTGACTAGACTATCCGTTTCAAAAGTTTTGGCCCCTGTCTTTGTACGTTCATAAAATAAAAAATATTTAGACAAACAATATAAATCTAAATGGAATATCAAGAGTATTAATTTCTGTGTAACATATATTAATTTTATAGTTTTCTTTATTACAATTATATTTATATTGAAGGTTATATGAAAACATGAACCTTTTTTCGCTTCAAATTATTTTCGAGACGTGCAGGACTCTATATACGTCAATTTTTTTTTGAATTATATTTATTTATAACTTCTGATAAAATCGGAATATTATTAGCAAGTAATATTTTCGTATTAATAGGAATATCAATTAAATTCTTGACATTGCAATATAATAATAATATCAGGGTGATCAGATGTTCCAAATTTTTGGGATTAGTTCTTGTTTTCAACATGTTATTCCGATTTCCCCAAGATCTATTTTCGGAATCATTGGGTATTCCGCTTTTGAAAACTCATAATTTTTGCTTTCGTTTTTTTTTACTTTCTCCGTTACGAATTACGAGAAAGTATTGTGATCGTGATTTTTTTTTTCAATTTTTTTTTATGGAAATATCCGTTTTGGGGTCCCTAGAAGCCATTTCAACAATTTCTGAGAAAAAAAAATTGTGTCTGTGTGTGTGTCTGTCGGTGCGCGCTGTATCTCAAAAACTAATAGAGCAATTGATATGAAACTTTGAACATAAGTCTTATTTGATAATCTGAGAACTTTTTTGGTAAAATTTCGTGCACCGGAAGTGGGTGTTTACCTTAACCGTTTTTTGTTTTTTGCCAATATTTTCTTAAATATGAAAAATATCATAAAAATATTTAAACAAACATCTAAGACAAAAAAGAAATGAACATCTTTTGCTTAAAAACATTTTTCATAAAATCATTTTTATTTGAGAAAAAAAATTAATTTAATTTTTTTATTTTTGGTTTATAATTATAAAAAGATAATAGTTACAGCAAATTAATATAAATATTAATTGTAGATAATGCTAAAATGAACAACTTATAAAGAATTTTTTTTTTCGAAGTCCCTTTAGTTTTTGAGTAAACTGAGTTTTTGAATTTGAAGTATAATTTTTCCAACTTTCATAATTTTGACGTTTTAAACGTCAGTTTCATTCGAGTTTACACAACGCTCGATGTACATTTAAAATATGATTTCAATTGAAAATAAACCGTGAAAACGTAAATATAAATGATACCATCAAGTCGGAGAAAGTAACATGATGGCCACATCACCATTTTTTTAATTTCTCGCAATTGTTATGATTTCGATGCAAGAGAGGAGAATAAAAAGTTTTTAAGGATGCAAATCAATGTTTGCCTCACTAATCAAATTATTCTATCGCCTACTAGTTTATCAAAATTTTGATTAATAGGATCATATAATTAATTGAATTAATATTTAAGTATTGAGTAATTTTAAAGAGAAGAGAGAAGTTTTTATGTGGTAGAATTATTATCTATTTAATGGATAAATAAGTTTTGAATAATAACGTTTTTGAAGTTTATTAAAATGCATTTGCGAATTACTCTTCTTTACTCACTAAACATGAAAAGAAATGGGTGAATTCAAACTTCCAGAAGGCAACCTTTTAAGGGTCGATTGTCTATCAATAGGATACGTCCCTGACTTACGGAACCCGGAGATCAAGCAGTAGGAAAGATTTACAATTTTTTTTGATCCACACATCCGGTGTACCGAGTTTCAGTGCGTAGTGTTTCCATTTTCTGTTGAGTGGTCTGGTCACCCTATATTATAAGTTCGCAACTAAAGATACTTAAAACTTTATTTGAACTACATGAGTCTTCTAATATCATATCAAGTGCAATTCTGAAGAGCATATCAAAGCTGGAAGGCAATTTTGCTCTATCTTAAAACATAGGAATATCACTAGAATCAGAAGAAAAACTGCGTCGGGTGGTTTGGGCCTGGTTCTTCTGCGATGTATTTTTATTTAGATACGAAGTTCAATTTTTTAGGATATCTCCTTTATCTAAGTGTTTAAAAAGGAAAATGTAAAATTTAACATTTCAAGATGAAGCAAAATAACTTTCTAGCATCGGTATGTAGCAAATATTTAGGAAATCATAGATGCCTTGATAACAAATGAAGATAGGTTCTTAGGCAGGTCTCGATTTGAAAAATCTTACCAACCTCCTTTGTACATGTATGTAGGACAGGACCAAGAGAAATATATGTTGTATAGACATTCTTCTTCTAGAGCTATATGCATAACTGCACATAGGCGCTCGATGCCTATTGTTGTTTCTAATCATATTTAGGGTTCCTTCTTTAAGACACCTGAAAACGACATGCCTTCACGCAAATCATCATCCAATGGTGGGGTTCTCTTTTTGTGGGAAAAAATACGAAAAGAGGTAAAGGATCAATCTTTCAATGCATAATCCATTGTTTCTTAGAAGGTGTCCAAGATACAATATCTTGCATTGTACATTCTAACGAATAAGTCCTTAAGAAAATAGGAAGAGATAAGTAACTGGATAATACTATGAAAACAAGAAAGCTTTATAATATTTTGGCCATGTCATGAGGAATGACAAATACCGAGTTCTGCATTTCATAGATACGAAGAGAAGAGAGAAGAAGATGATACTCCTGTATAAAACACCTTAGAGACGGATTCGAAGTTAGCTCCATACAGCTATGTTGCCTAGCCGCAAATAATCAAAAGATTGCATTATTAATTGCCAATGTCCGGAACGGTTAGGGTACCCGAAAAAGCCAAAGATATTTATCGCTCTTATAATGTGTCTCAGATACAATACATTGCCTGATACATTCTAACGAAGAAGTCCTTAAGAAAATAGTAAAAGATAAGGAAGTGGATATTACTATGAGGAATGGCAAATATCGAGTGCTTCAATTCACAGAGACGAGGAAGAAGACGACACTCCTGTATCAAACAGATTAGAGACGGATTAAAGATGGATAAGAGATGGATTCGACGTTAGTTCTATACAACTATGTTACCTAGCCGCCAATAATGTAAAGATTGCCTTGTTAATTACCAATTTTCGGAATGGTTAAGGTACCCGAAGAAATACAAAGATATCTATCACTTCTTATAATGTGTCTAAGATAAGATTCGAACGAAGAAGTCCTTAAGAAAATAGACAAATATAAATAGGTGGACGTTACTATGAAAACAAGATAGCTTTACAATATTTTGACCACATCATGAGGAATGAGAAATACCGAGTGCTACAACTCATAGAGGCGAGAAAGAACAGCTCCCGAACGGGTTCAGCATTAGCTCTATGAAACTTAGCCACAAATACCGTTAATTGCCAATGTCTAGAATGTATAGGGTACCCAAAGAAAAAAGAAGATTTCTTTCGCTCATTAGAATATCATGTAAGATACTACATCTTGCGTTTAAACAATCTAAGAGGTGATATGAATGGAAGTGAAATTATGTGTATCAGAATTTTCATTGTCTAGCGATTGTCTGGCTATTACAGCAAAGAGTTTTATCGAAGAAATGTCCAAGGATTCAAGGTGTTTAATCTGTAATAATGTAAGTCTGGTTATACCATCAAGATCGGCATAAATACTGGCTATGTATCGCAGAAATTCTTCAGGATTCTAGATGTTTACACTGATATGGTAATACCATTGAGATCAGTATAACAAAATAATTGAAATCTAGTTAATCTTAGAAAGAACCACAAAGGAGGCAACAAATGAACAATACCCAAAACATGAAAAAGAGGTGAAAAGGAAAAACGAAATTTTCTTAGACCTAGCCTTGGTTATCCTTGAAAAATAAAAGTAATACCATTCCAATTAAAAATAAGAGTCGCCGAGTGCAATATAAAAATGTTTCATTAATCATGCGCTAAAGTTATTTGGAACAAATTGCAATGATGGTACAATTGTTACATAAACGAGTGTTAGAATTTTGAACTAGGTAAAATTGCTACTGAAGATTTGCTAAGAGACATTTTACGCCAGAAGCAATATTAGATAAAATCACGCAAATGCTCTAAACGTTTTTCAAGTAAAAAAATACTTGACTTAAGTCGTGAAAAAACAGAATCCAAATGTTTTCCATGTAAAAAATTACTTGACTTAATTAAAAAAGTTGATCCACCTACGAATCTTGGAAAACCAGAATAGTAGCTTAACCAACTTAGGAACATTTCTACAGATAATTCTATCAGATCACTGTAGGAATTGCTAACTAAATTAGTCGTAACAGATGGGATTGAAAATTCTAATTCCTGGAATGCGTACAAAAAGAATGGTACTATGGAAGATGATTTTGTAAATTGAAGATTTATTGCGAAAAAGTTTACGCCGAAAGCAATATCAGATATACTTAGTGACATGGAAATTGCAACACCAAGAAGGAGCAGGAATTTTTAGACCAAACTCACCAGAAACGTTTAACTATTACAAGGTAGCAATTGATTAAAATTTCGTTAATATGGATCAAGTGATCATGACTTATCAGACAGTTCTTTCAGTTTTTCTAGCAATTTTATCAGGTGTATATTTTGCGAGATTTCGATCAGTTCTTTATGGTTGTCGCTTGTAATCGTTTGCTTTGAGGTTAAGTTAGAGATTGTGATTTGCAGAGTGCGCCAACATGGAAATTACCGCCAATTAAGCGAATTCGACAGAGGTTGTATTCTTGGTTTGCGGGAAGGTGATTTTTCATTTAGAGAAATTGCAAATGGCTCGAACGGGAACCAATTCAGCATCATCTGCTGCTATCAGGCATAGACTAGGGAGGGTCACTAACGTCGCCGAAGAGGAACCGGCGGGCGAAGAAGAACAAATGAGGTGCAGAATCGCCATCTTCAACTTTTGGCAACAAGAGGCCGGTTATCCAGTAGCAGATTAATTGCCGTTGTATGGTTAGGTAATGAAGGTCGTCCTGTAAGCCTTCGAACGGTTTAACGCAGAATCCATTCTTGCGGTTGGTAATCCCATCGATCACTAACCACTAACGCCTTAACGCAGATGGCATCGTTTGTGTCACTCTAAAACCTAGAGTGATACAGGGTGTTGTTTAGTGCTGAATCTCGATTCTGATTAAGGATACATGATGACCATATGAGGGCCAGACGAAAACGTGTTTAACGTCGCAATATTGAGTTTTCTGCTGCGAGGCCTGTGCACCAAACTGTGGGGATTATGGTATAGGGTGTAATAACTTATGAGAGTAGGTCTCATTTGGTATTCATTTGAGGAAATGTAAAAGCCTGGCGATATGTGGATGAGGTGGTAGAACCCCATAGTCTTCAATTTCTTCAGCAGTTGGAAGACCCATTTTTCCAGCAGGAAAATGCCCGTCCCCATGTTGCAAGACGTTCGATGGACCGATTTGCAGAGGATAATGTCAATCTCTTGTCATGTCCAGCCCTTTTATCCGATTTTTCGCCTATCGAGCATGTTTGGGACATTATGGGAAGAAGACTGACCAACTTACTGCATCCTCCGCAGACGCTACAAGCTCTACAGCATAAATTACAGGTTGCTTGGGACACAGTACCTTAAGAGGAAATCGATCATCTACTAGAATCAATGCCACGAAGAGTGGGGATGTGTCTAACCAATAGAGGGGGGCAACCCATTATTAATTAAAAAAATATGTTTACATATTGTTCTTATTTTTCTTTAAAATTTTAATCAATTGATACCTTTGAATAGTTGAACGGTTCTGGCAAGTTTGGTCAAAAAATTCTTACTTCTTCTTGGTGTAGCGATTCCCATGTCACTGAGTATAATTTAATTGATATGCTTGCAAATCCATAAACAATTACTTGGCTTAATTGAGAAAGTTCACGCAAGATAAATCTTAAAGAACTCTAGTGCTTTCGAGGCGTCTAAATCGATGTTGTTTATCCAATGTACGATTCAGACCGCTAAAGCAAAGAAGAGCTCAAATCTTGAATGTCTCCGATCCGATAAAGAAAGAATTAGCTATGCATGTAACTAAATTTTGATCAGTCAGATGTAAGTACGATAATTCCATTCATATTGCTGTATCAAAAATTAAGCACTCAGGTGCTAAAGCTGTTAAAACCAATGATGTGTGTCTGAAAATATCATGAACATAGTTTTAACAAAAAAAATACTTAAATTTTGTTTGTCAAATATACCATTAAAACTCAATGAAGTGTGTTTGAAAATATCACGAATATCGTTTTAGCAAAAAAATGCTTGAATTTTGTTTGTTAAATATACCATTAACACTCAACTTAATTGAAGGATGGATCCAAACCGAAACAGAAATACATGTTTACTAAATTATGTGTAAGTACTCATGACAAAATTGCATTACTTGAAAAGGACGTTGAGTTTGAAGAGGTCAACTCAAATTTATATATATATGAGATATTAGTACTTCCTTAATTGTTGTTTATTTATGTCGCGATTGGTTTCGGTTTGTTAAACCATCATCAGGCGAAATTGTCGTTAGGGGTTGTGCATATTATATGTGTCCATATAAAATATATTCGGTATTTGTAATGTTTTGTATTGATCAAATTTACAAGTTTTTCAAGAATACTGGATATGGGCTGCTGCCAGATTGGTATTTAAGTTTGAATGGTAGGTGGTTGGTATGTTTAATATAAGATTGTTGGAAGAGGCGCATAGAGAGAACATGTCAGAAGATATGGGTAGTGAAAGGTGAAGGAATAAAACGTACGGTTGAAAGAAAAAATAATTATACGAAAATTCTTCGTATAAGTGAATACTTCATATATGTGAATAGGTGTCGCTTCCCTGTATGAATTTTACTATACTGTTTTTCCTAAATTTAATAAATAAAAAATCAAAAATCGTTTAATGAATTTTAATAAATTTTCAGGAAATATTCTAGACATATGCAGTTATAAAAAAAGAAAAACTCAAAAAGACGTTATCACTAGTTTTTTTCGGATTTTTTCATCAAAATCTCCGCTTTGGAAATGTAAACTTTGGACTAGATTTTCTTAATTTTCTCAAAAACCCCGTAACGAATTTTAATAAATTTTTGAGGAAATATTCCAGACATATGTAGCTATAAAACAAAAGAAAAAATCTAAACAGACGTTATCACTAATTTTTTCAGAATTTTTATCAAAATCGCTGTACTGAAAATTGCGAACATAGACTAGATTTTATTAATTTTCTCAAAAATCCCTTGATGAATTTTAATAAAGTTTTCAGGAAATTTTCCAAAGATATGTAGCTATAAATAAAAGAAAAATCTAAAAATACGGTATTACCAGTTTTTTCGGAATTTTTCATCAAAATCTCTACTTTGCAAAAACAAACATTCGACTGGATTTTTTTTATTTTCTCAGAAACCATGTAATATATTTTGAATAAATCTTTAGAAAATATTCCAGATATATGTAGCTATCAAATTAAGGAAAAATCAAAAAAACCGCCATCACTAGTTTTTCCGGAATTTTTCATTCAAACCTCTGCATTGAAAAAACCGAACAATCTAGTAGATTTTCTTAATTTTCTTAAAAACCGCGTAATGAACTTTAATAAATTTATCAGGAAATATTCCAAACATAGGTAGCTATAAAACAAAAGAAAAATTCAAAAAGGCGTTATCACTATCTTTTTCGGAATTTTTCATCAAAATCTCTGCTCTGGAAATGTTCCACAGGATTTTCCTCATTTTCTCAGAAACCCTGTAACTATTTCTTATAAATTTTCCAGACATTTTACTAATTTTTCCAGATTTGTTTTTATCAAAATCGCTGCATTGCAAAATACTAGCATTCTACTGGATTTTCATCATTTTTTCAAAAATCCTGTAACGAATTCAAATAATTTTTTTAGGAAATATTTCAGACATTTATAGCTATAAATATAAAGGAAATACGTAAAAAGACGTTATCACTAGTTTTTCCGGAATTCTTTTATCAAAATCGTTGTTTTGCAGAATGCAAACATTCGACTGGATTTTTTTCATTTTTTCAAAAATCTTGCAACGAATTAACAAAAAAAATTAAGGCTATATTCCAGACATTTGTAACTATAAAACAAAAGAAAAACAGCAAAGACGGCATCACTAGTTTTTCCGGAATTTTTCATCGCTGCGTTGCAAAATACGTTTGAATAGATTTTCTTAATTTTCTGAAAAACCCGTTTCGACATTAAAAATTTGTGAAAATTCTCAATACACGTGTTTTACTTACCACATATAGTTTGAATATTACTCGAAAATAATCGATAATTTTATGAATCGATTTATAGTTTATTTGATTAATCGATCTTTGATTAATTGATTATTTAATAAACCGATAAATAGATTATTTTAATATTCGACCACTCTATGTTAACACACTATCTTTGGGTATAAAAAAATGCCGTTTTGGGAAAACAGGTGTCCAGTTTTTTATAAAGTAATTGTTAATGTTTTGCTCCTACATTTTTCAATTCCAATTTATAAGATTGAGAAACAATATTCATGATAAGGCTTTGCGAAACTGATGTTTTTGTTTGATTATTACACGAGAAATAATCAATTAATCGATTATCTGATTATTCGATTAATCGATGATTTGATATTTGACTAATCGATTATTCGATTAATCGATCACTTGATGTTTGATTAATCAATTAACCCCTTAACGTACACGCTCGAGTTAATTCGAGCGCGCTAAACGGTAACGCTGAAAAAGTGTGCGTTAAGGGGTTAATCAATTATCGATTATTTCGATTAATCGATTATTTTGATTAATCGATATAATAGATTATTAGAAATAATCAATAATCGATTATTAATTTAGATAATCGAACACCCCATAATTGTGAAGTTCTATTCTTAAATAAAATTGCGAACAAAAATTTCTATGTTGAATCACATGAATATTTTACTGTTGCCCGGTGATTCAATAAAAGAAAAAGAAATCTTGCAAATTGATTTAAGATGTCTTTACAAAAATAATGCATTTCAAATTTTGGCTCAAATGTAAAATTAAAACATAATGTGTGATATATCATCGTCAACAGAAAAAAATCTTGCATTAGAAAATGTAAAAATCCAATATGGCGCCCATAAGAAAAACAAAAGTTGTCTATTGTTTCTCCGCCATCTTCAAAGCTACAATAAATTTAATAATTTATTTAGATCCTCCATTAAAAAGTGCTCCAATAATGTCTGAGTGCAAACTGCGTAATAGTAACAGTTTTTGAATAAAAAATTAAAAATGAAAATTGAAATTTTTTATTTTTTCACGATTTTTTAAAACAAAAAAAGGTAACTCAAATTTCTCAACAGATTATTAATCAACGTTGTAATACACAACTTTGCCCTAATTTAATCAACCTCGTATCTCTCAAGATAACTGAAATCCCCATGGTGCCTCTCGAAAAACGGCCACCCTGTATAGTGTGCTCTAACATAATGAATTTTCCAATTAAGTTTAATCAGGGATTACCGCGTAGTAACGTTTGCAACCAACCTTTGCAGAATAAAAAAATCAATTGGTCATTTTTTCGAAAAACAAGACTATTTAATTTTAATATCATTAGAGATAGATAATTAGTTAGTTTCTCACTTAACCCGTGGTGAAACATTTCTGTATTATATTGATTGATAAAACAAATGATAATAGGTTAAACATGATTAATATAAATTACGATTAGAATGGCCATTATCATTATCATTATTTTATTACTATCTCAAATTGATAATAAATATTGATTAATTCGTTAATTTCATTGTCTATAGGTATTGACTCAAAACTGAAAATAAATTATGCAATATAATAACGAATTATCTTTAGAGGCAAACTTTTGGTTTTCAAAATATTTTCAAAAATTTACTGCCAAAATACGTTTGGTTATTGTAGGATTTTTGAAGTTTGATTTTATCATTTAAAAAATCTTACTTGTTAATGTTCTCCATCATCTTGAACTGACCACCGGAGGTGTTGATCTTGGGAACAGATCCAGGGGAGAGTTTGTTCATCAGCTGGCAGAGAACGGTACCGTCACGGATGACATCTTCGTATTGTTCACCTGGTGGGAACTTGGCTCCCAAGATGGATTCAATCCATTCTTGGGCCTCCTTGTCTTGTGAGAGATCGCGCTTGGCGGCGAGCTGTCATCAAAAAATTTCGTCAAAACTCGTCATCAGCAACCTCCACAAAAATTAATATTGTGGCTAGTGTAAGCTTATGAAGTATGAAAATTAACACGGCCTGTACTGTGCTTAGCTTAAGTATAGGCGAAGGAAACATGTATTGTTTAAGTATTTACGTATTACTAGTTAGTATAGTAAAATGAAATAGTTACATCAATACAAATAAAATAAAAAACTGAATGTTTAAAATCCGTCAGTAGTATCGCATCTATGTTTAAATTATTTTTTTCTACGTCCGTTATAAAATGTACAGTTTTTTTCAATAATTTGGATTCATAAAATATGTGATTCCTGAACCCTGCAAACAGGGTGAAAAAAGTGCCATAACGGTTCATTTTTTTATTCTCTGCCGTAGCGGTTCATTTTTTAACGCTATTATCAAATTGTTTGCGCAAAGTGTGTCATGAATGCTTCGCAACACGCCGCGACTTCCGCCGATAAATGTCAAACATTCGTTTCCGATCAAGAAAACTTGATGATTATTATTTTCTTCATTTAAAAAAGGTTTTATTACTTATAAAAATTGATTAAGGTTTTATCGAATTTATTTAAAGTTGCGGACGTAGAAAAATTTTTGTATGAAACTCCAGAGTAAAGCAACTTTTTTTCACTTGTAGGAATTGCCGCACTCGCCTTCGGCTCGTATGGCAATCTTTCCTACTCGTGAAAAAAAGTACCACTTTACTCACTTGTTGCATAAATAACTATTAAATATATCCTTATAAGGCTAAACTAGTGGATAATATTTACATTTTTTTTTTAGTTTGAATAATAACTATTTAATATTACTTCAATAAAAAACTTGTTACTGAAGACACCAATTCTGATTAGAATAAGAATTGTGATGGTCAAAATTTAAAGCTACTGTGCTCATCCAGAATGCAAATTATTTATTCCGAATGAACATAATGCGAGAAATAGAAATATATCAACAATATCTTCTATGCACTAATTGTTGTATTTCAACCTACCTTGGCACGGACTTGACGTTCAAGAGACATCCTGTTTTGTTGTGTGTACGATGTATGTATTACCACTGCACCGGGAATTAAACTGATCCTATGAAACGTATCGACGCTTTTATATCGCAAAAAGACGCCGACGCGGACGCGTCATTTCGCGAACGCGAAAACTATATTTAGTATATTATTCAGTTTGTGAATTGTGCGCGTTTTCGGTTTCGTGCATTTCTAGAAATTTCGAAGCGATTTACATGTTTTTACAGCGCATTCCAGATATTTTAAGGCTTAATAAGTGCTCAAGTAATTTATGGCACGTTGACGAAACTTCCTAACTTTAGGATTTTGAATGTTAAAAATAAACGAGTAAATGCAAATGTTACTTGATCATGACCTACAAGTGAAAGAAAATAATGCACATTTAACCCTTGAAACTAATGAAAGTTAAAATGGCAAATCATACTTCAAATTCTAATCATTTTCACCGTCAGTTTACTTATCCTAAAAAGTAGCATTCATTCGTATGCTACTCTTTAGGATTACATAAACTGACTGTAAAAATGATTAGAATTTGAAGTATGACTTGTTATTTCCATCTTTCATAACGTTTCAAACATCAGCTTTATCCTATCCTTCAATACACTAGATGTACTTAAATTTAAAATATCATTTAATTCGAAAATTGCCGAAAATCAAAATGATTTCCAATAACTTAAATTTTCTCGGTTGTTTTCATTCATATTTTTGTTTAGATTTTATTCTGTGGATGGTTCCGTGACTAAAATTACATTATCTTTAACATTTGTAACAAGCTTTGAAATTGGTGTGTTAAAAAAAAGGAATTTTAAACAATAGAGTGTTTTTAATTTTTGCATAATTTTATTTTGATGTTTCATATGTTTTTTTTACACAACGCTGCCTCAATTCAATTCAAAAACTTTTACATTTATAACTCACTTGAAAAATTAAATATTTTCAAAAACCTAAATAATTTAGAAAAAATAAAGCCATCTCAGTAGTTTTAGCGTTTCATATTCTTTCGATATTTTCGGTTGTTTCAGGGTTTATTTTTTTTCAATTTTTTCAATCGTCGCTTCCACAACACAGCTCTAATAATTTTTATGAACATTAGTAAAAATTGAAATATTTTCAAAAACCAAAATAATTTTGAAAAAATAAAGCCCTCTCCACAGTTTTGGATGTTTTCATATTTTTTCGATATTTTCAATCTTCAATTCCACAACTCAAATTCTTTTTTAACATTCATAATTCACTTATTTCTCCCTAATCATAAAAACAAAAATGATTTCGAAAAATAAAATCGTTTCGGTTGTTTCAGCGTTTAATTTTTTGTATTTTAGATCTTTGCAAACTTCGCTTCCACAACAAAAATCATTTTTTTAAGCATTCAAAAATTGAAATATTTTAAAAAACGAGAATGATTTTCTAAATATAAAGCCGTTTTCGTGCTTTTAGCGTTTCACATTTTTTTTTATATTTCCAATTTCATGTTGCACAACTGAAATTATTTTTTAAAGCATTCATAACTCTCTTAAAAATTGAAATATTTTCAAAAACCAAAATAATTTCGAAAAAATTAAGCCATCTCCGCAGTTTTAGCATTTCTATATACTACATCTTTATTAAAGAAATTGTACATTTCATTGGTTAGCGTTTTTCTTAAATTAAAGTTAGTATGTTATTTCCTTAAATGGCTATCGACCAGAGGTCTTTCTGCCGCATTTCATATTTTTTCAATATTTTCAATCTTCAATTCCAGAACTCAAATAATTTTTTTGACATTCATAATTTACTTAATTCTCCCTAATCACCAAAAACAAAAATGATTTCGAAAAAATAAAACCGTTTCGGTTATTTCGGCGTTTAATATATTATTTTAGATCTTTTCAATCTTCGCTTAGAACTCAAATCGTTTTTTAAAGCATTCATAAATTTAAAAATTGAAATATTTTCAAAAACCAAAATAATTTCGAAAAAATAAAGTCAATATTTTTACGATATTTAAAATCTTCGGTTCTACAACTCAAATATTTTTTTTACCATTCATAAGTCACTTAATTCTCCCTAATCATCAAAAACAAAAATGATTTAGAAAAAATAAGACCATTTCGGTTGTTTCAGCGTTTATTTTTTTTTATTTTCGATCTTAGCAATTCGATTTTTCATTCATAAATTTAAAAGTTGAATTAAACAAATTTAAAATTAAAGCCGTTTTCGTGCTTTTAGCGTTTCATATTTTTTTGATATTTCCAATTTCATGTTGCACAACTCAAATAATTTTTTCAAGCATTCACAGCTCCTCTAAAAATTGAAATATTTATAAAAACAAAAGAAAATTTCGAAAAAAATAAAGCCGTCTACACAGTTTTAGCATTTCATATTTTATCGATATTTTCAATCTTCGGTTCCACAACTCAAATATGTTTTTTAACATCCATAACTTAATTCTCCTTAATCATCAAAAACAAAAATGATTTCGAAAAAATAAAACCGTTTCGGTTGTTTCAGAGTTTATTTTTTTTCGATGTTTCCAATTTTCGCTTCCTCAACTCAAATCATGTTTTTAAAGCATTCATGAATTTAAAAATTGAAATATGTTCAAAAACCAGAATGATTTCTAAAATATAAAGCTGTTTTCGTGCTTTTAGCGTTTCATTTTTTTTAAATTTCCAATTTCATGTTGCACAACTCAAATCATTTTTTAAAGAATTCATAACTCCCATAAAAATTGAAATATTTTTAAAAACCAAAATAATTTCGAAAAAATAGAGCCATCTCCGCAGTTTTAGCATTTCATATTTTTTCGATGTTTTCAATCTTCAATTCCAGAACTCAAATATTTTTTTAACATTCATAACTCACTTAATTCTCCTTAATCATCAAAAACAAAAATGATTTCATAAAAATAAAACCGTTTCGGTTGTTTCAGCGTTTGACATTTTTTTCGGTGTTTTCAATCTTTGGTCCTCAACTCAAATAATTTTTTTGACATTAATAACTTAGTTAATTCTCCCTAATCATCAAAAACAAAAATGATTTCGAAAAAATAAAACCGTTTCGGTTGTTTCAGCGTTTATTTTTTTTTCGATCTTTGCTTCCACAATTCAAATAATTTTTTAAAGCATTCATAACTCATACAATTTATATATGTATTTTCAAAAACCAAAATGATTTCGTAAAAAAATAAAGCATTTTGAGTTGTTTTGGCGTTTCATTTTTTTTTCGATGTTTTCAATCTTCCCTTCCACTCAAATCATTTTATTTTAAACATTCATTACTAAATTAAAAAGTGCTGTATTTTCAAGAGCAAAAATCAATTCGCAAGGATAAAACCTTCTAGGCTGATTTAATTTCTGCATAATTTCAATTAGGCATTTCTTTCGTTTTCGATTTTTTCACTCAACGCTCCACACATAATATTTTTAAACATTTATAACTCATTTTAAAATTTTCGCATTGTTGTATGTCTCCATTTTATTTATGTTTTCCTCTCAGTGCTTCCATAATTGGTGTGTTTAAAAAAATGAAACAATAGGATCTGTTTTTAATTTTTGCTTAATTATATTTAGGCGTTTCATATGTTTTTTTACACAACGCTGCCACAATTCATTTCAAAAACTTGTAAACATTCATAACTCACTTAAAAATTTAAATATTTTCAAAAACCAAAATAATTTCGAAAAAATAAAGCCATCTCATTTCATATTTTTTCGATATTTTCAATCTTCGATTCCACAACTCAAATAATTTTTTTAACATTCATAACTCACTTAATTCTCCCTAATCATCAAAAATAAAAATTATTTCGAAAAAACAAAACCGTTTCGGTTGTTTCAGCGTTTAATTTTTTTCGAGCTTCCTCTACTCAAATAATTTCTTAAAGCATTCATAACTGATTTAAAAATCGATATATTTTCAAAAACCAAAATAATTTCGTAAAAAATAAAAAATAAAGCATTTTCAGTTGTTTCTGGCGTTTCATTTTTTTTCACGTTTTCAATCTTTTCTTCCACTTAAATAATTTTATTTTGAACATTCATATTTTCAAGAGCAAAAATCAATTCGCAAGGATAAAACCTTCTAAGCTGATTTAATTTCTGCATAATTTGATTTAGGCATTTCTTTTGTTGTCAATTTTGTTTTCACTCAACGTTTTCTTTCAAACATATTTTTTTTAACATTTATAACTCATTTAAAAATTTTAGCATTGTTGTATGTCGGCATTTAATTTTATTTTTTTTCCCTCAATGCTTCTACAATGTAAATCTTTTTTAGCATGTTCACTGCGTTACGGGGCATATGGTTCCCGTCGTGGACTTCTGTATTTGACGGAATAGAATTCCATCGAACTTACTTCTCTACGGGCGGAGGTTGTAACTTCGCCGTACTTTAACGGAATTAAAAGTTGTTTGGTACCGATTACAGGATTAATATTAATCTCAGGTACCAATTAACTCCATTTGGTTTGCAGTAACACAATTTTCAAAAACACTGTACGGGGTTTATATGACCCGTACCGTCTATTATGAAGTTACAAAAAAATCGTAGCCGCAGTTAACGTGTTAAACAATTATAACTCTCTTAAAGAAATATTATTTTAAAAAAACAACGAAGATTTTGATAGAATATAGCCTTCTCAGCTGCTTCTAGTATCTCCATAATTTTATTTCGGACTTTCATATATTTTTTCGATTTTTCAACACAATTTTTCTTGAACATTCACTAGTCACTTAACAATTATTGTATTTTTGAAAACAGTAATTATTTAAAAAAAATTAACACTTCTTAGCTGTTTTTAATTTTTGCATTATTTTATATCGGAGTTTCATATTTTTCATTCATTTTCGATTTTTTTCACACAATGCATAAAAAAAGCATTGTAGTTTTTTTATATGCACTTAAAATTAGCCAATATATGTGAAATTATTTCAATATGCGGCTTAATTAAAGATAATGTCTCAAAATTAAAAAAAAAATATGAGTGGCAACTGATGATCATTTATTTATTGGAGTTACAATATAGAACAAAAAATGTATTTAGATTTTCGATGGCAAAGTTAAATAAGTCCATGGGGTTCATGTTAAAATTTACGATGTCCTCCTCCGTCTCGCCATTTAAAATTCCACAAATTATTTTAATTTTTTCGTATACCGTATTTCGATGTAATATGCCATCAAATTTTCTTAAAAGTTAGGGAACTATTTTTAAATTTGCGTACATTTCCTCAATAATTTTAAAAGCTGTTTAAAGGCATTTGAGCTGTTTCTAAATTTCTGTTTGCAGTTATTAAGTTGCGGAAGTAAGCAATAAAAGCATCATCGTTTCACCGTTTAATTTCACGTTTCATCATTTTTGCGACCAGCCGTCGAGACTTTCAGACGTGTCAGCAGCTATTCCAGATCCGATCCGCTTTGCGCGCTTTTCCACAACGAGGTCTCCGTTTGCCGAACGGACCCATAAATCGCCGTTTTCAAAGCGCGCGTTTTCATAACCATCCACGTTCAGCTTCGAACGAGTTTTTCCTCCCCCACCCCGGCTCACCAGGTCTAATTCGCATCACCCTTACCTGCAGCATGTCTAGTCGTGTTCCATCTGCCCGGACATCCCCTCTAACCAAGATTGCTGGGGAGACCAGGGGATATCGGCCAGGTTCCTTCTTAGGCACGCGTGATTCCGTTAAACGGGGAATAGGCAGTAAACTCGGGACTACCTTTCCCCCTTTCCACCTTCTGCACCGCGCCCATCATGGCCGGCGCTGAAGTCCCCTCACCACTACTGAGCCTCCCGTCCGAAGACGAGGAGGACATGGAGATCAACTCGATCTCCGATGCTCTCAGCGTCAGAAGCAACGTGTCCAGCTTCTATGTAGACGAAAACATGAGCACAAACACCCAGCTCAGTCTAGCACTAGAAAAGTTGGAGCGCATGCAAAATCAATTAGATGCTGTCTTAGCTCAAAAAATCGAGCTCATGATGCAAAATCAGAAGCTATAGTTTCAATTATCGGAGCTCATATTCCCTAACGCTACATACTCCACTGACATGCCCACCTCCTTGCAAGAATGCGGAAAGAAAATGGAGCAGGCCATCTCGGCCATCGACGAAGATGGCTCCACAGAAGGCGCAATTAGAAGACTGCGAAAGGCGCAAAGAGAAGGAGTCATCGCCTCGGCAAAAGAACACGCCGCAAAAATTGCGCGCGAAAAACATCAGAAACTTTCAGAACCAGCGTTCTCGCCCCGAAAAGCGCCCGGCAGCCCCCGATACGATCGCCAATCTGGCCAAAAAATCAACCACCAACTCCGGTGGTTCCCCTGATGCAGATTCCTCACGCGAAGCAGGAAAAAATCCGGCCAACCATCCAAAAACCGACCCGAGTCGGCGGTGCTTGACTCCGACGATCGATGTTTCGGAGCAATCGACCTCGGCCAACACGGCAAACAATAAAGCCCCTGCCCATCCTGGCTACAAAAGGCCCCCACCGATCGTGCTCCGCACGAAATCCCGTTGGGTAGCGCTATATCGGCACCTCACGGGTACTTTAAAAATTAATTTTCTCCGTTACACTGCATACAGGGCCGGAATATTGGTGCAGGTCGAATCCCCGACCGACTTCCGTCCCCATCGTTATCTCCGCACAGGAGGTCGAAGATTCTCTCAAAGAGACGAACATCCCGGTGATATCGGTCATTAGGCTGACAAATCGTCAGGGCCCCATCCTGGTGTACGTTCAAGTTACCAAGAACGACGATAGGAAGAAGATCTTCCAATTACGCAGCATTGCTGGACTCTCTATTAAAGTAGAGTTCAAACACAAATCCGGGGGCAATCAATGTCACCGTTGCCGTCGACTGCGAGCGACTCAGAGCCTACATGCTCAAACTGTGATGGCCCTCATGTGGCCAGTTACCGAAGCTGCCCAGCTTTCACCAGGCACCAGAGGCAAAGACCTCCCACTGGGCCCGGTCCCGCACCGATGAAGCAATCGACCAGAGTCCCTGGCATCTCGTACGCGAGTGCCACCCAGAGCCCGACACCTCAATCTCAGAGGGCAGCTCACGCCCCTCAGGCACCCACTCAAAGCACTTCCGTGCCGCCATACGACGTGAGTCGTCTCCCAGCAAACAGAAACCCAAAGCTAGCCACCACGCTACGCGAACTCCGGATAACTGCTACCAACCAGAAAGAGCGCGACATCGTTCGCCAGGTTTTTCCATGTCGCCTAAGTCGCTTTCACAAGAATTCCCTCCAATTCTAGAATGTCGTATACCCCAAACTCTGACTCTCCCATGGATTCCGTTCGCATTGCGTTTTGGAATGCGAACGGGTTACTTGACAGGATACTCGAGCTGGAGCGGTACGTTCACCAGCACAAGATTCATGTTGTGCTTGTGAGCGAGACTCTTCTCAGTGCAAGTCAAGTTCCAAAGATCAATGGGTATCAGATACCTCTCCTCACTAGAAATGCTACCGCGCGTGGCACCGCTATCTACATCAAAAGGGGACTCGACCACTCACATCTCCCCATAGACGGCCTGACCAACCTTGAGTCCACTGCCTTGGTCCTCAACACCACAGTAAGTCGCTTCTCGATGCAGATCTCGACATCATCTTTAACGATGTCATGCCCACCATCTTGACAAGAGATCTTAACAGCAAAAGCGCTGCTTGGAAGAGTAGAGTAACCAACAGACGCGGTAGAATTCTCGAAGCCTACATATAAAACTTGCCTGACGAGATAGTTGTATGGGCTCCAGATAGTCCCACATTCTTCGATCCCCGTGGCTTCCGGACTGGCATTCTTGATATTGCTCTACTAAGTAACGTTAACGCAGAGTATGATAT
Organism: Ocypus olens; assembly: GCA_910593695.2. NCBI lineage: Eukaryota > Metazoa > Arthropoda > Insecta > Coleoptera > Staphylinidae > Ocypus > Ocypus olens. The sequence goes on along the minus strand of OU343054.1, from coordinate 14,169,510 downwards.
TTGGGTCGAGAATGGCTTAGATTCCGACCACAACCCAGTAATAATGCACGTCGCGTTGGGTGTCAACAATTCACCCCATTATATCAGGAATACGGACTGGAAGCTTTTCAGGCAAAAGGTTGACAAACTCCTCTCTCCTCTTCCAAGAATTAAGTCAATAGCAACCCTATAGATGCAGTCGCCAGTCTTACTACCGCTATCCTCACAGCCCCTTAAGAATCCTCGATCACGAGAGTCTCGACAAGTCCCGACTCTGTCAACATCTCGCCGGAAGTTCTCGAAATGATCCGCAAGAGCAAGGCGGCTCGTCGGAGGTGGCACAATGCGCACCTACCTAGTACAGGGTGGAGGATTACTCCCTTGTAGCTCGGGTCAAAGACAACCTCCGCGTCCTACGTAACCAGAGTTGGGAACGTAAACTCGACGAGGTCAATTCCTGCTCCAAAGTCTTCTGGGGCATGACCAAAGCTCTAAGACGCAAACCACTAGGTCGAGCCGCTATCCATGGTGAGAGAGGTCTCGCATACTGCTGAAAAGGTTGATGCATTCGCCGACTCCCTCGAACATCAATTCACTCTTAACCCTAGCAAGGATTTTGACTTCGAGGATGAAATAACATCCGCGGTTAGTCCCTGCCACCAAAACCGAAGTCGACGACCTAATAAAAAATCTCCAGCTGAAGAAGGTCCGGGGCCCTGACGTTATCAGCACCGCCATGGTCCGTAAACTCGGCAGAAAAGGTAGAGTGCTTTCCTTAATATCGCAAATGCGTCAATGAGGTTAGGACACTTTCCATAACCAGCATCCTGAAGCAAGGGAAGTCTCCTACCTTTCCGGAGAACTGCAGACCCATCAGTCTTCTCAGCACACTGTGTAAACTCGTCGAGAAAATAATTCTCAAACGCCTCTACGATTTCACGGAGGACAACAAGATCGTCCCGGACCATCAGTTCGACTTCCGCAAAGGTCTCTCCACCACTCATCAGCTGGTGAGAGTCACAGAGTTCATTACCAATAGTTTTGCCCATTACAAGGATACGGCTGCGGTATTCTTTGACATCGCCAAGGCTTTTGACAAGGTCTGGCCAGAAGGTCTAATCTACAAAATGATTCTTCTCGAGTACCCAGAGTTCTTAGTACGAAATCCACTCCTTCATGAGTTAGCGGCGGTACAGCTGTAAAGTAAATACTGCTCTCTCCACAGTGAGAAAGGTAGAAGCCGGGGTTCCTCAGAGGCCATGCCGCTCTACAACATCTATGTGAGCAACATGCCGGATCTCTCCCCCTACATGGTCGCCCAATACGTAGACGATATGGCTCTCCTGTACCAAGATCGCATTAGAAGATCCACAAAGATCAACCTTCGCGATTATATGGAGAACAAGCTCCGGAGATCAGCCATCGATACCTACAAGGAACGGGCCGACAAGTGGCGCATCGCGATTAACCCGTACAAGAGCGTCGCTGTGCACTCCACAAGGTCACGCCCCAAATCCCCGATCCCTCCCTTGGAATTTACATACGGTGAGTCCCCGATAGCCCTCACAGATCAATCCCGGTACCTGGGATGCACTCTTGACCAGCAATTAAACTGGTCTAAGCACGTAAAGACCGCCATCGACAATGCGAATCTACACTGCACGACCTGTTTCCTATAATAAACCAAAAGTCCAGGTTATCCATCAAGAACCGGGTTAACCTTTACAAACTGACCATGAGACCTCAGATGCTCTACACATCACCAGCCTTCGGTTACTGTTCTCCAACAACGCTCAATAAGATCCAAACCCGGCAAAACGTCACGCTGAGGCAGGTGCTACGAGCCCCGAGATACATGCGCAACTCACAGCTGCACAGAGACACAAAAACGCCCAGTATCCTGGATCATATCAAAGAGCTCTCCAGTAAATTCTTCGAAAGACTGGATAACGACCCTCCATCGGTAATTACATTCCCACTGTACGACAGGCCCTCCAGGTGTAGTGACACCGAACATCTCACCCCCAGAGACATCCTAAGGTAAAACTTAGAAATACCTAAACTCTCTTTAATATAAAATTAATTGTTTCGCCACTTGGCAGTTAGGGGAATCCCGTAAAATTATATTATATTATACGATTTTATAAAAAAAGAACAAAATTCAAATACAAATAATGAAAATATTGACTCTATATGAAGCTATATGCGGATATATGCATAAAGTATGTCTATAGAAAAATTATTAGCAAAAACAAACATTATTCATATCAAATACTGTGTATAATCATTTTGAAAAATATTGAGTCAGGAGTTCAAAAGAGCAACCAAACCTTCATAAGAGCATTGGAATGATCAAAATATATTTCTTTACCACCTTTGATAGAAAAATGGTAAGAAATATGTAGGAACAGAATTAAGCACAAAAAATAATGAATTACTGCAAATTTTGATCCACAGCAGATGGGTGAGAAATGGTTGTACTCTATCTTGAAAAAACTGTTCAGTTTGATATTAAAACCACCTAAAATAAAAACCAATGCTAAGGTTTAGGTTAATCTAACTCCAGAACAAAAATAATCTCTTAAAGCTGGGCATACTGTTCTTAATGAATCGAAAATCAGCTATAATGTCATAGGTTATGACACTAAAATGGCAAAAGAAATACTAACACACAAATTGATATGCAGAAGTGTTTGTCACAACCACTGTTAACAAATTGTAATAGTTTTAAAAGGAAGCTATGTATGAACAAAATAAGGACGAATACTATTGCTAAGATAAAGCACTCTTTAAATTTATTTATTAATGTGTTAGGCTTCTTAGATTGCTACCACATCCATAAGTTGTCGTGGAATAGATTCTATAAATTTGTCGATACCTGCCTAATAGAATAGATCATATACTAGGCAAGCTGTTACTCAATGGAGAGCATCCAATGCCTATTCGATCAGATGCTGTGAATAAATCTACCCAGCAGAAAAGAATATTTTTTTTTTATATTTTGTTGATAATTATCAATAATTAAAATTTGCTGTGTTTTTGTTCGTCGCTAGCGTCGGCGCCCTTAGGCAACTGTCTGTATTGCCTTAGGGATAATCTGCCCTTTCTTATAACTAATGATACTCTAGCTATGGTATTGATAGGTATACCTTCGCTTCTAGAGTCACTTCTCAACTATCGCAGCTTGGCGAATACCTGCATGGTAGCTCGAAAGATTCGCCTTTAGTCTTGCCCATCTGTAGCCCCACTCATGACATCCAACCGACCACCTGGAAAACGAGTGGACCTAGAATAGAGCCTTAAAGATACAGCCGTATCCTACTGCACACTATCGCCAAAAGGAGGCATCTATCGACCAAGTAACTCCTCCTCGTACCCTTTCTGCTTTTTGGGAAAAACAACCAGTATCGTTGCCTACGGGAGGGAGTTGGAAGCACTCTGGAGATGTAACACGAACCCCTTCGTCCCCTCACGATATCCTCGTTGGCTTCCTCAGCCATGTTTTTACTTCTGCCATGGATCTGCCCTTCCTGAAACCGAATTTTCATTCTCGGACAGGCTGCCGGATACCCCGACCAGGGCCTCTGGCCTGCCAGTCATAATTTTTCCCTCTCCTAAATTCTTCCTGCCTGTGTAATTGTGAACGAGCGTGAAGAGCGTTTGCTACCAAATTCCTTTGTGCCTCATTCGCAGTCCTACGCACAGGTCTTTCTAATAATAAACATCATGCATTTCTATAAGTCACCATTACCAAACAGAATTGGTTTTTGTCGCTAAAAACTGCTAAACACTACTCACCCGACGTTATTTATTTGCCTATACCAGTCTAAACGTTCTTGCTAATATTCTGTAAGTAATAAAACAAGATTCGGTAAAAAAGAGACCAAATGAACCGACGGTGGCAAAGCATTGGTCGACAATTTTTGTTAGAGGGCCAATCCTAAACAAATTGTTCAAGCGGCGATTTTAAAGTTCATTCATCTGCCATTAGCTACAAGTGCTTCTATTACTCCATCTCTGCCTTTCATTCAACCATAGCTCAACATTTTACTATCATAGATAAATGCTGATCCATTCAAGAACAGCTTCTCCTTAACCAATAATTGGACACATCTCATCAATTATTTGATCAAAATTTGGACGAACTCTAAACATAATAAAACACTTAAAACGACATTTTGCTTAACACGGTAATCTGGAAACACGGTTTTAATATACATATTCATCTGATTTGTATTGCATCTAGGTTTCACTTAATTAATAAGGTATGAATAAACCGAATTGTCTTAATTAAAATAATTAAATATAATGACAGATAATTTTTATTTTCCATAATCCTTATACATAATACTTAATAATTACTGGACTAGATTTAGATTAGAATCGATGGGCGAAACCGCGTTTTATATCTCTCTTTCACATCTTCGGTTTCCGTGACACACTCTAAAATTTTTGGACTCTGTTCACGCACACTCACAAACACCATTTCCCTTATTCATTATATAAACAAGTACGTCTATTTACACAATATACAGGGGGCACCTTAAAAATATCAAGACACAATATTGCAAAGTATACAATGTGACCACTCAACGATCCTCTTATACAAACACACGTTTCAACATTCAAAATAAAAATCACTAGAATTCGTATAATTATGTTATTAGGGTTATCTCATCGTCGATAATCAATATTCATGCGTATACTTATATTTATATGTGTGTGTTTAAATAATTTGCTAATTTACATATATACAGACACTATGACGGAGATTTTCGTATTCCCAAACAATTAAGCAAATCTCGCTCTTGATTAGAGGTTTGTGTTTTGTTCTTTTTGTACAAATAGCGATAATTCGCGGGGTAACTGAGGTGCGATCGTTGTTCCATTTTTAGTTAAGGAAATTACATCAAATTATATCTTTCGTTTGTTTTAAACTGTTAAGACAATTTTTATGCTTGGATATTGTGAAGAAAACTTTCTTGGCTAACACCTTCTCAAAACCAGTTTTTGAAAATATGATATATTCGCTAGTTTTTTATCTAGATTGTAGTAATTTCAAACAAACTCATTTAAACAAACCTATTTGTTGACCATTTTTGTAACTATTTACCATTCAGCTTAAACCTTAATGAATATTTAACTGAATTGAGTTTTATTTTAACAACTAATTATTTGTGGTTAGAACAAAGGACATTTTTAAGTCAGTTCAATGATGGATATATACATTTTAAGAAATTAAAATGGGATAGGAAATGTCATTCTGTCAACAACAGGGAAAGGTAAACCTGAAGTAGTAAAAGTAAAGTGCAGAGGTATGAAATAAAAAGAGAAAAAAACGATCGGAATATAACTATAAAGAAACTTATAGAATCTATGAAGAGACTGAAGAATGGCAAATTACCAGAAAACAGCAGAATTGGTAAAATGTATTGGAGAGGGAGATAGTGACTTGCTCTTACAAATTTGCGACAAAATTTAGATAGTAATTAAAGTTTAAAACCCATATTTGTTGCAAAAGCATGAAATAAAAACCAAAAGCAGCGTGAATATATGTATATTCAAACTACAAAATTAAGTCAAACAAAAACTGAAAAGAAATAACTTATTGAAACAAATACTTCATCTTGAATAATATTTTGTTTGTTTTGTTTTTGCCATAACTTGGCTCTCCTTACTAGAATACACTCATTTTTTATGTCCCATTTTTTAGCATTGGTATGCACTATAATTTAAGTTCCGCAAAATTTTCGCCCAAAATCAAAATGTTCGAACGTGAAATTAACGCATTTAAATATCGCACTGATTATTTATTATTTTTCTTATTTTTGGTATGTCTGCTAATAAAATCGGTCTATATTAAACTTATACCGTTATAAAAGACCTAGAATTTGCATTTTTATACATTACGATTGAATAAACACAGAGTGACCCAAAAGTGTAAAGTGGGTCGAGAGCGAGTAGAGCCGTTCCAAAATGTCGTGACACTTGGGGGTAAAGTTTGCAGCAAGTGATAAAGTATTCGGTGAGAATGCGATAATAAATCTTCGTGAGGCCAATTGCATATTTATTTACAATGTTATCTGTAACTTTCAAGAACCACTGATTTATAAATAGAAGCCAATAGTGCACCAATAGCTAGCAAGTAAAGTATAAATATGTGTGAGTGTAAAGTAACAAAATATCCAATTAATTCTGACCCTTCGTTAGGTGCCTTTGTATCGTGGCCAGACCATACCAGACCATCATTTCAATAGGAATTTTTTTGAAAATTACACAGGCCTGCGATGTATTTTTTGTCGGGAGCTTTATATATTTTTTAATTACTTGTATGCTTATTTCAAAAGTAAGTTGCATTTGCGTTTATCACATCTAGTTTTTTTTTTAAATGTATATTTCAATTTCAGTTTTAGGCGTGAGACACGAAAACTGTTGTATAATTATAATTATATTTAAAACTGTTTACATTTAAAGAATCCCCTATCAGCATATAGCCGGGGGATTCCTATTCCAGTATATAACCTAATAAGCAGGGCAGTACTATGGAAGCTACCGTACGGGTAACACTATTTATCCTACTTTGCTCTGTTCTGTGCTATATCCTTCACAATATCATCTAGAGGTTGTAAAAATAAACCAAACTGCTTTTGTTACATCTGTGGAAAGTTCGTTGTAGCAAAATAAAGAAGAAACATAACAAAATTCGTTAAATCAGTGTATTTTACATTCTTCAAAATAAAACTTGGTGACCAAGACAAATCTTGGGCTCCGCATATTGTGTGTAATTCCTGTGTTGAACAGCTAAGACTATGGGATTAAGGGAAGCTGAAATCCTTTCGTTTTGGCATACCCATGATTTGGCGAGAACCCAAGGACCATGGAAACGACTGCTACTTTTGTTCCTGTAATGTGCAAGGATATAACACCAAAAATCAAAAGGATATCCTGTATCCGAATCTTCCGTCTGCTATAAGACCAGTTCCCCACGGTCCGGACGTACTAGTTCTTATTCCACCTAGCACGCTTAAAAAAATCTCAAGTAGTTCTGCATCTGACACCACAGGAAGGGATGGTTTCCAACCAACCACATCAAATGAGCCACAGTTGTTTACACAATTTGAACTTAATGATTTAGTTAGGGATTTGGGCCTTCCAAAAGACCTATCTGAAATTCTAGGATCGAGGCTTCATGATAAAAATTTACTTTCACCAGGAACTTCATTTTATTAGTACCGGGATCGGCAGTCAGAGTTTATGCAATACTTTTTCCAAGAAGGATCGCTTGTTTACTGTCATAATGTTGCTGACTTAGTTTGTCATCTGGGTGCTCCTACTTATGATCCTAACCAATGAAGACTTTTCATTGACTCTAGTAAAAGGAGTTTAAAAGCGGTCTTACTACATAATGGCAATGAATATGCATTAATTCCTGTTGGTCATTCCATTCAGTTAAAGGAAAGTTAAGAGAACCTTAAACTACTTTTAAATCAAATTAAATACGAAGATCATAGCTGGATACTCTGTGGTGATTTGAAAATAATATGTCTGTTGTTGGGACAACAGTTGGGATATACGAAGTTTCAATGCTTTCTGAGTGAATGGGATAGTAGAGCCAAATATAAGTGGGATGTGAAGGACTGGGCTCCAAGAAAGCAGTTAACTCCAGGTGTTAAGAATGTCATGCATGAAAGCTTGGCAGATCCTCTAAAAGTCTTATTACCTCCATTTCACATTAAGTTGGATTTGATGAAACAATTCGTGAAAACGTTAGACAAAGCAGGAGAGTGTTTCAAGTACCTGTGCGACAAATTTCCAGGGCTCTCAGAAGAAAAACTGAAAGAAAGAGTTTTTGTAGGGCCTCAAATAAGAAAGCTGATGAAAGATGCCAGATTTGAATTAACAATGAAAGCTGTTGAAAAAGAAGCATGGATAGGCTTGAAAGATGTTATCAATAAGTTTTTGGGAAATTACAAAGACCCAAATTGTAAAGATATCGTCAACAACATGCTTGAAAATTTTAAGCTAGGTTGTAACATGATTTTAAAAGTTCATTTTCTCAATTCACATCTTGACTACTTTCCTGAAAATCTTGGAGCAGTAAGTGAAGAACAGGGTAAAAGATTTCACCAAGATATTAAAGAAATGAAAAGGAGATACCAGGCTAGATGGGACGTGAAAATGATAGCAGACTACTTTTGGATGTTGAAAAGGGATATTAATAATGCAACGCCTAAGAGAAAAACAACTAAACGAAGATTTGAGTGCAAAAGGCAAAGATTCCATGAGGACAGTAAAAAGTAGTGTTCATTTTATGTTAAACTTGTTTCATTTCTATCTTTATTGTTAATGTGTTTGTTAAAATTTGTTGAGAATCTAAATAAATCAAAAATTTCCTAAAAATTGTGCTATAATTTACTGGGTATCTTTATTCCTTTCTAGCCGAAAAACCTTACGTGATGGAGAGATATTGAAATTTTTTTGGAATTAGCATCACTTTTTCATACAAAATCAGTTAATAGACCATAAACATTTTTTTAGATTTAAAACGCAGGCCTGTGTTGTTACCAACTCAATAAAACGTCTCTCAATTGCAATAACCTAAAGAAGTTAGCTGAAATAGTCACTTTGAATACCAACAGAACACAAGTTCTGGTAGTCGAAAAGACGGTTCAGTTTTATCGCCTAGTTCCGAACAGGTGATGTATGTGTTAAGACAATTGTGAAAATGGTCTTTATTTCGCTTTACTATTGCTGCAGGAACAAGAAGCAGCAGCCGAAAATAATTATTTGCTGGAATTTCAACGGCATTTACGGGATATTAGCAATCCATTTGAGACGCCGATATGTGAATTAGAATATTTGTTGAGAGTGTGAGAGTTTCGAATTAACACACCTATATCAGATGGTGATTAGCACTAATCAATTCCACAATACTTCTCAAAATTAACTTAATTTCATTTCGCCTTAATTGCACTCGGTACTGATTATCCAGCGCAAATTTGAAAAATGGCGAAAGCATGCTATTATTAGTTCACTTGCTTCGATTTTACGGTGTTGTCACACTTTATCACGTTAGAAACGGAATACCAATTTGCGGTTCGATCGAAAACTGTGTGATAAATTTTAACGGCGTAAAGTTATCACCTTGATAAAAACAGAATAGGGCCCATTGTGTGGAAGTCAAGTAGTTCATCCGTAGCACAAAACCATTTTCTGTTTCTGCGGAATTCCAGTCTCAAAGGAAAATGACAGTTTTTCTTTCTAGCCAATTTCTCCTGAAGTGCAAGACATATGAAAAAATGTTTCTTATAAAAGTTGTAGAGTATTTTATTTTCTTTGCTACGGTATATTTATATTTTGCGGAAATGCAAAAAATCAATTATAATTATAAGAGAGAAGCAAAACTTCGAATTATTAGGACCTCTATTTAAAACATCTTAAAATGGTTGATATTTTAAAGTGAGATTCAAAAGTTGGACAGAATTTTCTTAGTAAATTTCACTTTTCAAAACTTTAAATAGCTTTTTTTCAAATCTGCATTTTTCATTATTGGCGTAGAAAATATCTCAAAAACCATTATTCAGAACTTGCTGCAGTTTTGCATATACAGTGAGATCATAAACTCGAAAATAGTTGGCAGCACATTTTCTGAAAATTCCTATATTAATTGAAGTAAAATATTATGGGCTGTCTGGAATTCTATAATGCAGTGCAGTGTACATTTTGTTACTTTTGACGTCTTGTGATTTTTTAAGGTTACTTGTTTTAAAAATAATTTTGAGTGTTTTTATCTGCCGATTTTGCCTATTTTAGACATTAGCAGTTATTTCTAGAACCGGTCATCACATTTTTATCTACATTTAAGGGTTTTCCATGCCAAAATTCCCATTGTTAGTGACGCCACTGAACTTCTTTTAGTTAGGTTATGTTTTAAGGGCTGGCAACTATTTTCGACTTTTTGATCACACGATATATTAAGTCTTAGCTAACGAGATAGTTTATAATAGTCACAACCATCGGTTTACAACTAAATCGACTTATAGTGGTTGTGCCGGGAACGCGCTCACCATTCGATCCAACGAGAATATTTTTATTGTCGCGGATACGGCGGCATTCGTTAAGTAATAACAAGTGATTTTAAAAAGTATAATAAAAAAAAATATTTTTTTCTACAAATTGATATTGCAAAATCATTTTTTTTTAAATTTGAATTTATTTTTCATTTTTTATTTAAATAGAAGAAAACGAGTAAATCTTGATATTTGCGTTAATCATGTTTTAGTTCAATAAAAACATCAACATAGCGTTCACAAATAACGAAAATGCAATTGTTCATCAGCTCTTAAAAACTTAAAAAATAAAATGCATTTTTAGGGTAAGTATATTTGAAACTCTCAACAAATTTTGACAAATATTTTTTTTAACTTCTTGAAAATTTGATTTACCCTAGATAAAATAATATATAACTTGAATAAAATCTTTATACAATTCTTCACTATTTGTTAAAAGAAATAACACTTTTTCGTATTATGAACTTAAGTAAATGTTTAATTGATTGACAGTTGACAGTTGTTGTAATCTGTAAAAGGTAGTGTGCTGTATTGAAGGCTGTTGCGTATAAAATAAATTAAAGAAGTAATAAGTAATGTCCAGTAGTGAAGAAAGTAGTGGTATTGTGGAAGCTGAAGTAGAAGATGAAGTTCCTGAAAAGCGCCGCAAAGGAGTACGAAATGATGAAAATTATAAGTTAAACGTCGTAAAAAAAGCTAGGTTAAGAGGTGCCAAGAATACTAATCACAAAGGACAACTGCTGCTGCTAAAGAACAAAGAGCTCCCTGCAGGTAAAACGTAATTACAACTCGTAAAACAGAAACTTTGTTTTTAGATGTCCAATGAAATGCTTTCAAAAATTTAATAATGAAAAACTTAATGTTTTCGTAAAGTTTAGCGACAGTTTTCAAAACAAAGATGAGCAAGATATTTATCTTTAGCAACTTATAGAAGTAACTGAAGTAACTCAACGCCATAAGCGCAAAGAGGGATCTAAAAACAAAGATAAGTCTTTTAAGCACCATGTACAAAAAGGCAACATCAAAATAAAAGTATGCCTAAACGCTTTCCTCAGCTTACATGCAGTTTCTGGTAAACGTGTAAAAAGATTAAAAGAGTTGCTGCAAAATAATATTACACCCCAAGACAAGCGAGGAAAATGCCTTAAGACTCATGCGATTAGAGAAGAAGATAATATTCTGATCCGACAGCATATATCTTCATTCCCCGTTAAGCAAACTCACTATTCTGGAAAAGAATATGATTATATAGATGCTAAACTTAATGTCAAAATCATGTACAACATGTTCATGGAAAAACATCCAGATAGCAAAATAAAATATAGCTATTATATAAAAATTTTCAATGAAAACTTTACATTGCATTTTGGTCGGCCACAGATACATACGTGCTGCCAGTGCGAAGAGTTAATGTTGAAAATTAGATGTCCATCACTAGGGGAAGCTGCAAAAGCAACAGCTGATCTAATAGTGCACAAACGCATTTGACTGTATGCAAAATTTGCAGCTTCCCCAAATCTTAGTGCAAGAAGTATTTTACCTAACACAACTCAGCATCAATGTATTTTGTATACATGACCTAAAGAATAAAAAATCTTATTTTTATATATACCATGAGGGAATTGCTTCTAAGGGCCCGAACGAAGTTTGTTCATTTATTTTTGATTATCTTATTAATTATGCCGATACAAACTCTAAAGAACTCCGACTTTTTTCAGACAATTGCCCGGGCCAGAATAAGAAGAACCATACATTGGTACAGTTCTGCATGGCACTGGTTCAAACTGGACGATTTCAAAAAATTCAGCAGTTTTATCCAATTCGGCGGGCATTACTTTTTACCCTGTGATAGGGATTTCGGTTTAGTAAAGAGACTCATAAACAAATGTGACCGAATATATTCGATACATGAATATACAAGAATGATAATAGAATCCAGTAAGAAAAACAACTTCACTGTAAAGGAAATATGCACACCTGATATATTAAACTGGAAGGATTGGTGGCCGAAACATTACAAGAAAACTTGCTTGTCGAATGAATCCGTTAAGAAAAATGTACCCCGAAATAAGAAAATGAGTTTTTGTATTTCGTAGTATCATCATACTGTCCACAATGCTGTAACACCTGGAGTCGTAGAAGTTTGTGATTTTGTTACTGGGTTTGTTAAACACCATTTCTCTCTAGCGTTACCAAATAAAGCAAGACATGTATCTTTGCCTAAAGAAAAGGCATACTTTGGTGACAAAATTCCAATCCTTGAAACAAAAATACAACATATGCGCCACTTACTTCAATGGATAGAAGAAGAACACAAACCATTTTACCAAGATATTATAGAAAACTGGAAAATCAAAACACGAAATCAACATTAACATATCTGTAACTCTCGTAATTTGAATTAAAGCCTAAAAAATATGTTTTTGTAGTTTTATTTTTAAAAGGACTTAAGTTAATATTTTTTAATTAGTATATCTCAGTTTAGAAGGCATTAAAAATTAGAAAGTACCAGCATCTGATAGTTATCTTCATATTATCCACTATGATACATAAGTTGCGACAAAAAAGTGAATTCACGAGTTATGCAGTTTTTTTAAATTTTCTCAAAGCTATAAAAAAATTACTTACGCCCGGTTTCTCCAACAAATCTTAAAATACGTCTCACTTAAGTATGTCATATTTTTGAGTAGTTCTTAACTTTTTGTTCTGTTGCACCAAACAAATTTATACATATCCTAGGTAAGATTTCATTACACGTGGCAACGTTGCATTGTTGCGTCAGTTTTATAGGCCGTCCTATGTCAAATTCATTTCTAACCTTCCTGTTGTAAAATTTTTTGTGGTTTAATAATGGAGAAAGTAAAAGCGAAGCGTGTTAAGGGAAAGAAGTGCGAAATTTATTAGCGTCGTTGTTATCGGTCCACAACAATAAACAAATAGAAGTAAGAAGCATTGGATTTCATCACTCAGGAACTAAATACGTGCAAAGAGAGAAAGATTCCCTAAAAAAGTGGGTTAACATGAAGCATGGAATAAGGAAGAGTGTTGCAGAAAGTAAAAAAGAACTGTTTAAGATAGGCGGAGGTACAGCTGAAGATGACAATTTTATGTTATCATTATTGAATGAGAAATCGGTGGTTGGGTTGTCGAATCATTCGGACAGTAATGTGGATTATCTGCAATTACTACAGCATCTATGTCAAATGCAAATGCACATCACATCTAATAAATGATTAGTCATTTCATGAATACTTCCAATAGCAGACTTACGTTGGTGCAAATTGCTAATTTTATAGGTTAGAATCCGAATCTTAAGATGCCATTTTTGGCGTCTTATAATATAAGACCTTCTTATGACTAAGATCTGATTTATGGTTGGTGCAACACTTTAAGAACGTCTTAATTTTAAGATAGGTTTTATCTACATAAGATTCGTTGGAGAAACCGGGCGTGATAGTCCTTGAAAATAGTTCGAAATGGGAAAAAATTTCTTTGGTCCAATAAAATTGTGATTTATTAAGTTTAAAATAACTGATATAAAATCTGTCGCGTTCAATGGTTTTTATTCAAATTAGTAATCTATGAAAAAGAAACATTCAAAATTAGATCTAAATAAATAAAAGAAAATCGCATACAGGATAGTTTGGTAATTAAACACTAGTTTTGTTTCATATATCCTTTGATAATAGTTATTTTTAACGGAACCACGTGTCAAGAAACTTAAAATATAAATATGAAACATGATACATGAAACATACCTAAACTACCCCTTATTAAATTTTTGTTTCGTGTTAACTCCTTAAAAAAGTCACTGTTCTAGCCATAACTATTTAATTGTATTTTAATAATAACCCTAATAGTTTAAAGATTTCAAAGTTAATTTAAAATCATTTTCAAGTTAGTTATTTCAATCGTAGTAATATTAATAACTTGGCATTAGCCAAGGAAGTAGTTGTTTCAATAAGTTATTTGTTCATAATCTTAATTTTGCAGAGTTACAAACAGGTTGAATATTTATATATTCTGGCTACTTTTCGCCATTTAATATAATTTAATTTTTACAACCAATAATTGTAAAAAAATATTATATAACAGGAGAAGACAATTACATTATACAAAAAAATCACGACTCGAGTTTCGATGTGTTACCGTCATTATCAAGTAGATTCTTTTAAAGAGAAGAAAATTGATTTAAATTTGAAACTTTAGTATAAATTTATGCAACTTTCTTCTCACGATCTAAATGTGATTTGGAAAGTAATTGTTTTAATCCAGTTTAATTATAGATAATCGCTTAACGGTCGCCACCATCTTCTTATAAAGGTAGATTTATCTTGAAAATACAGTGCAAAACTCAATATTATATACTCGTAAATTTGTTTGAGATCTTATGTAAACCACATAATACTTATACCTTATAGTTGTATTTCTGTGGAATCTAATGTTGCTATTGAAAACATTATTGTACCTAAAATTCATAGCAAGGAATAATAGTGTATGTGATTTGTAGTTAAATCAAGATTAGAATTTCCACAATATCCAGCATATTGTATGGTTAAAGGATTTGATTCGCTTAGCTATTTAAATGGCACAGTTTTCCTGTACTATTCCTGCGCAGACTACGTAGCGAAAATATGTTATATGGTCCTTTCAGTGTGGTTAAAGTTATTTTTGTCGGCGGTATATTTCAAGCTGAAACTAATTTGTTTACTCCGAGAAAATCAGCAAAAATTAACGGTAACACATAAGGTATTTTCGTTCCGTGCGAAATTATATGTAATGGTGAAATGGACGACTTCCGGGGGAGATTTTAAAAGAGATGGTTGGCGGTCGCTGTTGGTTTCAAGTGATCGCCTAATAGGTAGGAGGCAGCGCCGCCGCCGGCCCCCAGAAGGGACGTGAATGGTGCCGACAGCGCCGCCGCTGCTGCTGCCGCCGCGTGGTGGGAACCATGATGGGTCTGTAGATGCGATGGTTGCGAAGACAGCACCTTATTTGCCTGCTGGACTAGGAGGGCGGTGTTACAGGAATTCGGACTCATCGATGCCCATTTATTGTTGTTGGAGATTATTGCATCGTCGGAGAGTTTTCCTGGAAATAAAAATTCACTTTAAGATATGATATACAAAAGGTAATTAGACAATAACTATGTGATGGTGATTATTTCTATTATAATTAAAATATAAAGCCCTCACTTGTTGCAGAAGCGTTAAATAAGCCTAAGTAAGACTTAAGATTGCGGAGTTATCAACAGGTTGAATATTCATATATTCAATAATTAAACACTGTTATATTCCTTACTTCACTCATTTATAAATGTACATTTCGAACACGATGTGTTCACCTTCAATAGTTAACATCAGTTACTGATATTGAAAATGAACACATCGTGTTCGAAATGTACATTTATTGTTATAAATAAACGAGTGAAGTAAGGAATATAACTGTTTAATTATTCACATAACTCACAAATACATAATAATTCATATATTCAGGCTACCTTTAGTCTTTATTTTCTATGTGTCTCACCTTTTTTTAATGGAGCACCCAATATAATTTAATAGAAATTTAAAGTCCCTATGCAAAAAAGGACTTAAAATTATTTTTGAATATACTGGGAGTTCTGGTAAGAAAAAGTTTCTTTACATTTAGCGAAGATCTTACTTCATAAAAATAGCATCTAATTACT
Source organism: Ocypus olens (assembly GCA_910593695.2). Classification (NCBI taxonomy): domain Eukaryota; kingdom Metazoa; phylum Arthropoda; class Insecta; order Coleoptera; family Staphylinidae; genus Ocypus; species Ocypus olens. The sequence goes on along the minus strand of OU343054.1, from coordinate 14,153,772 downwards.
TAAACGAAAATAATCATCAAAAAATGTAACATTTATATTTTTAAAAAAACGTTTCCATAATTTTAAAATAGCAACTTATTATTTTTCTGTGTTTAAGCATTGCTTGTTTTTGCCCTAAATACCAGAATAACACAGAAACGGTTAAATTTGGCCCGATAAACATTATTTTCAGTTTAATTAGTATTAAAAACTACGAATAAAAATGCTATTGTTCTATTAGAAAAAAACATAGGTTTGTGTTGGCTCTCCGTTGTAGGGCACCCTGTATAAATAAAAATATTTTCCGATTCTAGAGTCGATAATTATCTACAACTTTTATATAATTCATATTTTTCTATTTTAAATATTTAATTGCAGAAAGTTACTTTGATGCTTCAGAGAGACACCCGGTATATTTAAAAACGCTGCCTTTGATTTCTAAAACTATATGATTCATTATCGAAGCCTTTACTTTATGATACATTTTGAACTATTAAGGAGGTTGAAGTAATTCTAAAATTATGTTTTTATTATTTCCTCTTGTGGCTGTTGCATTTAAATTTTTCTACAGTTTTAATATCGAATAAAAATTATTTAAAAATGGAAACTTTTCTGAAAATAACTAATTGTTAAAAAAACTTATTTAACCAAATTAAAACATTAACAATCATGTAACTATCCCGATTTGATTCTAAAAAAGGGATTTTTAAGATATCTCTCATATTTATGTTTTCATTCCTTCCATACAGAAAAAAAATTTCCCGACGTAGATAATTCTCAGCATCAATTATACTATTTTATTGATAAAAGGAGACGTGGATTTTAAAATAAAGAATCTCAGGATGTATATTAAAAAAAATTAACCAGTGTTATGTTGAATTAATTTGTCAAAAAATAAAATATAAAGTAAAGAATTACACAGGGTATCCGAGACCACCCGTATCAGGCTTTTTTTAACGGCCAGTCGCAGACAGTTGGGACAAAAAAAAATATTATAAAAGCCATATTGAAGAATCGAATGATGATATTGTTGTTCCCAAAACATGTTTTTATCCCTGAGAACTCTCGTGTCGTTTAAAAGGCTTTTAGAAAGCAAACAAATTTTGTAGGAAACATAATTTTGTTACTGGCATCTACTTTGAATAATATCTGATTAAAGTTATTAAATTTCAATTTTCCATGGCTTACTTATTTCAAGTTTCAATATGGCTTTTGTAAAAAAAAATTTGTCCCAACTCTCAACAATAAGCCGATTTCTCATAAAAAGCCTAATACAGGTAGTCTAGGACACCATGTATACAGTGTGGAAATTAAGTAGCGGATAAATTCGGTAAAACCGAAATTAAATATTTTTGAAAAAAAATTCTTTTTTAAAAATACACATTTTTGCATAAAAGTTAATTTTCTGTCGTCATTTGGTTTTGAGTAATGACGTCATCCATTTTGTTTTTAAATGACAACCCCCTATTTTTGTTCTTGATTTTGATAGATCTATTCATTATCGATCTGCCAGTGTAAAAATGTTGCCATCTTACATCAGAAATTTTTCGAGTAAAGGTGAGAACCCGATATTTAGAGTTTTTGCAATGTTTCAGCACTTGTAGCAATTTTCCCAAACAACAATAATCTTGACTTTCCATATAATACAATATAGTTTCAGCAAGACGGCGCACCCTCGTGGTATGTGCGTTTTTTTTGAACAATTGCTTTATGAATAGGTGGGTTGGCAGGCGAGGGCCGATGGAAGGGCCCGCTAGAAAGATGAACTGCGCAGAATTAGCCCTGAAAATATTTAAAATGTTCAAGAAGAATTTCTACGTGTTCGAACTGTAGATGGCAGAACATTTAATTTAATAATTGCATTTGCTTTCTAAAGATGTTTTTGTTTATTTTGTGTTAACAATAAAATTTACAGTTTCTCACTTTCAATTGTCATTTACTTGAAAAATTTCTTATGTAAGATGGCAACATTTTTACACTGGCAGATCGACAATGAAAAGATCTCTCAAAATCAAAAACAAAAATAGGAGGTTGTCATTTAAAAAATGATGGATGACGTCATTACTCAAAAACAAATGACGACTGAAAATCGACTTTGATGCAAAAATGTGTATTTTTATCAAAGAAAATTGACCTATTCGAGGATTTTTTCCAAAAATATTTAATTTTGGTTTTACCGAATTTATCCGCTATTTAATTTCCACACTGTATAATAATTGAATAATTCATTTTTATAATGCAAAAAGGGATGCCCGGCGCATCCACTAAATCGTGAATTTCTAGCTGTTATGCCCAATATTTTAATATTTCTATGTGGTATCTCAGTAACCACAAGAGTTATAAAAAAATCTGATGTACACTTATCCAGTCTAACTTGACTAGTTTGGGGGATATTGGGCTTTTTTCAATTATTGGGTATTTTATACATCTATTACTCCACAACTATAAGATTTACAAAAAAACAGTTCATTGGTTATTGGTGTCATTTGCTTCGCAGAATTCAGCGACAACCCATTATTTTATTCTGATTTTTCATTTTAGAGCTATGACACAGAGTAGCATTTCTTTAAATAGTACAACATATTTTAGCACTTTAAATCAGCTTAGAATAAAACACTTTAACTTTTTTATACTAATATATTTTGTTTATGTGACTATAGTTTCGACCATTCACTGGTCATTTTCAAATATAAGTACTACTAGTCACATAAACAAAATATAGTAGTATAAAAAAGTTAAAGTGTTTTATTCCAATCTACAATCAAGATGTACCACGAAGTAAATGCCGCCAACATTAAACCTTTAAATTAGCTCTACATTGCTTAAATATAGTTATAATTATTTTTAATAAAAATTGAGTTTAATTTCATCAAAAGCTAACAATTGATATCTCCTAAATTATCAAGTTTAAACTAATGTCATTGTTCTTATCTCAGGAAATGAGGTCATAACGTGTTTATAAGATTTTTTCTAACATTTGATGTAACTGTGATATTCTATAAAATCATCAAAGGACCCCTCACAAATCAAATGAAAATTGGCTTTCGGTGAAATTAACCAAATTTTGGATATGTTGTTGCTTTCGGTTGTTCCTTTCTGTGTCCAGATCAAAGCTCCGTAGGTTAGAGATCGGTAATCCCCGATTTTTGCTGATTTTATCTCTCTCCTTGCATTTTCAGGATATTTATAAGATAATATATGCTGGAGGGAAGTAACGGTCGTACTTGTTGGAGAATAGTAAAAAAAATCGAAGAAAAATCCACGTATCAGGGAATCCGACCAAATTGGGTGGTTAATAAATCATCTATTTATCATAAAACTGAGCTTTCGCCACTGTTTATTAGCTTCTTCAGGGATAACGCTACAAATAGTTTACAAAAGAAAAAAATTATAAGTTAATCATGTTTGAGGTTATAAGGTTTTGTAAACTATTTGTAGCGTTATCACTGAAGAAGCTAATAAACATTGTCGAAAGCTCGGTTTTATGATAAATAGATGATTTATTAACCACCCCTTTTGGTCGGATTCCCTGATACGAGGATTTTTCTTCGATTTTTTTTACTTTTCTCCAACAAGTACGACCGTTACTTCCCTCCAGCATAAGGGGAGAGGTAAAATCAGCAAAAATCGGGAATTACCGTTCTCTAACCTTCGGAGCTGGGTACTGCTCGTAGGGAAAATTTTCGAGCTTTGTGCCCGTGGAGACTTTTGATCTGGACACCGAAAGCCAATTTCCATTTGATTTGTGCCACCCTGTACTTTGAAGTAACTGTGATACTCTGTAAAATCATCAAATTTGTGCCACTCTGTACATCATTTTTATTGGTCTCACTTTGTATATAAATGAATTTATAGCTAATTAAGTAACGTAGCAATTTTTTTTGCTAATTTTCTGCTTCTAATTATATGCTTTGCTTCGTGCTATTAATGCGTATATTTTCATAATTTTGATGAATCTTATTTGCTTATTTTTCATTATTAAGAAGTGTTAAAGCACAAAATATATTTTAATTACTTTGTTGCACACTTTTACAGCGTTGTTAATTTAGTGCAATTTCGAATAGAGCACTTGGATCAGGAATCACAAGTGCTCGGTGAGTTCGGCGATTGCCCTTCTTAAAATGCACGCAGCGCTATGCTTTTTGAAGCGCTGACTTTTTATTTTTTTTGTTCTTATAAATCGGCGTTAATTACAAGTAACCCTTAGGTAATGAGCTAGTTTTTAAAAGTCGCAGCCATTGCTTTGCAGACAACTAAAATGAACTCATTGACGAATTCGTTTTATGGTGGTTGCGCCGGAAACTTTAATTTAAATCATGTTCAAATGTCGCGAACATAATATTTTTATGAATGTGAACACGATGACCTGCGACCTTACGGGAATATTTTATTGTCGCGAATTGGCATTTATCCCATACAATAGGAAACAATTAAGTATCTGAAGCTGATAGACCGGTGAAAGGGAGAAGATATAAATTTAAAAAAATAATAATAATTTATAAGATAATGGGTCAGTATGGAAGATCATATCGAGAGTGAACATCGAAAGTCAAATTTTGTAAATATTATATTGTAGATATTTTGTATGGCAAGTCTAACAAATGATTAAATCTATTTTTATAAATTTATCTACAATATGGCGGCATTCGTTAGGTGAAGGTTAAAATATTTAAATTTATTTTCATTTCAGGCTTACTTATAAAATTTAATCTACTAGTAACTTTTAGACAATTTATTTTGAACATCACTTTGAATATTGAAGATGATACTTTTAAATGTTTAGAAGTACTATGCTTTATTTAGAATTATTAGTTTGTGTTCAAGTTATTTTTTTTAACTATACATAAGCATAGCATATTTTTTTGAACTATACATAAACATAGCATATTTATATATATATACATAAGCATATGGTCATTCAGTCTCGACTGGTGTGTAATGTGTCTAAGTTTTGTCTATTTATATCCATAAAAATAACAATTACAATAATTTTTCTTTACGCTAATTAATTGTCTTTTAATGTAGGCAAGACCAACCAGAGTTTTTGTTTAAAAAAATGTAAATTTGTATTATATTTCAAAAACTACAGAGAATTGTAAAAGTTACGAACAAGTGAATATATTTTTAATATGTTCTATTTTAATATGCTTTATTTTAATATGTTGTTATTTTAAAATGGTTAATTTTAATGTTTTATTGTAATATGCTCTATTTTAATATGTTAATTCAATTTGTAACCCTATTTGACCTGTGTAAAGTATACGACTAAAGCACCAATAAAGTATTATTATTATTATTAGTATATTCAAGCTACTTTCCGTATTACTATTTAATGCTTCTGTAACAAGTAAGGGTTTTCAATTTTGATTAAAATTTTTGATTATTCACTGAAAAATTATCTAAAATCAGTTTTTCCTATATCTTATACCAATTGAGAAAAATTTACTTCTCAAAATGGGCACATTTTACATTTTTCAGAATATCTAGTTACCATTAACTATTTTGAAAATTTTATTCGGCTCATAAAACTGCACGAATTTGCCCATTCGATCGTTTCTGTATCTCTTGTAGCTTCCGAGTTCCCCAATTAGAATATCTAAAGAAGCTCACCCTGTATAAGGGTAAGCAATTAGTATTGAAATCCAAGAGACCAACTATATTAGGTATTTTTACACATTACTATTATTATTATTAAACTTTAGATTTTTTTTCTGATTGTATTTAGTTTTTTCAATTCCATCAAGGCATTTTCAATTTACGTAATTGTTTCCGTAAAATTTATCACTTGCACATCTCATTGATAAGTCCACACAAATGGTGGATAAAGTAAAAAATAAAATCAACGCTTTCTCGTGAATGATAAAGAAGGCTACGAACTTTTAATTTGATGGTGCTTTTACTATTATGGTTATTAATATAACGAGAATATTATGCGATTCATAAAAATCCAGGACGTTTTTACTATGTGGAATGTACGTAATTAGTCACGCTAATAGTAATTTTCTTAAGGGAGTAATGAGGAATTCCACATGATTATAATACAAAATTTTATCCAAAATCGTCTGTAATTGCATTAAATATTGAAATAATGTTTATAAAATTTTGACAAGAAATTTTGACGTACGTGGTGTCAATTTGAAATATTTCAAAAATCCTATGAAAGATCTATGCATTTTTTGAGAGAAACTTATTCTCTCACTAGGGGGTAATGAGCAACATTACATGGCTCAAATGACCACTGTAATTCGATTATTACACCCGATTTTGGATAAAAATTATTTCGTAAATCGAGTGGATGACGTAAAATTACCGGCGTTTTCACCACCAAATTAATTTATAAATAAGCTCATTGTAGTTAAGTGTAAAGTAATGGTTGCTTCCATCATAAGCAAGCTCGTTAGCTAAGGTTTAAGACGCTCGGATATAACAAAACTGGTCGAAATTTAAAGAAAATCAGACTCTAAAGTATCTTCTCATTTGGTAATATTAATATCTGTTTTGTATTAAATATTAAAACAATTAATCATATCCCTTTAATTTAAGCCCCAATAGAACAATTGATTTCCGATTTTATAATTTATTATTATTAGAACGATTTTAATATTTAAAAGATGTGAAAATAATGTAGTATATTTATATTACATTTGAACAAGTAAGGTTGTTTCTAATTTATTTACATTTAAATTTAAGTTTTATATGTGCAGCTACATAACCGTTCAACCTTGGTTTTAAAAGGATCAAGATATTTTTTTTTAATTGAGTATAAATAATACTGAATTCTTTCAGATTTTTCATTCATATTGTGTAAGTACTATAATTATTTAATAATGTAATAAAATATAATATAAAATAGTACCTGAGTATCGATTCCTTCCAAGGTAGTAATAATCTAAACAAAACGTTACATATAAATAAATTATTTTAGAATATAATGGAAATATATAGAAACATGAGGTTAGCATTTAATTTCTTATGATCTTTCATGAACTTAAATATTTCAATAGCTTATATTATGAGAAATCAACACTGGGGTATTTTACAAATCTATTAATAAATATTTGAGATACAAATTCCAACATAATAAATGTTTCACTAAGGGCCACTTGTTCGATAACACCTCAGCTAAATTTATCTAGATCTTAGTGTCAAATACTTTAAGGTTATATATCGCCATTTAAGGCGCAATGACTTTTGATAAAACGTTATTAAACAACGCGTAAAGTTTTCTACAGAGTATCCAAAAAGTAGTACACCAAAGGCCAATGGTAAAATTTATTGCGGGTTCATTGAAGAGATCAGTATCAAATAATGTAATGATATAAACGGCCATTTAAGGGGCAATAGGTTTTGGTAAAACATGATTAACAATGCCGAAAGTTTTCTACAAATAATTCTACACCCTAGGCCAATGTTAAAATTTCCTGCGCATTGCAGAGATCAGTATCAAATAATAGTAAGGTAACAAACTGCTATTTAAGGGCAATGACTTATAATAAAACATGATTAAATAACGCCGAAAGTTTTCTACAAAGCGTCCAAAAAGTACTACACCAATGGTAAAATTAACTGCGGTTTCGATTCTGTTGAATTTGTGAAAATCATACTGTTGTGTGCTCGTGAAGTGAGATAAGGCCGTTCTGTTTTACAAACTAAAACCATAGCCTTAGAGAGTGGGCACATCTCTCGTACATGGAAAAGCGCTACAAAGAAGCACACATCTATCTCATCTCGGATAGCTAAGCTACCCTTAACCCTTTAACAACCAAAAAGTGTTTTTTTTCCGGCAGAGTAACTGAGCACCGCTCATTTTTTTGGCTGGACTGCTAGCATATGTTGATCATTTTTTTGAAAAATGAAAATGATTTTTTATTATGAACTGAAATTAGCAATAATATTTAATGCAATATACAGGGTTAGTTAAAATTACCAGAACACCTAGATATTTCTTCAACCGTAAGAAATTTCAAAAAGTGTTCAAAAAAAAGTTTCTTGGATGCAAACAAACTGTGTTTTAAATATATTTTTAATATACATGGTGTTCATTTTATTATGGAAATTTGGTAACTTTTCCATTTTCAATGCATCATTTTTAAGTTATAAGCAATTAATACAGATTCTTGAACTTCAAATGAAGAATATTTTCCCACATACACATTTACAGAATTAGCGAGCAATCTAGACATGTGAAGGTAAAGTTTGCCCAAAGTGAGACAGTATTTGGAGACAACGCGACAGAACGCAACAACAAATCTCCGGAACCAATTGAGTTTGATGGTTGCTGCGCCTCGAATGCTGGGTACAACTCTATTTTAACCAAACGGATAAAAAAAAATTGAAAGAAATAACATAACAATTACATGGAATTAGTAAAGTATTTGTTCAAACTGCCATCCCTAAGCGGCTTAACAAACATTTTTTTCTACAATTTCTGTATTCTTGCTAAAATATAAACATCACTGCGGCGGCAATTTTGAAAATTCGTAGCTTTTCTCGTGTTAGAAAATTTTCTGAAAACTAAACTTTTCTAGTTAGTAAATAGATACAATAGATAGTCTGTGCGCGCTGTATCTCAAAAACTAATAAAGCAATTAATATGAAACTTTGAACATACGTCTTATTTGATAATCTGAAGAACTGAAAAGCTTTTGGTAAAATTTCGTACACCGGAAGTGGACGTTTACCTTTACTATTTTTTTGTTTTTTGCCAATATTTTCTTAAATATTAAAAATATCACAAAAACATTTAAACAAACTTTGAAGACAACAAAGAAATGAATATCTTTTGCTTAAAAACATTTTTCATAAAATCATTTTTATTCGAGAAAAAAATGTATTATTTTTTTTATTTTTTGGTTTATAATTATAAAACGATAATAGTTACAGCAAATTTAAGTTAATAATAATTGTAGAGAATGCTAAAATGAACAACTTATAAAGAATACGTTTTTTTCGCAATCCCTTTAGTTCAACGCTCGATGTACAGTCACGCTCACATACATCTAGTACAAGCAATTTAGATCTAGTTACCCAATTATCTAAAATGGTTTTTCCGCTACCGACAACGTAAATACGCATTGCATGCATGGTTACAGGTACCGTAAGTGGCTGATAACATTCGTGGTGTTTGTTGTCCTTGACGACGGAACTTAATTTTTACTTACGGACCTAGGAAAATAATAAACAGAAACGTAACGCTCCAACATATAGGCGAGCAACACATTTTCGTCTATACCTACAGAATCGGCATCCTTTTTACATAACCACTGCTTAAAAAGAGTCGTAACAGGACACATACCTTTTTAGATTTTGTCGGTAACACATTCTAACACGCAATATTCGCAGCTTCGTTTGCATCCGTGCCCGCAAAAACTGTCACTGGATTGACACAAACAAACAAAATTCGACATTGTTTTCTCCGTTGCTGGGTTGCAATAGGACGCATAGAACGCATAGATGACTATAAAAATTTGAATCCCAAAAGTTACAAGCCGTATTTTAGAATATTTTCTGATCATTTTTAAGTATTATATTTCCGGTAGCGGAAAAAAATTAATAAGCAACATGGAACGTAATGACAATTAACATTTTCGGCAGGCGACGAGCCTCGGCTCCGCCTCGGTTCGTATTCGCCTACCTCAAATGTTAATACGTCCTTACGTTCCTTGTTGCTTAAATAACTATTATTGTACAACGGACTTTTTATTAAGTACAAAATAAAAGAAATAAAGGCAACTAATATTTGATTGCTCCACCATTTGCGTCAATTACAGCCCTTAATCTCCTCGGCATCGACAATATAAGATTTCGAAAGTAGTCTGGCTGTTCTATTAAAGTTTCCCATCTTTCTTCAATTATTCCCCACAGTTCATTTACGTTGCTGAACCTCATACGTGGCATACGCTTCGCCATCTCAGCCCATACGTTTTCTATAGGGTTCATGTCTGCGCTTTTGGAAACCCACTGCAAAACTTCTACATTATTTTGTTGAAAACAGTCGCGGTAACTACGTGTGCTGTATGAATAGGGGAATAATCATGTTGAAAAATGAAATTATTTTTGGGATATACTTGTTGCACAGACGGTAAAATCACATTATCTAAAATATTAACATAGTTTATTGAATTAAACCTTCCGTCAATTTTCCAACACATTCCAGTATTATGATAACTGATGTTAATTGAAAATATCCCTTGCCAATCACTATTATTTAAATATCGTTCTTCATATCTTGTATTTGGTGGTCTATAAACGCAAATCGCCCTATTATTTGTCGATTGAAAGGTTTTTTCATCAGAAAAGATCACATTCTGCCAAAAATCTGGTTCATAATTAATATGATTTAAGGCATACAGTAATCTCGCCTGCTTCCTTTCTTCACACAATTTAATTTTTTTCGCTCCAACCCGGCATCTTAATTCGCTTTCTTTTATTCTTCGATTTGCCGTTTGCCGGGAACCCGAAAAATGCGTTTCTAGAATAGCTTTTCTCGCAGACTCGAATGGATGTACTCTCAAATATTCCACTAAATTGTTATCTTGCTCCTGCGTGGTAATACTTGCAAAGCCAGTCCCCCGTTTCCGATCCACACTTCCTTCATTTTCCTACCTTTTCTTTACGTTCAATACCGTGGATTTATTTATATGCATCACTTCTGCCACTTGCCTGATGGTGTACCCTTCTTCCAGCTTGGCTACAATGCGCATTTTTTCGATATTATTAAGTTTTCTTGCCATACTACGTATATTTTTGAAATAATTAGAAAATGCTTCCTGACGTAGTGACAAATGTCAATTTGACTGAATCAGTATGAATCTAGACACCTTGTCTACAGAGGTGGGTACAAATTACACGAATCTAATATGTTTGTACAAGATTTATGTGAGCATGACTGTACATTTAAAATATGATTTCAATTGAAAATAAACCATGAAAGCGTAAATATAAATGGCTATAATACCATCAAGTCGGAGAAAGTAACATGATGGCCACATCACCATTTTTAAAATATGATTTAAATTGAAAATAAACCACGAAAGCGTAAAAATAAATGATACCATCAAGTCGGAGAAAGTAACATAATGGCCACATCACAATTTTTTAGTTTTTTGTTGCTTTTTTAACTTCTTCATTTTTAATTTGCTCAATTTTTTCTTTCCGTTTCCCTTGTGACTGTTTATCCCGTTCTTCTGCTTCTTCTTCTAGTTCAGTTAGCTCTTTAAAATATTGTCTCGATTTTTCCATTATCTTGTCTTCATTCGGGATTGTCTATGTTTATGTTGTGTTTTTTTTTTGTTTTAGTTGTTTTAGTGTTCCGTAGAATAGTTTTTGGTTATGCCCAAAGTTCTTTCATGATTTTTGGTTTGCTTCTTTAATTACTGTCTTTGTTTTGTTTCTCTTTTCTTTGTATTTTTCATAATCTTCTATTTTTCTAGTTTGCAGATATTTTTTCCATTTCTCTTTTTTGTCTCTCGTCTCTTTTTTGACTTCCTCTGTCCACCAGTTTGACTTTTTCATTTCTCTGTTTCCCATTTTTGTTGTTCCGCAGCTCTCCTTTGCCGCTTTTAGTATTTTTCTTTTGAATGTTGACAATCTTCCTTCAATATTTGTCTTTATTTCGCTCTCTCTGAATTTATTTTGTTATCTCTTGTCTTTGCTTTTCTCTTAATTTGTAGACTTTTATCCTCCTTTTATCCGGTTTTTGTATTTCCTTCCATGTCATGTCCATTTTTAGAAGGCGGTGGTCACTTCCTGTATCAGCTTGCCTTAGAACTCTTACATTCGTTATTTTGTCACAGCTGTTTCTACTAATTAGGTGGTAGTCTATTATTGATCTTTCATTTCTGTTTGGCTGTTTCGTTATATACTTGTGTATATTTTTGTGTTTGAATTTTGTGTTTGTTATTTTCGATGCATAATTCGATTATTCTTTCTCCATTGTTGTTTTTAATTTGCCCTCTTGCCCCTGTTATCTCTTTTATTCCGTTATTTTGGCAACCTACTCTTGGGTGGTTGATGCAGTTCAATACTTAGATTTCACTAGCCGCCGCTGAGTAAATAAAAACTGTCTCGAGTCACAGTGAAGCTCTTCTTGTCTTACTTATAATATTACATATTTCAAAGAGTAATTATACATTTATATTTTAACCCTTTTATAATATCCATCACGATCAACTTCAAGTAGCGTGAAATTTTTATTAATAAAAAAAGTTGGCCACGAGCCAAAATACGTACGTCTTTTCCTAAAATTATTGACAAGTGTCAAGCTGACGTATATTGATATTTTCAATTTAAGGAATTAAGAAAATACATACGGCTTTTTGTTCATGACCTGCTTTGACACATTTTTTTATTCGATCTCGCTATATTAATACTGTACATTTTCTATTTATTCGGAATTTAAGTTTGAAAGTTTTGCCTTCCCCCCTGCAAAAATTCCTGCGGACGCCCATGCATGCTATAGCTCCAGATTATATTTCCCATTTCATCTTCAGATCGCAGTGGATATTGTGATTTGACACCTATATAGCAGGACATTTTGGACACCCTGTAAAACAAACTTAAAGCTCAGCTTTATTTAAGCTTCTATTCAACGATAAACCCTTAGTACATGACGATATTTTTTTAAGCATATAAAAGTATATACCGGGTGACACAGGGAATTGTAAAAGCCCCATAACTTGTTTGCTATTTGAGATATCGACTTCTAGTTTTCTTGAACTGGTACCCACACTTATTCCACATATTTTAACATATGTATGTTTTTATACAGGGTGTCCCAATATACATAACAGAACAAAGTTATGTTATTTTTAATGGAACACCCTATATTTTATACTTTATTTTTAACCCTCTTGAGAAGCTGATAAAAATAGTATAAGATACTAAGGGTCTATTATGGACGGTTGGTTAGTTATGGACAAATTTGTGGCAAAAACATAAACATTCCAGAAGCGTTCCTAGCAAAGATAGCATCATTATTTATACACTAGAAAATTTCTCACATCATAAAGAATAATACAATCGGCTTTGGTTCTCTTTTATTCATAGTGATATACAGGGTGTCAACATACGCAAAACAATGGATAACTATTTTTTTCAAATGGAACACCCTATATAAGTTGCCACCAATACATGGCATTTTTGATAAGCTTTCTAATGATATACAGTTTGTATAATAAAATATTAAGGATTCTTGAGATTTCAATAAAAACATATCTATTTTGCCACCTTCCGCTGATATTTGGATTTTCAGCCAAAACTAAGCATTTTCAGGAAAAATTATAAGAGACCAAAGTTGTAGAGCGAAAAATTTTCGATCGATGAATGTCTTTTAATTTTTAAGTAATGCGTGCATTTCCCGCCAGAGCGCGCAAAATCGTGACCCTATATGCATTTTAGCGTTTTCTATTTAAATTTTTTATTAATAAATTGCACTACTTTATTTTCCGCACCCTCTACCGAAAAAACGGGAAATTATAGAGAAATTAAAACAGCCCATATCGATTGAAAATGTACCGCTCTACAACTCTTAATAGACGTATTTTTTGCCAAAAATGTATAGTTTTCCCTAAAAATGTAAATTGAAAATGTATGTATCAATTTTTGCGTTTTCAATGGTTTTTTGTATTTTTACATTTTTTAATTGCTTCTTTTAAGAGTTGTAGAGCGGGATATTTTCAATCGATGTAGGTCATTTGAATAATTCTATAATTACCCGTTTTTCTGGTAGAGGACGTGGAAAATAAAGTATAGTGCAATTAATTAACAAAAAATGAGATAAACGCTAAAATGCATATACGGTCACGATTTTGGGCATTCTGGCGGGCAATGCACGCATTATTGGAAAAGTCGAAAGGCCTATGTCGATCGAAAATTTTCCGCTCTACAACTTTGGTCTCTTATTATTTTTTCATAAAATGCATCGTTTTGGCTGAAAATCCAAAAATGAGCAGGAGGTGACAAAAGAAAAATGTTTTTATGGATAAATCTCAAGAACCCTTAATATTTCATTATACACATTTTACGTCATTGGAAAGCTTATTAAAAATTCCATGCATTAGTGGCAAGATATATAGGGTGTTCCATTTGAAAAAAAAATAGTTATCCAATATTTTGCGTATGTTGACACCCTGTATAGCAGTATGAACAAAAAAGAACCAAAGCCGATTTTTATTATTCTTCATGATGTGAAAAATTCTCTAGTGAATAAAAAATGACGCTAGCTTTGCTAGGAGCGCTTCTGCAATTTTTTCATGTGTCCTTGTTTTTGCCACAAATTTGCCCATAACTAACCAATCGTCCATAATAGACCCATACTATCTTATACTATTTTATCAGCTTCTCAAGAGGGTTGAAAATAAAGTATAAAATATAGGTTGTTCCATTAAAAAAACATAACTTTGTTCTATTATGTATATTGGGACACCCTGTACAAAAACATACATATTTTTAAAATATGTAGAATAAGTGTGGGTACCAGTTCAAGAAAACTAGAAGTCGATATCTCAAATAGCAAATAAGTTATGGGGCTTTTACAGATCCCTGGGTCACCCGGTATGTTAATACAATTGAAAATGGAAATCCTGATTTATTTCAGATGTATTAAATTTGTTTTGTAGTTAATTATTTTGAATCATGCATATTGTCCTGGCTACTTACTTTACTATTGTAACGTGGCCTAATGTAATACGAAACTATACGTTTATTTTTTTATGAATGTCTTAAAAAAAGTAACAAATCACGTAATGAAAATTTTGACACTAAATTCACTATTAAATAAACATAAAACTAAAATAATACTGGTTTTTAAAAACTTTTTCAAAAATAAAATACAAATAACTATTTAATGATTAATTTGAATTGAATGAACATGTCATGTGTATAAATGCCAACAACTGATCTAAAATATAATACAAAATCTATCATTGGAGTTTCCAAAATTGTCGCTCTGTGCGTAATCTTCAGCAATTAAATCATAAGTAAATTTCAGGAAGACCCTAAGTAAATATATCTTTGACAAATTCTTGCTATAAACTATACAGTTTGCTGTTATTATTACATGAATATGTTTAACACAACCTAAGACTGGTTAAGTAATTATATGATTTTAGTAAATTGCAGGGCTTTTTGCATTAAAGTTGAAATTAAATTGAAATTAAATGGTTTTTGAAAATATAAATAAAATTGTTTAATATGTGCCCAGCAATAGTGGCAATTGTTATGGAATTGGTCAAATATCAGTATCAGTCACTAAAACTTTTCTTGTATTATCGTAAATTTCATTAATTGAATAGAGTTATTACAAAACTATAAAATATGTTAGGTATCGCATCGTATCAATCGAATGAGTACATTTAGGGGAGAGAAAGATGTTCCGAGGGAATATTTTTATTGCGAAAATATATAGACGTGTTTACTATATTGAAGCGGGTTTTATGTGCGGGGCGGGGCGGCAGAGGAGCGTCCGGGAATTTTTTCGGATAATATATCAAAAGTGTGTGCATATATACATCTCCGAATCGAAGCAGACAATATTATTTTTATATTCCGGATATAAATCTAGCGAGCAGCTGGCGAGCATCAAAACATTTCATATGTGTTATTCATTTCCAATAAACCGGGAGGGCTGAGCTCCTCCTCTGCAGGACAGAAACGCCACGCCACTCTGACATTTAATCTAGAAAATTGCCCGCTACCGCTCATTTATTTCCATTACTGTCAACTCTTTAGTTGGAGAGTTGGAGGAGTCTGCAGAAGCGAGCAATCTGATGTCATATTACTTCATGGGGACTTTTAGTCGCGTTCAAGCTAGGTGTTCCTTTTCGGTGAAGGAATTTTACATTTTTTTTTTGCCATTTTACTTTCGCGAACAAACAAGGGAGACGGCGCCGGAAGTGGGAAGTGTGGAGGGACGCAGAGAATGTATAAGGTGATTACCGTTTCCGTTCATAGGCTTGACGTCGCCGTTTGATGATTGGTGTGAGGAGGCGCTCGTGTTGGAATTAGGGGTTGTCGATATGCCTGAATGGGGAGAGCCCGGCTTCACGTCCTTACTCCCCAAATTAGTCTTCGTGCTGCCGTTGTTCTCGGCCTTAATGTTCGGCTGGGGATTCGATCCTTCGCTCGAATTATTCGAGGCCTTCTGCTGGGCGAGCCTCTCCTGCTTCCTGAACTTGGCCCTCCTGTTCTGGAACCAGACCTGTAAAAACGCGCCAATTAGTCATACTTTGTGATTGTGTATTGGTGATAATTGCAGCAATGTTCATTATGAATTGGTTGTCGCATTATAATTTTGTTCATCTAATCATATTAAAGAATTTTTATATTTCAGATACGTAAGTTGTTCAGTCTTCAAAACTCTTTCTTCGCGGATTACTGATCGATGAGACGTTAACATTTGACTTTTTCCGTGAGTAGTATTTATAAATAATATGACAATTAATGGGACGGTTCATTATTCTCTCAAAAAATATTTGACGTTGACATTTGGCATCTATTTTGTATACAGAATATCACAATTACTTCTTTAATATGACTAGAAAGATTATAGTGTTAAACTGGTGAAAAATGGCCATTTCCACTCGTTTTCGATTCGTGTCGAAAATTTTATCCTAATGGAAATGGCTAACTTTCTCACTTGTTGGAAAATATACTATTTCGTTTCATATGTACCATATGATATGGCAAAATGTACGTGTGATATAGGCATTTAACACATTACTTCATATTTTACTCCGTCGAGTACAACAATCATAGGCTTTAGTGACACTTAGTGGCAATTTTATTTATTTTAGATACCCTATCTGTGATACAGAATCTTCTTTATTACTGACGGAACAATATTTAGCAGTGATATTCTGTTCAGTTTTTCTAAATTGATTTGTAACAGATATCTGTAAATTTGAAATTCTTCGAAAAAAAATAGTATAACATGGGATGTAATTAAGATTACATTTCTATTAAATCAATTTTAATAACAGATAGACTAAAGCAAAATCTTCTACACATAGCTGTTTCCATTCCCTATTTACCTACCTTGAGCCGTTTCTAAAGTAGCTTTCCAGAAGGAAAACTTTATAGTCAGTATTAAACATTATGTAAAACTGATTCTATCAAAACTGAGATTTACTTATCACTGCCAACATAAGCTTATTGAAATAATAATTTCATAGCCTTCCAGAGGACAACAGAATTCGACCATCCACGTAAAAATAGTTTTCTTAAATAAATTCCTAAGAGCAAACATTTTGAAACTAAATTCATGACTGAAGCCACTAAAATTAATCATAAAGCTATCACAAATTAAAATAACTACTTCACGCAGACCAACCGTTAACAACAGCAGCTCTGATTCAAATACGCTTAAGACTGGTATTTTTCAATCAAGCATTTTCTTAAAAAAAAATTAAAAATAGTAGAAATAGTGTAAAAAATCTGAAATAATTCCATACAACTCCTAGAACATTATATTTTTAGAACATAATCAAGTCTTTAAGATCCAATAATTTTTGAATGGATTATAACAGTTCGTAGTTAAACGTGCATTTATTTTTCAATCGAGCATTTTCTAAAAAAAAATTAAAAATAGTAGAAATAGTGTGAAAATTCGGAAATAATTCCATACAACTTCTAACTCATTATATTTTTAGAATATAATCAACTCTTTAAGATCCAATAATTTTTGAATATATTATAACACTGCATTTATTTTTCAATCGAGCATTTTATAAAAAAAAAATTAAAAATAGTAGAAATAGTGTGAAAATTCTGAAATAATTCCATACAACTCCCAAATCATTATATTTTCAGAATATAATCAACTCTTTAAGATCCAATAATTTTTTAATGGATTTTAACAGTTCGTAATTAAACGGGCATTTATTTTTCAATCGAGAATTTTCTAAAAAAAAATTAAAAATAGTAGAAATAGTGTCAAAATTCTGAAATAATTCCATACAACTCCTAAATCAATATATTTTTAGAATATAATCCATTTTTTAAGATCCAATAATTTTTTAATGGATTATAGCAGTTCGTTGTTAAACGTGCATTTATTTAGCAATCGAGCATTTTCTAAAAAAAAATTAAAAATAGTAGAAATAGTGTAAAAAATCTGAAATAATTCTATACAACTCCTAAATCATTATATTTTTAGAACATAATCAACTCTTTAAGATCCAATAATTTTTTAATGGATTATAACAGTTCGTTGTTAAACGTGCATTTATTTTTCAATCGAGCATTTTCTAAAAAAAAAATTAAAATAGTAGAAATAGTGTGAAAATTCTGAAATAATTCCATACAACTCCTAAAACATTATATTTTTAGAATACAATCAACTCTTTAAGATCCAATAATTTTTTAATGGATTATAACAGTTCGTAGTTAAACGTGCATTTATTTTTCAATCGAGCATTTTCTAAAAAAAAATTAAAAATAGTATAAATAGTGTGAAAATTCTGAAATAATTCTATACAACTCCTAAATCATTATATTTTTAGAATATAATCAACTCTTTAAGATCCAATATTTTTTTAATGGATGGAGCATTTTCTAAAAAAAAAAAAAAATATTAGAAATAGTGTGAAAATTCTGAAATAATTCCATACAACTCCTAAAACATTATATTTTTAGAATACAATCAAATCTTTAAGATCCAATAATTTTTAATGGATTAAACAGTTCGTAGTTAAACGTGCATTTATATTTCAATCGAGCATTTTCTAAAAAAAAATGAAAAATAGTAGAAATAGTGTAAAAAAGCTGAAATAATTCCATACAACTCCTAAATCATTAAATTTTTAGAACATAATCAACTCTTTAAGATCCAATAATTTTTGAATAGATTATAACAGTTCGTAGTTAAAAGTGCATTTACTTTTCAATCCAGCATTTTCTAAAAAAAAATTAAAAATAGTAGAAATAGTGTGAAAATTCGGAAATAATTCCATACAACTCCTAAATCATTATATTTTTAGAACATAATCAACTCTTTAAGATCCAATAATTTTTGAATGGAATATAACAGTTCGTAGTTAAACGTGCATTTATTTTTCAATCGAGCATTTTCTAAAAAAAAAATTAAAAATAGTAGAAATAGTGTGAAAATTCTGAAATAATTCCATACAACTCCTAAAACATTATATTTTTAGAACATAATCAACTCTTTAAAATCCAATAATTTTTTAATGGATTATAACAGTTCGTAGTTAAACGTGCATTTATTTTTCAATCGAGCATTTTCTGAAAAAAAAAATTAATAATAGTAGAAATAGTGTAAAAAATCTGAAATAATTCCATACAACTCCTAAATCATTAAATTTTTAGAACATAATCAACTCTTTAAGATCCAATAATTTTTGAATAGATTTTAACAGTTCGTAGTTAAACGTGCATTTATTTTTCAATCGAGCATTTTCTAAAAAAAAATTAAAAGTAGTAGAAATAGTGTGAAAATTCTGAAATAATTCCATACAACTCCTAAAACATTATATTTTTAGAACATAATCAACTCTTTAAGATCCAATAATTTTTGAATTTATTATAACAGTTCGTAGTTAAAAGTGCATTTATTTTTCAATCGAGCATTTTCTAAAGAAAAATTAAAAATAGTAGAAATAGTGTGAAAATTCGGAAATAATTCCACACAACTCCTGAATCATTATATTTTTAGAATATAATCAACTCTTTAAGATCCAATAATTTTTGAATGGATTATAACAGTTCGTAGTTAAACGTGCATTTATTTTTCAATCGAGCATTTTCTAAAAAAAAAATTAAAAATAGTAGAAATAGTGTAAAAAATCTGAAATAATTCCATACAACTACTAAATCATTAAATTTTTAGAACATAATGAACTCTTTAAGATCCAATAATTTTTGAATGGATTATAACAGTTCGTAGTTAAACGTGCATTTATTTTTCAATCGAGCATTTTCTAAAAAAAAAACAATATATTTTTAGAATATAATTAACTCTTTAAGATCCAATAATTTTTGAATGGATTATAACAGTTCGGAGTTAAACGTGCATTTATTTTTCAATCGAGCATTTTCTAAAAAAAAAATTCAAAGTAGTAGAAATAGTGTGAAAATTCTGAAATAATTCCATACAACTCCTAAAACATTATATTTTTTGAACATAATCAACTCTTTAAGATCCAATAATTTTTGAATTTATTATAACAGTTCGTAGTTAAAAGTGCATTTATTTTTCAATCGAGCATTTTCTAAAGAAAAATTAAAAATAGTAGAAATAGTGTGAAAATTCGGAAATAATTCTATACAACTCCTAAATCATTATATTTTTAGAACATAATCAACTCTTTAAGATCCAATAATTTTTGAATTTATTATAACAGTTCGTAGTTAAAAGTGCATTTATTTTTCAATCGAGCATTTTCTAAAGAAAAATTAAAAATAGTAGAAATAGTGTGAAAATTCTGAAATAATTCCATACAACTCCTAAATCATTATATTTTTAGAACATAATCAACTCTTTAAGATCCAATAATTTTTTAATGGATTATAGCAGTTCGTAGTTTCAGACACATTTAAGGTGTGCTTTAAATTAGTAATAGCCTTTATGGTAAATTTCATAGATTCATCCTAAATCCGATTGGACAAACGTCGTTGCTCTAGGGCAGTGCTTCTCAACAGTTTGGGCCAAACGCCCACTTTGTCAGATCCTCTTCTTAATTTGCCCGCTTAAAATTTTAATAGCATAAAATAAAGTTTAAAGTTTCTTGATTGTTACTTGTGTGTTTAAATTTAGCGAATTTAGTATGGTTTAAGAAATATTAAAGTCGAAATCTGAAATTTTTGGTTTTATAGAATTGCTAATATTAAAATAGTTTTTGATGATTATTATTAATTATTTGTTAAAATATAAAGAATTTATTTTATTTTAAAAAGTATAATGAAATATTAATGGATTAACGAAAACTGTCAAAATCCTCCAAGTCCAAGGCAACAAATTCGCGATTTCAATTTTTTTTTAAATTGCTGAGGTGTTAAAAGCATTTCTTGATAATGATCATTTATATGTTAAAAATATAAAAAAATATCCATGACAGTAACAAAAATTGAAAAATTCTGAAATTTTTCAAGATTAATATCAACAAAATCGCGTTTTTGATTTTGGAAAATTGTTTAACTTCCGAACATCTTACTTGATTTCGATGATTTAAATTCCAAAACGTAGCAAATTTAGTGTGTTTTAAAAAAATATAAAGAAATATACATATAGTTCAGACAGTTGCCAAAATATGTTATTTTCCAAGTTCAAAGTCAACAAAATCGCGTTTATGATTTTGAAAAATTGCTTAAGTTCCGAACGCACTGCTTGATTTTGATGATTTCAATTCCAAAATGTACTGGATTTAGTGTGTTTAGAAAAAAATATAAAGAAATATAAAGTTGCCAAAACCTGTTGTTTTCCAAGTACAAAGACAACAAAATCGCTTTTTACTTTCTCCGTTACGAAGTACGAGAAAGTGTTGTGATCGTGATTGTTTTATCAAAAAAAAATTTTACGGAAATATCTGTTTTGGACTTCCTAGATGCCATTTCAACAATTTCAGGAAAAAAATATTTTTTGTCTGTGTGTATGTGTGTGTGTGTGTGTGGGTCTGTCTGTGCGCGCTGTATCTCAAAAACTAATAGAGCAATTGATATGAAACTTTGAACATACGTCTTACTTGATAATCCGAAGAACTGAAAAGCTTTTGGTACAATTTCGTACACCGGAAGTGGGTGTTTACCTAAACTGTATTTTTGTTTTTTTCCAATCTTTTCTTAAATATAAAAATATCACAAAAACATTTATACAAATATTGAAAACAACAAAGAAATGAGCTTATTTTGTTTGAAAACATTTTTCATAAAATCATTGTTATTCGAGAAAAAAAAAATGTTTTTTTTTTAATTTTTGGTTTATAATTATGAAACGATAATAGTTACAGCAAATTTGTTAATAATAATTGTAGATAATGCCAAAGTGAACAACCTATAAAGAATAAGTTTTTTTTCGATATCTCTTTAGTTTTTGAGTAACCTGATTTTTTTAATTTGAAGTAAATTTTTTTCATAATTTTGACGTTTTAAACGTCAGTTTTATCCGAGTTTACAAAACGTTCGATGTACATTTAAAATACGATTTAAATTAAAAATAAACCATGAACGCGTAAATATAAATTATACTATCAAGTCGGAGAAAGTAACATGATGGCCACATCACCATTTTTTCTCTACATAAAAGTCTGTCTGTGCGCGCTGTATCTCAAAAACAGAAAAAAATACATAAATGAAACCATGAAACTTTGAACATAAGTGTTAATTGAGAATTTGAAGAACTAAAAAGCTTTTGATAAAATTTCCTAATTCTTAACGGATTTTTGTTCTTTTAGCCTTTTTGGTACTTCAGAACTTTTTTAAGGGCATTTTTAAAAGACCTTTCTTCGAGGATTCTTTTTCAGGACTTAAAAAAAATTCAAGACTTATTTTTAGGACTTTTTCTTTCGGGACCTTTATTTTCAGAATTTTTTTTCAAAAACGGGATTTTTTTTCGGACTTTTCGTTGAGGACTTTCTCCGGTTTTTTATTTAGAAAAATATTTTCAGAATTTTCTTCATGACATATTTTAGAATTTTTTTTGGACCTTTCTAAGGACTTTTTCAGATATTTTTAGCTGTTTGTTCAACACTATTTTTAAAACTTTTTATTCGAGGAATTTTGTTAAGGACTTATTTAAGGCCTATTTGCAGGAAATTTTTTCAAGACTCTTTGGAATCTCTTGTTTTGGACAATTTCTTTAGATCTTTTCAAGGACCATTTTAAGTACTTTTCACATACTTTTTTCAGAAATTTTTTTGTTTATTTTTTAAACATGTTATTTTCAGGGCAAATTTTCAAGACTGTTTTTACATGACAATTTTTTTTTTGATATTTGGGGTTCTTTTTCGGAATTTTCTTAGAATTTTAGAATTTCTACTTTCCATGACCTATTTTGGACCTTTTTCAGATGTTTTTAACATTGTTTTTTCAAGACAATTTTAAACCTTTTTATTTCAGGACTTATTTTAGGCCTTTTGCAGGACTTTTTTTCAAGACCGGGATTTCTTTTTCAGGGAAATTTCTTCAGATCTTTTTAAGGACCATTTAAAGAATTTTTTACAATGCTTTTTTTATCAATTTTTTTGTTTATTTTTTAAACAGGACTATTTTTACAGGACAATTTTTTTATATTTCGGGATTTTTTTCAGAAATTTTCTTTCAGAATTTTCTTCATGACATTTTTTAGAATTCTCCGTTTCATGACTTTTTTAAAGACTTTTTTAGATATTTTTTGGCATTTTTTTTAAGACTATTTTCAAAACTTTTTTTTTCAGGAATTTTGTTAAGAACTTATTTTAAGCCATTTTGCAGGATTTTCTTCAAGACACTTTGAGATTTCTTATTCAGGATAATTTCTTCAGACCTTTTCAAGGACTTTTTACTATGCTTTTTTTTTCAGAATTTTTTTGGTTTACTTTTTAAACATTTTCAAGGCAATTTTTTACGACATTTCATCAGGACTCTTTTTCACAACTTTTTAACAGGACTCTTTTTTCAAAACTTTATTCTCAAAACTGTTTCTGCAGGACTTTTTTTCAGGACCTTTTTTTGACAGAACTCTCTTTTCAGGACTTTATTTCTGGTCATTTTGAAGGAATTGTTTTTCAAGACATTTTCTTGCCAGGACTCTTTTTCAGGACTTTTTATCAGGACTTTTTTATCGGCACTTTTTTCAAGACTTTCGTGTTCAGGACTTTCGTTAGGGTTTTTAGGACTTTTTAATTAGCACTATTTTTATAAATCTTTTTTAAGACTCTCTTGTTCAGAACTTTTATTAGATTTTCTTATGACTATTTATTAAGGACTATTTTTAGAAGTCTTTTTCAAGACTTTCTTGTTCAGGACTTTTATTAGATTTTTTTTGGGACTTTTTAATTAGGACTATTTTAAGAAATTTTTTTCAGGACTATTTTTTAGCTTTTTCAACTAACGGTGAAGATCATTAGAATTTGAAACATAATTTGTCATTTTTACCTTTCATAATTTTGTCGTTTTAAACGCCATTACCACTCGATCATGTGAAACGTTCGATTTACAATATGATTCAAATTGAAAATAATGAATGAATCTATAAATATAAATAACTATGATTCTATCAAATCGGAGAAAGTAACATGATGCCCACATCACCATTTTTATTTCATTTTAGAGTAGCTTTTCACCCCCCAAAACTAATGATGTATCCTACTTGTCACTAAATTGTTTGCTGTAGGAGTTATTTGATGATTTTTTAAAACTATAATCACCATAGTGAAGAATGTTGATTATTGTAACATTTTCTGGGCCAAGGTCCAGAGTCAATTATCGGTAGTAATATACCTAGATCGAGGTTAATTATCAAAAAAATAGTTTTTTGAGTACCTTGTTACCTAGTAATTTAACGAGACAATAACATTTGTTGTCTGGTTATTAACCGAGAGCTTCAGCTCGAGGTTAATAACCAGTTGACAACAAATGTTATGTCGAGATGAATTACTAAAAGGTAAAAGGTACGAAAAAAATGTGTTTTTGATAATTCATCCAAGCTCGCGGTATATTTGGGTAGATAATTTATCGAATGAAATAATAATAAGGATCAGGAAAAATTATGGTTTATTACAAGCTGAATAGTTTGGTTTGCTACAAGAGTAATTGTAAAAATTAAAACTTAATGACAGTGACGTAACGTAATGAACATCATGTTTTTATAACCTTAAAAGCTACTCACCTAATTACCGTTTTTCTGTTATCGATTATGACAATGTAAAACATTGTTGTAATGTCAAGCTACCCCATTAATTATCGATTTTCTGTTATCGGATCTATTATTATGTGGTAAATTATCAAGATTATTGTTGCAAAATGAAATAAATAACTACCATCAAATCGAAGAAAGTAGCATGGTAGCTACATCACCATTTTTCTTTTATTCCAGATAAATATTAACCCATCGCTTTACGTACAACTAAAATAAGTACATTTATGAATTGATATAATGGCGGATGTGCCGAGAGCTTAAAATTTATATTATACGCTCGCTGCAAGAGCTTTCGATCTTACGAGAATATTTTTTTTGTTGTGAAAATGGCAACATTCGTTAGGTAAGGGTTAAAAAGTCCTTTGACTAAGGCAATTCTGCCAATAAAAACAACAGAATTAATTACGCTGATTGCTATGGATGTGCGGATGCTGTACCACAGCAGTTGTTTTGAAGAGACCTGTCCTATCGTAACGGAAATGCATTTTCAGATTGACAGCTCAATTGTCAGTTAAACCGTACCGTTTTTTCCCGTTCTGGATGTATATTACAAAAATACTTGGGCTAAGGCAATTCTATCGAATAAAACCAGCAGAATTGATTACGCTGATTGCAACGGATGTGCGGATGCGGATGCGGTGCTGCGTTTAACATAAATAAAAGCGTTGGCAGCGCTAAATTCTACGCGGGGGCAATTTTAATCTGTCCGCGTACGCGCGTAATTACAAACCAACCCCAGTGTATTCACAGCGTTCGTATGTATCATGGCGGCCGTTTATGTGTTCTTTAAATATTATTATTCGCAACGGGTGATTGTTGTTTGCGAAACGATATAACAAATCATGCACACGCTGATTCGATTAAGTGTTTCAGTATGCAATCATTGATTTGACGGCCTGATTCCACGGCTACTAAATAGGACATGGCGGACTTTTTGATTACTGATTAGGCGTTTCATGTCCGCCCGTTTTTACGGTTCGCTAGAGATGGTGACGCGTCCCCAAAAACCACCCTACCGCGTCGCCCGGCCCCCACCCCCGTAAAAAGCTTGTTAAGCGTAGGCCTCGCTAAATTCAATCAAACTTGTAAACAGTGAGATGCGCCCCGAATACCGATGACTCTTAATTGTCTCTCAATAAAGGCAGCGGTCGCGGGAAATCACTGAGGAATCAGGACAGACCATTGCAAGACGATCCTCAGCAAACAGCAATCAGCCTTCTCCTCGCCTCGCTACACTATGCTAATGCTCTGCTCGTCCGCAACCATCTTATTAATCAAACATTACTTTTTCACTTCTCTCTCCTCTCTGTTTCCCATTGATGTAATCGATTTCACGTGCCGATAGACAGCCTAATTTTTATAAGTAATCGCTCGAACAATATTTATACCCAAAACGGAGCCAAGGTAAATACGCGAAATTTATCTTTCCGTTAAGGGCCTCTTTAATAATGAAAATATTTCCAAGACCTAGTTTCCTCGTGAATTACTAATTTTAGATTCCGCTTTCACGATCCTGTCCAATCTTTACGTACAGTTTGCAAACTAATTTTAGCATATTTATACATATCATTGTAATATTCATTGAGCTTAATTAGGCATTGACCACATAACTACTAAAAATATGTCGAAATAATAGCTAACTAAACTGGCCACATATCCAACTAAAGTCCTACCGGCACGCATTCGATATCATAGCTAATAGGCCTCCGCAATTTATAATGTATGTAAGGACTGGATGCACCTAAGCCATGCCACCACAACCCATTTACTGACTTACAACCACATAAATACACTACTGATTAATTGAACAATTTTGTGGCCGATAACCACATGGCCTAATTGTTATAATCACTTCCATTACTAGTGGTGTTTGTTAGGCTTTTTGTCTAACTAGCCATCGATCATGCGATCGTTTTTAACGAAGTATCGCAGATAATTCTTTTGTTTTACAGTAATGACTCAAACAATACATCCAATTTTGATATTTAACCTAAAGATAGATCTGCTTTAACTTGTAATAAAGAAACAATTACAATCTATTTTGTTGCCATCGTCTGAAAATATTGAGGAATTATTTGTTTTAGTGAATTATAGTTTAGTAGTTGGTGTATCATATATTCCACCATCGTCACGGATTATTAAATATCAAGAACACTGCAATACAGTTGAATCTTTATATGAACGATATCCTGAAGCAATTATTTTAATTTGTGGTGATTATAATTTACCTAGAGCGTCTTGGTCGAGTAACCATGTTAATGTACTGAATAGCACTAACAATTAACATTTTTTGCTGAAATAAGCATCCAATTAAATCGCTTAATTCTCAGTCAGGTGTGCAAAAATAACTAATCAACATAAACTAACACTGAAATCACCTTATGGGAGCTTATCCCTGCGATATTATGACATTGCTAAGCAAAATAAACATTTCAACATAATATTCAATATGGTTGGTGACACAGGCCTGCGATGTATTTTTTGTCGAAAGCTTTATATATTTTTTTCTACGACCGATATAAAAAGCAGGCGTTTGCGCTTGCGTTTGTCAACGCAAAGTAGACGTTTCCCGAGGAGCGAGCGACAAAGTACTTTGCCGCGCGTTGCCTATAGCAACGCGCGGCAAAGTATTCACAACTATCTAAACATCACTTTGCACAATTTTTATTGACCCGTTACCATGGATACGACATTCTATGGCTGACCACGGTACAGTCTGTATGTATTATTGCTTTTTATATTTAATTATATTTATGTTTCTTTTTCAAAGCGGTCGTAGAAAAAATTTTATGTATAGTGCGAGCGCAAAGCTCATTGCCGCTTTCGAGAGGAATCTTCCTCTCTCAAGCGGCAATGTGTCACTTTGCGCTCTTACCATACAAATAACTATTTTAATTACTTGTTGTATGCTGATTTTAAAAGTAAGTTGCATTTACGGTTATCACGTCTATATAACCTATTATAACCTAATAAGCAGGGCAGTTCTACGCAAGCTACCGTATGGGTAACACTGTTTATCTTACTTTGCTCTGTTCTGTGCTATATCCTTCACAATGTCATCTAGAGGTTGTAAAAATAAACCAAACTGCTTTTGTTACATCTGTGGAACGTTCGTTGTAACAAAACAAAGAAAAAACATAACAGAATTCGTTAAATCAGTGTATTTTGCGTACTTCAAAATAAAACTTGGCGATCAAGACAAATCGAGGACTCCCATATTATGTGTAATTCCTGTGTTGAACAGCTAACACTATGGGATAAAGGGAAGCTATAATCCTTACGTTTTGATATACCCATGATTTGGCGAGAACCCAAGGACCATGGAAACGACTGCTACTTTTGTTCCTGTAATGTGCAAGGATATAACACCAAAAATCAAAAAGATATCCTATATCCGAATCTTCCATCTGCTATAAGACCAGTTCCCCACGGTCTGGACGTACCAGTTCCTATTCCACCTAGTACGCCCAAAACCATCTGAAGTAGTTCTGCATCTGACCACAACAGAGGAAGAAATTGATTGTTTCCAACCAAACACATCAAATGAGCCACAGTTGTTTACACAATCTGAACTTAATGATTTAGTTAGGGATTTGGGCCTTCCAAAAAACCTTTCTCAAATTCTAGGATCGAGGGTTCGTGATAAAAATTTACTTCCACCAGGAACTTTATTTTATTGGTACCGGGATCGGCAGTCAGAGTTTATGCAATACTTTTCCCAAGAAGGATCGCTTGTTTACTGTCATAATGTTGCTGACTTAGTTTGTCATCTGGGTGCTCCTACTTATGATCCAAACCAATGGAGACTTTTCATTGACTCTAGTAAAAGGAGTTTAAAAGCGGTCTTACTACATCATGACAATGAATATGCATCAATTCCTGTTGGTCATTTCATTCAGTTAAAGGAAAGTTATGAGAACCTTAAACTACTTTTAAATCAAATTAAATACGAAGATCATAGCTGGCTACTCTGTGGTGAAAATAATATATCTGTTGTTGGGACAACAGTTGGGATATACGAAGTTTCCATGCTTTCTGTGTGAATGGGAGAGTAGAGCCAAAAATAAGTGGGATGTGAAGGACTGGGCTCCAAGAAAGCAGTTAACTCCAGTTGTTAAGAATTTCATGTATGAAAGCTTGGTAGATCCTCTAAAAGTCTTATTACCTCCACTTCACATTAAATTGGGTTTGATGAAACAATTCGTGAAAGCGTTAGACAAAGCAGGAGAGCGTTTCAAGTACCTGTGCGACAAATTTCCAGGGCTCTCAGAAGCAAAACTGAAAGAAGGAGTTTTTGTAGAGCCTCAAATAAGAAAGCTGATGAAAGATTTGATTTGAATTAACAATGAAAGCTGTTGAAAAAGAAGCATGGACAGGCTTGAATGATGTTATCAATAAGTTTTTGGGAAATTACAAAGACCCAAATTATAAAGATATCGTCAACAACATGCTTGAAAAATTTAAGCAGCTAGGTTGTAACATGAGCTTAAAAGTTCATTTTCTCAATTCACATCTTGACTACTTTCCTGAAAATCTTGGAGCAGTAAGTGAAGAACAGGGTGAAAGATTTCACCAAGATATTAAAGAAATGGAAAGGAGATACCAGGGTAGATGGGACGTGAAAATGATAGCAGACTACTGTTGGATGTTGAAAAGGGATATTACTAATGCGACGCCTAAGAGAAAAACAACTAAACGAAGTTTTTAATGCAAAATACAAGTATTCCATAAGGACAGTAAAAAGTAGTGTTCATTTTATGTTAAGCTGGTTTCATTTCTATCTTTATTGTTAATATGTTTGTTAAAATTTGTTGAGAATCTAAATAAATCAAAAATTTCCCAAAAATTGTACTATAATTTACTGGGCATCTTTATTACTTTCTAGCCGAAACACCTTACGTGATGGAGAGACACTGAAATTATCTTTGGAATTAGCATCACTTTTTCATACAAAATCAATTAATAATAGAACATAAACAAATTTAAAGCGCAGGTCTGTGTAATAATTACATCGAAATGTCATGTACACGGTTCGGCAATGAAGATGCTCGAGAACCAACGACGCCTCGCACGGAAAGCGGGTGCCAACCCCTTCGGCCACGGAGCGCTCCTAACTGGTAATAATTGTATTTTTAATAAATAATGTTGAATAATTTACTTGAAAGAAATGTTCGAACTGGATATCCCTCAGACATTGATAAATACTCATAGTTATTATTAAAGTTTCCTCAAGCACGTTGCTTTTAAGTAACAACCATCCGCCTACGGCGCGGGGTTGGGTTGTTATTAAGCAATGTGCTTTCGGAAACTGATTAAATTATTTCCTATTATCAATGTCCTTGGAATATTACAACTGATAATGCTGCATAAATATTGGCGGAATGTTTTGAGTTGTATAAAATATTTCAAAATAATCATATATAACTCTCGTGGAATATTTATTTTATTTTTATTTTTTTCCCAATTTAAGTGACTGCTCTATATCTTTAGCGTCTGATTCTTTAAACAAATGCACTGCGCAACATCCTGCATATGAATTGAATTTTGGGTTAACTAGGTGTAGTAACATTATACAAAAAGACGAGTTAAATATGATTATAAAAATTGCGATTATTTGGGTTTAAATATTTTTTTTTGTGTCATTTGACTGGAAAAATGTTTTCAAAGATAACAATATGAATGTATGTGTACAATTGTTCTATGATATTTTGGATTATGGCATTAGCCTGTTTATCCCACAGCAAATATGGTTCCAGAGTTCGTTCCCTACGTGGTTTAATAGTTATTTAATTAAATTAACTAAACAAAAACATCGAATGCATTCGGAATGGAAGCGTTTAGGAAGCTATGATGCGTATTTACAAATTAGTGAGTTGAGATCACAGAGTAAAAATCTCAGTGAACAGTTGTACCGTAAATATATTTCGTGTTGAATCTATAGTTCATTTTTTCCTGCTGTATGGTTGCGCGCGCATCATATTTTGAATTTTAGGTCGAAATATAAAATGCAGTGATTTCATTGGTGAGTTGGGAAATCCCGTTTACATGATACCAATTACAGAATATCCTGCCGGCCTCAAATGTCATATTGTGTTGTCATAATAGTGGTTCGCTTATATCAGTTTTCGTCGTTTATATCTTTCTGCATGTTTCTGTATTAAAATAAGTCTTTTTCAAGACTCGTCGTGCCTTATTAGCTCTCAAAAGGTATGTGAAAATTATTTTCATAATAGCGATGTTTCGCTGAAACGATACTTTTTTCTGGGTTATCCATTGTCTTTTAGAGTTTTTTTTTATTCAACGTGTCTCTCATAAAAATATGGAAAATATTGGAACCCGTAACAGTCGTAGATGTAATTCTAATGTGAGAAATTAACACTCATCCATAAAGAATGTTAATTGTTGTAGAATGCTACTCCTATGCTGAAGGGGAAAGAAACATGATTGTTACGGTATTTGCTGGCATATCAAAAGACTTTCCCGACTGGACAAAACAAGCGTGCATGGAAAAAACACATGAATGTACTGGTAAGAATGTAGTAAATTCTAAAAGTTAACAATGCTAATCAGGTCTGTGTGTTATTAAGGATGTGGGGTTAGTACAATTGAAAAATATTTGCGAGTGCAACAATCAACAGGAAGTGTTAAACCACCCAAGCAGCTAAGAAGAAATCCTATAATTCATCTAGGCGAACACCATAAATATCTTATCCGAAAGACAGTGCACTCCTTTTTGGAAAATAATAATAATAATAATAACATGTTGCGGTTAGCAAGAATGACGAAATCCCAAGTATGAGTCGCTCAAAACTATACAAAGTTCTGCGAGAGCTAAAATTTAGGTACGAGTAACATTGGTACAATTAATCTTAAGTAATTAGTTATAAAATTATCAGTCGTTATGAAGCATAATCAGAATTAATAAAAATGATAAAATAAGATCTTTTAATTGTAAGTACCTTACATATACCATGTGGAAAATTATATTCAATGTACTAGGTTTAGGGAGTAACATAAAGTGCTGGTATTATGTCATGTTACTTACTGTGCATATTAGAGGTTGTAATTTGTAACTAGAATTTGAATATCCTTCAGTATCATTACAAAAAATGTTGCTGACATTGCATTAAATATGAACGTGTTAGTAGATATTCGAAACGAAACCGAAAACTGAACGACCGAACATTATTACTTGAAGGAGGAGATTTTTGAGAGAAATAAAAAAGTTCCGTGCTGAGAAAAGACCAGTCTTTTATTTAGATGAAACGTGAATCAATGCAGAGTATACTAAAAACCACATTTGGCATGATGAAACCATTCAAAGCCACAGACAAGCATTGAATGAAGGTCTCTCAACAGGATTAAGGAATCCATCAGGAAAACGCAAAAGGCTAATAATTCTTCATATTGGATCTGAAAATGGTTTTTTGAATGGGGGCTTGTTACTTTTTGAGGGTATTAAAACAGGTGATTACCACGATCAAATGAATGCCGATTGTTATGGATAATGCCTCCAATCATAGCAGAGTAAGGGACAAAATTCCTACCTCAACGTGGAAAAAAGAAGATATCAGCAAGTCGCAATTTTTAAAGGCTGAACTTATGCACCTCGTTACAATTAATAAACCACCTTATACGAATTATGTTGTTGATGCAATGGCAAAAGACAAAAATATGCCAGTGTTACGATTACCACCATACCATTGTGAACTTAAACCTATAGAATTTGTGTGGGGGTTTATAAAGAGTGATGTTGCTGCAAACAACACTACATTCAAGTTTAGCGATATGAAAAAATGAATTCATGATGCAATCCAAAAAGTCACACCATCTCAGTGGCAAAAGACAATTGAACATGTTATTGCAGAAGAAGCAAAAATGTGGAGATTAGATGGCCTCATGAACACAGCTGTTGATGAAGTAATTATTCATTTAGCAGAGGTCTTGTCTTTAACAGATTATTCCGACAGTAAGAATTTCAATTAACAACAATGGGTAGCATTTGAATTCAATAATCTTTAATTGACTTTCTGTAAAGATTATCTGTATCTGTACTGTTACATTTTTTTCATCACCCTGTATGCAAATACTTGATTATTCTTGATGAAGTCAAAAAATTTTAATGCATTCATTATAAAAAAAACTACATTTATAAGTTGATATAATTATTATCAATGTTAGATCAATACTTTATAAAGTATAATACATTTTAGTACAGGGTGATCGTAAATGGGTAACCTCATGCCACTTCATACTTATGGGCATGTGGTGCTCTATACAAAGTGGTGTCCAAGCGGGTAGGATATGTGTAAATAAGTTGCCCAATTTCAAGTATGGTAAATAAAATTCCTTATTTAATTTATTTTCAGTTTATATCTCAAATTATATTATAAAGTAAAATAAAATAGTAGGTAGTTTATTGTCAAGAAAATGTTTTTTAGTGATTATCATATAAATTTGATGTAACTATTATTACATAATTACAGACATAAAAATAAATGTTTATATTTTCAAAAATCACTGAATAAAACACTTACTATGTTTTTTACCACAATTTATTTGATGTATGTACAAATATTTCATATACATACATATCACGACGTACATCAAATAAATTGTGGTAAAAAACATGGTAAGTGTTTTATTCAGTGATTTTATAATGAATTACCACGTAGTAACGGTCGCAACCATCACCATGGTTTATATTTTCTTTTTCAAAAATCAAAGGAGTTTTCTAAATATATTCATAAATAAAAGGTGTGCAGATTTTTGTTATCTTAAAATAATATTTGTATAAATATTTTTATTTTGTTTCAAATTTCAAAAGGATAGCCAAATAAATAATAATCTAAAGGTGTTAGATCAGGTGATCTTGGTGGCCACCGGCCTTTACTGATGATGTGTTCATACAAGCAAGCGTTGCATTCGCTGTATGTACTGTAGCCCCATCTTGTTGAAAAAATCCATTCTGTAGTTTGCCATTATGTAACTGTCAAGAAATGGCTGTAAAATTTGATTTCGGTACCTTTCTCCGGTAACAGTTTGTTGGCAAAATATTGGTCAGTCTATTCTTCTACATGACATGGGAATCCAGACACCAATTTTGAGGGGTGTAATGTTTCTTCACGTAGTACATGTGGATTTTCTGTGGCCCACACAAGTAATTTTGTGAATTTATGTAACCATTTAAATAAAAGCAGGTTTTATCACTAAAAAATGTTAGATCTAAAAGGATATTACTGTTCAATGCCACATTAAACTAATCATAATAACTTAGTCGTTTTTGATAGTCCGTTGGTAAAATTTCCTGGACTGCGGAAATTTTGAACGGGTGCAAATGCAACTTTTGATGTGCCTTTTGACAAGCTCTATAAGAAAGTCCTACAAATAGTTATATGTTTTTGTTGAAACAAGAGCATATTATTAAATGAGAAAATAAAACATAACCTGTTTGAGCGGATAGTTGTCATTGAGATTGTGTTGGACCAACTCTTTCACGTACATCTACCAAAACATTTTCGGTTAGAACAGAAGGCTCTCCCGGAGACTTTCCTCTACAAACACTGTCCATATTTTGTAAGCGAGTAGCCAAACGATGTACATATTTTCCAAATATATCAGGATTAATCTCAACTTCATGTCGATATTTCTCACAAAAAAATAATAAGCAGGTATACATTGAATGGTACCATGTTCCATTTTCGTCTCTTGTTGCAGAATGAAAATACGTTTCCAAGAGGAATGTATTTGGTCCATTGTTCGAGATCAACGTACCTCTAGTAGTTATCCTGAAGTCATATATTTTGAGGGAGAGATTTCAAATGACGGGGATGGTTGTGTTGATTTGTTTGCCAGGTATTTTATATCTGTTTATGATAATCAAAATATGAATTACATTCCTATGCTAAAAACGTTCGATGTATAATTTTGAGAAATTTAAGATTGATGTTAAGGACGTATTCAGTTGTATTGATAAGCTTGTCAATGCCTGTGCTTCTGGACCAGATGGCATACTACCATTTTTATTGAAGAAATGTAACTTCATGATTACAATGCCCTGATCTAATTTATTTACTCTATCTCTTGAAACTTCATTTTTCCTGATTTATGGAAAATTAGTTACTCCATTATACAAATCGGGGCCTAGGGACAATATTAAAAGCTACACGGGTATATCTCTTCAATCTACAATCCCAAAAATGCTAGATTCTATTATTGCAGAGCAATTGAGCTGGAGTTGTCGAAGTATTATGATTGATGAGCAACATGGTTTTCTTAGTGATAGTTCAACCATTTCCAATCTGCTCTCTTTCAAATCATATGTCATTGAGCCCTTAGAGAGTGGTCTACAAGTAGATACAATTTATACAGACTTCTCTAAGGCCTTTGACAGATTAAATCATAATGTTTCGTTAACAAAATTGGAAACTATAGGATTTGGGCCCTCAATTATTAAGTGGTTGCAAAGTTATTTGTTAGACTGTCAACAATATGTTCGAATACAAAACCATTCCTCAAATATTATCAATTTTACCTCGGGTGTACCGCAAGGATCGCACTGCAGTCCTATATAAATGATATTGCTGAAATTTTTAAATTATCTCAATGCTTGACGATTTAAAGCTTTATATCGATAGCGATGATTGTGTAGCCTTGCATGAAGACTTGATACGCTTAGCTAATTGGTGTGACGAAAACAAACTCTATCTTTTTTTTTAGGCATGAGCTATTCAGTCACGACCAGGTTATTATTATTTATGTATTCAATTTGGGATGAGTAAATAAACTAATGAGTAAATGAATAATGTCAGATATATACACAACAACCATGGACCCGACCGAATACTTCCCAATCCCCGAAAAATCTTTGCTCGTTCGCCTGTACCCACTACACCAACGTACCGCTCTAAAAACGCTATCTCAATATTGCAAAGTGTTCAGTTACAAGTTTTAGTAAGTGTAGGTCTAGAATTCAATACAATTATTATATTGACGGCAATGAGTGGAAAAGAAATAGCTTAATTAAAGATCTGGGTGTTACTTTTGATGAGGGACTTGCGTTTTCTAATCATATAAATATCATGTAATGCCTCCAAAAGGTTGGGTTTTGTTATTCGCTTCGGAAAACCACTGTCTATTGAAATATTGAAGCTGTTGTATCTCTCCTTAGTGAGAGCATGCTTAGGGTACGTGTCTCAAGTCTGGTCTCCCCATTATAACAATGCCATAATGCAAATAGAAAGGATACAATCAAAATTTGTAAAATTAATTTCTTATCGTTTAAATGCGAATTCTGGTCAGTTGGATATTTTAAGTATATTGAACTTGCAAAAGTTGCAACATCGTAGAATAATGGCTGATTCGTACTATTTATTCAAACTTATTAATGGCATCATTAATTGTCTTTTTCTTCTAAATCGTGTTAATTTAAATTTTATTCATCCAAGATGGACTAGGCAAATGTTTCCCTTTCGGCCTAGTATTCACCTGACCAATTATGGCATAAATACTCCGGTATGTAACGATGCGCTTTGGCGATATTATTTCAAATAAATTTTGTATTAACTTTTTTCATCAAAATTTTGGCATTTTTAACCGCCAAAGTTACTATTTTTGTACAGTCGAACATAAAATTATTATGTGCAACTTCTATATACCTGAATACATACATTTTTACTTTAGATGAACCATAATATATTGTCAGATAAAGAGTTAAATAAATTTTTAAAAAAATTTCACTGGTGAAGAACCACAACGACAGTTTCGAAGATCCCACATTTAATCTCTACTAAGAAGAAATTGAACATGGTGTGGTAAAATCTTTGCCATCTTGTTCTAATGCAAACTTCATGGTTGTGAGCACAACGTCGCAAATAACTGGAACAGGTTAGCAAACAAAACAAAATACCTTATGGGAAAAAAAAATACAACATTCCATGGGAATTGTGAAATGCATGTAAACAGAGTTTATTATTTTCAGTTTTTCAGTTATTTTTTTACTGAAGACCTAATAAATAATATTGTTCAACAAATCAATCTATATTGTGTAGAAACGAATCCTGAGAGAACTGTTGCATTTACTTGTTGTGATGTAAGACAATATATTGGAATTATGTTGTACATGTCACTTGTACATATGCCTAACCTAAGGTCTTATTAGAGTAATGATTTGCCCTTTAGTCCTATAAATAACACAATGTCAATACGCAAATTTGAAAAATTGCGTCAGTATATTTATTTCAATGACAATTCCAAATTCATACCACGCAGTGAATCAGAACATGATAGACTTTTTAAAATAAGACCTCTTATAGACCACTTAAACACAAAATTTAATGCTATTCCCCCATATCACATATCAACACATATCCATAGATGAGCAAATGTGTCCGACGAAAGTGAGGCATTACATAAAACAGTATATGCCTATAAAACCTCACAAATGGGGTTTCAAACTAATTGTGTTGGCTGGAATTTCGGGATTCTCATATAATTTTGAAATTTATTCTGAGATAGAAATAACGAGACTAGGCCAGACAATTTCAAATGGAACACCCTGTAAATTTTTACATAATTTTATTAGTCACTAAATTCGGCGTTTAGAAATGTATCATGACCTTTTAGTTGTTAGTTTTTTGTTTAAATTTAAAATAATAATTTTTTTTAAACAAAAAACAAATTGAAATGAAATTTAAACAAAAAACTAATAAACAAAAGGTTACTTGTGATACATCTCTGAGCTCGGAATTTGGAGACGTATAAAATCATGTAAAAATATACAGGATGTTCCATTTGAAATAGAAAGTTATGGTCATTTCCCGTTACACCAGAAGGGGATTTTTTATTAAAAGTAGACATGTCGATGCACTTTATTCCCTAAAAATACCATACTAAATTTCATAAAGATATAAATAAAAATGCAAATGATATTTGGAATCTACCAGAATTCAGTTACACCCTGTATAATCCGTTAAAAAATTGCTTAAATTATTTTATATTCGAGTTAAGTTAAAAAAACTGAAAAAACTGATATTCGTTTTTTATTTATATCTCCGTTATTTGAGGTGATATTTAAAAACGGTAAAACGTTTTTATAGCACTTTTTTATTATCTAATAGATGACTTCAGATTTTTATTTGTAACATGTTTCGTTGTGTTTGAACCATCATCAACTTTCTTATTTCTTATGGACACCATATTTATTTTTTAACACATCTGAATGTTCAATTTTTTGTGATGCTAACTGCTTGCTGAAGTGAATTCTTAAATGAACAAATATCACAAAAAAAACAGTTATATGTATTTTTGTTCACAATTTTTTTTGGATTTTAGATCCCAGTTCAGAATTTTACTGTATTATTTGTGATACAGCTTACTTCTTTAAAATTGAATTTATAAATTTCATAAATATTACTTCCATTGCATTCTTTTAAAATCGAGCGATATTCTTCTGAACATGCTTCAAATATTTCATCATTTTTTCGTGCATATTTCGACTGCAATCGGATCTAGTCTTCGATTGTGTCGATTATGAACGCAAAAATGCACTCAAAAATGATTAGTAATATTTGACGCATTTGAGTTATTATATATGAAAACATTCTGTATTGATACGATATTTTTTCATAAATTCATTGCAGAGTTTGGCGTGAAATCCCGCATAGATTTAATGAAAATGATAGTTGTCCGCCTTTGACTATGTGTCATATACTATATATTGTAAATTCAGTGTATTTATATGATATGAAATAAATATTATTATTATTATTATTATTATTATACTTGGATCAATGGATCTTTGCGTGCACGTCACTACTGATAGTTGTCCGATACAATCAACGCTAGGGATTCCACCAGTGGCATAGTCGGGGGTAATACCATAAAAGGTTTAATTTAACCGGATAAATTTTATTTGTTTGCACGAGCCTTTGAATCGATACAAATTTTGAGAATGAATTGAGATGAAAAAATTTTGCCTAATCTCAATTCATTCAAGATATTTGCGATGAAATGACGAGTGCTTAAAATAAAATTTATTCTGCCGAAATTATAACCGCGAGTGGTATTTGTGGAGATAATTTAACGAATAAGAACTATATTTATATTAGCAATTTATGTTAATTAAATGTACAATGGGTGAAAGAGCATTGTTTAATTGTGATGGAATTGGATGAAGCACCAATCGTCAAAATCGTGTGAGTGCCACGGGAATCACAAAATTGGCGCCTGCACTCTTGCGAGTGGTACAAATACTGGGATCCTGCCGTTAAAATGATATTTATAATTATTGTTTTACATAAATATATATTATTACTTACATTTAGTATAAATTCGTTACATTTCTGGCGTTTCTTGTATTATATTATGAGTTATAACCTCACACATATGCGCACACACTACAAACGGCATGAAGTTAGGAAACCAATAACAGCTGATCGTTTAATGGCCGCTGAACTTATTTCCAACACATATAAAAGAGAAAACGCCGATTACATCAATATATCAATGTTTATTTCATACTATTAAAACACGATAGAACAAGATAGATATTAAATGCAATCAAATTCTTGAATTATCGCATTATGGCAGAACTACCGTACGCTTGTAACATCTCGCAGCCGAAATACGAAATGGCGTCGCCGGCTTTAATTGCAAATGCATGTAACTAAAAGGTGAAATACTTACTTAATTGATAACTGATACATGGATAGGAATGAAAATCGTAACAAAAATTTCACGTGGAAGCGTGTCTGAAACGGATTTCAATTATATTTCACCGCATATGTATTCAGAACTGATACGAACTACCCTCTGTTCAACTGAAGTTGGCTGTTTACTAAAATTATTAATATAGAGATCGTTGTCATGGTGAAGGTAAATAAATTTTTAACCATTTGCAATTTTTTTTGTCCGCCGTTTTAAATGCACCTTTTTATACATAGTTGAATTATCGAAACAAGTTGCGTATCGGACAAATAAACAACAAATTGAAATTAGTCTGAGCCCGCGACGTAAACCATTAAAATAACAGTATGAATGAGATGTATACGCAAATATGCCTTTGTAGCAGTGGCGGCGGTAAGGATTTGGGGGCCCCACCGCAAAAACAAATCTTGGGGCCCCCTTCGTCAGAACATAATTTTTTTTTTTGTTAAAACTTACCATCTTAGTTAATGTTTCCCAAATCCGTCGATAGCGAATATTAAACATTCTTCCTCAGAAAGAACTAAGAAGTAATCAAACTGAGGCATTGAGACAAACTGAAGAAAGAAAATGTGAAACTTCAAATTATTTGCAATACACACATATAAAGTCGAGCGGCATTTCTTTTTTCAAAAACGCTTATCGCGCAAGGAAGCATTAAATCAATCACATCTGACATGATATCAAAGCATTGACCGCTGCGCCGCACCGATAAAGCCTTTAGCAGTCGCGACGCTATGATACACAAATAAAATAAAAAACAAATATTATTACTGTAACAGTAACGTTTACAATCATCACAAAAATAAATTCATTAATACGTGATTGATTTTTAATATATAATTGCATGGCCCGGGGCCCCTAAATGCTCGCCCCCCCCGCGCTGCTGGGCCTGCGGGGGCCTTATCGGCGCCACTGCTTTGTAGTGACCGATTACGAAACGCTTGGTCTGTCGGGCCGCATTTGGCCACAAGGTAAAGAAATCAAATTCCTTATGAGCCCAACATGTCCTTCATAATTTTGACGTTTTAAACGTCAGTAAATTTGGCTTCATAACAAACTAGGAACGGTAATGAAAATATACCAAGCTTTTCGTTTCCGTTACCGGAAATTAGTTATTAGTTGTGCATGTCAACATGCCAATCATATAATTTTTTACCCGATCGGTAATTTTCTTTAATTTTCAAGCTTTGCTCTCCGGGCGGTTCGATCAACTTAAGGCCCATGGCTCCGTTGTAAAGTACTACTGTGGACAAAAAAGATGACACCCCTAATTTTATTAATGTAAATATGACTTTTCATTTGACAAACCGGCAAATGTCAATCTTTTCAGATATGTGTTAATCATATAGATATATGAACATAAATTGAATATGCCACACTAAGTAACACACAGAAAGCACAAATTGCTATGCAGGTCAAATGTGGCAAATATATCAATGATGTAGAAGTTGAGTTTAATGTAAGTAGACGTACAGTGCAAAGAATTTCAAAAATGTGGAGGAATGAAAGATGATTGGAGCGGATTAAAGGTTCGGGCCGCCCAAAAATTTCAAATAATGAAGAAGATGATGCTGTTATAAACTATTTAATATAAAATCCGTTTAAAAATGCTACAAATGCCGCATTCATAACAAATTTTCCTGGAAGTTCCTGAACAGCTCGCAGACGTATAAAGTTAAGTGAGTTATCTTGTCATGCCGTAGCCAGAAAAGCTCTATTGACTCAAATTAATAAGGACAGCAGAATTGGTTTTGCACTGGAATATCTTCCGAGGCAAGAAGACTTTTGGAGTAAAGTGATATTTTGAGATGAAAAAACGTTTCAATCATCCTATAATGAAAGAACGAAAGCATACGGGCCACGAAATGCATGATTCGAAGAATCCTATATCTACAAACTTTAAAGAAAGTTCTCTTTTTCTTCGGCAGGGGTTGGTATACTTTGTCGTCTAGACCAGGCTTTAAATGGTGTGGTGTACAGAGATATTATACTGGAAGACGTTATGATGCCTTCAGTATCAGTTATATTTCCAGAACACAGCTTTGTATTTCAACAGGATAACTGTCCTGCGCATACTTTTGTGATTGTTGGAGAATGGTTCTTAAAGAACCATATTAATGTATTACCCTGGCCAGCAGTAAGTCCAGATTTAAACCCGATGGAAAATGTGTGGAGGTTTATTACACAACGTATGTACAACGCAAAATTTAGACCCAGAAATGCGGATGAACTTTGGCACGAAATCAAAGCATGTTGGAAGGCAATACCTTTTTTCTACATTACAAATTTAATAGCATCTATGCCTAGGCGTCTAAATAGTGTTATAGATAATAGAGGAAATGTTACAAAATATTAATTTAGTAAACATTATTATCGCCTTCAGATTTACTGTATTGCTAATTATTACTGTCACTGTCAAATATTAAGGTTACTTAAGTCAAATTCACAACACTAAAAAATAAGAAATAATAGATACATGACAAATTAGGGGTATCATTTTTTTTTGTCCACGGTAGTATGTTCATTAAAAAAAAAAACCTCGTGTGCCATGATTTTTTATTTTTTTAAATTTATGTTATGTTTATGTTACGACACAAAATTTATTGTACCTACAGGTTGTAAAATCGAACAAATATGTAAAAACGAACACAAAACAGAAAATACTGCTTATAGAGCCGCCACTGCATTACGAATCACGAAATTACTTACGGACCAAGGTTTTGTCTTTGTTCAATGCATGGTTTTACCGAGTGCTGTACGTCCTCGCCTTAGACATACGTACACATATTATTGCGTCTAATTTAATTTATCATAGAGGGAGCAAACACATGAAAATCTTGTCGGAACTAGGTTCGGCTATCTATGACGTACACGCAAATATAAATTGATTCAAGTACATCATCATTCGCGACAACAAAAAAAATTGCCATACGGTCGAAGGTTGCTGAATTCACGACAATAAAAACATTCTCGTAAGATCCTTGGGCGAGCGCATTGTACAAATTTACCGGCGCGTTCACCATCAGATCAATGGTTGCCGTATTTACAACAATAAAATTTTCTCGTAAGATCCCTGAGCAAGCGCATGACGTAAAGTTCCCGGCGCATCTACCATAATAACAATTCATAAAAGAGCTCCATTTAGTTGTCTGTAAAGCGATGGTTGTTACTTGTATAAACCAGCTCGTTAACGAGTAAGTAAGTAAGAGTAACTATTTTTTATTACAATTATTTGTGATTTATAGTGAATTTCTCAATTCAGTGTAGTTGATGAAGAATATTAATGCTCAGTTTTAGCACCGTAATGTTAATCCTAAAATAATGTAGTAATGGAAAAGCAATCGATTATGTTTAAGGTGATAATTGCACAGTTGAAAGCTTTTCATTAGATTTGTTATATTCTGTATTTAGTATTTAAGAAAAAATAGTTAACAATGCTTCAATAAATTCCAATACTACTTTTACACCATACATGGTATACAATTTATGAAGGGTTTGGTTATAATATTAGCTAAAGAACGACGCAAGGTAGATGTCCCCTAGTCTCCAGCAAACACACCTGAAAAATGTAACGTACAATCCCCGGATAGTTCTAAATCATTTAGTCGGTGTGTCCTGGGATGTGACAGGACACCTGCAATTGCCGTCTAATCCTGGAGGCAGTTGTCACAGGATCCGCTTTATTATTCATCCGCCTCTTCTTAATAAAGTTGCCTCATGCCTCACGCCGCCGCCACAGCCGCCACAAACCGCCGCAGGATTTCAAATGTACAATTACGTCAAGCGTCACAATTTTACATCAAATATTTAAGGTGGCAGAGCCCACATTCTCGCTCTGGGCCACGTAAGTCACTAATGTAAATTTTTATGTGGGACTGAAATTACGGCGAACTGACGCGATTCTGATTGCCAGGATTACCGTGCATTATTTAGGAATGTGCGAAAGACGGCCATTCCTCGCAGTTGTATTTTTTTATGCATGGAATTGTGATTTTCGGTGTAATGTAATATTTGTCGCAGGGGTGTCAGTTGTTCAGGTAACATGTTTATTTTTACATGTACCCTTGTTATTCAAATGGTGATTTTTTCCGATTGATGGTGTAAATGCTTTACTTTTAATTTAAATTTTAACTGTGCTACAAGCATTTTGCATGATACTGACGTTAGAAACATCAAACTTATGAAAGGTGAAAATGACAATAGTTATTTATGTATTAAGGGCGAAAAATGATGTATTAGGTGTGAGGTCGAAAGTTTCGTGGTGAGCCGCAGCACAAAACAACTCGACCGAACGCCTAATACGATTTTCGCCCGTAATACAAAACTTTTCATACGATTGCAAAATTTGAAGAAAATACGCTTAGAAAATGTGACGTTCCTCAAATTTCTAATGTCACATCTGACAGGAGAGATTCATAGATCTGTCATTTTATTATTTCCTAGGTACAAAATTAAAACTCAGCAATTTGAGAGAACAAAATCTTTATTTATAATAACTTGTTTAATCAAATTTATAATAATTGGTAACATTAAGATTGACTGTGATATTTGTACAATTTTGGATTGTTAATCGGTGTTTCCCTAGAGTGGAGAGTGTAGTATTTTTAGTATTTTGCACATTAGGAGTATCGATATTAATTTCCTGTTGGCTCGTACAAGTTGTAGAAAACGAAGGTGTTAAAATTTTTGATGTATTTTTTAGTTTATTGGAAATCGAATCATCAATATAGCCTTCGGCTACTGTCGAAGACTTCCAGCCACCATGTCTCTTTATATTGGTTACATCTGCACCAGTGTTAGCCAGAAGAGTTGCCGACGATCGTCGAAAACAATGCCCCGTGAACAAATTTGGATTTTCCAGACTTAAATACTTGGCAATTATTTGCTGAAAGCGACCAATTGTGTTTAATCCAATAACTTGATTGGTACATTTGCCATTTTCATATCTTAAAAAAAAGGTTTTAGACGCTGCTGATTTTCCTTTTCTCAAAATGGAATATTTGTGATACATATTGAGGAAATCAATCCCACAGCCATTATTATTAATAACGGTAAATATTCTTGGTGTGTTGGTTTTAGTGTCAGGAATCTTCATTAATAAATAGGAGCCCATGTCTTGGATATTATGTTCTTGCAGTTTATATAATTCATGTCGGTGGGAAGCACCCGAAATTCCAAAAATTAGGGC
Organism: Ocypus olens; assembly: GCA_910593695.2. Taxonomy (NCBI): domain Eukaryota; kingdom Metazoa; phylum Arthropoda; class Insecta; order Coleoptera; family Staphylinidae; genus Ocypus; species Ocypus olens. Next base: position 14,109,049 of record OU343054.1, on the reverse strand, counting down.
CACCTTTAAATGTTTACTCATTAGTTACAAATATTAAATTATAAACTGTTAATTTACCTTTATTATTAAGAATTTTTCATCTGGTGCATCCTTTATAAAACGTATTACTTCATCTCTTGACAATGTTTTTTATTTGTTCGGCTCATAACCAACCGCCCCTTGTTTTAGGAATCCGATGAGTTTACTGTATTTGGAAAAATCCACATCTTCTTTTATTAGAAGGGTAGTTTTCGAGTACAGGGACCAAAGACTTGATTTTGTTCGATTTTTCCAAAAAGAATGCCAATAAGGCATTTTTAGAATATTTCGTAACTTTCTTTGAAATACACCAATTGGCAAATTCTTGATTACGTTTTTCGTAGAGTTCTCTGGATTTTTTAGGGAGCACGTTTAAAGAAGCGTTAGTAGCCATTTCACGGATAACCGGTGGTGTGCAAGCAGTGGTGTATTGGAGGGGGAACGTGGGGGAACGACGTTCCCTCACCTTTTTTCAGAAACGGAATACATTTGTGTTTGTTAATATTTTGTATAGTAAGAATAAAAAAAAATAAAAAAGCTTACAAGTAAAACAATAGTTTGCCTAAAATACAATGATGTCCGAAAAACTTTTAGCAAGCTGCTTGTGAAAAGTCATGGACTATTTTTTTTGCTCTCACCATGCGTTCCCTCACTTCTTTGCCCTCGCCATGCGTTTCCTTACTTCTTATTTTACCAATACACCACTGTGTGCAAGCTAGTTCTTCTTCAGAAATTTCCATTTCCAGTGCACTCGTTTGCGAACACAAAATCACGAAACGTTTAAATTGTATAAATGTCACATTGACTTACGCGAGATTGCTGTGATTTATAAATCTATCGATTTTAAGTATATAATCAATAGTGGCAAATATTGGTTATATACATTACATTGCTATGACATTTCGTACTTTTTGATTATATATTTAATTTTAGAAGATATATAACCAAAAGGAATTATTTTTGACGTTTGTATATAAGGCCCAAAGCCTGCTTTTAGAAGCAATCGTAGGAAAAAAATATTTTGTTCTCAGTGCTGTTTGCTTTGAAAAAAATAAAATCGGAAAAGATTGTGAGAAGACGCTGCAATCAGAGTGATTTACACATTCTTTGTTAACAATTGCAAGGATAATTATAGTTCAGGAAAATTTGTCATAATAGATGAAATTCTCCATCCATTTCGGCGTCGATGCCGTAAAGTATATGTTTAAAAAAAGAACAGGTAAAAATGGTCTAAAAATCTATACTCTTTGTAATAAAAGAAACCTGAAACTTACAAGGCACCTAATAAGCCATTCAATAATTTGCGAAGACCCTATCAAAAAAATCTCATGGGAACCTAACTACATATAATTATATACTATGCTATCGGATTATTAAAATAATCGGTGACTCCGATTATCAAAACCATCATTAAAATAATCGATTAGTTCTGAATATTTAAAATCATCCGATTAGTATTCCGATTCCAATTTGAATTCTGGTTCCGAATTGGATTCGTATTGATTGAAGAGTTCTGAAGGTATAGCCTTTTTTGCTCTTAACTTCAACGTAGTGGGCATTTTTAAATTTTCAAGAAAAGGAATTTATAAGCGAGGCCCTTTCTTTTTTAAATCTCAATTCCAATTATATTTCAAATTTGGAACATTTTTCGGCCATTACGATTACTTTTTTGCCGACTACGATTATTTTTCTGACTCTCACTTACTTTTGAACCAATGAAATCGAATAATGTGGATGACATAATCCAATAAAATTCTAATTATGATGCAAAACAGACCAAGGTGCATTTTATGCAGGGAAATACACCCTGGGTGGGTGTTAAGTATGGGAATACATCATGTTGGTATTGCCTGGCAACGCGTTACATTTTCTATAACGTCAGTTATCGTCGGACTTAAAATTGTTTGCTCACTGAATTCGATCTGTTCGTATTTTCGGGTAATGTGTTAGTACTTTCATCAGTAATAGTCACTCAAATGCATTTCTCAAAACCATGGTAAGCTCGTTGTTACAACAATTATTGTAGTGCAGATTGATACACCTCTGATTGGTATCACAAAATTTAATTTTTCAAATTATGAAGTGTAAGCTTTCTGTTCGGCCAACTGTCTTCTCAAATCTAACTCGTATTTTTTCCTAGGCAATAATTAGCGTTTGGATCGCTCTTGGATGCCTTGTTGCTTCTAGAAAATCGGCACTCCTCCTTCGCAGTCATGCCAATTTTCGCTCCAACAAGCAATCGTGATGCTAATAATTGCCGGAAAATCACAGACACTCGTCAGATTACTGTTGATTGTCAACACATCTTACGGTTATGATTATTATCCGATTATTACCATCATCGGATCGCAATATCGATTATTATTATATTATTCCAACACTACTCATTATTAGTTAGCCGAATATCTCCTCCAGACTGGAGTAACGTTAATTGGCACAATACAGAAACACAAAAGAGATATTCCACCTGATTTCCTTCTAAATAAATCTCACCAAATTGCATCAACACTGTTGGGGTTTAAAGATGAAATGACTCAAGTTTTACATTTGACCAAAAATTTGATTTTATTATCAACTCAGCACGATACAGACAAAATTGATAAAACCACTAATACGCCACAAATAATTTTGGATTATAAAGAACAAAATTTGGCGTTGATAGTTGGCTAGAAATGTGCATGAACAACACGCAAAGAATTACTATTTTTTTTTCGAAAGCTTGATATTGCCGGATTCAATTTTGAAATTATGTACAATAATACTAAGCCTTTAGCAGAAGATGTATTTTCCTAAATGAATTAATTTTTAAGTTGATGGAAGACCATCCGAAACATTGAGTTTGTTAAATTTTGAACTATTAGGCATTTAAATTATTGTCCTGGTTCAACATTTGGATGTCATATACTTATTTGACCAATTTAGGAAATATTACAAAAACGTTTCCCAAGCATTCTTAAAAGTACATTTTAGAGTTTAAATGATAATAATTGTACAAAGCCTTAAAAGAGTCTATATACATAATAATATTGTAATCTACAATTTTTGATTCTAAATATTCTAAATTTCACAGTTTTATAAAAATTAATTTACTTATATTTTCCCATTCAGAGGTACGGCTTTTAAAAATATTTAATTTTTACTTTCTCCGTTACGAAGTATGAGAAAGAATTGTGATCGTGATTTTTTTTCAAAAATTTTTTTCACGGAAATATTCGTTTTGGAGTCCCTAGATGCCATTTCAACAATTTCTGGAAATTGTTTTTTGTGTCTGTGTGTGTGTGTGTGTGTGCGCGCTGTATCTCAAAAACTAATAGAGCAATTGATATGAAACTTTGAACATACCTCTTATTTGATAATCTGAAGAACTGAAAAGCTTTTAGTAAAATGCACCGGAAATGGGTGTTTGCCTTAACTGTTTTTTGTTTTTTGCCAATATATTCTTAAATATGAAAAATATCACAAAAACATTTAAACAAACATTGAAGATAACAAAGAAATTAACATCTTTTGTTTGATAATATTTTTCATAAAATCATTTTTATTCGAGAAAAAAATTTATAAATTTTTGGTTTATAATTATAAAACGATAATAGTTACAGCAAATTTATGTTAATAATAATTGTAGAGAATGCTAAAATGAACAACTTATAAAGAATAATCGAAAATCCCTTTAGTTTTTGAGTAAACTGAGGTTTTGAATTTGAAGTATAATTTTTCCCTTTTTCATAATTTTGACGTTTTAAACGTCAGTTTCATCCGAGTTTACACAACGCTCAATGTACATTTAAAATATGATTTCAAATTAAAATAAACCATGAAACCGTAAATATTAATGATACCATCAAGTCGGAGAAAGTAACATGATGGTCACATCACCATTTTTTTATACTTATCGTTACACTGATGCATTTTATATTTCCCTCTTTTAAAATCAACAACACTGTTGCTCATATGATGAACCGATCGACGAGGCTAGATTCCACCCGTAAACACGCGAAGATACGCTCATGTGGCCTTGAATTTCCGCTTCTTCGTTGAAATTAAAACGTTCAGGTTAAAACGACGAAGCTGATTCCATGGAGGCGGAGGCTGCCTCGCATCACTTTTTAACGCACACTACGCCGCTATTTAATTGATTTAATTTCTTTGTCACTCACTTCCACCTCCACTTGCGGGCTATCAATTGGCGCGATGTGTATATGAGTAATATTATTGACGATTTAATTGAAATTCATTCCCAAATATTATATTGTTTGGTAATTATAAACTCCTTTTATATTTTACTAAATTGTTATTTAAAATTGTTTGTCGATACGTTTAGCAATTACCACATTAAATAGAAACATTTGCGAGAATGAATGACAAATCAGGTCAAACGGAATGTATTTCTTCTTGTGTACATTTAGTTGATTATTTATTTAAAAAAATCATTCTGCATTCTAGATTATGACAAAAGTTATTTGTAAAAACAAAGGGTAGACCAATACCGCCAATGTCATTATTGGTGATATCAGGGAGACATCAAAATAGAGGATTTACCGAAAATAATTATATTAAAACAAAATGGTTAACGGCAACAAGTAATAGAAATAAATTATTTCGTTGGCATTGTGTATTATTTACCAATGATACATTATCAATTTGGGGCAAACTTGGTTACAATAAGTTACAAAATTTATCGCGCGCGGTTGAGAGGCATGAGAAATCTCACGAACACTTATTTTCTTCTATTAAATTTGAAATGCTCGGTAAACAAAATATTATTAATGTCGTAGATTCGGCTCGTACAAAAGATATTGAAAATTTTAATGAAAAAGTACGTGAAATTTTAAAAAGGTTAGTCGATGCCACTATATATTTGTCAAGTCAAGAAAGTTCTTTTCGTGGACATAATGGAAAATCAGATTCGGAAAAAAAGGTAATTTTAAAGAATTAATCGATTTTTTTTAAACTTATGATCCAAAGTTACATTTTTTTAATAAAGCTAAAATATTTATTGGAACTTCTAAGTCAATCCAAAATGATTTAATTGAGAGCATAGGTTCAATTATTAAAAATAAAATTGAAGTAGAACTGCAAGAAAGTGATTTTTTTCCTGGCAAATTGATGAAACTACCGACATAACTTGAAAGAGTCAACTTTGCGTAATTTTTAGATATACAATAAAAGATGAACCTAGGGAAAGATTTGCTGGTTTCTATGATTTTAGAAATGGAAGAGATGCTGAAAATTTGTTTCCATTATTAGTGAAAGAGTTTGATCGATTTGACTAATAAACAAATTAATTAATTGCTCAAACTTACGATAGCGCTCCAGTAATGTCAGGACATTTAAATGGTCTTCAATCTAAAATAAAAAATATAGCAATACGAGCTGTGTTTATTCATTGTTATGCCCATAAATTAAATTTAGTATTGAGTAAGGCTTGCAATGGAATCAAAGAAGTTAGGATATTTTTTTCAAACCTAACATGATTTTCATCTGTTTTTTCCAAGTCGAGTAAACGATCTAAAGCTTTAAATGCAATTGTTCAACATAGAATACCTAGTAATACCCCCACTCGTTGGAATTTTTCAAGTAGAGCCTTTTTATCATCGATTTAAATAGAGAAAAGCTGATAGAGGTTTTCGATTATATTTCGGATAGTCAAGCATTTATACATGAAAATCAGACACTGAGGGAAGCTTATGGCTTAAAAAAACTCTTGCAAGATAAAAATTTTAAAATTTTCTTAAAAGTTTACAAAAAGATTTTTGAATAGACGGATGAAATTTTTCAAATTTTACTAAATAATTCTAAAGATATAACTTATTCTAAAAATAGAATCAAATCTCTAATTAATAAATTAAAGGAATTTGGTAATAACGAATTCTATTGTAATTCGTTATACGAAATATTTCCTGAAGATACGGAAAATACTCACTTAATAGACGAAGAACCACAACAGAAGAAAAGGAAAAACATTTTTAATTTCGAGACATTTGCATTATAAACAGATTTATATTAAAATTTTAGACATTATTATGGTTCAACTTGAAACCAGATTTTTTTTTTCGATTTTTTAGCATTTTCGAAAGAATTTCCTAATACTTGTTGGATAAACTCATCGAGCACTATCCTTTTTTTGATCGTGCCACGTTCAAAGGAATGCCCTTTTGAGCGCCACGGGAGCTATGAGAACAACACCAACAGCAGCAATGGAAGCTCTGCCACGTCTGCCCCCGCTAGATATACACAACAAAGAGAGAGCACCAGCAGCAGCGGCCATCAGACTACGAGCAGCAAATATGTGGCTCGTAAACAATGGAGGAGGCGAACACCGAAAAATTCTGGAGGTTTCTATGAAATGGAACCCAATGATTGAAATGCCGGTAGACACAATTACTCGAAAATACATATTTAACAGAAATCTCCAAGTAAACCCGAAGCACGTAGATTCAGGCAAAGGCAGCAAACAGGATAGGCATACTACATGCAGCAAGAGAAATAGCTGATAGAAATATCAAAGGTAAAACTATACATATCATCACAGACTGGAGAGCAGCAATATCAGCAATATCAGCAATTAACTGAACTGCAAAATCACCTCAGCACTAACGATGGAATGCTGCGTAGCCCTGGAAAAAAGTGGCAAACGACAACCAGGTCACCTTGGGCTGGGTAAAAGGACACGATGAAAGTAAAGGGAACAAGATGGCAGACGGGCTGGCAAGGAAGGCTTCCAGACGCCCCACTTGCGGGCCGGAACCTGGACTACCACCCTCTCTGTCAGACATAATATCCTTACTAAAAGATACATCGACTAAACATCACCAAGGCCTGGCTGCAGGGTGGCGACTTTGTCTCGATGCACCCCAAAACTGTCAGATACTGCATACAACTGTCCAGGGGAAACCTACGAAAGATCGTGGGACTATTGACTGGATACTGTAACCTAAGAATGCACCTAAACAGAATGGGCCTCTGCCCAAGTCCCATCTGTAGAGGGTGTGAAGCTGAAGAGGAGACTGCTGAACACGTACTCCTGGAGTGTACGGCTATCTCCTCAATAAGAGTCCATAATGGAAGAGGGATGTCCACAAACAGCAGACATCCAAAAAGTCCCTCTTGGTGCAGTCCTGGCGTTCGCCAATGCCGTAGGTTGGCTGGACGCCACCGGGAAGTGAGGACTCAGATGGGAGGACGTACAAAGGGCCCATTGAGGCCTACGTGCAGCGGACCTCTCTGCCCTCTCATCGGAACAATCCAGATCCAGAGATGGGGTTCATTTTTTACCATGTAAATTCCCATGGCCACACTTAAATAAAATGCACTGTATATCAAACTGCGTTCTATTTCTTAAAAAAAAATCATTTTTCAATATTCAACAGCACTCATGAACAACACGTTTACAATAGTAAAATATCAGGTGACTACCAAATAAACTAAACCCGTATCTATCGTTCACGTAACTGTATAAATTAGTACGGTCTGCTATTTTATAATAAACTGCCTCTTCATATTGAAAATAAAAGTTTTTTTTTTAAATTAGAGTGAAGGAAGTGTTATCCTCTAAAGCATATTTTATCATTGGAGAGAGTTCCTCGAAGATAATCTTTCTATGTAATTAAATAAGAAATATGTAACCACCTAGGACATGTGTTCTTAGTTTTTCTAAGTAATTATTAATTTAAGCCATATTTATATTGATACAGTACATGTTATGACTTGTGTAACTTGTATTTACACTAATAAATTATTATTATTATTATTATTAAATTGGTAACTTTTTGTATATATTTTTAATTTGCACTTTTTCCGTTATATATTAACCCCTCTGCAAAACTTACTAATTTAAACTACTGAAATTTGAATTAATATTTAAATATATCTTAGTCTTCTTACTTACTCCAAGCAACTCATTTATTGTCATAGACCATGTTTACTAATTTAGGCTTCTAATCTAATGCTAGCTCTGAAATATCTATTCAATTTCTGAAGGCGGCACATTTCTTACTTAAAAAATGGATTTACACATGTAGGCTAAGCTTGTAATTTGGTAAAATCAAACATTAAAATTTGTTTTTTTTTAGATTAAGTTGAAAATTTCGATTTATATTTACATTGATAGATAGATTTAATCCTGTAATCCATAGTTTCGGTTTAAACAAAATCAAAATAATACAAGCTCAAAAATTTTGGAATTAATGTCCAATATTAATCCACACGTATGGACATAAATAAATAATCACACATCTCTGTAAATTTTTAGATTTTAGGTGCATTTAAATTAACACAATCCAGCATTCGACAGCTTGAAAAATATTTTATACGGATTAGAACGGCAAATACGCGATTTTAAGGTTTATAATGTCATGAAATTATCTGATTTTTTTCGAATTATAACTTTTTCTTTTTTATCGGTTCCTATTCTTTCATAGATAGATATATAGATAGATAGATAGTTTATTTATGTTAATAACGAACATTGTACATAAGGTATTGGGTGACACTGTTATAGAAATGATTTCCCATTATAATGGAAAATAATTGTGAACGTGGAGTTTTAATTTTTATTAACGGAAACCCTGTCTTTTAAGAGAAAAATATTTTTTTCATTTTTGGGGTATAAATATGAAAGGATAATAGTTACATCAAATTTATATTATTAATGATTATAAGGAATGCCGAAATAAATAAATGTAATAAACTAAAGTGTTTCAAGTTGAAACATTGAAAAGTGCTTCCATCAAGTCCTCTAATAGGGCTTTCTGTGATGTTGTTTGTGGTGGTTGCGGGGGTGGCGGAGCCGGGGAGCAGGTGTCCACCTAACAGTTTATTATAAGCTGTCCATGGTGGGCCGCTGACAATATACTTAATGTGAGGGGTGCTAACTTTGGCCAGAGGGCGTTCTGATGTTCAGCTCTTAAATAAATATCGGATGGTGCTAATAAATAACGCAAATCGCGCTCTCCCCTCCAGACCAGTTCCCTTTCAATGTATCGTTAATAGGGTTGCTATACAAAACTTATTAGACCCTCTATACAGTTAACAAATATGGTAATGAATATCAATATAGGATGTGTAATTAAAGAGTGCACTTAAACTCTAATGGTGTTATTCTGAATAACTGTTATTAACAGCGATTTTATTAATATTGCAATTTTATGTGAAATTGAACAGAGCTGTTAAAAACTGCATTGTGAACAGCCCGATGTTCAAATTTGCAATAGTGCAACGCCTACAGAGCGACCGACTTCATGTGAGCTTTAGTACCTATTTTGACTAATTTTACTGATGATCTTTCTATTTTAGTGCTTATTTTAGTTTTAAAGAAAAACATGTTTTTTTTCATTTTTAATACACAATGCATTAGCACTGTTTAAATAAACTACAGTTATAATGTTAGTTCGCTTATGTAGCGAATTAATACATAATTTTTGATAAATCTGTTGTTCTATTAAATGAATTGGTAATTGGAATGTTTAAGACGTTAAAACAGAAAATAATTTTTAATTGATGCTTATATATTGAAGATAATTTTTGAATGTAATTTTAGGACAATTAAAATATTTATATAAATGTGAAAGTGTGAAGTGGGTCAGGTTTTTGCGTGCGTTCTTGACGCGAATCGAATTACGCCAGTGAAAATAAAAATGGCGTATTAAAATTTGTAGTGAAAACACAAAAAGTGCTAAACGGCCGACACATGCGAGCCAGGAACCTTTAATATACGTGTTTCCCTTGTCACTTTGTTAAATACACATTGCATACGAAATGTCGTGTTCCCCCCTCGGCATGATCAAACAACACCGTTTTTACTCTCCGGATGGGCTAATCTACTGTATAAATACTCGAGGAATCTACTTTCTGTACAAAGATAATCCAAACAGAATAACAAGGGAACATCTGTGCGTTTTTCACTATTTTCTTATTCATCATTGCTTCGTGTTATTGTGTACACTGCGCTGGTATGTGTGTGTGTGTGTGGTGGCTGTAGAGTGTTACCCTTCGCCTCCACCTTTTGGTCTCTCCGGTGTGTTGTTTTTGGGGTGCGCTCGAGGAATGCAAATGTTTGCACGTTAGATCATTATTTACCGATGATAATTGATGATTGCAAAAAGGCATGACGAATTTTGGAATTTCCGGAGAGGCTGCTGCTTATTAGGGGCGAATTAATTATAGCGCCAGAGACAGCTCTGACTAATGAGGGTTCCGGATCCGGATTTAGCAGGTGCGCGCGGGTCCGTTCACTTGGTCACGGCTCGACACTTAATTAGGAACGTCATTCCGATGTTCCGACATTTAATTTTCATTGTGCAGACACGTCAAAGCGCTGGAGCTTAATCAATACGATTACGCAAGGAACTGCTGTCTTCAAATTATTAAGTGCAACTAAGTTTATAACACAAGATATCATTTATATTTAGAAGAGCTTATAGGAATGCTGGATTAGTTTTTAAATTTGTAAGATTTTTCTTAGAACTATATAAAAACACAACCGCAAAGTCTAGAGATGGATTTTAGAAAAAATCAGTTTTTTTTAACTTTTTTTTTAATTGCTCTTTGGTTATATTTCAATTGTATGTTAGAGTTCAGCTCTCTAGAAGAAAAAACAAAAGTCCTGTAAAAAAATATTTTAACCCTTAAATGCATCGTGTTGCTATTTGGCAACACATGTATTTTCTAGCTCTACATTCACTGCAGGAATGTTTGGATGTTTTTTACGCATTTTAGCCAAAAGGTAACAGACTGCTCACAAGAATTTGTAAACGGTGCACACCATTCATGCGTCGTAGATTTTTTAATCGCAAATAATGCGCCATAAGATGTAAGGCAAGACCAATTTGGATATTGGCCGATACATGTACATAGATACTAAAATGCTACTTGCAAAGGATTCTCTAGTGTCACATGCGAAAAATGTGGAGTCGGACCGTTTGAAGAATTTTTTCGTGAAATAACTACTAATACGTATTACGCAGTAACAAAATGTGCACTGTAGCCATTTGGCAACATATGATAATTTTGTAAAAAAAAATATTTTTAGAAAGATGTGATTTTTTTCTTATTTTTCCCTTAATCTGTCTGATAAATATAAACTGTAAACAAAAAATCGTAGATTTAAGGGTTAAAATTGAATTAAATAATAATAATAATATATTTATTGTTATTTACATTGTTTGTAAATAAATAATGGAGAAGATTCTCCGTATATATTTGCAAATGGCAGCATCCCAGACCGGATACCTGGAGGTTAGGTTCGATCCCTGTTGTAGGCATGTTCACAATTTTGATTCAGCTATATACGTAGAATCTTCTCCATTACTTATTTACAAATAATGTAAATACCATTATATTTATAACTGCGTAAACGAGAAATTATCGAATAAATTTATTGCCCAACGGAAGATCCAATACTGGGAAACAAATAACCTTGACAATTGCCCTCATTTACTTACTAACCAATGAAATCGAATAACGTTGATGAGATGATCCAATAAAATTCTAATTACGATGCGTAACAGAGGACGCTGCATATTATGCATGGCAATTCACCCTGGGTGGTATCTAATCAGATAATCCCTCATGTTGGTATTGCCTAGCAACGCGTTAGTACATGTTCTATAACATATAAAACGTCAGTTATTGCCGGACTTTTAAGCAGTTTGCTCCTGAATTCGATCGGTTTGTATTTTCGGGTGAAGTGTTAGTGCTTTCATCAGTAATAGTATTCATAGGCATTTCTCAAAATTGTGGTAAGCTAATTTTTACTACAATTATTGTGGCGCAGAATAATACACGTCTGACACTTGGTGTCACTAAATTTAACTTTTCAAATTATGAAGTGTGAACTTTCTGTTCGGCCAATTGTCTTCTCGAATCTAACTCGTGACTGATTTTTCCTAGGCAATTATTAGCGTCTGGATCACTTTTGCTTGTTGCTTCAACAAGCAATCGTCGCAACAAGCAATCGTGATCCTGCCACTAATAATTGCCGGCAAAATCATAGGCACTCGTTATATTACTGTTGATAATTGACTATACAAATGTAGATTACATAACTTAAATAACTAATATAAAATAATATAACCTATTTTTGTACAAATCGAATAAAAAAAACCAAGTACGTACAATTGATTATACAATAAAAATAAATATACAGGGTGTTGACTTGGCGGACGCAACATAGGAAATCGCATGTTAATTTTGAAGTGTTCAAATATTCGCTTTCCTTTTTATTTTAGAGACAAAATATATTTAACTTTTTTGCAGAGGGAAAAATTCTGAATTTATTAATGTTCACAGTTACCACTTTACGTTTCTCAAAGTTAAAATAATTAAGAAAAAGTAATGTGATTTTATAAAAATAATAACATGCCATGGAATTGAAACAACAATTGCGGATATCAAAATGGCACAATATATCGCTTTCATTTGATTAAAGTGAATGTTTTCCAAATGATGTACACTACACTAGAAAAAATCCTTCAAATTAAGTAGTATTATACAGTCCACAGTTATCAGGATGTTTGCGATATGTATTCTATCCAGTTTCCAGACAGGCCGATACCTGCTAAATCTACTGTTCAATGATTGGTAAGCAAGTTTGAAGCTAGAGGAACCGTTTTAAATTACAGGTGAGAAAATTAGGACATACAAGAACGAGATCCAGCAAGACAAAATCACAAGGAATTATATATTTTGCTGTCCGCCGAAGAAAATGCGGATATGAGTACGAGAAAAACAGGAGCCCACTTGAATATAAACCATACAACTGCTTTTAAGGTTTTAAAAACGGAAAAATAAAAATCGCTTTATCATAACCAGGACGCAGTACCCACACAAAGTCAACGTGTGGACTGGAATTGTTGCTCATCATATTATTGGACCATTTTTTCTTTATGGAAATTTGAGGATTTTAGGAATTATTGGTAGAAAGAGTTGAACCCGCTTTACACGATGTTGCACGTTAAGACCAGGAGATCTGGTTCCAGTTAGATGGTTCCCCAGCGCATAACACTCGTGTGGTTAAAGGGTATCTAGTGGACACTTTTCAAAGAAAGGTTATTGGTCCAGGTCACACTATTGCTTGGCCAGTCAGATCGCCTGATGGTTTTTTTTTTCTTTGGGATAATTTAAAATCAAAAATATACACAAATACACGTTTTGAGAACGTACAAGAATTAAAAAAACGCAATTTCGGCAGAATATAAGAATATCTCCAATTATCAATTGGCTAACGTCCGGAATGAATTCTACAATCGCTTAGGATATTGTTTGGGGGTTAACGGGGGATTATTAGAACACTTAATTTGACTCACATTATTATTGTTTCAATTTTTCGATAGAAAGCAAAAATGAAACTTCTATTTTATCTTGTTTAATCGTTTTTTTTTATTATCGTCGATAATGTGTTGTGCCATTTTGATAGGCAATTATTGTTTCTATTCCATGGCATGTCATTTTTATAAAAACACATTACTTTTTCTTAATTATTTCAAGAAACGTAAAGTGTTAAGTGTGAATATTAATAAACATAGAATTGTTCCCTCTACAAAAAAGTTTAAAACATTTTGTCTCTAAAATAAATAGATTTAATAATAAATTTTTAATTTTCGTTTTGGTAATTTTTTTCCAGTTTACACATAAACCCTGTTTTTTTTTTGTGAAACTTTCTACTGGTAGTTTTGGTAATTTCCAGGAGAACCTCTCGGTCGATTTTATTGCAACTTTGGGAAGGCATTCTGAATACCCACATTTGTAAAATTATGAATTAATCTAAAAATTTATCGTAGCTAGTTTAGCTAGAAGTTCCATTGTAAAATTTTTAAACGCTTTTGAAATGTTCGTTTTGGTAGATTTTTTCAGTTTACAGGAAAATCCCCAGTTGTTTTTCTTATGAAACTTTAGAATAATATTTTTAATATCCACAGCTATATAATTACCACTTAATTAAAAATTACATCATCACTGGATTCCTTAGAATTTCCACAAAAATTTAAGAATTTGGTAGATTTCAAGAAAAATTCTCTGTCGATTTTATTGCAACTTTGTAATGACTTTTTCAATACCCACAGCTATAAAATTACGAATTAAAGAAGGCTACATTTGCTAGAATGTTCACTTTTTGACAATTTTTTAAACGCTTAAAATGGCCGTTATCTTAAATTTTCCCAAACCTCCCTCATGTTTTTTTTTATGAAACTTCAGGACAACATTCTAGATATCCAAAAAATTGGAATTGGTAAATAAAAAATGAAAAATTCGACTGGATAATTTCCACTAAAGTTTTCTTAGAAATTTCACTTTAAGTTCTTGAAACTTTGAAATAGCGTTTTTGGTATATTTTTGCAATTTACAGTAAAACCACCCAGTCAATGTAGTTTTAGGATCCCATTCCTAATACCCAATGCTATGAAATTATAAGTGAATCTAAAAATCAAATTTTTCATACTACTAGTGATGGTGGTATTTGTTAGGCAATTTGCCGTGTAGATTTGTATCTTTGTGTATATGTGCTTGTGCTTTAGAATGTCGCCCATCGCACTTAAGTGGTTCTACAATTTTGTTGTGTAGTGTTTAGCGTAGTTGTTATCAAAACTAAACTTTAGTTGAGTTGCCGAAACTGCGGTCAATGAATGTGTACAAAGTAAAAAGGTTTATTTTTTCAAAATATATTGGGAAGATCCTCCAAGAACTACCAAGGAAAGTATTACTGTACCTAACATAAATATTACTTGCGGAGAGCATGGCATTTTCCTCAGGCATAAAAATGGGTGGATTGGCAGGCGAGGACCGATAGAATAACCCGCGAGAGAGATGGATGCGCAAAATTAGCCTAGAAAATGTTCAAAGTGTTCAAGAAGAATTTCTACATGTTCGAAAAGAAACACGCCTAGTGCGCCGTCTTGCTGAAACCATATTTTATTAAATGGAAGGTCAAGATCATTGTTTGGAAAAATTGCTACAAGCGCTGGATCAAGGTCATTTTGCAAAAACTGTAAATATCAAGTTCTCACCTTCAATTGTCATTTACTCGAAAATTTTCTTATGCACGATGGCACATTTGGCATTTTTATACTGGCAGTTCGACAATGAAAATATCTCTTAAAATCAACAACAAAAATAGGGGGTTGCCATTTAAAAACTTAGTGGATGATTACTCAAAAAAAATGACGACTGAAAATCGACTTTTATGCTAATATCTGTAGTTTTATCAAAGAAAAACGACCCGTTCGAGGATTTTTTCTAAAAATATTTTATTTCGGTTCTACTGAATATATTCCATACTTTAGGCGCGCACTGTATACCACATCAGTCTGGTCACGTAAACTTCTGTGCAATAGAATTAAGCACAAGTCTTATGAGTATTTTTTAGAATATTCTAGTTGTATAATTCGGATCTGCAATATTTTCAATCAATGATAAAACACCATAACTTGAAAATAACACCTTTATTAAAAAGCCAAAACCAACACAAAGACTAAGAGCTACCTTCCATTTTAGTTATAATTCGAATTTTTGAATTTTCTAAATGACGCGATATTTTGACATTGACAAATTTATTTTTTTAATTTCGTAACCAGGAAGTCCGCTTTAAACTATAACATATTTTGTGTGCTTAATTTTATTGCACACAAGTGTACATCCATGCACAAGTTTTGCGTAAGTACTGACTGTAAGTTAGTGACTGTAGAGCGGCACGACAGAAATCCATGTTGATGAATGCTTAAGTATTTGTGAACGTGACTGTACATAATGATATACTATACCTGCTCAAATACCTTAGCAAGAACAGGTAAAATTGCTATGGGACAATAATCCGTTAACAACGCACCTTGTTTAAAAATAGGACATATGACACTTCCAACGTTGTGGACATGATGCAGTACGGATAGCTAGATTTAGTATGATAGCTAAAGGTTTAGCCCGTACAGGACAGCAAATTTAAGTTGGCCAGACGTGCAGAGAGCAAGCGAAAGCTCTCTCTCTACAGCTGGGCGTGTACAATCTCTGTAATAAGCAAGCACATATTCTTCGCGTGCGCTATTAATTTACAACTCTATCGGGTGCTCTCCTCCACATGCCTTGAATGTACCAGGCGCGCGAACTCTTCACGAAATCTATCGAGAGCGCCCTTGGAAGGTTCCGCCCACTATTTTGCCACTGCGCAACGGCAAGTTACGTTTGCCGTCCTGTACAAGTTTGCAGTCCTTAGGCAACACAATCATCACCCGCAGTCATTGCGTTCTTAAATCGATCAATACTAGAAATAACTCAACTTTGCTGGCCTGAAAAAAGGCCATTTTCGGTATTTTTTTTTTGAGACGACTAATAAAGTTTTTAACTTGAATGTTTTTCCCAGAAAGTTAATAAGCCTTTAAGTACAAATTGTGATTTTTTTGACAGTTTTATACAAAAATTATTTATGTTGTCACATAGTCGAAGTTGGGGTGTCACATGGGCATACCTCACTGGTGAAAGTTCATCGGTCCACAATAATAGTGTAAAATCAAAAAACGACATAACGGGTTCAATTTTATTACATTTGCCTGTGTTTTGTAGCATAAAATTTTAAAATTCGGAAAAACAACAAAATGAGGCTTGTTTGAAAAATAGTTAATTTTTGACTTTTTTCGGCTCGTTTTTTGCAATATAAAATCAATAAATACCGGGTGACTCAGGGATCTGTAAAAGCCCCATAACTTATTTGCTATTTGAGATATCGACTTCTAGTTTTCTTGAACTGGTACCCACACTTATTCTACATATTTTAAAAATATGTATGTTTAATAATAATAATAATAAATAATAATTTATTCACGTTAGGAACAGTACATAATAAATACAAGAAACAAGGTTACAATATTATGTCCAGCCGCTACTAGAATACGTCAAAAAATAATGAGATAATGAGCAAAATACACCAAAAATACAATCTTACATGTTACTGTTTCGACTGAAATATTCTTCCATAGAATAGTGTTCTCTTTCCATTCAATATTCTTTCAACTGATTTTTGAACAAAATTTCATTTGTAGTATTCTTTAGATGCTTGGGCAGTTTATTGAATATCCTCAGTGCAGCATATATTGCAGATGACTCAAAGAGGGACAATCTATGAACTGGGTATACATATAATAATAATAATAATAATAATAATAATAATAATAATAATGATAATAATAATAATAATAATAATAATTTATTCTTCCATAAAGACTACAAAAGTATTGGATCGTCAACAAAGGTATACATACATAAACAAAATACAGAAGCTTGACATTAACGGACACAAGTACCCGGATATGTTTCTTCCTTTCGGGTTTCATATGGATGATCTAAATGATGTGCGTTGAATTTATCTTTATTTTTTAAATTAAAAACTAATATTTCATAAAAAAATAGATCATAGAGTGTAAGTAGACCAAGACTTTTAAACTTACCTCGGCAGCTATATTTTTGGGATAGATTTAGCATTATTCGAATAGCTCGTTTTTGCGTAATAAATAATTTTTTTGTACAACCCGATGAACCGTAGTGTATCAGACCATACCTAACTTGGCTTTCAAAGTTAGCCCGATATATCATAATTAGTGCTCTGATATCTAATACTGGTCTAAGCATAACAAGTTATCACAGTGGGAGGTCCATTTTAGGTTACTGTCAATTACCATCCCTAGAAAATTTGATCTGTCTTGAATTTCAAGAATTTCATTATTCAAATTCATAGTACACATATGTTTTTTATTTTGTGTTCTAAATACTATATAGTTGGTCTTAGTATTGTTTAATAATAATTTATTTTCTGCCATCCAGTTTTTTGTAGTTTTTAGAATATGTTCCGTCTTGTATGCTAATTCTTCTTCATGCAAACTTGATATGTTTTTGTGCAGGGTGTCCCAATATACATAACAGAACAAAGTTATATTTTTTTAAATGGAACACCCTATATTTTATACTTTATTTTCAACCCTCTTGAGAAGCTGATAAAAATAGTATAAGATAGTATGGGTCTATTATGGACGATTGGTTAGTTATGGGTAAATTTGTAGCAAAAACAAGGACACATTGAAAAGGTTGCAGAAGCGCTCCTAGCAATGCTAGCGTCGTTTTTTATGCACTAAAGAATTTTCCATATAATGAAGAATAATACAAATCGGCTTTGGTTCTTTTTTGTTCATACTGCTATACAGGGTGTCAACATACGCAAAATAATGGATAACTATTTTTTTTCAAATAGAACACCCTATATATCTTACCACCAATGCATGGAATTTTTAATGAGCTTTCCAATGATGTATAATTTGTATGATGAAATATTAAGGATTCTTGAGATTTATTCATAAAAACTTTTTTTCTTTTGTCACCAACTGCTCATTTTTGGATTTTCAGCCAAAACTATGCATTTTCTGAAAAAATAATAAGAGACCAAAGCTGTAGAGCCGAAAATTTTCGATCGATATAGGTGTTTCGATTTTTCCAATAATGCGTGCATTGCCCGCCAGAGTGCGCAAAATCGTGACCGTATATGCATTTTAGCGTTTTTCTCAATTTTTTTGTTAATTAATTGAACTATACTTTATTTTTCACGTCCTCTAGCAGAAAAACGGGTAATTATAGAATTATTCAAATGACCTACATCGATTGAAAATATTCCGCTGTACAACTCTTAAAAGAAGCAATTTTTGCCCAAAATGCATAGTTTTCGCTAAAAATGCAAAAAACCATTGAAAAACGCAAAAATTGATATATCCATTTTCAATTTGCATTTTTAGGGAAAACTATGCATTTTTGGCAAAAATTGCCAAGAGAGTTGTAGAGCGGAACATTTTCAATCGATATGGGCCATTTTAGTTTTCCTATTTTTTTCCGTTTTTCCGCTAGAGGGTGCGGAAAATAAAGTATAGTGCAATTTATTAATAAAAAATTTCAGAAAAACGCTAAAATGCACACACGGTCACGATTTGCACGCATTATCTTAAAAAATGAAAGACCTATGTCAATCGAAAATTTTCCGCTCTACAACTTTGGTCTCTTTTTTTTTAGAAAATGCATAGTTTTGGCTGAAAATCCAAAAATGAGCAGTTGGTGACAAAAGAAAAAAGTTTTTATGAATAAATCTCAAGAATCCTTAATATTTTGTTATACAAACTGTATATCATTGAAAAGCTTATTAAAAATGCCATAGACTGGTGGCAACTTATATAGGGTGTTCCATTTGAAAAAAATAGTTATCCCATGTTTTGCGTATGTTAACACCCTGTATAGCACTATGAATGAAAGAGAACCAAAGCCGATGTGTATTATTCTTTATGATGTGGGAAATTTTCTAGTGTATAAATAATGATGCTATCTTTGCTTGGAACGCTTCTGCAATGTTTTCAATGTGTACATGTTCTTGCCACAAATTTGCCCATAACTAATCAACCGTCCATAATAGACCCATACTATCTTATACTATTTTTATCAGCTTCTCAAGAGGGTTGAAAATCAAGTATAAAATATAGGGTGTTCTATTTAAAAAAAACATAACTTTGTTCTGTTATGTATATTGGGACACCCTGTACAAAAACATACATATTTTTAAAATATGTAGAATAAGTGTGGGTAGCAGTTCAAGAAAACTAGAAGTCGATATCTCAAATAGCAAATAAGTTATGGGGCTTTTACAGATCCCTGGGTCACCCGGTATATATTTTTAACCCTCAAATGCACGATTTTTTGTTTACAGTATCTATTTATCAGACATAAAAATAGTGTATATTATTTTGTTACTGCGTAATACGTATTGGTAGTTATTTCACGAGGAAATTCGTCCGACTCCACATTTTTCGCATTTGACACGAGAGAATCCTTTGCAAGTAGCATTTTGGTATCTACATGTATCGGCCAATGTTCAAATTGGTCTTGCCTTACATTAGGTAGTACATGTTGTGTAGGTACTTTCGTCTTGTTCGCCTGTAGATTTTGTTCAACAAAGCTGGAACTTGGTTTACCCCTTTTCGGGGTTACAGATATGTTTGCCTTCGTTAGGCAATGGGCTACTTCAGCTGTGTATTCAGCTTGCTCAACTGTCTTAAAATCTGGGGTTCCTTTTTGTTGATGTACTCGTTTGTGCGCCAACGAAGAATTCAGTGGTGTTAGATCAAGCAAATGATAAAAAAGTCTCATATATCACTTTCCACTTTTCATTTTGATCTTTTAACGACCCATAAAACTATCCAGGAGATCGACACCTCCCATATATCGATTGTATTCTTGTATTACAAATGGACATTTCACATCATTTCACATCATTTTTTTGTTTTCGATCACATCTCTTCACCATAGTTTCAGGATGTGTTCCGGCAAATGACGATACCAGATTTACATTTTTATTATCTTCTCATACCAGGGAAGACACATCCATTCTATCTGCCGTGGCAACGAATTCGTAACTGATACCACGCTCTTCATACTTCGTTTGTGCTTCTGTAGGAAGTTTACAATTGGGTAACCTATTTTGTCGAATTGTGCCACGTATATAAATGCCTAAATAATAATTATCATTATATAATCTGTAGTTATCATTTTTGGTATATGTATCTAAATATTTCTCCAGTGAATGTAGAGCCAGAAAATATATGTGTTGCCAAACGGCAACACGATGCATTTAAGGGTTAAATTCATGCTACATAACTTTGCGGGTATGTTATTTGGGAAAAATTTCAGATCGATTGCTGCATTTGTCTGCGCGCAATCACTTCCAATTTAAAAAACACTGTTTGAAAAACACGTTTGAAAGCCTTCGCCACGCAGTGCGGCTTTGTACGTGGCGTGCTTAGGTCCGCCGTTTATAAGCACTTCCATTTCAAATATCAATTTGCCGTTTGGACACAATATTCTATACATCTACAGCTTCCAAAAAATGCAAAATTAAAAAAATATATTTATTTGAATCTAACAAAGTTAACGAATGCGCGCGCTAATTGAGGGTGCCGTCTACTCTTAAATTGCATTCGTTGAAATTCCACATGATAGAATTGAGATGACGTCTTTTTCCATTTTCTGAGATTGTGCAACTTTACCTTTATATTTCTCCTCCTTTATATTTTTTTCGAAAAGTCGATGGTTTAGCGTCATTATTAACTTGTAATAAAGCTTACAGAGCAGGATGATGAGCATCTTCAATAAACAGCGGGAATTTATCACGTTCAAGAATAAATTCACGTCAAAATTACATAATATCAAATCCAGTAAACGATCATTGAGTTTAATATTATTCATTTGACGCAGGTCAAGAAATAAAGTTCATAGTGCGGGAGAACTTAGAGTTGCCACCAGCTGAATCCGCAAAGGAAGTAATATTAAAATCACCAAGTATGTACAAGAACTGGTTTATCTAGTATAATTAATTCAAGCGCTTCAAAGAAAATTTTCAGATTATCACAGGGTAATTCGCGATTCCAGCGGCACCCAACGAGTTTCATTTTACCCACACACAGGATTTTGACGATTGGTGCTTATACTAAGGTTAGGGTTAAGCTAAGATCCCCCCCTTTTGGACTGACCCTTTTGGGTAACGTGCTACTGGAATCGCAAATTTCGCGCATGCGCGTTTTCGAGTGGTACGGCATATGGGAATTTGCCTTTTTTTCACTATTTTTAAGCTATATTTCATTTAAAACTAAATAGAAAACAAAACAAAAACTTCGAAAATAATGCTAGTAGGTAAAAAAATTATTCTAATTCTATTTTGACTTTATAAATTCAATAATAGAAATACAAACTGAAATTGAAATTTTTACATGGGAATTCCCTATGATGCACCTTGAAACAGGACACACGGTATATAACGAGTGTATAAAAAAGAAAGGAATTTAAGTTACATTTACACATCATTAAATAAATTAATGGTACTACATGCTGTACATCGACAGTTTCAAATTTAATATTGCAGGCGAATGTCAAAAGAACTCCGCCCTCTACTTGCTCTGCCGGTAGCTATGAAGTTCCGATCACACTGCACCACATTATAACCGAATCGAATAATTCCTTGGTAAATAGTGAGTCATTGAGCCACGTTTCAGTTAGGTACACAATGTCAAATGAAGAGTTGCAGATATTTTTATAAAACAAATGTGTTTTCGAACGGAGACCACGTGTATTTTAGAAGATGTTGCAGTGGTGTTGCTCACGCAAATATGGCTATGGCATTACAATTAATAAAAATTCTAAAAAAGGGTATTTTCCTATCGCCAGGTTTGGTGGTTAACTCTCGTTATAGTCACATGGAATTTAATCTTCACACCTTGATGCTTTTCACTGAGTTCCAATATTTTTCCAATCCACCACTGATTCTCGGAGATAGCTGCAACAAATTGTTCTTCTATTGGATGGATGAGGCTGTTACTTGTTGAAACTCCATGGTATTATTTAATAAAACACTAACACAGTGTATGGTTTCAAATAATCTTTATTGTTCTACAACAATTGTTTCACCACACAGTGGCTTCATCAGGTAGATGAAAAATAATGGTTATACATTTTACAATTACCGCTTATATACTAAAAAATTGGGAACAAACGTTGAGGATGGGGGGGGGTGTGTTGTATTAATGCGTTGAAATCAGAATTAAAATTAAAATTTTGCGTTATAATAAATGAATTATTGTAGAGATGACTAAAAACATGATAATGTTTTATTTTATTCAAGGAAAATCTAACTCCACCTATGCCGATCATCTAACAGAACACTGCCATTCATTTAATGATAATTTTAAAATCCTCCATAAACAAAATAAAAGCCTAAAACTAAATCTACTAGAGTCAATGGAAATCAACAGATTCAATAAACGCGGTGTTCTGTTAAATGACCAAATCGACGTCAATAATTCGCCTTTACTTAACATCACATAAGGGAATAATATGTATATGTATATGTATGTATGTAGCGTGTATTTGTAGTTTAGTTTCCGTTTTTTATCATTTTTTTATCATGTTTTTAGTCATCTCTACAATAATTCATTTATTATAACGCAAAATTTTAATTTTAATTCTGATTTCAACGCATTAATACAACACCCCCCCCCCCCCATCCTCAACGTTTGTTCCCAATTTTTTAGTATATAAGCGGTAATTGTAAAATTTATAACCATTATTTTTCATCTACCTGATGAAGCCACTGTGTGGTGAAACAATTGTTGTAGAACAATAAAGATAATTTGAAACCATACACTGTGTTAGTGTTTTATTAAATAAATTGTTCTTCCTTAATGGTGATCATTTCTTCCTTGTTTAGCTGTCCTAGAGAAACTTAAAATGATTTCTGAAACTCTACAAGCAAGTTGCTGTCATCCAATGTTTGGAAGATGTGATTTTCTCTTGTTCCAGGTATTGTGGAAGCAGTGTGATACCATTCTTCCAACATTTTTGAGAATTTTACAATATCTTCACTTGTTACATAAAACGTATTTATTCCAGTAACATGAGTTTTATAAAATTTAAAAACATCTTCGGGACTTCGTATCTGATTCTCATATGGTTTTTGTAGACCTGTTCTTCTAGTTAAATGTTTTATGGTACCGCGAATTCCATCACATGTATTTTTGCCAAGACTAGAGGCAGAACAAATCCATTCTGCTGTTAGTCCATGATCCTGTTTACAAATTTACAAAGTTTTTATTATCCAGCCACTACAAACATCCTCCTGATTTTTTTATGGTGAAAACAATTGATTATCACCATTGTGCAAAAAAATTAAGACGGTTCAGATATTATTTCATCCATTCTTTTTTTTCATAAATAGAAAAAATTAATTGTCAGAATGTTCAGATACAGAAAAAAAAAACTCATCTTTATTTTTCTGTGAACCGGTTAAGAATTAGCTTATGTAAGACCATTTATTATAAAAATAATATTTTTTTTGCATTTTCGATGTTTCTTTTTTTAATTGTCCACCCACAAAAAACACCCTCCTGATTTCTTTTATGGTAAAAATAATTGATTATTAGCATTATGGGAAAAAATAAGGTGGTGAAACTTGTGGTTTTGCAGTAATAAATTCCTGAAATTTGCATACATTTTGCAACAAAAAATTATTTTATTGCGCATTTGTAAAAGTAAATATAAGCATTTTACAAATTCTATTTTGTAGCGTACACTTTTGTCTTTCAAATGCCACGAAAATTGGTTCATAAATAACAAAGTTACAGTTATTATTGTTAAATTGCGTCAAATTTCAAAATGCCCCCCTGACCTCAGTTCTGATCAAAAATTCTGAAAAAAAAATTTAATCGTTTTTCATAATATACTTGCTGACAAGAAAAAAATACAAAAATCTGTGACATGAAGGCACCGGACATTTAGAATGAGCCTTTAGTGACATTGTGTATGAAAACACATTTTTCTGTATCTCTATAAAATGTATATTATTCTATTCAATATAGTTTTAATTGCATATTTTAATTTAAAAAAATATAAATTTATTAACAATATTAAAGTCCTTTCTATCTATCTGTAAACTATTATTTCATTTATCTTGGATCGTAGTATATCTGACTAAAATAAACCAACTGCATTTTTTTACCGAAGTGATGTTTGTTTTGGGATCCATTCAACATTTAAAAATTCGCGGTTCAAATTAAGTTACGAGAAACACAACGCATTCCACAATTCAAGGTTTTGCATTATGTAAATATTTATTTTGCGGATTTACCAAACTGTTTAATCTAAAAAGTACTATATATATATATATATATATGTAACGAAATCTTGACTTGTGATATTAAATGATATGAATCGGAAGGGATTGTATAAAGCAATAGTAAAATATGACGTAGATTTCTAGATCCGGTACATTTGGTGTAATTGAAAAGCTTAATATATAATAAATTATTCGCTTTGCATAAAATAATGTTGATGTGGTCAATACCAGTGGTGTATTGGTAAAATAAGAAGTAAGGGAACGCATGGTGAGAGCAAAAAAAAAACCGCGACTTTCCACAAGCAGCTTGCTGAAAGTTTTTCGGAGATCATCTTATTTTAAGCAAACTATTGTTTTCCTAGTAAGTTTTTTTATTTATTTTTTTTGTTCTTACTATACAAAATATTAACAAACCCAAACGCGTTCCGTTTCTGAAAAAATGGTGATGTGGCCATCATGTTACTTTCTCCGACTTGATCATAACTATTTATATTTACGTTTTCATGGTTTATTTTCAATTGAAATCATATTTTAAATGTACATCGAGCGTTGCGTAAACTCGGGTGAAACTGACGTTTAAAAATTATGAAACGGCAAAATTATATTTGAAATTCAAAAACTCAGTTTATTCAAAAACTAACGAGATTTCGAAAAAAACTTATTCTTTAGAAGTTATTCATTTTGGCATTCTCTACACTTATTATTCATATAAATTTGCTGTAACTATTATCGTTTCATAATTATAAACCAAAAATTAAAAAGATAATAATAAAATTTTTCTCGAATAGCAATGGTTTTATGAAAAATATTTTCAAGCAAAAGATGTGCATTTCTTTGTTGTCTTCAATGTTTGTTTAAATATTTTTGTGATATTTTTTTATATTTAAGAAAGTATTGGCAAAAAACAGTTAAGGTAAACTTCAACTTCCGGTGTACGAAATTTTACCAAAAGCTTTTCAGTTCTTCGGATTATCAAATAAGACGTATGTTCAAAGTTTCATATCAATTTCTCTATTAGTTTTTGAGATACAGCGCACACAGACAGACACACACACACAGACAGACAGACACACACACACACACACACACGCAGACACATTTTTTTTTCCAGAAATTATTGAAATGGCATCTAGGGACCCCAAAACGGATATTTCCGTAAAAAAAAATTTTGAAAAAAAAATCACGATCACAATACTTTCTCGTACTTCGTAACGGAGAAAGTAAGAGTGTGTTTGTTAAATACAAAATATTAACAAACACAAACGCGTTCCGTTTCTAAAAAAAGATGCTGGAACGTCATTCCCCCACGTTTCCCCTCCAATGCATCACTGGTCAATACGCAATTTTCTTCGATTTGATAACAGAAAAGAGATTTTGTAATAAATACCAGTCTGAAATATTCTTAAGGTTTTAAAAGAGATGGTCCCGCCCAACACCTACAATTTTTAGCATCCGCCTACGCATCTGTAAGTCTTCCAACAATCATATGCCATCTTTCAACAAGAAAAACTATTACCGGTCTCAACAATGCCAATTCGAAACTATAATCATCCCGACGAAAGCTAGCCGTGGCTCCTGTTTTTTGGTATACTAAAATTCCACACCAATAAATATAATTTTCCTAGAATGTAAAAATGTTTAAATATAAAATTTCTGCTCTTGCATTACGAAATCATAATTAACAGTCAGCTCTACTATATGACTGTAGCAGAATGTGTTAATGAGGAAGAATCACAGAGGAATTAGCACGGGGAAAAAGCTCACAGGAATATAGCCCACTTCACTGGAGAAAATGTTCACTAGGAACAGCAACAGAGCAATTTGTTGTATTCAATAATAACTATTTATATGTGAAGGAATAAAAATGTATAATTTCCTCCCGCAAGCAGTTGGGGCCCGACGCAAGAAGGCCATAATTGTGCAAGGAAGAAAATTTACTTTTTTCTGCATGACTTTTTTGGCCTAGCGAGGAAACGGTCATGTGCCTCAAAACAGGGAATGATGCGATACCAAGAGCGCAAGGAAACATTGCTCAAAATAGCAGCAATGGCCAAAAGAAAAGGAAGGACCAAGATTGCATGCATAATGTAAAGGGTGGGCCATATCTTGGAATCTTTTTGAACTACCACTTTATTTTTACATTCATATTTGACATCTAATGTATGATAGTTCTTTGGTATACAACACCCGGTTAACGAAATAGCACGCTATACGCTTGATGAACATTGGGAAATGTTAAAAATTTACTTTGAATGTAATTCGTGTATTGCAGAAGCAGTGCGAAAATTGCGTACAAAATTCGGTCGCGAATATGCACCAAATGCAAGTGTTCTGAAGAAATTTGTGCACAAAGTTCATGAAACTGGTATGCAGGTAGACCTTACTAAAGTTCCACACGCTCGTCCGGTTCGTACACCCGAGAATATTGCTACTGTAGCCCGTAGTGTACAAGCCAACCCGAGAACATCGACTTGTCATCGCTCTCAGCAATTGAACATTAGTCGCACTACCATGAGACGTATTTTGCATAAAGACATCGGTTTATTCGCCTATAAGGTCCAAATAACACAGCAGTTGAAGAGAGTTGACCATCCACTTCGATACAACTTCGCTAATTGGGCCTTAGAGCAGCTGGAAGCCGATGGTGAATTTTGGCGAAAAATTATCTTCCGACGAAGCGTATTTTCACCTCGGGGGCTATGTAAACAAGCAAAACTGCAGGATTTGGGCATCGGAGAACCCACACGTGATCGTTGAGCAGCCAATTCATCCCGAACGAGTGACTGTATGGTGCGGATTATGGGCCGGCGGCATCATCGGCTCATTTTTCTTTGAATCTGGCGCAACTGTCAACGGAAACCGCTATAGAACCATGACAGCAAACTTTTTTGGGAGCAAATTGCTGGTTTGGATGTGGGCAACATCTGGTTCAAAGAAGATGGGGCGACATGCCACACTAGCAACGAAACTATCGACTTATTGCGGTCAAAGTACGAAAATCGTGTAATCAGCCGTCGGGGAGTTGTGAATTGGCCGGCAAGGAGGTGGGATTTGCCGCCCATGGACTTTTATCTCTGGGGTGCCGTTAAAGAATGTTGTTATGCCAACGATCCAGCAACGATTGACGATCTTAAAGTCAATATCCAAAATGCCATTGCTGAGATAGAGCCGCAGACGTTGGAAAAAGTTCTGAAAAATTGGGTCGAGAGAATGGACTATTGTAAGGCCGGCCATGGCAGCCATTTGAGTGATGTCATATTCCATGTACAGTCAGAGAAAATACAAATGCGAAACTCGCTTGGCCTGAAAATGCAGCCGCATGTCGGTGCTTAGTTCGGTCGAAACCCGTCCCCACTTAAAATACAATTATGAGGTTATAAAATTTACAAGCCTAGTTCACTTCTCGCCCTTAAGTGATCGACTGACGGAAAATTTTATTTCATTATATGATTTCTATCAGTTAATGCCATATCTGTGATTTGTTCATCTTCCAATTTTTGGTGCGTCATCTTCAAAAACGAATAACTAAAATTTTTACGTTATTTTGATATTTTTTTAATATACTTATCAACAATTGAACAGTAATTTTATATAAAATTATTGGTAATATTTTAGTAGTAATTTTCTTTTCAGTTTCGTTACCCCATTTTTGCCAAGATATGACCTTGAAACCCTCGAAAAATAAGATTTTATTTTTTTAATCACTAAAAATTATTATAATAATCTGAAAAATTCACATATATTTTTTACCCAAATAAAAGTTTATTTAGGGTATTTTTTTTTTAAGATAAACAATTTTTTTTCGCCCATTCTAACCTTGAAAAAATTTACTTGATTTGGTATTTGGGATAAAAATGTTTATGATTTTTTTCAGATTTTTATAGTGGTTAAAAACAACAACCCATTTTTCGAGGGTTTCATGGTCATATCTTGACAAAAAATTGGGTTGTATATACAAAACTGAAAAAAAAATAATACTGAAATACTAATAATAATTTTACATAAAATGACTGCTCAATTATTGATAAATTTATAAAAAATATCAAAATATCGTAAAAATATTAATTATTCGAATTTTTGAGGTTGTCGCACCAAACGTTGAAAGATGAAAAAATCACATAGATGGTATTTATTGATAGCAATCATATGACGAAATAAAATTTTAAATTACACTTTTTCAATACTTTAAGCATTTTTTCGGGCCATTTTTTTTAGTACTCTTAAAACTCTTTGGCATTTTTTCAAGACAATTTTTTCTAGTACTCTTTTTGGCATTTTTTTCAGTTCACTTTTTCAAGACTTTTTAGCATTTTTTTGGGACAATTTTGTTTTAGTACTCTTAAGACTCTTTGGCATTTTTTCCAAGACAATTTTTTTCAGTACTCTTTTTGGCATTTTGTTCAGGACAATTTTTTCCAGTACTCTTTTTGGCATTTTGTTCAGGGCAATTTTTTCCAGTACTCTTTTTGGCATTTTTTTTAGTTCACTTTTTCAAGACTTTGTAGCATTTTTTTGGGACATTTTTTTTTAGTACTCTTTTTGACATTTTCTTTAAACAATTTTTTTCAGTGCTCAATTGGCATTTTTTTCAGGACAATTTTTTCAGTTTTCTTTTTCAAGACACTATTGCATTTTTTTTCAAGACAATTTTCTTCAGTATTCTTTTCCAAAACTCTTTTTGGCATTTTTTTTCAAGACAATGTTTTTAGTACTCTTTCTCAAGACAAAATCGTTACTTCTACAGCAGGCTTTTTATAGCATAACATAATCAAAAATTATATAATTATGTAACACCAAGAATAAGAGTCTCTTTTAACCAAGTTATTTTAAGTTGTTTCTTGAATACATGTCTGAATTTAACTTTATGTATTTTATAACTGACGTGTCCAATTGTAAAGTCAATATAATGATCTAATAAAATTGTATTTTATTCTATTCTATTTTGAAGACTCTTTTAGGCATTTTTTTAGACAATTTTTTCCGGTACTCTTTTTGGCATTTATTTTCAATACTCTTTCAAGACTACTTTTGACACTTTTTTTTCAGGACAATTTTTTTCAGTACAATTTTTTTAGTACTCTTTTCGGTATTTTTTTTAGACAATTTTTTCCAGTACTCTTTTTCGCATTTTTTTTCTCAAAAATTTTTTTTTAGTACTCTTTTTCAAGACTACTTTTGGCATTTTTTTTCAAGACAATTTTTTTCAAGACTCTTTTTGGCATTTTTACTTTCTCCGTTACGAAGTATGAGAAAGTATTGTGATCGTGAAAAAAATTTCAAAAATTGTATCCATTTTGGGGTCCCTAGATGCCATTTTAACAATTTCTGGAAACAAAAATTGTGCTATGTGTCTGTGTGTGTGCGTGTGTCTGTCTGTCTGTTAGTCTGTGCGCGCTGTATCTCAAAAACTAATGGAGCAATTGATATGAAACTTTAAACATAAGTCTTATTTGAGAATTTGAATAACTGAAAAGCTTTTGGTAAAATTTCATACACCCGAAGTGGGTGTTTACATTAAATGTTTTTTTGTTTTTTCCCAATATTTTTTTAAATATGAAAAATGTCACAAAATCACTTAAACAAATATTGAAGACAACAAATAAATTAACATCTTTTGTTTGAAAATATTTTTCATAAAATCTTTGTTATTCGAGAAAAAAAATTATTAATTTGTTTTTAATTTTTGGTTTATAATTATGAAACGATAATAGTTACAGTAAATTTATGAATAATAAAATGAACAACTTATAAAGAATAAGTTTTTTTCGAAATCTCGTTGGTTTTTAAGTAAACTGAGTTTTTGAATTTGAAGTATAATTTTTCCATCTTTCATAACTTTGAGGTTTCTAACGTCAGTTTCATCCAAGTCGACAAAACGCTCGATGCACATTTAAATTGAAAATAAACCATGAAAGCGTAAATATAAATTATACTACCAAGTGGGAGAAAGTAACATGATGACCACATTTTTTTTCATGACAATTTTTTCAGTACTCTTTTTGGTATTTTTTTCGAGACAATTTTTTCCAGTACTCTTTTTAGAATTTTTTTCGGGACAAATTTTTTTCAGTACTCTTTACTACTTTTGGCATTTTTGTGGGCAAATTTTCTTTTTTTATTTTCAAACATTTTTTTTTTTAATATTGTAAATAACGTTCAATGACCTTGAAAAAATTCACCTAATTTGGTATTTGGGTCAATAATATATGTGATTTTTTCAGATTTTTAAAATAATTTTTTAGTGGTTAAAAAAATTATATTTGAAAGAATCTTATTCTGGGGCTTCCCGGGTCATGTAGGAGTTTTTTTTGATATACGGCTACTTTGGTTTAAGGGCACATCTAATGATATTTTCATATTTATTTAAAAATCTGTGTCAGGTGGCATTTTGACCATCTTATCTCGGGATACCATTTTATTACCTCATAAATGGATTTTAAACAGAAACAGGATTCGACCGAACTAAGCATCGACATGCGGCAGCATCCCTCGCCGATCGAGTTTCGCATTTGTATTTTCTCTGACTGTACAACCGGATACTCTTGGCTACAAAATAAATGCAAGATCATGAAATGCCATCTAGCCGTTTGTGTTTTATTAAGATTGTAAAAAGATTCCTTGCGGTGCCCACCCTTTAGAATAAGTGAGATTTTGATTTAAACCTCTAGTATTTTAATAATAAAATGTCAGACTGGTTTTTCCGTTGCGAGTTAGTTTTTCGAAATATTGATTTTCACAATAGTTGGTACTCCATGAACATGTTTAAGTTTAATATCGGATTCTCCATCAGTTATTCTACGCAGTAACTCGCATTTAACTGCCTGATAAAATTGAGTTTGCATTTTTGTATGATTCCACGACACATTTACTTGTTTAAATTTATCAATTTGTTTAAAATTTGTAATATTTTTAAAAGCTTTATGGATATTAGACTCCATTGCAAGCCTAATTTTCGCAGGGCGGACACTACTAACGCGCGTCGGCTCAAATTTGCCTAACCTGAAAGTTTTACAGTATGTCTAATGTGGGGAGAATTTCAAGTAAACTTCCAACGTGTATTGATACTTTCATGGTTTATTTTCAAAACATGATTTTCAAATATGCGGGTGATACTGACGCTTGGAACGTCAAGATTAAGAAAAAAAATCCAGAAATTGTTGAAATCGCCTCTAGGCACCTCAAAACGTATATTTTAAAAAGTAAAAATTTTAATTTTCTCATACTTCGAGTGGGAGAAAGTAAAAATCTCAGATGTTTCTTTAAAACTGTATGATTTTAGAAGAAGTCGTAGTATTAAATTTTTATCATAAACAAAAAAAAATCAGGATTACGGAGGAGTAACCCATTATTTCTTAGAACTTTATTAATCGGATATTTTTCTATTGCAGCGTTTCCCAAAATGTTTAGACCGCGGCCCGGTACAAAGTCTTAACATTTTTCGCGACCCACCTTACATTTATTTACAGAACAAATTTTATTTTTTCATAGAAATCAAGTTATTTGTTTGTTTATTTTATACACAAAAATTGCAAAATTATTATATGTATAAGAAAAATATAAGTAATTAAAAAATTAACAATTATATTCATTTAAAACTTTAGTAAATGAAGTAAACTTTTTTTTAATAAAAGGAAGGATGTTTGACTCAAGAGCGGGTTAAGCAGAGTGAATGATTAAGGGAATTGGCGTAAGTGATTAGCTATTCGGAATTTGAAAATTCATTTTTATATGAATGGGACTGAACAACCATGGACCCGAACGATAACTTCTCATTAATAAAA
Source organism: Ocypus olens (assembly GCA_910593695.2). Taxonomy (NCBI): domain Eukaryota; kingdom Metazoa; phylum Arthropoda; class Insecta; order Coleoptera; family Staphylinidae; genus Ocypus; species Ocypus olens. Next base: position 14,076,580 of record OU343054.1, on the reverse strand, counting down.
GCTATCGCCCGAGCATGGGACTCGAACCCACGACGCCTCGCACCGAAAGCGGGAACCAAACCGCTCCGCCGCGGAGCGCCCCGAAGTAAACTTTGTTTTACATATTTTGTCCTTAGTGCGAAGGATGATGTTGTTTGTCATCAAATAACAATTTGAAATTAGGAGGTAATGATGTTAATTTTATTCCCAAATTAGGTTCGACATCCAATCTATTTCGATACTTTTTTTAAGTACACCAAGGCTGTGAATGCAGCTTCACACGTATAAGTGGTGACAAAAGGCATTAAAAATTGTATTGCTTTTTCGCTTACGCTTGGATACTCCTTTTGACACCGCAACCAAAAATAAATGAGTGGTACAGTTTCAAACACTTTTCTTAAGAGCGATATCGCAAGAAATTTCAATTAAATTATCAACTTCTTATTCACTAAGATTAAATATTTCTTCCTTTTCAATTCCGACAGAAAAAGAATCTTTAATCCACATTTAAATACTAAAAACTTACATGCAAATTCAACGCAACTTGGGTTTTTTTTTTGATTTTAGAAAAGTTTAATAACATTTGGTTCTAATTTCGAATAATTTCATCTTGATCAAATTTTTAGGCAGTCTGAGCCATCTCTACAGGCGTGTATTCAAAATGCATTCGCCCCCATAAAATGACCATCGGCCCCCAAATACGGATTGTCAGATAAACGCCCAATTTAGACGTCGTCGATCACAGCGGCGGCTCGTGGATTTCCACAGGGAGGACAAAGACAAAGATGTCGCTCGTACCGCACTACTTACTCTTATAGAGGAAACAAATATTTCGTTGCTGTTTCGATCAAATTTTCTTTCGTTGCCTCACCGTCAAACATCCACGAGCCGCCAATGGTCGATCGTCCGCGTTAAGAAACACTAATCTAGCCGAATGCGTATTTTTCACTTTCAAAATTGTTTGAGTTAAAATTTCGGTAAAACTAGCCCAAATTTTTTGATTATTTACTGTTTTATTACTGGAAGTCTACAAAGTGTACCTTTAAAGTTTGAAGATAATTAACTAAGGGGCTTTCTTGGAAGTAAAGAAAATCTGGGTGAATTTTACACTTTCAAAAATGTTTGAGTTGAAATTTCGGAAAAACTAGCTCAAATTATTTTTTGATTATTTATTTGTTTTATTACTACGAATCTATAGAATGTGGTTGTAAAATTTAAAGATATTCCACTAAGGCTTTTTTAGAAAACTAAGAAAATCTAGGCGAATGCATGATTTTGAATTTTCAAAAATTTTGGAAAAACCAGCCCAAAATATTTTTTGATTATTTACTTGTTTTATTGCTAGAAGTGTACAGAGTGTGCTTTTAAAGCTTAAATATAATCCACTAAGGGACATCCTTGGAAATTAAGAAAATCTAGCCAAATGCATATTTTTCACTTTCAAAAATGTTTGAGTTGAAATTTTGGAAAAATTAGCTTAAACTACTTTGGGATTATTTACTTGCTTTATTCCTAAAAGTCTACAGAGTGTGCTTTTACAATTTGAAGATAATCTATTAAAGGATTTTCTAGGAAATTAAAAACATCTAGGTGGATGCATAATTTAGCGCTTTCAAAAATATTTCAGTTGAAATTTCGGAAAAACCAGCTCACATTATTTTTTTTATCATTTACTTGTTTTATTACTACGAATCTATAGAATATGCTTGTAAAATTTGAAGAGAATCCACTAAGTTTTTTCTAGGAAATTAAGAAAATCTAGACGATTTTGCGTTTTCAAAAATGTTTGAGTTGAAATTTCGGAAAAAGTTGAAACCGAAAATTCATATGTTTTGAGTAAATTTAAGTAAAAAATGCTTTTTCAACGTACGTGTGGATATTTTAAAATTTGGGATGTTTGCCGATTTTATTATAGAAATGAAAATTAATCCGTTTTCAGTAAATTTGAAAGTCTGGAATTTTTTGCAATTGGATTTTATTTTCAAGGCAACTTGAAAATGTCCAACTTCAAAATTGAATTCAGTGTTTAAGGGTAAATATTTCAAAATTGTGGCTAAAAGCGTTAATAGATTTTAATACAATCCATTTTGATTAAATTGGAAAAGGTTCGAGAATGCTGCAACTGTTTTTGTGTTTTTTTTTTGTGACTTGTAAAATGTTCGACCTCAGAATTGAACAGGAGTGTGATTATTTCGAAATCTAGGGTAGGAATGTTTGCAAATTTCTTATAGAAAAGTGAAGTTGCAATGCATTTTCAGTGAATTTAAAAATTTTAATTGGTTTTATATTTCTTGGCGATTTAGAAAATTCTTGACTTCAGAGTGTTCAAGTGTGATTATTTCCAATCCTAGATTAGTAACGTATGCATTTTTTTGCAGAAAAAATAAGTATATTAAATAAAAATAATATATTTTAAGTGAATTTAAAAAAAAAATGAGAGGTTGTTTCACTATTTTTTTTCATTTTTAGCGGTTTCGAAAAAATCTCAGAATGTTGAAATGTCATTATTTTGAATGTTTCCAAAATTAAGTAGATATTTAAAGTGTAATCTATTTTAGAGGAATGTCGAAAGTTTAAGGTTTGTTTCAATTGTTTTTTTGCGGTTGATAAAAAGTTCATCACAATTGAACCGGGAGTTCAAGTGTGATTATTTTAAAATCTAAGGTAGGAATGTTTTCCAATTTTTATGGAACTATAGAGTAGAATCTATATCTAGCTCAGACGTTTTAAAACGTTTCTCTCTGAAATCCATCGTGAATTACAATACAAAAGAAGGTGTTTATGATCACGTAATTTGGTAAAAAGTCTGCTATACGAACTACAAATACACACTTTGCCACTGTTCCTAGTGACTAACTGTTATAAAACAAATAATATGTAAAAAACAATTTCTTTTGTGTTTTTACAATATTTTTTTCCACCCGGCAAAATTCTTGTGCGACCCGATGCCGGGTCGCGACCCACACTTTGGGAAACGCTGTTCTATTGCATTATCATACGAATCTAATAGTAGGGTCATTCCATGCTATTTCAACAAAAGGTTGTGCTGCACCATTTTTAATTTTTTTTATATTTTGCACAGATAAGTATACATGTTTCTAGAGTTCAAAACTAATTTTAGAAAAAAAATAATTCCTGCCATATGGCAGATATGTCCCCAGATGGAGCTTGAAACATGTACATTTTTGTGATTACAAGCATTTGCGCAAAATGGCATAACTTTCTTTCCAATTGAGCAAATTTAAAAATTTAAAAATCTCTTAACTCAGTTTAAAGCGCTGAATATTTTGGTTCTATTTTCTTTTATCATTTGATATATATTTTTTTTAATTTAATAGCCGTCAAAGTTTACCATTGAGATTTACATTTTTCTCATTTTTCGACCCTGTTTTCGACCGGGAAGGGGACAATATACTTAAACTAAATTCAGTTTGCAAGTACAACAGTAACAATAGATTCTACCTGAGGCAAAAAAATGAAGTATTTTAAATAAACCCTTCCAATTTTTTTTTACTGAAGAAAATTTGCATTTTCAACAAAATTCGTATTTTTGTAAAGCTGTATCTCCAGTGGGGTACATAGAAAAAATCTGAAATTTATACTACCAATGCTTCTATCCGGTAGCAACACCATTACAAAATTTGGTAACTTTGTTTTGCGTAGTAACAAAAATATTTCAGTTGAAAGTTGTGAATAAAATGAGCGTATTTCCATTTGCTTTGATGGTAATTTTTAATCTTTTATGCATACCATAAAAACCATAAAAATATAATATATTACACAGGAAAATTATTATTACATTTACAAGGAAAACATTATCTTATTTGCTAAGATGTTTTAAACAATTGAACAGAAATTATATACATGCTAAAAAATATCATCCCTGTTACTAAAAATACATAATTACTTGCTACTTAAGTACACATGTTGTAAATAACTGAACAAACAAAAATTATATAACTGAGCATTTGAAGCCTGCTTCTTTCTACCTTAGATTGTAAAATTTGTTTAACCTGGGTTTAATATTGCAAATTCGCCCTGTAGCAGCCGACAACTCGGAAGGAGCAAGAACACGTAAGACATGCCCTATGACCCCATTGGATGGAAGAAATGTATCTTGTAGTTCTCGTTTGATTGCTACATCTCAATAACTTGTGTAATCCACCAATGGCAATCATAAATACGTGCAATATAATTCCTTTATTCAAGTTCATGAGAAGGATTTCTTGAAACATTGGTGATCTTTATTTCTTCAAAATCTTGTACACTGGATGTGATAAAACACTTTATTCGTTTGCAGTCTATAGGTATAAATCGATGTTTCTGTCTTGTGTTAGGAATCCTCACAGCATTGGTAAATCGCTCTTCCAGAAGTGTATCATTTGATGTAACATCATGTTTACTAACAAACATAAAAAAAATACCCTTTATGTTTTCTGTACAAAAATTAAACATCTCACGAGGTGTCAAGATGTGATTCCCAGTAACTCTTTGCAGGCTTGCTTTGGTCACTAGCCTTTTGACTGTCCCGCCTATTCCATCACATGGCCCTTTTCCAGGAGATGTTCCAAAAAAATTCCATTCCGCATCAAGTAGAAAATCTTTTTTATGATGACACAAGTTCAAGAAGTTTTTTCTATTCTTATACTGCCCAGCTGCTCCATCCGAAAAGTATACATTTTTTTTTACAAAAGGTGTCACGCTTTTGATCTGTTCAATGAGTGCTTTCTGGAAAGCATACACTGCTTTGGTGGTATGTTGCATGCAGTCACTGATGACACAGAAACTTTTGGATACCAGATATTGTTCATCTGGATGTTTGTAGTACATTACAAAGGGATGTAAAGTTGCTTGGTCATTTACCCAGTGAAAACTTTGTATCTCATCTTGGACAATAAATGAGAAATTCTCCGAAAAATCCCCTATAACTATGCATACATCACTTTTTAAACTGTTCTTTTTGTATTTCAAGTCATCAGATTGTGCTTTACTAATGAAGTGATGTTTCTTTAAAGAAACTAGTCTATCCAGCAAATCAACAATTATGTCATCAATTGATTTTGTAATAGTCATAAGAGCCGCCCTGTCAGTCTTCACCCACTGTGAATATGTCACTGTGTCTAAAAATGTCATCAATCCTATCATAATGATTAGTAATAAAATATTTTGCAGCATCTCTTCCAGGGCAATCACTGCACCTACCTAGCATACATTTTTCACTCTGTAAGTCACAAACCATTAAGACTAGTAGGTCTTTGTAATCAATTTTCAGCTTTAGACCATGTAATATGAGTTTAACATTTTGGTGTTCAGCGCAGACACATACTGAGTGGGTCCCATTACTACCTGCCAAAACACACCACTTTGGTCGCAGTTGGGCAAACTTTGAAAATCCTATTTTTTCTTGAGGGTTTTCAGTACAAAAGTTTTGATAAAGTTCTTTAAGATTACATAATATTAGTCTTTTTTGTTTTGTTTCCTTTTGACCATCAATATTCCTAATAGAAACACAGTCTTTTGCACCAGGGCACATCCTACTGTTTTCATCACTTTCATAAAAATCTACAACTTTATCAGTCAATTCCTCTGGAAATTTTCTGGAATTCCTTTGTTCTATATTAGGAAGAATACCATATTTCTGAATCAAAGCCTGTGTTTTTCTTACCAAGTACTGACTTGCACCAAATTCATGGCATGTTTTTGCTACTGACCAGGACTCTGGCACTAAACTTAATATATTCACTTTCTCTGAAACTATAGAACTTCCTTTAAATTTTTCTTTTAGCTTATTTAAGAGTATAGTATATTCATCATTTTTCACATCAGTTTCCGCGCGTCCGAAACCCTCATTAGTATTTAAAATATCAAAACTTAGCTTATTTCTCATTGATTATGTAACTTTTTCAATTTTTTTTTTCGATAGTATTTGGCCTTCGTTCAATATTGAGCTTCTGAATTTTAACAGGTGAAACTCCTAGAGCGTCACATGCAACATTTAGATTATCTAATGTTGAATAAACCGGTATAAACGTTTTATCATTAGTTTTATCTTTGTTAAAACTATAATTTTTTTTTAAACAAGAAATACATAAAGTTTTACCTGGGACTAATCTTACATTTTGATGTTTTTGAGCCAAATCCAGAGATATTTCTGTTAGGCCTTTTGTTATCACTTTTCTATGGCATTTAAAAGGATCAGAACAGTTCTTTCCAAATAAGTGATTATATTTATCAAGATATTTCTTCTCGTGGTACTGGCAAATACTTTCGAAGTCCCCTAATCTTAAGTCCAAAATAGTTTTTTGTTCATTGCTAAATTCACAAACAAATTTTAGGGCTAGTGAAATTGGCCCATAAGTAGTCTTGTGACAATCTTCATTTTTTTTAACTCCAACAGAACACATCATCCTCCCTTCACTCTCTCAAATACGAGTACTTTGGCAAATATGAATTTTGTGTTTTTTTTTACTGATATTTGGTTCTTATTCCTACAAATAAAAAAATAGTTAATAATTTAAATAAATAATAATTATGTTAATCCTTTTATTACAATTTGGATTTCATTTAAACTAAAATAGTAATAAGAGGACACTTTAGTGCTGAGGTAAATACAATTTTTGTATGCAATCGAAAATGCCCTATTTTTAGGTTCAAAATTGTAATTACTTACGTTTTTTTTCTAAAGATGTTTTGACGTTTCAGTGGTTCAGTTTCAACTTGCGGACATAAATATAGGTTATGTTGATAATTGTTTAACGTAATATCAGTAAATTGTAGAGGTTGGGTTAGAATCGCGGGAGTGGTTTAAACAAACACAGAAATTCGAGAACGTAATCAGAAGCTTGACTCGCAACAGCCGCAAATTTAAGATATTTGTCTAATGATTCTTACGGCTCTATTCAATTTTATTCTTTAATAATTTTGAATAATAATACGTTTCTATTCTGGGTCCACAGTACCTTTTTTTTAATTTCATCGCCAGGGCTATGATTAATTAGTCGTCAATCAGCTCGTTATACGGAAACACTTGGTAGGTATTTGAATAACTAGTATCAGTGATTGAAATATTTACAAGTTTATTATAATCGCTGCTGGTAGTGGTGGGTTTCATTTTTGTGCCCATTTCTAATATTTAAAATTCGATGTTAAATCCGATTGCATTCAAATTTTTACAACTTTGAACTGAAATATTTTTGTTACTACGCAAAACAAAGTTACCAAATTTTGCAATGATGTTGCTACCGAATAGAAGCATTGGTAGTATAAATTTCAGATTTGTACTATGTACCCCACTGGAGATACAGCCTTACAAAAATACGAATTTTGTTTAAAATGACAATTTTCTTCAGTGAAAAAAAATTGGAAGGGTTTAAAATACTTCAATTTTTCTGCCTCAGGTGGAATCTATTGTTACTGTTATACTTGCAAATTGAATTTGGTTTAAGTGTATTGTCCCCTTTCCAATCAAAACAGGGTCGAAAAATGAAAAAAATGTAAATCTCAATGGTAAACTTTGACGGCTATTAAATTTGAAAAAAATATATCAAATGATGAAAGAAAATAGAACCAAAATATTCAGCGCTTTAAACTGAGTTAAGAGATTTTTAAATTTTTAAATTTGCTCAATTGGAAAGAAAGTTGCGCAAATGCTTGTAATCACAAAAATGTACATGTTTCAAGCTCCATCTGGGGACATATCTGCCATACGGCAGGAATTATTTTTTTTCCAAAATTAGTTTTGAACTCTAGAAACATGTATAATTATCTGTGCAAAATATTAAAAAAAATTAAAATGGTGCAGCACAACTTTTTGTTGAAATAGCATGGAATGGCCCAGTAGTCTTTCTGCCTAATTTATCCAATATAAATCTCTGTTATCAAAAATTTGTTTATTGTGTTGTTACTCTACAATTATTTTCTATCTGAAGAAATATCGCCATTTCTGACTTAAATTTTACATTCAATTCCTCCCTCTGATATTATTGATGATACTCAACCCATTTCCTTACATTCTACAATCTGTTAACACATCTGACCCCTATAAAAAAAACTTCCCCTCCAAATCAGCGGAACGCGCAGACCGATTAAACAACACCACCCGAAAAAAAACCGTAGGACTATTAAACAAGTGTTAAACTAAATCCGTCCAGTCTATTAACGCCGGATTACGAGGAACACATGTTACCAAAACATGACACACATTTCGCATTGTGAGAGGGGTGCCACCGAGGATTATGTTGTAAGTAGCAAGTTCACGGCTATTGTAATGAATATTAAATCATTTCCAGTCGGAAGCTCGCCGTCCGATTCAAACAACCAGCAACCATCATCCCCCTTGGCTGCGCTATTGCAGTTGCTACATAGCGCACACTATTTAAACGAGCTGACATGGGGCGACGACTGATCGTCCCCTACGTCTGTTTAGACTCACCACTCCGGGATGTCTTCTCGGCGATATGAATTTTAATTATGTCTTGATTTATTATCTACATTCAAAAGGAGTAATTTGATTATTTCGTTTCTAAAATGGTATTTTGTAAAAATAAATTCATCTTCAAATGTAGTAAGGGTAATTATCCAGAGGTCCATCTCTATATATTTTTTAAATTAAATATTTCTTTTAAATTTAATTGTACAACAAGTTAAAAAGATTATAATTAATAATGCTTACTACAGTCAGTGGCGGCTCGTGGAACATATTGATGGTAGAGCCACGTATACAATGTACGCCTCCCTCCCTCCCCTTTTGAAGAAAGAAAGATGGATTTATCTTCCTAGACCAAAGTAACTGGCGAAAAAGTGTTTATTAAAAAAATCTTGTTGAGATTGAAACTACAGGTAGTGCCATGGCTCCTTGGCTCTATATAACGAGCCGCCCATGCTTCGACAGCAAAATATACTACTTTCAACAGCTCAAAAATACAATTTTTGATAATTCAAAAATGTCGAAAAATTAGCTGAAAATGCTGTTTTTGTCAGCTGAAACATAGCATATTTGGTAGCTGAAGAATACCATTTTCTACAACTGCAAAATACAACTGTAGGCAGCTGAAAATACTATTTTCAACAGTTGGGGATTACCATTCTTGACAGCCGAAAAATACCAACCTCGACAGCTGAAACATAAATTATTGGCAGCTAAAAAATACAATTTTTGACAACAGCTGTTAAATGCCATTTTTGACAACAGCTGAAAAATGCCATTTTTGACAATTTAAAAATGTCAAAAAATGCTGCTTTTGATAGCTGAAAAATATCATTTATATAGATGAGAAATGCCATTTTTGGCAGCTGAAAAATGACATTTTTGACAGCTCAAAAATGACATTTTTGAGAGCTAAATAAAACAATTCTGAAAAATAACATACTTGATAACAGCAACACACTGTTATTGACAACTGTATCTGTATCTGACATATTATTGTCAGCTAAAAAATATAATTTTTTAAAGCTGAAAAATATCATTTTTGACAGCTGAAAAATATCATTGTTAGCAGCTAAAAAAATATCGTTTTTGACAGCTGAAAATATCGTTTTTGACAGCTGAAAATATCGTTTTTGACAGCTGAAAAATATCATTGTTGAGAGCTGAAAACATAATTTTTGACAGCTGAAAAATATCATTTTTGACAGTTGAAAAATATAATTTTTGACAGCTGAAAAATATCATTTTTGACAGCTGAAAAATATCATTTTTGACAGTTTAATAATACACTTCTTAGCAGCTGAAAATGCCATTTTTAACAGCTGAAACATACCATACTTAACAACTGCAACAAACCATTATTAACAACTGTAACATGCCATTGTTGTCAGCTAAAAAATACAATTTTTGACAACAAAACTTTGACAATAAAAAAATTACCAAAAATGCTGCATTTGATAGCTGAAAAATACCATTTTTATGGGTGAGAAATACCTTTTTTAACAGCTAAAAATAACATTTTTGACAGCTGAAAAATATCATTTTCGACGGTTTAATAATACATTTTTAACAGCTGAAAAATACCATTCTTGACAACTGCAACAAACCATTTTTGACAACTTCAACATACCATTATTGTCAGCTAAAAAATACAATTTTCGACAACACAAAAAATACAATTTTTGACGGCTGTAAAATGCTATTTTTGACAATTAAAAAATGTAGAAAAATGCCACTTTTAATAGCTGAACAATACCATTTTTATAGGTGAGAAATACCTTTTTGACAGGTGAATAGTACCATTTTTGACAACTGAAAAATATTATTTTTAACAGTTGAATAACACTCTTCTCAACAGCTGAAACATACCATTTTTAGCAGCTGAAAGATACCATTCTTGACAACTGCAACAAATCAATTATTGGCAACTGTAACAAACCATTATTGCTGGCTAAAAAATACAATTTTTGACAACACAAAAAATACAAGTTTTTGCAGCTGAAAAATGCCATTTTTGACAATTAAGAAAAATGTCAAAAAATGCTGCGTTTTATACCTTTTTTGACATAAAAAAAATATTTTTGACAACGGAAAAATATCATTTTTGACATTTGAATAATAAACTTCTTAACAGCTGAAAAATGCCACTCTTGACAATTACAACAAACCATTTTTAACAACTGTAACAAACTATTATTGTCAGCTAAAAAATATAATTTTTGACAACAAAACGGGTAATTTTTGACAGCTGAAAAATGCGATTTTCGACTAATAAAAAATGTCAAAAAATACTTTTTTTATAGCTGGAAAATGCTATCTTAATAGGTGAGAAATACCTTTTTTCTACTCCTACCTCTAAAATGTCATTTATCGCATATGTTTCCACGACGCTAAGTGATTCTTTAAATACACCTGGACAATCTGTGACTTTGTGTATTTTAGTCATGGGCTGAAGTTAGCTCCAGATCTTTAAATCGCTAAAATAAATTGAAACTCAAAATCAAGTTAGTTGTCACTTATCAACAATCTGTCAAAATAAAAAATAAATAAATGAAACAAGGAATACTTTCAACTTAAATCAAATAAATAATACAAAACATCTCCGCTCGTGCCTAATTAACTCGTGACTAAAGTGCGGTTTATAACACTTATTACATAATATACTATTTTGACAGCTGAAAAATAAAAATTTTCGATAGTTAAATAATACATTTCTTAACAGATGAAAACTACCATTTTTGACAACTGCAACAAACTATTATTGTTCGCTAAAAATACAATTTTCTACAACAAAAAGTATAATTTTTGGCAGCTAAAAAAGTGTCATTTTTGACAATTAAAAAATCGAAAAATGTTGCTTTCGATAGCTGAATCAATTCTTAACAGGTAACAATATCATTGTTGACAACTGCGACAAACCATTATTGACAATTGCAACAAACCATTATTGTCAGCTAATAAATACAATTTTTTAAAAAACGAATTATTTATCTTCCTAGACCAAAGTAATTGGCGAAAAAGTGTTTTAAGATTTAATTAAACATTCTTGCTGAGCTTGAAACTGCAGGTAGTGCCATGGCTCCTTAGCTCTATATAACTAGCCGTCCCTGACTACAGTTGGGATGAATATCTTAATTTCAAATTTAGTTGCGTTTAGCGCTGTGTTTTTGTACTGTATATTTGTGGTGTTAATATGTATTATTGTATTCTCTTTATCATAATGTTATAAAATTTTACTGTTTTAATTTATCTCCTTCCGTCGTTTACGTGATTTGCTATAGAACACTTTTTTTAGATTTTACCCTGCATTTGTATAGAATATTATTTCGGTAATTTTGCATCCGCATTTAAATATTTTAAGTGGTATTATTTTCGATTTTTACTTTCTTCGTTACGAAGTACGAGAAAGTATTGTGATCGTGATTTTTTTTTTCAATTTTTTTTTTTACGGAAATATCCGTTTTGGGGTCCCTAGATGTCATTTCAACAATTTCTGGAAAAAAAAATTGTGGTTGTGTGTGTGTGTGTCTGTATGTGTGTGTGTCTGTGCGCGCTGTATCTCAAAAACTTATAGAGTAATTGATATGAAATTTTGAACATACGTCTTATTTGATAATCCGAAGAACTGAAAAGCTTTTGGTAAAATTTCGTACACCGAAAGTGGGTGTTTACCTTAACTGTTTTTTGTTTTTTGCCAATATTTTCTTAAATATGAAAAATATCATAAAAACATTTAAACAAATATTGAAGACAATAAAGAAATGAGATTATTTTGTTTGAAAACATTTTTCATCAAATCATTGTTATTCGAGAAAAAAATGTATTATTTTCTTATTCATTTTTGGTTAATAATAATGAAACGATAATAGTTACAGCAAATTTATATGAATAATAATTGTAGAGAATACAAAAATGAACAACTTATAAAGAATAAGTTTTTTTTGAAATCTCTTTGGTTTTTGAGTAAACTGAGTTTTTGAATTTGAAGTATAATTTTTCCATCTAATAATTTTGACGTTTTAAACGTCAGTTTCATGCGAGTCTACAAAACGCAGTATGTGAATTTAAAACATGATTTGAATTGAAAATAAACCATGAAAGTGTAAATATAAATGATGATACCGTCGGAGAAAGTAACATGATGGCCACATCACCATTTTTACTTATGTAATATTACGTTGGATGTTTTTTTTTTTAGTGTGTTTATATGTATACTGACAAGTATAAAGCGCAGTAATGCTATTGGCACAATAAACACTGTTATTATTATTATTATTATTATAAAATTAAAATTGCGATCATAAATTTCTTTTATGTTTAAATTAGAATTCATCTTATAGGACTATAAAAGTGTAACAAAGCATCAAAACGTGACGGCCAGCATATTTTTATTAATAGAATACCGAATGCGTGTGCGTGGAGTGGCGTAATTTCGAAAAAATCGTCCCACATCCAAAATTCCTGTGTATCCATCCAAACCTACCCGACCGCAAATTCGCGAATTGTGCACGCGCGAATCTAGCCAATTTATAAAAATAAATCGTTTGTTTATTAGTGCTATTTTCAATTACATTATTGCCGCCAGTTTGTTAATTAGTGCAGCGTCGACGCCGCGACGCTTCAATAAAGATAAATGAGCGTCCGTAATGAGAAATTTAAAATTGACGAGCGGTCATTCCGTGATGACGATGACCGTTCGACAGTTGTAATTAAATAATTACCTACTTTCATAATGCGGAAAATTAAAATGAAAATTGGAATTTTCGAGAGGGGAGGACCTCGTGTTTCGTGCGTGTGGTGTTAAAATTCATAATTAAACGCTAATATTATATTCATGTTAACGAATTTAATCATAATCAGTAATAAACAGTAGTAAATGTAAATCCGTTGCGTTTGAAATAACGTCGATATTTTATTGCTCTGTAATTTTTTTAAATATTTATAAACAAAATAAATTTAATTTCTGCGGTACAGTCAAAACTATTGTAATGATGAATATGGTACAGTTTTAAAACATTTAACTTGTAGTAATTCTACTTTGTTTTAACTATTCTATTGTTATATTAATATATCAATCAAAATATTCATTTTTGTCATTTTATAATCCCACAAAACGGTCAGTCTGTCAAAAATAACATAGAGACTAATATTCTTGCTGCGATAGTTATTAATCCACATACATTTATATAAGAATGCTTGGAATGCTTGGAAGGGGTACTCGATTTATCCAAAGCTCTGTATGTAGAATTCTTAAGGCTATACGCCCGCCTCGATATATTTGTTTTCAATATGTAAGCCCCATTTTTGAACATAAACTTTCGATTTTCACGTTAAAATTATAAAAAAAACCTTTTCAGATCTGAAGCGTGCTTTTTTTTACTTTCTCCGTTACGAAGTACGAGAAAGTATTGTGATCGTGATTTTTTTCAAATTTTTTTTACGGAAATATCCGTTTTGGGGTCCCTAGATGCCATTTCAATAATTTCTGGAAAAAAAAAATTGTGTCTGTGTGTGTGTGTCGAGTGACCTAAAATTTAAAACAATCGTAATTATTCCTTACATTCCTGAAAAATTATCTCAAAAAAAGTCAGTCTACAATGCTGGGTTATGTTTATGAGGGTTATTATTGTAATAAAGTTTTGAATGCGCTTACCCTTTACTTAATTACTTGTCGAAATGTATTTTGACTCACTTCGCTCCGTGTGATGTTTTTCAAGAATACAAAGGCAATAATAATGACGGCAATTTCAGGGAACTCGGTCAAAATGTTGTTTTAAATTCCAATCACAAAAACTATGCCGATTTTAGAGTTTTGACGCAATTAAAAAACTTAAAAAAATAAATACCCCAAATATCCTTTTATTTGGGTAAAAAATATATGTGAATTTCTCAGACTATTATAATAATTTTTAGTGGTTAAAAAAAAAATCTTATTTTTCGAGGCTTTCATGGTCATATCTTGGCAAAAATGGGGTTATTTATACGAAACTGAAAAGAAAATTATTAATACTAAAATATTACCAATAATTTATATAAAATTACTCTTCAATTAGTAAATATATAAAAAAATAACAAAATCAAAATAACGTAAAAATTGTAATTATTCGAATTTTTGAAGATGACGCACCAAAAATTGGAAGATGAAAAGATATGGTATTAACTGATAGGAATACGTCACTCGATCACTTAGGGGCGAGAAGGGAACTAGGCTTGTAAATTTTATTACCTCATAATTGTATTTTAAGGAGAGACGAGCTTCCACCGAACTAAGCACCGACATGCGGCAGCATTCCCTCGCCGAGCGAGCCCCGTCGCCAGTGATTCATTTTTGAGACGCGTTTCTGTAATCGGGTACTTCGGTGAGGAGTCTTCATGGACATTAGCAGTCAGCTCCATTCATAATATAATCATATTTTTTTTTTGTTCCATAATTCGTGATTATGGGGATACCACCTTTTTCAGTCGGAGCCGATTTATAATTTTCGGATAATATACACTAAATTTTTAATATTTCATAATTTTAACATTTTAAACGTCACTATCATCCGATTCTTTCGATGCCAAATAACTTTCACTCATCAAATATATATTGTTATTTAATATTTTTTGGTGAAAATAGTTTACTAAACAACTAAATTTACTAAACTATTTTCCAGGCAAATCAATTATAATGTATATATTTCCATTCCCGAATATCGGCTCCGAAACCAGAGTACTGAATTTCTTTGTATGTTTGTTTATAAATCTGTACATGATAGCGGCGAGTCCACGTGGACTAGAAAGATAAAAATGCAAGTTGAAACATTTCGGCGACGATTCATTCATATATCCTCTTCCTTTGCACATAAATATACAGGGTGTCAATTTGAAAACTTTCAATGCGAATATCTCTCATCCCATACCAAAATATGGTGGTTCTAGTTCCCCCTACCTGTATAACATTTGTGCCAAATTGCGTTTTTCTAACTCTTTTATCTTCACAGATATTGGCATTGAAACTTTTCAAATTGACAGCCTGTATATCCAGATCATTTCACGTTTGTGTTTTCTTAAATAAGGCAAGAAGTATGTGAACGCCCATTTCAAATCGCATACAAGCTCAAGCGGGAGTTCAGCCTTAAAGAACAAAACTTGTATCTATACCACATAAGTGTGCACCAATATTTAAAGAAAAATGATTTTCAAAATCAAATCATCTTTTGTACTTGATTATTGAATAAAAATCCTCACTTTTCTAGGGTTGTTTATGGACTGATGAGATTATTTTTAAAAGCACTGGAGAAGTCAACAATTCTTCATTCGCTTAGAACTATTGATGATCAACATATGTGCAGTGTTAACATATGGTGCTGTCCACTCGGAATAAGAGAACTTTAATGGAATGATGAGTAATCTTCAATGATCCTTTTGCTACACAAACAATAATGTGGTTTCAGCAAGACGGCTGCCCAGTTAATTATTCGATTGATAGAAACAGGGTGGATCAACAATTTCCCAACCGGTGAATTGGTAGAAAAGTAATGTTTGCGTGGCCTCTAAGCTATTCACCGATTTTTTCTTTCATGAAGGCCGTCTCAAGGATATTTTTTATACAGAAAAGCTTATAACGAGAAATACTGCGAAGCCGAGAATTTGCAGTACCTGCCGTTCATACAGTTCTGAAGAAATACTTAGAGCCACCAAAAGGGAATAGTTTTTGAATAAATTAAAGACAGTTTGGACACTTGTGACATTGTCATTGTCGAATTGAACATTAAATGAGCCATGTGAAATTTAAATTTAATAACTTCAAGCAAATATAACTCGAAAGTTGTGGAAATAATAAGATTGTTACTTGTTACCTTTCCAACCCGCTATTTGAAACTCTGTTTTAATATAAATAAGAACATTGATATAAGCAAATTCAATCAACTAATTACATTTTTAAAACTTACATCAGAAAATTATACATCCAAAAAATCTAAAATATTCACTTTACAAGAAGTGGAGAAATTTATGAATGAAGCTCCTGATATATTTCTGATGATAACAAAAAAAATGTATTCATTATATCTACAAACATTAACTATTTGTTTAGGTTGTAGCAATATTTGGAATATCGGGTGCATGCCGTCGGCAAGAATTGCACGATATTTTACTGGATGATATTCAAGATGTAGGAACTGCTATAATTATAACCATTAAAGAATGCAAAAATAAAATTCCCAGGACTTTTACAGTTATTGATAGCAAGGATAATAAGTTTTATACAAATTTACCGAAAATATGATTTGCTACGACCACCCGTAACAGACCATAAAATATTTTTCGTCTTCTATAGAAATAATAAGTGTTCAAAGCAGCCAGTAGGCATTCATAAATTCGGAAAAATACCATCTCTGATAGCCACATTTTTAAATCTACAACATCCTAATACTTATACAGGACACTGCTTCCGACGATCATCTGCTTCCCTATTAGTAAACTCAGGTGACGATATTTCTGCAATTAAACGCCACGGAGGATGGAAATCCACCACCGTTGCAGAATCATACGTGGAAAATTCCTTAGAAAATAAAAAAGAAACAACAATGAAAATTTTTGGAACTAATAACGAAGCTCAACCGTCTACGTCTCATAATTCTCACTAATTCATGGAGAAGAAAAAAATCATCCTAATATTATAATCAGTAATATTAATAATTGTAATAATTTAACAATCAATATTAATGTGTAAAATACTAAAATATCAAATAAAATATCTACTTGTTTAAATTTTAGTATAGGTGTAGATAAAATATTGTATGAAACACGTGTATGAAGTAGTTTTGCGCACTCGTTGCGATTACGACACTCGCCTACGGCACGTGTCTTAAACTTCGCAACTTATGCGCAAAAATTACACTTCACACACTTGTGTCATAAATAACTATTCCCGTATGAAGCTAAGCTTTGTTATTGTCAATTTCACCTAATGTTCCCTGGTCACTTAAATATTTGAGTATTGTGAAAATAATTTGTATGGGCACATATGAAAAAATATTTTACCTACTCCCACTTTGTAATTGATGAATTACCGAACTGTTTCCACCAATCGTAAGTGACCCATTACGAATATAGAGCATATATAAATGTTAAATGTTGTACATAAATGTTTAACATGTACTATTACCACTTATGTACCTCGCTATATTATATACTTATTAGCCAATGACAATTAACGTCCCCGAGTCCCTCTGCATTCGTCTGTTCGTCTTTAAATATAAAAGTGACAGTGACATTTAAACGTCAGATTACAACTTATTGGTTAACACAATAACCGACACAATAAACTTAACGCCATGCCTTATTGGTACTTCCATAGCAATGGTATCTTAGTAGATTAACATTTCAGAGTGAGTACAACGATCCGTATCCTTAAATTTGTTCAATCAATGTATTGGACAATATATTATTCGACGGAAAATTGTTCGAACGGTAATTCGTTTGTTTAGTTGGTAGTCGTCCTGCATTGCCATTGCCGGCTAATTTAATACAAATTCAAACGTCACCTTGACAAGATTCAGTTTCAATATGTCTTTAGTTTAAGCGAATAAATGTAAGGTCGAAGGTAAAGTATAGTACATAACGCGAGTTTTAACGCAATTACGCGTTTGTGAAATTACGTTACGCAATATCTTTCACTTGCGCGTAATTTGCTACTTACAACTCTAGTTATGTAATATACTATTATTATTTATTTTAAACTTAAAAAATGGTGATGTGGCCATCACGTTGCTATCTCCTATTTGATTGTATCATAGTTATTTATATTTACATTTTACGGTTTATTTAAAACGTCAAAATTATGAAAGATAAAAACGACAAATTATAATAATCCCCGGATTCGGATTCAGCGGTGAAAAATACATAAGAATATACATGTCTGATCTACAGATCCGGACTTTTTTTGTGGGACTGTGTTATAGCGTTGTCTGTCACGAATACAAAAAAAATCAAATAAAACTTTCTTATTTTTTCCCGGAATATTCAAATCCGTACAAAAATGAGGGTTCTTGTATAACTTTTCTATTTCTCACCCCCTACCGCCTTGTGGGTTGAGAGTAGTAGGTCGAGTTTCGTATCATTAGATGTCCCCCTCCGATGCGAACAAATTTTAACGATAATTTTTTTTTTCTATTCGATGTATAGTTTTCGAGATATTTCAATGTCTTCATTTAAATTTAACACCCTGTATATTAAAAATTATTGCATTGCAAGTTATTATTAATTCCTCCTGAACATTCCGCGAAAACATTGTGTTTAACACGGCAATAAAGCAGATTTCCTGACTTGGCTGGATTCACAGCCTCGCTCGCAAGCTCGCTCGGCGGTGAAACTCCAGCCGCGTCCGTAAATCTGTCACTTTATTGCCTTGTTAAACAAATAACTATTTTTCGATTCTATAACATGCAGTAAGTTGTTTTGCCTCACTTCTTTTTGGAGCAAGTACGCGCCTGCACATGGAACTGTTTCGGCCTATACCAAAAAATCACAGGTTGTACCAACCCTACTATAATATAATTTACAAATCTGCACTTCTCTTTCCCTCTTATAACATGATGTGCACTGATCACTACAGAGTTTTTAATCAGTTTTATACGCTAGCTAGTCGGCCAAGCTAGGCGTCGACATATATTCCGCGATCGATGATGCAGTAATGTAATGCTCAACTGCATGCTCATACTGTGGCATCGCAATACACGTCCGCGATATGTGCCCTTCTAGTCAGCTAGTCAGCAGGCTAGTTAATATTAAGTTGGTTTACGGGCGCTTCAAAAACTCGAAAACTGTTAATCGGATCGACTTCAAATTTTGGATTTTTGTTCGGTGACTTACCGGGAAGGTTATAGGCTATGAGGCTTGGACGATTGCGCAACCCAGCGGAGCCGTAGTTCGGCGCCAGTTACCTTGCTTAATTTTAATGGGCTACGCACGGACAATGGCGTAGCGCAGCGGGGCCGTCGTCCGTCACTAGTTACCTTGCTTAATTTTATTGGGCTACGCACTAGTTACTTAGTTCGTTCGTCCGTCACTAGTTACCTAGCTTAAATTTTAATGGGCTACATACGGACGATGAAGCAGCGTAGTTGATCAAGCTTAATGGGCTGCGCACAGACGATGGCGCAGCACAGCGATGCCGTCGTCCTTCACCAGTTTAATTGCTTAATTTGAATGTGCCACGCACAGACGACGACGCAGCTTACCGGAGCCGTCGTCCGTTGCCTGTTACCTTTCTCAAAAATATTGTATACCTACAAGTATTGCAAAATTAAACTTATATGAAACGTATACTTTCTTTTGTTCCTCATTTCTCATCCATGCAACCACAGTTATTTTTCTATTTATTGGGATGAATATTACAATTCCCGTGCGAAGCCGGGATCGTCCAGCAGTTTATTAAAAAATACTGGAAATAATTCAAAACAACAGTTCCCACACACTTATATCACTTTTAAGAAAAATAAAAATTCTTTCTCTTTTTTTCTAATTCTTTAAACACTCATTAAATTTCCATTTTCATTTAAGTTTTTTTTAAATTTACAGTTTAGACAACGATTAATGCAATGATTATTTAATTAATTTAATTTTCGTGGATATCATTATAATTTTCTTTATGATAATACATGGATCTTTATTGGCCCTCATTAGTAGGCATTAGTAGGCATTATGCCCCTTGGGCCTATAAAGTTTTACTAAGCAACAGTAATCAACAATCACCATGGTGGTCTTTTCTAACGTAATATTTTTTTGTTAGGTTAGAGAAGCCGTTTTAATTTTGTCAAGTTTTCAGTTTATTTGATTACTTACAGTGTTGCAAGTTTTTCTTAGACACCAAAATATATAAAATGCCTAAAATGATTACTAGTAACAGTGCAATTAAAAAAAAAACAACCACAAATTGAAAATAACATAACCCTAATATACTGGGTGTATCTGAATTCTGGTAGACCCCAAATAGATACACTTTATTCCCTAAAAATACTATACTAAATTTCATAAATTTGTAAAAATGAAAATGATATTTGGCGTCTTCCTGAATTCAGTTACACTCGGTATACTAAACGCATGTTTTCTGCCGCCGCAAAACCGGAAACGCTGCAAAACTGAAAATTTCCCAAAATAAAATATTAAAATTACCTCCACCAAAAAATATCAGTATTAGATACAGGTTGTCGCACCGAAACCGCACATTAAAAGTATTTTAATTTATGTTAATGAGATTTTCAGCATGTACGTAATCGAATATGCTCTTTTCGACGAAAACAATTTTAAGATCATATGACACCCATTTCCTTTTTTTAAATAGAAAGTTATATTTTTTATTGCAAATTTGGATTCTGCATTAATTTACTAATCAATAAAAATCATTTTAAGATAATACGACTTCCGGTTATACCGGAAGTCAACACCAACTTGTTTATTTAAGTAGAAAGTTATATTTTTTATTGCAAATTTGGATTCTGCCTAAATTTCTTTTCAATTAAAATAATTTTAATATTATACGACTTCCGGTTGTCCCGGAAGTCAACACCAACTTTTTTATTTTAAGGCCAACAACAATCATTTCATAATTATAGACAAACAAATCATTTTTGAATTTTGTGTGGAAATAAAAAAAATACGAAAAACTTTTGTTAACAAAAGATGTCGTTTTCTTTGTCGCCTAATATTTGTGTAAATGTTTTTCTGATATTTTCGTAGTTAAAAAAACAAAAACGTTTAATTTCTTTTTAATTTGCACTTCCGGTGCATGAAATTTTTCCAAAGGCCTCTCAATCATTTGAAATGTCAAATAAGATACGGCTATTTCGAAAACTTCTCTGGTGATCTCAAAACGGATATTTCCGTTGAAATTTCGATTTTGAAAACACTACTTTCTTGTACGGAGAAATTAAACATATTTTTAGCCCTGATAACAATAAAAATATATTCAGGATTGTTATTCAAATGTTATACAAATATAAAAAAAAATACTAAACGGGTAATGCATGTTTACTACCACGGCAAAACTGGAAGAGCAAAGTTATGTTACTTTCTCCGATTTGATGGTATCATAGCCATTTATATTTACGTTTTCATGGTTTATTTTCAATTGAAATCATATTTTATATGTACATCGAGCGTTGGGTAAACTCGGATGAAACTGACGTTTAAAACGTCAAAATTATGAAAGATGGAAAAATTATAATTCAAAATAAAAAACTTGGTTTACTCAAAAACTAACGAGATTGCGAAAAAAACTTATTCTTTAGAAGTGGTTCATTTTGGCATTCTCTACAATTATTATTCACATAAATTTGCTGTAACTATTATCATTTCATAATTATAAATCAAAAATTTAAAAAAAATTAATACATTTTTTTCTCGAATAGCAATGATTTTGTGAAAAATATTTTCGAGCAAGAGATGTTCATTTCTTTCTTGTCTTCAATGTTTGTTTAAATGTTTTTGTGATATTTTTTATATAAGGTAAACACCCACTTCCGTGTACGAAATTTTACCAAAAGCTTTTTAGTTCTTCGGATTATCAAATAAGATATATGTTCAAAGTTTCATTACAATTGCTCTATTAGTTTTTGAGATACAGACACACACACGCACAGACACACACACACACAGACACAAAAAAAAATCCAGAAATTGTTGAAATGGCATCTAGAGACCCCAAAACGTATATTTCCGTAAAAAAAAAATTTGAAAAAAAAATCACGATTACAATACTTTCTCGTACTTCGTAACGGAGAAAGTAAAAATTATAAAAATTAATAAGCATGATTTTGAAAATTCTACCAAAAAATATACAGGATGTCCCACCGAAACCGCACATTACAAGTATTTGGACTTCAACGCATGTTTTCTGGGACGACGCTTCCAGTGCATGAAATTTCACCAAAAGCTTCTAAATCCTTTGAGATGTCAAATTGAGCTTAGGCTCAAAGTTTAGTTCAAAAATATTTATTAGTTTTTGAGATACAGCATTTTTCAAAAATGGTCAATATCTTCTCTGGTGACCTCAAAACGCAAATGATATTTCTGCAGAAATTTCGAATTCGAAAACGGTACTCTCTCGTACTTTGTAAACATATTTTTTAGCCCTGATAACAAGGCTGCTTTAACCATAAAAAATATATTCAGGATTGTTATACAAATATAAATAATATACCAGGGGTAGCTGAATCCTGGTAGTCCCCAAACATAATTTACATTTCTACATATATCTTTATGAAATTTAATATGGTGTTTTTAGGGAATAAAGTGTGTTGATCGACATGTGGATTTTTATTAAAAATTCCGCTTACGGTTTAACCAGAAAT
The DNA here is from genome assembly GCA_910593695.2 of Ocypus olens. Taxonomy (NCBI): domain Eukaryota; kingdom Metazoa; phylum Arthropoda; class Insecta; order Coleoptera; family Staphylinidae; genus Ocypus; species Ocypus olens. The sequence continues at coordinate 14,053,840 of OU343054.1, read as the reverse complement.
TACCTTAACTTTTTGATTTCAAATGGAACACCCTGTATATTTTGACATAATTTAATTCGTCTCTAAATTCTGAGTTTTGAGAAGTTTCATAAGTGACCTTTTGGTTGTTAGTATTTTGTTTAAATCTAAATTAAATTAAAACAAATTCAAATTTAATTTAAACAAAAAACTAACAACTAAAGGGTGACTTATGATACATCTATAAATTCAGAATTTAGAAAGGAATTATATTTTATCAAAATATACAGTGTTCCATTTGATATAGACAAGTTAGGGTGGTTTCCGGTTAAATAGAAGTGGAATTTTTATGAAAATTCCACTTGTTGACACACTTTATTCTCTAAAAACACCATACTGAATTTCATAAAGATATATGTAAAAATGAAAAAGATATTTGGGGTCTACCAAATTCAGTTACACCCGGTTATATGTCACGTTTAATGTTTATTTATCATGTGTACCAACCAACATTTCACCGTTGCAGCTCACCTAGAAACCAGAATAACAACGAACTTCACGTCACACACCGTCGACAGATGTTGAATTTTTGACAATTTTAGTGTTAAAATCGATATAGAATTTAATTAATTTTAGTACCAAAACCCCCTCAAAAATGAAATAAAACTAAAAAAATAAATGTATTTAGATTATGGACCCCGGGAATTTAAAACGTTCTCTCGGGCCATAATCTATTAATTATGTCCTTGTTATATAAAATACTATTATATTGATCATAAGATCATAACGCAATGCTGATTCAAAGAAACAGACACGATTTGTTGGAATAATTTCATTAAAGGGCTAGAGGCGATGTCACTCGTCCATTCCCATCCCATAGAAAACGAAAGGGAATTCCGGTGACTTCTTCCAACTGGAATCACTTTCGAAAGTGTAATTTGCAAAATCTGTCCGTCGTAATGACGGCAATCGAGCGAGACCGGTACTCGGTACACACAAAGTGTCCTAATCGAATTGAAATGTAGGAAAATAGGGAATCGATAAGCGGAATTGAATTAACGAAGAGAGTCTCCGGCACTGTGCGCCCTACGCCCCCCACGGCCAACATTTGTGTATGTGGACGGCATCGATAGGGAAGTGATTAGACAGAGTGTGTGCAGCAGTTGTGCCATCGGGCAATTGTAATAAAATAAATGTCCATCTAGTCCGTCTGTTTTTGCGATTACCGCGAGCTTTTGATCCATCATGGATCGCCCATGTGCCATTGTGCTTTTACGATCATCCCGGAGTACTTCGAACGTCGTCAAAATTTATTACGAGTAAATAAAAAAGCCGTTCGCGAAGGAACGGCATGGATCGATCGCTAAGATGCCTTTGGATTAATTAGGGTGGGATAACCTGTTGGTCCTTTTATTAAATTACTGGACGTGTACACGTTTTTTGATTAATTTTTGATCCATATCGTTTCCAATTCTCGCCACTATCGACGGTATTAAAGTTTTTTCTTCTATGTATCAAAATTTTAGCTTATCTATTTATTTGTTTTTTGTAAAATTTGTGCAATTAATTGCAGAAATAAGCTTATTATCCCTGATTAACGCTTTTTGCATAATGGTTAACATGTTTGACTATAACTGTCTGAATAACAACATGCGACATGCGCATTTTTCAATTTATTAATTTCTTTTTGAAGCGCTTTTTAGTATTCACTGATAGTTTAAGATGTATTGTATATAATAATAGATACCGTAGATTATAAAAATATTAGTTTCTCATCTTTGTAATGCACTGAACTTTATAATTTTAGATTATTCCACAATCACGCGTATTATTTCAGCGGTTGCATTTATTTTTCTGACCCAATTCGCTGGTTTCTTCACCTCGACGACGTGTCCCGATGGCTGAAAAATTCACGAAGGCCGCTTCAAAATAGCTGATAAACTGGAGCCTCGGCCAAACGAAACCAGCTGAAGGAGATTAATTATAATTAACACACGAAAATCTCATGTGCAGCGCGAAATTACAGCACATTTCTTTGAGTTATTTTCGGGTAGCCTTCCGGTGGCCTTACCTTACGCTTATTACACTCGGGACATTCGAAATTGAACAAAACATTTTCAACAATGCAGGTATTTTAATGCCGCTGCAAAATGTAGTGCAATGACAAACAAATACAGAGGTTAGAGAATTTTGGCAATATCTTCGTTTTATACGCTACAACCAATATGTCTGCGAAGCAATAATTTCTATGCTCAAAATCTTATACTACAATTCAGCGAGTATATCTACACACAGATATACACACACACAGAGAGACACAATATCTTTTTTTTTCAGAAATCGTTGAAGTCGTCTCTCGGGACCTCAAACCGTTAATTTTCGTTAAAAAAAGATTAAAAGTAAAAAGTTATTTTTAGATATGTTGTGATATTTTTATTTCATCCAAAGAATAAAGTTTTTATAAATTTTCTCACTATTTTTAGAATTTATTTTTCATAACACTTGATAATTACCAACAAATGTCAAAACTATAGTTGTATTAAAAATCGACCTGTCACAGCATATTCGATGAAATCATTTTTGCAAGGGTATTTTAGCTTTATAATTATATTTTCTAAGATGTAACCATTATTAATACTTAAGTTCACCTCTACCAACAAATAATTTTTACACTTCTTGACCTACCCATGAATGTAGCATTCATTATTGGAAATGCATACCATTATTATTATTATTATTATTGTTATTCAGGATGGCTCCTATTAAATTGGACACCCTGTATATCTATGTCTGTAAGTATCTTGTTATAACCATTATTAAATAATTTACTGTCGAATACTAAGTTAGGATTGTTTTTTTGTTTTGTTTATAATTAACAGAAGCACGTGTAAGGACATAAAACACAACAAGTTTTTGTTTACTAAATTTCAATTTATGAATCTAATAACTTGTTCCATAGTGAATTTACAAATTTGTTGCCGTTTTAATGACACTAATATGTGAATTAGCATCGAGACCAACTGCCACGACCGAGATACAGTGCGCGCCTAAAGTATGGAATAAATTCAGTAAAACTGAAATAACATATTTTTGGAAAAATCCTCGAATAGCTCGGTTTCCTTTGATAAAAGTACACATTCTTGCATGAAAGCCGATTTTCAGTCGTCATTTGTTTTTGCGTAATGACGTCATCCATTTTGTTTTTAAAGACAACCTCATATTTTTGTTCTTGATTTTGAGAGATATTTTCATTGTCAAACTGGCAGTATAAGAAAGGTTTAGAGTAAATGATAATTGAAGGCGAGAACCCAAAATTTAGCTATTGTAGTAATTTTTCCAAACAACAATGATCTTGAACTTCCATATTATACAATATGATTTAAGCAAGACGGCGTACCTCCGCACTATGCACGTTTTTTGACAATTGCTTTACAAATACGTGGATTGGCAGGCAAGGACCGATAGAATAGCCCGCGAGAAAGATGAAATGCGCATAATTGGCCCATAAAATGTTCAAGAAGAATTTCTACATGTTCGAACTGTAGATGGCACTTCGAATATTTAATTTACTAATTGCATTTGCTTGCTAAAGCAGTTTTTGTTTATTTTGTGTTAACAATAAAAATTACAGTTTCTCACTTCCAATTGTCATTTACTCGAAAAATGTCTTTTGTAAGATGGCAACATTTTTATACTGCCAGTTCGACAATGATAAGATCAAAATCAAGAACAAAGGAGCTGTCATTTAAAAACAAAATGACTGACGTCATTACTCAAAAACAAATGACTTCTGAAAATCAGCTTTCATGCAAGAATGTGTATTTTTATCAAAGAAAATCGACCTATTCGAAGATTTTTTACAAAAATGTTTTATTTCGGTTTTACTGATTTTTTCCATACCTTAGGCAGGCACTGTATATCTAATACATTTTTGCACAAACATAAGATATAACGAGATTATATCGCCAATGAGGGCTGGCGTGTCTTTTTTATTTGGTTTGGACACACAGAAAAGGGCCCTTGGGCAATATGAATTGATGTTTTTTATGACAATTCAGTCAAATTAGCTCAAAATGGCGGCGAATCGTGCATTAAATCATAGGGTTCCAATTTTTCCAGAAATGTGTTGGGGTGATCTCCTGAGTAGGGCCAAATAACGTCCAATCGATTTCAGTTTTCGGCGTTTATTTCGAAACGGTGCATCGTACACAACATTTTATACTTTTCAAAATTAAAACTGATAAAATTATCTTCCAAATGGCATATCCGTGTATTGCCGTTTTCGAATATGAAAATACGCGAAAAAAGTGGTAGCGGTTCAGGTATCTCGTCAACCTTCCTATTCTAACTCTTTTCCCTTTCATTTTACAGAAAACTCGTAGGAAAAAAAGTTGTAGAGCGACCAATGTTCTTCAAAATGTATAAAGTTATGCTAATTTATCTTTACCCAGTAAATGGTTAAAGCGTTTTGAAGTTTAGGGGACCTTTTCAACATTTTACTGGTAAAATCTAGGACACTCAAGTTTCATTTCCAAGCTCAGTAACTTTCTTAATCTCTTAGTATGCGTATAAATAATAAATAATGTATATCTGTACGTATCATGTATATATCAAAATTGAAGCTGATGCAACTGTCTACAAAATGGTATATTCACGTTTGTCAACTATTTATCTCGGACACTGTATAAATCGGACATTGATTGCCGCTACTTCAAACCGAGTTTCAGACTCGTGAAACGGTAGATTAAGGCGAATATTGTTTTTAAGGAGAATGATATTAATTTAGGGTCTCGGGACGGCTGGTCGATCAAGCAGATGGTCTGGCCCAGGACAGGGAACCCCTCTTTCTCAAAGGTCGCCGTAACTCACCCTACCTTTTGTATGAAAACAGCTAGCCTCTCAAACGTTTTCAAAATGAGTGAAAAGTGTTTAATTTGTGACGCAACAGTCAAGTAAAAGGAATAAAGGAATAAAAACATTGAAGAGCATCAAGTAAAACATCAGTGGATATTGACTTTAATGAGAACATGGTAGCTACTGTTCATCAGGAAAGATTCCTTTCCAATAAAACGAACATAACCAAGATCATTACGACGTATGTTAGATCAGACGTTGAGTGCGAGACGTATACAGTTCACTATAGCTATATAAAGGAGATGCTGATTGCAGTGTTGTCAGGGCTGGGTTGTCAAACACCTCTCATTCAACTGTGGTGATAGTAGGTGAAGACATAGACCTGCTCGTCTTATTTGTGGCACTCACCCCACGAGACACGAATGTGTTTTTTTATGAAGGCCGCACGGAGCAACACAGATGACAGGCTTTACTCTTCACAACACCTTCAGGCCTTATCATTCAGCCAGTAGTTTCTCGAGATGTGAAACTACATCAGCTATTTATGGTAAAAGCAAAGCAGCCATAGTACAATGTTTCCAGAAGTATGCCAATGAAACAACAAACATTTCCAAAGTGTTATGACTCTAAATCTTCACCAGGAGAAATTTCTGGAGCTGGGGAAAGAATGTTCCTGCTCATGTTCCAGGTCCCGCCAAATGAGCATTATCTCAATCACCACAGGTATCTGTCATTTTTTTTTGCTTGTACTCGCCCCATTAAGTAAATTTAATCATTAAAAATTCAATAATACGTTATATTAATAATAATGCAATAATTACTATTCAATAATTATTGAATACCACTATCTTCAATTCAATCTATTGTATTCTTTTTTGATGTGCTTCGTGAAAAATGCTAGAATGAAAGCGAACCTGTACTCTTTGTGCAGGGGGGGGGGGGTGGCCCATTGAGTAGAGCTCCTGCTTACGGGCTTCGTGGTCGTGGGTTCGAATGCCATCCGCGCGGTCACTTTTTCGAAACGAAAAATGGCCGTGCGGGTCCATGGATGTTTAGTGTATGTCACTTTCATCATTATAAATGATTATTATATACAAATTATCGGTTGCGGCAGAATGCCCTAGTTGGCTACGTCAATTCCCAAATCATCCGCGCTTCCTCAACTCAAATTCCTTTTAACCATTCTTCCTTAAAAGAAAAAAAAACATTCATGCATAGTGTTTCTACAGGTGCAGCAATAGTTGGGGAACAAATCCCTTCAGCCTAAAAGTTGGGAATGGACGAGAAAATATGGTGGACACGTTACTCTTATTAAGAAAAAGGCCTCTTTAGCACCAGACAGTGTCCTCGACACACTCTTCTGCCGTAGTTACACTGTCTGCGGAACGAGGAGTGGTTGTCGGAGAGCCGGGATCAACTGTTGGCTGCTGTGCAGCAACTGCCAAGGCTCGTGTACATACAGTGCTCCGATTCAAGAAATCTTGACAATTTGATAGTGAAGAGCTTGACTTATTTGAAACTTTTTCTGAAGTATCAGATAGACGGCTTTTAATATATGAGAAAGCTATTGATGAAATGAATTGAATATAATACGAGTATATTCAATGCAAGTACTTGTTTGAACCCACATTTGATAAACCATTTTTTTATTATATCAAGAACTTTTATACATTTTGGTTTATTTTATTACTTCCTCTTCTCTACTATTGGATATTATATTTTCGTTTTGTATATTACGAACCCATTTTTGAAAATTCGTATTTATTGAAGTACAACTCCACAATGGACAACGTTTTTACCAATGAAAAGAGGAAGTTTCAAAGTTTTCGGCGGGCGATGATGGTTCCAGAAGCGGCCGGTAGAGTTCTCGCGGCAATAGGCCGCCATTTTGTGTCACTGTTCCGTTGTTGTGAGTGAGATGGCTACTGTGGAGAACAAGGTTTTCTGCGTTATTGAGTTCGCAGAAAGTGACTCGCAAATTGTGGTTCGGCGAGCATTTCGTGCTAAATTCGGTATTGAACTACCAATTAGAAAGAGTATTAGCCGTTGGTTTAAGCAATTTAAACAGACTGGAAGTGTGTGTAAAGGAAAAAGTACAGGATGATGTCAGACGGATTAAAGAAAGTTTTGTTCGCAGTCCAAGTAAGTCTACCTAAGTATGGAAAGTTCTAAGACGGCGCTTGTTGTATAAGCCCTACCGATTACAACTTGTGCAGGCTCTTAGATCTAATGATATAGAGAAGCGTCTCGAATTTTGTGATTATCTGCTCCAAATGATGGAGGATGATGCGTTTCTACAGCGTATAATTTTTAGCGATAATAATAATAATAATAATATCATTTATTTCACGTAGGCCATCATATACAGAACAAATTACATCAAAGGAGCACATGTTTTGCGGTGGATGTGAACGTCATATTATACATATAAAGTAAAATGTAGTGGTTAAAAATAATAGTACATAATAAGTAAATAAATAATTAAAATAAAATAAAATAAAGTAACACATTAGGTAAAATGAACATTTTAAATAATATGGTATATAGATACATACATACATGTTATCATATACATTCAGCGAGTAGTTAATTATAACAACTTACTGTGTACGTTTGTCCCTTTAGTGTGATAAAAAATCGGATAATTTGTAAAAACATTCTTAAACCAGATATTCTCTTAGCTTTACTTTAAACTGTAGAATCCTTTTACATTTTTTCATTTCTTTATGGAGTTTATTGTAAATTAGCATGCACATGTATATTGCAGATTTCTCGTAAAGAGTCGATTTGTGGGATGCTACGCGGATGTGTGCGCTGTGCCTTGTATCATATTCATGGTTAGCGTTGTTCTTTTGGAATAATTTAATATTGTTATATGCGTACATCGCACATTTGTATATATAGACACAAGGCACAATCAGCATGTTATTGTTAATAAAAGTATTTCGGCAAGTTTCAGTTCTTTGTAGGGCGTAAATTAGCCTTACAATTCGTTTTTGCATTGTAAATACACGTGTGACATCAGCTCTACCCCAGATCATAATGTTGTACGATATGTGGGAGTGAGCCATAGCATAGTATACATTCATCAGGGATAAGTGATCAATTTTGGATTTCAATTTTAATATTGCATAATATGCGCTACTTAACCGGGAGGCTACATGGTCAATTTGCGTATCCCAGTTGAGATTTTCCTCGATATAGGAACCTAGATATTTTACATATTTATTTAGACCTGCAATTGTGGTATCAGGACGTTTCCTGTTATAGAATTGGAGAGTTTTGGTTTTCCCTGCGTTTAGTAATAAACAGTTTTTGTTGCACCACTCGAGCATTTCTTTATTGGTTGTCTCGATTTTTATGAGTAGTTCCTCTTGGTTATCAGCTGAAACCACAATTGCAGTATCATCTGCAAAGTTGATCACCCGACCCGCAGAGATGTGTTCAGTTAAATCGTTTATAAATAACAAAAACATTAGGGGTCCTAGAGTGGATCCCGGCACTACCCCTTTATTTATATCCATTTTTGAGGAGGCACTGTTTTCAATCTGGACAAATAGTTTCCGACCTGTTAAAAATGACACTACGAGATCCGCCACATTGCCACGAATACCAAGCGCGTTTAACTTAACCCGCACAAATTTTATATCGATTGTGTCGAAAGCTCTCGAAAAGTCGTAGAATAACCCGGCCACACATTTTCGCATATCAACATTTTTTGTTACTTCTTCAAGGAGAACTACATTTGCTGTTTCGGTTGAACGGTGTTTCCTGAATCCGTGTTGTGCGTCTTTGAGAAGATGGAAGGTATCAGTGAAGTTTACGAGTCTTGTGACTAAAATTTTTTCATTGATTTTAGAGAATGAATCGAGGAGGGAGATGGGTCGGTAGTTGTTGACGTCAGTTCTTGGTCCATTTTTATGGATTGGTATAATTTTTGATGTCTTCAAGGCTTCTGGGAAGGCTCCGGACTTTATAATTAAATTAATTAAGTAGTGTAACGGCTCTAAGATTTCCATTACGACGCCCTTAATAATTTTGATAGGCACGCCATCTTGTCCACAGCTTTCGTTATTTTTTATTTGCAGAATCGTGTTATAGATTTCTGCATGTGTTACTGGTGAAAGGAACATCGAGTGCATCTCGTATTTTGAGGCAGTACATTCCTTTGACAGGTTGTCACCGAAGTGCTCACCTAGCTTTATGTCTGTTATACAGGAGTAGTGTTTGGCAAATGCATTTGCCACTTCATATGTGTTAGTGGTTGTATTACCGTCTTCGTTAGTGATAGTGTACGTGTTGTCTTTTTCCATGCCATGTATTTCTTGGTGTATTAGTTTCCAAGCTTTCATCTGTTTATTTGGTGCATTTAATATTTGTTGACTGTAGTGATTGCGTTTAGTATCTTGTATAAGCCTCTTATGGTCCTTTTTGTCCTTATGGTATTTTGCTCTTATTTTGGCAGATGGCGCTTCCATCATAAGGCGGTATGTCAGTTTTAGGTTATTACATGACATTCTTACGGCCTCGTTTATCCATGTCGAATTGTTTTTATTTTTATTCTTTTTTTTCATTTTAGTAGGGCATGCAAGGTTATAGTAGTATAGAAATTCATTAAGGAATAGCTCAAAGCTTGTATTTACATCGTCATTTTTGATATATTGCCAGTCTATTTTGTTTAAGTAGCTTTTGAACTCCCAGATATTGCTATCCTTCATTTGCCTGTGAAAAGTACGTTTGGGTATATATTTATTGGTGTTTTCTGGATCAAGTTGTACGCTGGCTAGTTGCGCTTGATGATCAGATATATTTAGATTAAGGTTATTGCATGACCAGTTGTTCTCGGGGATAGTTGTTACAATATAGTCGATCTGTGTCGATGAGTAAGAATTACCAGTCGACTGACTCCTTGTTGGCTCATTCAATTTGTTGTTGAATTTGAATGACTTAAAAAGATCATTAAGTTGCTGTTTTGCCGCCGAATTTGTCATATAGTCTATATTAAGGTCTTCGCATAATATAAGGTTAGAGTGCGTTGTCTTTAGATTTACCAATAAGTCTGTCAGACGCTCAAAAAAAATATTGAGATTACCTGAGGGTGGACGATAAACACATACAACTGCAGTTTTATCATTATTAGCTTTTATTGTACATCCTGCACATTCTATATCCATTTCCACACAATATTGGGCAGTGTTTATTATTTTATGATAATTGTTTTTTTCATCGACGAAAATCATGCACCCGCCATGCTCCCGATGAGCTCTGGTGAAATTAGAGATTAATCGATATCCGTTTAGGTGGACAAATTTTAGGTTATTTTTCTTGCACCAGGTTTCTGTTAGGCAGATGATATTTGGTTTATCGTTATTTAACGCGACAGATAGTATTTCTGTGTTATTATAGATACTTCGTATATTTTGATGTAAGATTTTTACTAGGTTACGATCATTGTTATTGTTGTTGCGTTTTAAATTCTTACTTGTTTCTGTGGGATTGGGATCTTTCTCTGTAGGCAGACTTCCGAAAAAACTTGAATTCACTTGCAGTAATGCCTTCTGGCCAGAAGTTTGACTCTGCAAATGTGTGCGCAGATTCCTCGGGCACGCGGACCTTAAAGCATTTGTATTTCTCAGAAGTGTTCCTGTCTTCGTACTCTAGCGTTTCCACTTTGAACTGAATATTTGGGGATTTTGCTTCAAGTGCTGTAATAAATTTCTCCCTTGTGTAATCTATTTTGTATTTACCAATATGGTACCATTTTTTCTTTTGGGGTTGATAAACTATCTCATCGTGCCTCTTTCCATTTACAGAGTTGTCAGTATTTGGTTGCGTAAGTGATATTTCTGCCAGTTGATTGGTGGTCATTGGGATATCTTGTTCTAATATTGTGTTTCTGTTGTGGTTCGTTGAACTATTTATTTCTGCAGCTGCGTTATTTTTAATGGCCTTTTTTGGTGATTCCTTGAGACAGATTTATTGCGGGTCTGTCTGCCGAGGTTTTATCTCTTTGGTCGCCTTCGCTTGCATTATTTTGTTTTTGGAGGCGGTAGTGGTGACCTCTCTTGGGGCTATTGAGGACTGTATTGTTGTGCCCTGAATTATCGTCAGCTGATTAAGGGATTTTATTTGTTCTTGAAGGAAACTAACATTATTTTGAAGGTTTTGAATGATCAGGTCCTTGGATTTTAACAAATATTTTAAACATTTCACCTCGGTCTCAGTATTCACTTCTATAGCGGTCTCTCCACTTGCGAACGATGTGTCGAGGTCATCTTCATTTTCACGGTCGCCGTCATTTTGGTCTTCTTGTGGATCTGAACAGCAGATTATTGACTCCTTGTTGATTCGAACTACATTTTTGAGATATTTAATGCAACCCGGGTGCATAGTCACTCCACATTTCACACACTTCAGACCAGTTTGGGGTATATTACGGCACCATTTGCACTTTGCAGTAGGAGCATTCGCACGCACATCTGACTGACTCGACGCCATGTTTTGATTGAAAAATGATGATGAAGCGACTTTTCACCTTAGTGGAAAAGCCAACAGAGATAATGTTCGCATATGGGGATTGCAAAATGCACATTCAACATTGCAACATGAAAGTTACTCGCCGAAGATGACCGTGTTCTGTGCCTTATCCCGTACAAAGGTTAATGGACCCTTTTTCTCTGCGGAAAAAACTGTAACTGGAATAACCAACATGTCTAAGTATGTTGGAACAATGGCTCTTCCCTCAAGTTAGGAAAGATTCACAGAACTTTTTTTCCAACAGGATGGAGCTCCGCCCCATTGGCAACTCCATCTACGAGGCTTTTTGAATGAATACCTTCCTGAGCGCTGGATAGGTCGCAGGGGAAATGAAGACCTGGCTCTACAATTCTGGCCACCAAGATCTCCTGATCCCACCCCATGTAATTATTTCTTGTGGGGATATGTTAAGGAAGCTGTTTACGTCCCGCCCAACAACTCTGAACGATCTGCGGAACCGTATCTCTGCTGCCGTGCTCTCAGTAACAACAGATATGCTTTATCGTGTGGCTACCGCGTAGATGTTTGCCGTAGTGCTAACGGTAGCCACATTGAACATTTATAATATATGGAAACTTTCTTTTTCAAACATTGTTAATTTTGGATTTGTACTTTAATAAATACGAATTTTTAAAAATGGGTCCTTCATTTAGAATAATCATGTACATACAGATACACAGTAACACTTGGGTACAAACATGGATATACTATTTGGAAGGGGATCAGCTTTAATTTTGGAAAATAAAATAATTTCTTTGCGAAGCACATATTCCGATATGAACGACGAAAACTAAAAAGAGTAACCTTTGGGACCCCATCCCACACCGCACCATCTTAGATCGATGGGACTATTAGGTATTGTTCGGGGTACTACCCCATTGATAATTCTGAAAAACAGGAAACCTTATTTCACTGGACTATAGGCCGGCTTCTCAAAAAAGTAGCAAATTTGACAAATGTCTTGTACCATCAATATTTCACAAGCCATCAATTTTTTATATGGAAATATTAATTGATTTTCTGATAAATAAATCAGTATATTCTGTGAAATAACATTAATTTTATACTTGAATTTTAGAAACAGAAAAGTTCATAAACTTTTTGATCTTCTTATAGAGGTACTTGTTTTTTTCTATATGATAATTGGTTGACATTTATGTGAATTAATATTAATTTTATACTTAAATTTTAGACAAAAAGATGGTGTGGGTCAAAAAAGAATAATTTGCAATCAGAAAAAAAAACATTGTTACAGACTTTACTTTAAATAACCGTTAATAGTATATTACGTAACAAGAGTTGTAAATAGCAAATTAAGCGCAAGTTCCCGCGCACGTAATTGCTTTACAACTCGCGTTATGTATTATAGTTTTTCGCATCTTATTAAATAATATAAACGTTGTTAAATCGTTTTTGATTGAGAAAGTTGTCCATTATTCGACCGAATCATTTTCTCCAGACGTGACGTCCAATCAAATGATAGCGGTTTCATTGCCCAACAGGTGATGTCCAATCAAATGATGGCGGTTTCATTGCCCAACAGGTGATGTCCAATCAAATCATAGCGGTTTCATTGCCCAACAGTTTAGCTGTTACTATAGTTACGATTCGTTTTTTGTCAGCGAACTGGCGCAATTTCCAAACAGAAAAAATATTCGTTATAATTTAATACAAACAGAAAAATCTCTAGGTAATTATTTAATATGATGCGAAAAAGTATGGTATTAAACTCGTGAACAAGTTGGGTTGCCACTCGGGTGAATTGCAACACTCGCGTGGCAATGGCCAACTTTCTCACTCGTTTAATAATATACTATTATCTACGACCACACTCAAATACTTTATATTTGATTCTTCAGTCCATAAATCTTCCTTAAACATTCTTGTATCGCGAAACTTAGTAGGGAGAACATTTTTTGCCGCTTATTTTATCATTTTCGATGTTGCTGTTACTGGACAATATTTATCTCGCAAGGATTAAAAAGAGTTTGATTAACAATGGTAACATATCTCATTATTTGGTACTTCTAGATTTTATTACATTTGAACGAAAATATGCTTAAATGACAGCTTCGGTGCACGTTTTACGATTACGGACTACTATATTTAATAATAACGTACTAACGCGCATCTCTCAACCAATAAAAAAAGTAAACGAAACGCACATGTGTGTTATGGTAACAAACACGTACCTTTCGTTTACAAGCGGGCCAGTAACATACTTGGGTGTTATGGTGCGTTTACACAGTCCGCGAATTGTACAATAATGGGCATTTACAATAGTGGCCATAGATAAAATAATGAATTATTTTGTAGTAATAATAACTTATTTTTATTTTATTCTATTTCACGTCTGCCACAATAAACTATGAATACATAAGATGCCTAATTTGTTGCGGATTTTTTTTTCAATCAAAAATTTTAAAAATCAGTTAAAGTAATGTTAAGTTAATAAAATAATGAAATAATATTGTACAAATAATTTACATTTTTTTCACAAATGGAAGAAAGTCGATTTCTCAGCCGTCGAAATCGTGAGAGAAATAACATTTCGCTCCCTAGGGAGAGAAGCAATAATTTCTATCTACGAGGTTCCATTGTTTATTTTAACTGTCAAGGCTGACAGCATTTTCTAGGTTAGATTTTAGAAACGAACGTTTCCCGTTTGTGATAAAAAATAGTTTTTATACCTCGGTAGAGAGTGCTATTTCGGACACGGTGTGTTCGAAAAGAATGGAATATGCTGTACAGCTCAGTAAATATAAACTTTAGAGAAAAAAGTTTGAAATCGTAGTTATCTACCACCTTGGAGATATAAATTTTATTTTTTTTTCACACTGAGCTGAGCTGAATAGCATATTTCATACTTTCGGACACACTGTATAACTAACAATCCAATCTCATTAATGAAGAAACTACCCCTCTCATCAGAGTATTTTAAATTTCATGAAATAAGCTGTATTGAGGTGAGAGAAATTATAAATAATTTAAAAAATTCTCACTCTCGAGATATTTATGGAATGACGGTTGAAATGATTAAAAGCTCAATTGATGTTATACTTACTCCTTTAACTAGCTTAATTAATGAATGTATTAGAATGAGCACATTCCCCAATTGTTTAAAACTGGCATACATAGTACCAATATTAAAACAAGGCGATAGTTCGCTACCAAATAATTATAGACCAATAGCAATTCTCCCAGTTATTTCCAAAATATTTGAGAAAGTGCTATCCAGGCAGATTGTTCATTTTTTTGAAACTAATAACTTGTTTTCTAATAGTCAGTATGGTTTTCGTAGGGGAAGATCGACCGGCGACGCAGTAGCTGCTTTCGTGGAGAAAATATTGGAAAATTTTGAAATCCGCGAGTTCTCAATGGCTACTTTCCTTGACTTAAGCAAAGCTTTTGACTGTGTTCCCCACGACCTTCTTCTGCGAAAATTATACTACTATAACTTTCATCCAACGAGCTGCCAAGTCATATTATCTTATTTATCGAACCGATATCAAAGGGTAAAATGCAACGATCTGCTATCGGATAATATGCTCATTCACTATGGGGTCCCTCGAGGATCAATATTGGGGCCTCTACTTTTTCTATTATATATTAATGACCTCCCTCATCAACTAGAAGTAAGTTAAATTTTTCTTTATGCGGATGATACCTCTTTCAAATCTTCTGACCGGGATATGAGATCAGCACAAATGACAAATAAACAATCTTATGAAGTAATATCTAAGTGGTTCATATCCAACAAACTCACCTTAAATGATAAGAAGTCTGCTAGCTTGCTATTCTCACTATCACCAGTAATAACTCTTGACTCTGTCAAATTTTTGGGAGTATACCTAGATTCCAAATTAAATTGGACAGATCATGGCGATGCAACGTGCAATAAATTGTGCAGAAACATTTACCTTTTAAGACTTTTGTCGTACTCCTTACCCCGCAATGCACTTAGATCCGTATATTTCGCATAGTCAGTGTCACCTAACATACAGTTTATTAAGCTGGGGGCACTCGCATATAATACATCGTCTCTTTAGACTACAAAGAAGAGCCATAAGAGTCATATCACAAGTTGGTTACAGGGAAGACTGTAGGGCTCTCTTTATACAAACAAGAATACTTACGTTACCTTCATTGTATATAATGGAATGTCTTTTACACGTTCATAAAAACAGAAGGAACTACACTAGGCATAGCGAAGTACATAATCATGTAACAAGAAGTTCAGCTAATATCTACCCAAACTGTCCAAGACTATGTAAAACACAGAATGGTATTAATTACTTTGGCATTAAGCTTTTTAACCTATTGCCAAACCACATCAAAAATCTTCAAATAAAATCCTTTAAATCACCAATCAAAGCATTCCTCATAACAAAAGCCTACTATAGTGTGCAGGAATGTTTGTCAGATAGTTTTCATGACTTTTAAAGTGTTTTTATATATATTTTTTAATATGTGACCTAGTTTTAAGTATTTATTATGTTAAATCCTTATAATGCGGTTTTTAATTTTGTAATTATAGGACTTTAGGTTTTTAAAATACTGACAGTATTTAAATTATCATTAAGAGGCTAATTTCAATGTGTACACTCTACTGTATAATTCTATCTCTATCAATTTGTGCTTATTTTATATTATATTTTAATCTATACATGCATATACATACTTTTAAATGCTATTGTATTCAAATTTTGTTGACGAATGTAAGGCTTGCGCTAATAACATGAATAAAGTATTATTATTATTAATAAGTCGTGATTTTAAACATGTGTATGATGTCTGAATTTGATTTATCCTAGTAACAAGCTTTTTTATAACTATAATTTATGTTCTTGGATTTTAATTTAATTTTGAGGCAGAATTTATTATTGATTTATTTTAAAAATTCCAGCTAATTTTTCAAACTATAAATATATGTGACTATAATCTATTTTCTTGTGTGAATATCTCTAAATCTGGTGAAAGGGTAATTTTAAATTGTTATTGAATTATAAGGTAGAATACGTTTTTAATAAATGTATGCAACAAATACATGACTATGGCTGTGCTCTCGTGTGATTTTTTCTAAATCTAGGTAAGAGGTGCTTTTAGATTTTTATTTAATTTTAAAGCAAAATCTGATTTTAGTAAAGTTTCAAATCGGTAGCTATTGCTTTTATATTTTTTTCCACAATGAAAATGTGTGAAAAATCAGCATGACTGTCATCTGCGTTCTGGTGTGAATATTTGTCAATCTAGTAAAGGGGTGTTTTTAACTTTTTATTGAATTATAAGGCAGAATATATTTTTAACAAATTTGGAAATTTTGAAATCTGTGGCAATTGTTTTCATATTTTTTTTCACACGATGGAAATATAAGCAGCGATAACCTGACCATAGCTGTATGTAGCTCGTTTGATTTTCTCTAAATCTAGTTAAGGGATGTTTTCAGGTTTCGATTAAATTTTAAAGCAGAATCAGATTTTTTTAAATTTCGGGATGTTTCCAGTCGGTAGCTCTTGTTTTTATATTGTATCAATAAAAAAATTGTGGGCAAATTCAGCATTACTATAATTGCATTCTCGTGTGAATATTTCTTAATCTAGCAAAGGGGTGTTGTTATGTTTTTTATTGAATTATAAGGCAGAATACATTTTTAGCAAATTTGGAAACTTTCATATCCGTAGTAGTTTTTATATTTTTTTCAAACAATGGGAATGTAAGCAACAATAACATGAATATTGCTGTGTTCTCGTATGATTTTCACTAAATCTAGATAAGGAATGTTTTTAGGTTTTGATTACATTTGAACACAGAATCTGATCTTTTGCAACTCTGAAAAGTTTTAAGTCGGTAGCTATTGTTTTTATAGTTTTTCAACTTTAAAAATGTGGGCAAAATCAGCATAACTTTAACCTGCATTATCGTGTGAATATTTTTCAATCTGCTAAAAGGGTGTTTTTAAGTTTTCATTGAATTATAAAGCAGAATATATTTTTAGTAAATTTGGAAAGTTTGATATCTATGGCAATTATTTTCAAATTTTTCTAAACAATGCAAATATAAGCAACACTAACATGACTACAGCTGTGTTCTCGCCTGATTTTCTCTAAATCTAGTTAAGGAATGTTTTTAGGTTTTGATTGAATTTTAGAGAATAATCTGTTTTTTTTTCGTAAATTTTGAAAGTTTCAAGTCCGTAGCTATTGTTTTTATATGTTTTTAACTATAAAAATATGGACAAAATCTACATGACTATAATCTGCGTTATCATGTCAATGTTTTTTTTTAAGTTTTGATTGAATTATTAGGCAGAATGTATTGAATTTTGAAGTAGAGGTTGTGCTTAGTATTACAGCATCGCAAATTTTGTAAGGCAAGGTATACTTCAGGCCTTGACAACAGATTAGAATTGAAATTCCCCATCACCAAAATGATTTGCATTAAGGCTCCTGGAGCGTACCTCTAAATTCATTAAAGACATTATTCACAAACGGATAAAGACTTAGAAGTGAAATTTTGAATTCACCTCTGTAAATATATTCTAAAGAGTAGCACGGATTTTTTTTTCTAATAATAATGTTTATAAACAATTTTAATACTAATATTTCTGTAATTTAGAAAAAAAAATCCGTCGTACCCTGGAGTAATTAATTTAAAATTTATTATTTAAATAATATTTTTTCATATTTTCGAAACTGTATCCGAAATTTGAATAATAAGTTATTCATTTTAATACTCTGTCGTGGTGCGCCCTCTGCAGTTTTCTTGTTTAACGGGCTGTGTATATGAGAGGAGGCGTTCCCAAGGCGGTCTCTTGCTGTAACTTTAGCCGCGTTATCTAAATTACACAGTGGTGTTACTAAACATATACATCTTTCGTGACAAGAGGGATTAACGACTCATACAAAAACAGTTGTGTGGAATTATTGGGTTTCAATAAATATATTATATTGCCAAATATTTATGATTAAAATTTCTTCTCTTTGGTCCTGACAACCGGCTATCTACCCGAGGGCTTTTCGTCGATTTCTGGGTATTTCATTGAAATATTTTAGATTAGCCTGTAATGTACTACAAAATTAAGAAATGAAATTAATAATTTGTATCTCGTACATCAATGCAAAAAATAATATGTTAGATTATCGCGGGGCGATCAATTAGTTTATGAAACTTTCATGGGCCTACAAATGTGCCAACAAGATAAATTAAAAATTAAAAATTAAAAATTAAAAATTAAAAATTAAAAATTAAAAATTAAAAATTAAAAATTAAAAATTAAAAATTAAAAATTAAAAATTAAAAATTAAAAATTAAAAATTAAAAATTAAAAATTAAAAATTAAAAATTAAAAATTAAAAATTAAAAATTAAAAATTAAAAATTAAAAATTAAAAATTAAAAATTAAAAATTAAAAATTAAAAATTAAAAATTTAAAAATTAAAAATTAAAAATTAAAATTAAAAATTAAAATTTAAAATTTAAAATTTAAAATTTAAAATTTAAAATTTAAAATTTAAAATTTAAAATTTAAAATTTAAAATTTAAAATTTAAAATTTAAAATTTAAAATTTAAAATTTAAAATTTAAAATTTAAAATTTTAAATTTTAAATTTTAAATTTAAAATTTAAAATTTAAAATTTAAAATTTAAAATTTAAAATTTAAAATTTAAAATTTAAAATTTAAAATTTAAAATTTAAAATTTAAAATTTAAAATTTAAAATTTAAAATTTAAAATTTAAAATTTAAAATTTAAAATTTAAAATTTAAAATTTAAAATTTAAAATTTAAAATTTAAAATTTAAAATTTAAAATTTAAAATTTAAAATTTAAAAGTGTATAATATGTTCCCACAAAATATGTTGCAATTTAAACGAGGAATCCAAAATTATAATAATATATAGGGTGTTCCATTTAAAATAACAAATTTGGTGCTAGAGAGTTAAAAATATTTCACATGAGGAGAACTGATATAATCTTGTGTTGAGCGACAATCCTGTAAACTTTTAACAAACGGTTTAGCGTAGACACCTTGATATACTATCTACTATTATTGTTCACTTTGAAAAGTAGGCCATGATGGTATCACATGTAGACGCCAATAATGTAGAATTGTTTTCAAATTTATTGTTGGGAAAAGAGTAAATTTTTCAAAACGTAGGCAATACGAAACACGATGTAAAGCAGCAGCAATGTTTCGTTTTCAGAACAAATAATGATACAATGAAATTAAATAGGAATAATCATTACTACCAAAATCAGGGACAGCTTAATATAACAGAAGGGTGATCTTGATATTTTATTATTCATACTCATCGAGGATTTTTCGTAGAAAATTAATTTAAAATGAAGATTTTTTGCGTGTTTTTTTTAAATATAGAATGCCAGAGATACAGAGATATGAAATAACAAAATGGTAAAACTTTTAAAATACTTTTTCCTTACTCACATGTCACTAGAATGAATAGACTCTATAAAAGGTAGAAATCACGTATTAGATAAATCAATTTCCCTAACTTCTCTTCTGAAATACAAATTAAATATGTTCTTTTTTACTTTCTCCGTTACGAAGTACGAGAAAGTATTGTGATCGTGATTTTTTTTTCAAATTTTTTTTTACGGAAATATCCCTGTTGGGGTCCCTAGATGCCATTTTAACAATTTCTGGATTTTTTTTTGTCTCTATGTGTGTCTGTGTGCGCTGTATCTCAAAAACTAATAGAGCAATTGATATGAAACTTTGAACATATTTGAACTTATTTGATAATCTGAAGAACTGAAAAGCTTTTGCTAAAATTTCGTACACCGGAAGTGGATGTTTACCTTAACTGTTTTTTGTTTTTTGCCAATATTTACTTAAATATAAAAAATGTTACAAGAACATTTAAACAAACATCGAAGAAATGAACATCTTTTGCTTGAAAATATTTTTCATAAAATCATTGCTATTCGAGAAAAAAATTTATTAATTTTTTTAAATTTTTGGTTTATAATTATGAAACGATAATAGTTACCGCAAATTTATGTGAATAATAATTGTAGAGAATGCCAAAATAAACAACTTCTAAAAAATAAGTTTTTTTCGAAATCTCGTTAGTTTTTGAGTAAACCTAGTTTTTGTATTTGAAGTATAATTTTTCCATCTTTCATGATTTTGACGTTTTAAACGTCAGTTTCATCCGAGTTTACGCAACGCTCGATGTACATTTAAAATATGATTTCAATTGAAAATAAACCCATGAAAACGTAAATATAAAGTCGGAGAAAGTAACATGATGGCCACATCACATTTTTTTTATTTAAAAAACGATTAAATTTAAGAAAAATCACTTGATATGTTTCACTTATTAAATTATTAATTCCGACTACTTTCGGCTGCAAGCCATTTTCAAGGAATGTACATATCAAGTTATTTTTTTACATTTAATCGTTTTTTAAATATTAAATCATGTTTTGTCAAGTGATCAATAAGAATCAAGTTTAAAAATAAATATGGTTATTTTTTAAGTGAAAAAGAGTAAGGTATACCGTCATTATATAAATATGTTTTTTTCTAATTTGCGTCTAAAACGGAGTCATTAACGCACTCATATGGGTTCGTTAATGGCTCGCCGAGTGCTTTAATAATTTTTTTTTTTAAGGTTGGCACCGTTCAAATTCAGAGCCGTCAACCTGTGCTAAATTTTTGGCGAGATAGTTTTGAGGGTATGTGATGTGTGGAAATCGCAAACTAATTTCAAATTGTAATGTCAATTATTAGTGCTACCAACCACCATACAATTTTCTAAATATTTATGGTCGATTTTTTTAATTTATAAATGGAATAAAAGGGGCAAAATAGAAAAATACTGTAAAAAACTCGTTCATAAGGCCTTTTCTTTGCACTTATCGAACTCGTTTTTATCATCATTACTTTCTCCGATTTATCTATAGTATTGTTTTTTCGAGATATTTTTCATATTTATCGATTTTATACAAAAACTGGTGAGATTTCGTAAAATAATAATTACTTATAAATCGTTAATTTTTGCGTTTTTTAAATTGTTTATTAAAATTTCATGCAACTATTACAATTTCATAATTGTACCAAAACAAAATGTTATATTTTTTTGTTTATTCGGAAATTAGTTAATTAAAATATTTATTAATTTGTTCATTTTTACTTTGTGTTCAACTTATGTTAAAATATTTTTGTAATATTTTTCATATTTAGAAAAATATTGGAAATAACCAAAAACTTCCTTAAAAAAATTATACGTCAATCTTGCAAAAAACAACAAGAATAGTGAATTCATCATCGAAGGCAACACTACGGAAATACTCAGAACAAGCGCGCTTGGAGCTGAGATTTTTCGATAATGAATTTACATAAATCTCTCGTCACTTCAGATAAGGCGGTCCCTCCCTTTTACAGACATACACAAGATTCTAATAGTCAGTCAAGTCAAATAAGTATAACAGTGCTGAGCGCCAAAATTTCATTTAAGTGGCTGGTCCACTGTTGACGACCACATCCTTGTCTCGCTACATTAATATCACATATGGTGCTCTTCTAGGGGTTTCGCGGGTTAGATGCAAGAGCAAGGGGTTGGTTTGTTTACATTTCTATTTCTTCGTCGGTATCCAATGCCCTTAAGATAAAAATATTTGCTTGTAATTTGATCTGGCCTTTTCCGGTATTTCATAAGATATAATCTTCCTAACGACATACTTAACTCGTTTATCACTAAAGGAAATTTAAATAGTCAGTATAACACTGCCGAGCACTCAAGGCGTGAGTCCTCCGAATTCTTGGAGGACGCGAGGGAACGCGATAACTAATTTCCGGACCAAATTGAATTTAAGATTGTCACGGCACAACACGCCTCGAGTGCTTGATAAAGTTTTACACTATATCTTGCAAAAGAATATATAATAATAATAAGTAATAATAAATCTTTATTGTTCCTAGCTATGCATAATATGGACATAGGATAGGTCTCACCTTCATACAGAATAGTATTTCCAAGATAAGTTGAAAAATCCCCCACACATCTCATACGTTTCTAAACTATTTGAATGTTTCAAGCTGTTCCCTTTTTTTACACATATGGAATGCTATACAAGATTTCCCATTAAAAAATGAAATACGATGCTTTTCGTCTTCTACAATTTAAGAGTCTTGAATAGACTGTAATAAATAAATAATTTGTTTCTCATTTTAATATTTTATGTATCTATATAAAGTCGGAGAATTTTTTACTTCAACATTCCCCATATTACACTACTCATTTTTATCTTCTTTTAAATCGAGTAAAAAATCTTTTATTACACTAATCTACAATTAATTATTTTATCTTTATTAATGACTTAATTTTTTTTTAATTTTAGAAAATTGTCTTTTAAATCCATCAACTTCTAATTTTCAATGCTGAATGCATCCATCATCCGGCGAAGCAAATCTTCATCTATTCCGGTGATTTCTTTTCGAATGTAGTCACTTAGCTCCTCAATTACCTTCAAATAGAAGAAAATCAGGTGCCGATAGGTCCGAGACGCAAATTTCCAAATCGCTAAATTATGCGGTCTTATAAAAAATTCTCGCAGAATCCTCATGAAGTTTCTGGCTGTATAAGCTGTTGCTCTACCCTATTGGAATAATAGAGCACCATTTAGTAATCTCCGTCTAATGAGTTTTAGGACAAGGCGGTTATTTTCACCCTCAAAAACAAAGACCAATGATACCACATGATCACACCACAATAAGCAACAACTTTTGAACTTTGTAGTTTTTTTGTAAACAATTCATTTTTCAGCTCCCGAATATATAAAATTATGTTTGTTAACATCATCCAAAATGAAAATTTGCTTCGTCGTTCATTAACAAATTATGTATTTGTTGTGTATTAACTCTTCTCTAATACGGATCATGGGTCAGGTAAATAATAACGGTCTTTACGGTAACACAACTCAATATATTCTGATTCTAATTTTTACCTATTTACAAGAATGTTCGAGAGCGCACGTGCAGATAAGCGCACGAGGACGTACACTTTTTAGTGCTGCTCCGATGCCATCGATATTAAACGAATATTATAATTGTATTTTAATTCTATATATTACATTATTGATTTTCTTGATAACGATTTAAAAATTCTTGACATAAAGTAAACCTTGATTTCTAATTGCTAAAGTGCTGTGCCATTAGGTATTTGTAAGGATAAAATTTAAACCGTTATGAAGGATTCTGTAAAGACTAAAGCAATCGATTAGATTCAATATTTGCAGGCCTACGAACCATACTTCCACGTCCAGGTTTTCAGAACCATTTTCATGCCAGTGACGAACCCTTGTCACAAATGTGACTACCCCTATTATTGTCCTTAAGAGGAATGAGTCCACAACATGAACGGCAGAGACTGTCTTGCATAACAGGACCAACCGAGTCCGTAACAGGAATGAGTCCTAAATGGAGGTGAGTCCGACTATTACTGTTGCTCATAACAGGCTGTTCCGAAATAACAGGTGCATGTACCATCCCTATGTGTGGCACTGACACGGATTTGTGACAATAGCAGTTATTTAATTGTTTTGATACAATGTAATCCCAACTGAACTTGACTCACTAAAGAAAAAATAATCACATACTTTGTTTAGATTTATATCGCATATTACACTGGTAAATCTAATATGGAAAAACCTGTACAAACCCAAATAATATATTTTGTTTCTTTAAATATATATTTTTTTCTTATATGAATAACTTAATTGAATAAGAAAATGAAATAAAGATTTTACACGAATAGAATTATTAAAAAAATACGGGATTACGCGACGCGTATATCTAAAAGTTCTATTAATATTCCTTGAACGTATCAGAAGGTGGCAAAAAAAAACGTTCTTGACCTTCAGCAATAACGACGCCCGTTCTCGAACAAACCGTACGAAATGATGTACAGAACAGCTGAGAAGTCGAAAATAGGCGAGTGGACCAGTCTTAATCCTCTTTTCCATTCCTCCCATGGACGATGACCATAAACCGACTCCTCCACGATTCGCGCCATATATGTATTTTCTGTCAAAGTTACGTACAGCTGCCTAAAAGGATTATATGCCAAAAATGTATACTCGTTACCTTTTAGGGAACGACTACAATCATAACAGTCAATGAATACACTACTAAATTTGTTTCCTTTTTTAGCTAACGCGTTGGTTACCTTCAGTTCATTGATTGTTCTTTTCATATGTACATGAGGCATCAAATATGGGTGCTTAAGACGAAATACGTTCGATAGATTAACCCTTATATAACGAATGCCGCCATATACACGACAACAAAAAATATTTCTTTAAGATTTAATGTAATATTCCCGACAATAATAGTATATTATGCAACAAGTGTTATAAACGGCACTTTAGTCACGAGTTAATTAGGCACGAGCGGAGTGTTTGATAACGAGTGTCTAGAGAAGTTTATAACACGAATTGCATACTATACTTTTTCTACGACTAAATTGATAAAGTTTTAAAATTATTTTATTATTTTAAATGAACATCATAATATTATTAAATTAGTCTACTTGGGTAGATACACATTAAAAGTTACATTAGAGACGTGGCAATTGCTAAAGGAAATCATTCTTTCTCCTAAAATTCTTTTGTGTTGTGTATTATTTAAGTTCAAAGTATTCCTTCTTTCATTTTCGTCTAAATTAAAGCTTGAACTTTCAGAAATTGGAATATTAATATTCTCTACATTATTTTGCATATCACTATTTTGTACGGTATTGAAGATTTTATTCCCTGTCTCAATTTTGTTGCTCAATGAGTGGTCTATATAACCCTCTGCTATAGTGGTAGAGCGCCATCCTCCATGACGCTTTAAAGCTGTTATGTTCGCACCCGAGTCTACTAAAACCGTCGCTGATGATCTTCTTAAACAATGTCCGGTGTAACAAGTAGGGTCAGGCAACTTTAAAAATTTTGCTACCGCGCTAGAGAGGCTTCCAAATTTATTTATACCAATGGGCTGTTTTGTACATTTTCCTTGCTGGTAATTTAGGAAAAATCGGGTACTTGTTAGGTTTGTGGGTCGAAGTTCTATGTATTTCTTACAGGTATGGTAGAAAGTACCTCCAATAACAAACTGACGTTCTGTTTTTGTCTTTGATCGGGAATATGAACTAAGATGGCAGAGTTGAGGTCTTCAATATGACTTGTTTCAATTTTCATCAATTCTGCTCTCCGACAAGCTCCCACTCTGCCGAAAATCAGCCCAACCTGATATATTTATACTTTTAATATTTCTGTTTAATTTAATTTTACATTTTACCTTTGTAAATAAGTATTCCTTGTCTGGAGCAGACGACAATTTTTTTTTTTTTAATTTGCTGCGGTGTCAAAATTTTCGACTTTTTGGGTCTGTAACCGTCCGATTTCCGCTTCAGAAACGCGCACAATTTGGGGTACTTGCTTATATCCACATTGTTTTTAATATTCACTGTCATCCGCAACATTGAGTAGATTGCCCATAGAGAGGACGCTTTCATCCTTTTCAAAAGGTCGTCGAAATATGCAAGTAATACATTTTCAGAAAGTGAATTTGTTTGCCTTTCTTGACCCCAATCTTGGAAAAGTACGCACGTTCGTATTGGTTTTTTGATTTCGGCGGCAGCAAATTAGCAGTCGCCGATGTCGCTGCTTGAATAATTTCGGGGGTATCCTCGTCACTTTCACTGTTGTTCATTGTTTACACGAAAAGTACTTTATTTATACTATGAAAATTACATGCGCGTGGTCGCACTGCGTCGCATTGACATGTATGACATGTGACAATTAACAACTCAGCCCATGACTAAAATGCACAAAGTCACAGTTTGTCAAGGTTTATTTAAAGAATCACTTAGGGTCATGGAAAGATAAGCTATAAATTACATTTTAGAGGTGGGAGTAGAAAAATATATTCTTGAAAGATCGACTCCATGACGTACATTTTACGTTCCCGGCGCATCCACAATAAAATTTTATTCTGTGACGTGCTTTAATTTCTAACCGCTGTTATTTTTTTTAAGATATTACTTTTTTTTATCAATGATCAATTTTTAGAGAAAATCGATATGGCCCATACTGATTCTTTTTTGTGTTTGGATGCAGCTAAAAAACTGTGCATAGAACACAACATATGTGACCGGCAAAAGAAACCGGCCACCCTAAAATATTTCATACAGTGTGTATCAGCCAAATGGAATAAATTCGATAATAAATAAATGGCGGCGTGTTCGAAAAAACGCTCGTATACTTCGATTAGTATTTTTAGTTGCGCATTTTTTACAACAAAAACTTTTTATACAGGGTGTGTCATGTAACAAAGGCTAATACCAACTTTCTTATTTTAAATGCAACACCCTGTATATTATTCAATTTTTGAATTGTTCAGAAAATTCTAGACATATTTCATGTACAGTCAGAGAAAATACAAATGCGAAACTTGCTCAGCGAGGGAATGCTGCCGCATGTCGGTTCTTAGTTCGGTCGAAACTGGTCAGTCCCTGCTTAAAATAGAATTATTAGGTAATAAAATTTACACGCCTAGTTCCCTTCTCGCCCCTAAGTGATCGAGTGACGGACTCCATATCTGTGATTTTTTTCATCTTACAATTTTTGGTGAGTCAATTTGAAAAATTTGAATAACTAAGATTTTTATAATAATTGTTTATTAATAATTTTATTTCAGTTTCGTGTAAATAATCCCATTTTTACCAAGATATGACCTTGAAACCCTCGAAAAATAAAATTTTATTTTTTTAACCACTAAAAATTATTATAATAATCTGAAAAATTCACATATATTTTTTACCCAAATAAATGGTTGTTTAGGTTATTCATGTTTTTATTAGGTTTAACCATTTTTTTTCGCCCCGAACCGATCAAGTGACGGAAAATGTTATTTATATATATACAGGGTGAGTAAAAAGTATCGCACCAAATGGGATTACATTGAAACGGTTTGACATTTAGACTTGATATTTAGTAGGTTTAAACTAGATATAAATACCCATATTTTAAGATGAGTTTCATTTGTTTCGCATGACTTGCTTTTTGTCAGAGGCCGCCATATTGAATTTTTCTAAATAGCATCCTAGGTTTTTTTTGGTATTATTTGAAAGGTTATTTAATTAGAAGTACAACGTGGTATAATATTAGCATGTTTATTCTGAAATAACGTCGAAAATAAATAATTTAAAAAAAAATGAAATCAACAAGAAACCTAATAAAATCACAGTAGGTGTTCAAATTGTTGTCCATTCACTTCTCGACAATAAGAAAGTCTATCAAGAAAATCGCCAAGGTATTATGCAGATATGCCGGAGGAATGTTTGTTATTGCAACTCTAATTCGAGCTTCCATATAATCCCATTTGGTGCGATACTTTCTACGCACCCTGTATATATATATAGTCAATTTTCTTTCAATGTATGGTGCGTCATCTTGAAAAATTTGAATAACTAATCTTTTTACGATATTTTGTATATATTTATCAACAATTGAGCAGCAACATTTTATCAAATTAATAATAGAGTAACAGTATGTTTATGTTGGGTTTAGATTCTTTTTTTTAAATTTCAAATACCTTATATCTTTGCCAGTGGCGGCTCGTGGAACAGGTTGATGGTAGAGCCACTTATTTAAACCCCCCCTTTTTTTTTAAACAAAGAACCGTTTATCTTCCTAGACCAATCGAATATTTTGGCCAAAAAATCAAAAATTTGGAACAAAAAAGATCTAAAATATCGGCCGAAAAAATAAAAATGCAGACCAAAAAATTGAAAATACAAGCAAAAGAAAAATCATTTGCCATTTTCAGCCCCAAATATAACTCTTTTTAGCTTAAAATAAGTTCCAACGAGAAATTCGAAAATAATAGCAAAAATTAAAATAAAAAAAGAAAAATCGCACAATAAAATCAATAGTTCAAGTTAAGAAAATCTAAAATATGGGACAAAAAAATAAAAAATTAAGACCTAAAATCTAAAATTCGTACCCAAAAATCAAAGTAGTAGACCAAAAAATCAAGATTTTTAACAAACGAATCGAAAATTTAAGTCGACTAAAATTGAAACGAAAACAATCGAAAATACAAAATATAGGCCAAAAAAGTAGGGCCTAAAAAGGTGAAAATTTAGACAAAACATCGAAAACTCGGGCGTATACAGACAAAAAATCGAAAATTTCTACAAACCAATCGAATATTTTGGTCAAAATAATGAAAAATAAAAAGAATTGGAACAAAAAAA
Organism: Ocypus olens; assembly: GCA_910593695.2. NCBI lineage: Eukaryota > Metazoa > Arthropoda > Insecta > Coleoptera > Staphylinidae > Ocypus > Ocypus olens. Next base: position 14,025,222 of record OU343054.1, on the reverse strand, counting down.
TCGAAAAAACAGAAATGTAAAATATGGGCCAAAGAATCAAGAATTCTGATCAAAAAATTTAAAAAAAAACGCAGACAAAAAATTAAAAACTTAGGTAGAAGCAAAATAATTTGCCAAAAATAAGTTTCTGATCAGAAATTCTAAAATAATAGCCAAAAAATAAAAAAAAATCACGGAATGAAATCAATAATCCAAGTTAAAAAATCTAAAATATTGGATAAAAAACAGACTTCAAATCTAAAATATTCGATACAAAATTTAGACCAAATATCTAAAATTCTGGCATAAAAATAAAAATTGTGGACCAAGGAAAGAAAAATTTTAACACGCAAATAAAGAACATTTTAGGGCAAAAGATAAAAGAAAATAAAAATCTACAATGTTGGCCAAAAAGTCGAAAATTTGGACAAAACATCGAAAACTCGGACCTAAAGATAATAAACGCAGAAAAATTAAAAATGCGGACCAAAAAATCGAAAATTTTGACAATAAAATCGAGAAGTTAGTAAAGAAAAATTTAGGTCAAAAGATTAAAAAAATAATAATACAAATTTGTAATGTTGACCAGAATGTCGAAAATTTAGACATTGCATAGAAAATTCGGCCCTAAAGATAACAAATGCAGGCTAAAAAATCGAAAATTTCAACAAATAAAACTCGAAAATACCGGAAAAAATTTAAAAAATCTCGCATATAAATCAATAATTCAGGTTATAGATATTTTAATCGAAATCAAATCAAAAATTTGGAACTAGAATTAAAATTTCGGCCCGAAAAATAAAAAATGCGGACCAAAGAATTAAAAATTTTAACAATTGAATCGAAAATTTAGGTCAAAATAAAGAATATTTAGAATATTTTAAAAAAATAAAAAATATTTTGACCAAAAATATCGAAAATACAGGTCAAAAATTTAAAAATTCGTCTGGAATAATAAAAAATGCGGACCAAACAGTCGAAAATTTTACCAATTAAATTTAAGCCAAAATAAATCATGTTTGGGCCTAATAATCAAAAATTTAGACAAAAAAAATCAAATATACAGGTCAAAAGTCTAAAAAAAATCTATTTACTGAGTACAATACATTGTACTGATTCTGTATTCTAATCTAAGAATTTCATGAAAATTCTCCAATTTGGACCACGGTTTTGGATCTTAAACGCATAATTTGGATTTTAATTTGATAATTATATGTAAAATTTCTAATTTGAAACTTTAAATCCAAGTTTCTGGTCTCTACGCGCAGAACTTGAGACCCAAAATCCAATATTTGGATTCAATTGATCAATTGCATTTAAAATCTGGCATTTGGAACATAAAATCCAAGTTTTTGACTCTTAAACGCAGAATTTGAGTCCTACAATCAAAAATTTGGATTATAATCTAGGAATGTCATGTAAAATCTCAAATTTGGACCATAGAATTCATGGTTTTGGACCTTAAACACAAAATTTTTGCAATAAAATCCAAGATTTTGATTTCAATCCGATAATTTTATTAAAGGTTTGATTAAAATACAGGGTGTTCCATTTAAAAAGAAACACAACTTTGATATTTTAGGGCGTTTGGAACACCCGTATAATATGAAATTAATTTTAAAGAGTTACCATAATAGACCCCTATATATATAGGGGTCTATTTAGGATATCCTAAAAGTCAAACTTTTTGAAAGCCACGTATTTTGGCCACACTATTCCGTGCCATATAGCGTGAACAACCCTATATATTTCAATCTATCCTAAATTTATTTCAATTGTTGATAAATTTATAAAAATATAAAATGACCTAGAAAAATTCATCTAATTTGGTATTTGGTCAATAATATATGTGATTTTTTCAGATTTTTGTTGGTGGTTAAAAAAATTATATTTGAAAAAATCTTATTTTGGGACTTCCCGGGTCATGTCGGGGTTTTTTTGATATACGGCTTACGACTACTTTGGTTAAGGTCACAACTAATGATATTTTCATATTTATTTAAAAATCTGTGTCGGGTGGCATTTTGACCATCTTATATCGGGATACCCTTTTATTACCTCATAAACGGATTTTAAGCAGGGACTGACTGGTTTTGACCGAACTAAGCACCGACATGCGGCAGCCGAGCGGGTTTCGCATTTGTATTTTCTCTGACTGTACCATGTCCTATACTTATCTTCAACTGTTTAGAAAATAAACACACACACAGACACATTTTTTTTCCAGAAATTGTTGAAATGGCATCTAGGGACCCTAAAACGGATATTTCCGTAAAAAAAAAATCACGATCACAATAGTTTCTCGTACTTCGTAACGGAGAAAGCAAGAATGAATATTATTTGATTACAGAATTTCGCTACAATACACTCAAAAACTAATAAGTATAAAAACAGTTGAAGATAGGTATAGTACATGATACATATAATATGTCTAGAATTTTCTGAAAAATCCAAAAATTGAATAATATATAGGGTGTTGCATTTAAAATAAGGAAATTGGCATTGGCCTCTGCTACATGAGACACCCTGTATAAAAAGTTTTTGTTGACAAAAATTCGCAACTAAAAATACTAATCGACGTATCCGAGCGTTTTGTCGAACACGTCCCCATTTATTTATTATCGAATTTATTCCATTTTTTTATTTGGCTGATACAAACTGTATAAGAAATGTACATTCCTTTGAAAAAGTTGTACTCGAGGTGGTACATTTTAAATTTGTTGTAATTTAAACGAGGAATCCAAAATATAATAATATATGAGGTGTTCCATTTTAAATAATAAATTTGGTGCTACTTCCGGTGGAACAGGAAGTGATAGAAAGTTGAAAATATTTCACATGAGGAGAACTGATTCAACAGTGTGATGAAGATTTTTTCAAATTTTTAGTACAACGGCAACCCTGTAAACTTTTAACAAACTGTTTAGCATAGACACCCTGTGTTTTAATGTGTTCATTGTATGTTACCCACGTAACTTTAAAGCTACTTAAAAACTAAATGTTTTATGATTGATTCTATCCATCTGTAAGCTGTATTTTATTTAATTATTTACTTTTTTGTTATTGCGTTATTTACACGAAAGTGATTTTATATTAACGAATTATTTAATCCTTGACTGTACCTAACGTGTGCAATACTTTGTCGTTAACGCGAATAAATATGATTACTATTATTATTACTATTCAAGTACGTGACTGAATGGAGTAAAAAAAAATCTATTAAAAGTAATGAAAAAAGTTCAGCCTAAAATCTTTATCAAATTCTGTATGATGTCTATCCTTTGACAATAAGTGGGAATATATTTATTCCGAAATTAATCTGAGAAAATGCTGGATGCGCAGCCAAAAATATGCTAAGCAATAAATTTTCCGCAGTCGTAAAGTGGCGCACATAATATCACAAAGATATGTAACTGAAATTATTCAATTTTTATTGCATCTATTTTGATCGATCTTCAAATAAACTGCAAACTGGATGAAATATGGATATGCCAGAAAAATTTTCCCCGGTATCCGTCAAATATTATAATTTTAAACAACCTTCAACCAGATGTACAAAGAAAATATCTAATCTAAAAATAGTTAGTTTATTTTTTCTGTTCATTATTACATATTTTAAACTTCAAAGCACAGGATGCAATAACGAGTCATGCATCATATTTCTCAATTAAACAATAATTTTAACATCCGCATGTATTTTTAACTTAGCGGTTAAATGGCAATTTAAAAACTATTCTCAATGTAGTTCGAATTTATTTTAATACAATAAGAATCCTCATAGAGTTTAATTATCTCATGAGCGTAGTGTAATTGTTATTGCATGGTAACCCACTACAGTAGTACATTATTATACAAGTTTAATAAGAGGATATATTGTGGCACGAGTGCCCCACAATGTTTATTATTAAACAAGTATAATATGCTATTTTTACAATTTTGTTTTTAGTTAAGGATTTATTTTTAAAATAAAATATATACTTAAGCGTAGTGAGTTTTATCCCAACATGTAGCAACACTAAAAAACAATGTTTTGTTTCGAACGAATTTAATATTTGACATAAGTATTTCTACGGCGGTTGCAATTGGTCATTTGAAAACAATATAAATCTCGAATATTATTTGGATACCCCCAGAAATAAGGGAGGTTGCTAAGGGTGCGATAAACAAACTATTTCCAAGTAAGTTGAAAGCAATTTAAGTTTATAGTATGCTACGTACTTGCTTAAATGTTTATAGAAACTTGAGGTTATGTTTACATTTGTATCTCGTTTCACGTGTAGAGCATCGACCGACGCCAATTTAAAAAAAATGTATACCGAATAAAAACACCTACAGAAGGGGTTTTTCTTCGCCTCAAATAAAACATACATTGTACCCTCGCTGTTTATTTCTTGCTATTCGTTTTGCAAACAAAGTGATAATGTAATAAATTACAAACTTTTCACCAGAGTATGTTGCCGTGACACGTCACGCAAATTCATATGCCCGCCCGGTCGATTGTCACCGATTTCCTACATTTTCCGCGCCTCTAAAAATTGAACAATATAACGCATCCGTTTTTTAACCTTAGTGTTACTGGTGGCAAACTACCCAATATGCATTATCGAACATATTCAGTATGTAACGCATTGGAGGGTTCCAATTATCATATGAATGATTGTTAACGACAATTTTACATTTTGATGGCGACACCTGTCACGTTGAAGTAGAGCCAACAACTAAAATTTCAACCAAAATAGTTCAGTAATAAGCAAAATCTGAAAAATACATAATCTCATTGTTTCACTTTGTTTGATATAATAATATAAGTCGATTATTAATACATTTAAACAAAAGTGATTTATTTTTAAAATACCTATGCAACGATACCCCACTTGACCTAGGTTCCCATTTGAAATTCAAAAGTTGAGTGTAGTTACGCCTACTTCCGGTAACTTCCGGAAGTCTAAACTATCTCCATTAAATTCTTCAGATAGGCTTTGGTAGTGCTATTTTTTTCTCGAAGCTCTATGACGTCACGTTCTTGAAAAAAAGGCCTGGAACGGGTGGTCTGAAACACCCGGTACATATGAAAAATGTAAAAAGTGTCAATGTTTTCAAATTAATATATCTCGGTTATTATGACAGATAGAAAAACACTGTAAAAGACAAAGTTGTAGATAATTTTACTCAGCTTAATAAAATAAATTCAGAAATTTTCTTAATTTTTTGTCTTCATAAATAGTTATTTTCGTATCAGGTGTTTTTTCTTTTGCATGAAAATGTCTTTCGAATGCGTTAATGTCACCCTTAAGGATAACGTTTGTAGAAAAACTTAGTTACAGAAAAATAACTAGAACACAAATGCTTATGTAAGAAAAATATGTATTGCCTATAAGAGTTGTTAAAAATGTCCTTCTTGGACTCAAATGATATTAGCGAACTATTAAGTCGTAAACACTCGCCATAGTTACACCGTCTTGTAGAATTTCATTTAAAATAATTGTTACTTGATCAAGTAACCTCCGCGACCAATCTATCGTTTATGAAAATATGCATGCAACCTTTGAAGTGAGCTGGTGCGCCATCATGTTCAAACCACATTTGTTGACGATCGAGAAGCGGATTATGTTCGACCTCAAAAAGTGTTTTTTAGGCCCTCTTAATAAATTTCATCCCTATTGTTTTCCTATTGCACAGAATATTGATGTATTATTACAAATATGTTAATATCTTGAAAACTATAGAAGATAGGTAATGTTGGTATAGATCAATTCAAAATTGAATTATTCGTCAAAATATCTAAAAATAGTGTTCAAAAATATCTAGATTTAAAGGTCTAAAGTTGACTAAGTGTGGTAGGTATGAAATATTAAACACTCTGTATTTTATAATCCCAAAAATTAAAAACCACTGGTTACTTTCGGGTATTGGCTTTTTAAAGCCAACATTACAACCCTTTGATTTTCTTATTTTTACAGTGAATTATGAAAAAGCACCAAATTTAAAAAAATATAGTATTCCATTCAAAATAAAGAAGTTGGTGTTGATATATTTTCAGTTCATTGAAAAGAACACACTCAAATAAAATAAACAAAATAAATATTAACATGTTTAAAACAAAATTTTAAAAAATTCTAGTCGAAAAATGCTACTATGATTTTTCAGGATTTATGTTTAATTAATGTGTCTGTGATATTCTCTTAATTTGTCGATTTATGTACTGTTATTTAAATTTAAGTTTTTATTGTAGTTTTTATAGTATTTATTTCACAAATTTTATATTTTAACTTCTTTTAATATGTATACTTATTGTTTTGGGCGGCCCGTTGGTGTAGTAGGTACAGGCGAGTGCTTGTGCCAGTTGCACAATTAATTTGTTCATTTAAACATTTAATTTATAACTTAAAAAAAATATATATATAATATAGATGATGGCTAATACAAAAAAAAACTTGTTTTTAATTTGTTTTTTTAATATGTATTTAATATGTAAATTTGACGCTTACATCCACCGCAATATTATATTTGTATACAATATTTTGTTGTAAGTGGCTGAAGTGAAAATGAATAAATAAATAAATAAATAAATCCTCAAAAACCAAAGAGATTTCGGAAAAAACTTATTCTTTATAAATTGTTCATTTTGGCATTCTCTATACACATACACAACTAAAAAATAGCTGGTGATGGCAAGATGGCTGATTTAATATTATGTTTGTTTATTTTTCAATTTAAGTCAAAAATAAAGTCGCTCGAACTTGGGGCCTTTTTCGCGAGACACACGACGCTCAATTATACACCTTTTAAATTAAAACTAAAAAACCTAATCCTAAATAACAAACTACAATAGAAATTAACAAATTATAAAGAAGAAAACATACATCCCTTAACACCGTTAGCCCGAGATCAACACCGCTACATCCTGAGGTGAGGACAAAGGGAAGAATTTCAAGAAGGGTATTCACATCACGTACACTATCTTATGTACTAGTACGAAATATTTATGTAAATATTGATCCAAATAAATATGTGTAAATAAAGACATTGAACTTAAAATAAAAGACTCTTCCCAAAATTAAACTGTGCTGTTGATAACTTTGCGACGGGTACTCTATAGGGTGAGCATGAAACATAATCCACCCCTGATTCGATGAGAAACTCTATAGATTTTGGATCTGCTCCATGCTCTCCACATATACCTAGTTTTATTTCTTTTCGGGTTTTTTTGCCTCTTTCAATGGCTATCTTGATTAACTCCCCTACCCCTTCGATGTCCAGCACTTCAAATAATTGGCAAATATATGTGGTAAAGTAAAACACGTGTGTTGAGAATTTTCACAAATTTTTAATGTCGAAACACTGCGACGTATGTTTCGCCACACAGTGGCTTCATCAGGCAGATTATTAATGTTAATACAAGGCTACAATTGCGACTTAAATACTATATTGTTAGGGGGTGGGGAAGTTAGAGGGTGTATAACGGGTTGGGAAACATTTACAATTTAAGCGGTTATAACAGATTTTTGCAAGAGTTTATAGGTTTAACAGAGGTGAATTATTTACATCGGTTTGATCATTAAGTAGCACACTGCATTTATTATATTTATTAATTTCTAATTGTTCTAATAGATTTAATTTTTGACTTCTATCGCATGTGTGTAAAATTGTAAAATTGTTGTTGAAACTATGGTTATTATCTATTAAATGGTTGGCGTGTAGTTTTTTGGTTGATGAAGCTCCTTTGGTGTTCAGCAATTCTATCTTTAAAGCTGCGGCCTGTTTATCCGACATACACCACACTCTAACAAGTAGACTCCCGATTTTTTATTTTTGACATTTTTCTCATTGGCATTATTCATGAATTTATGTAGTGTGTTGTTAGTTTTAAAGGCTACTGTTTGTTGTGTGTTTTTAATTCATTTTTTATTGCGTCAGAAGGGGGGCCAATATAAGTTAATGAATGATAATTAATTTCTGGTTTACTATTATATGGAATTTCACCAAGTAACAGCCTCACCAATCCAACATTGTCAAATATATTGCTTTGCTTATAAGAATCGAAAATAACTGAATCATGGATACTTATAGTTTGATAATGATCATTGTTTGATCGAAACTGCAGTCACTAATAAAATAAACAGTGTGATATTAACTAAGTAAAAGTGTGTTTTATTTAATTAAAAATGTATCACGAAGTAAGTGCCGCCAACCTCAATCAGTTAACTGAATCATCTCTTAAAATTCCCATGGTTGTTTGCTTTAAATCATTAGTGCCAAAACTAAAAAACTCTAATGTTTTGCTAACTTATCAGCAATCAGTGCTGCTCTTGGTAGTCGTTCCAATTGAATAAGCCTAGTCGTGACCTCTGGAATCTGAGTCTGGATTCCAACAGAAATGACAGAGGATTCTTTCTTTGCTAGCTCGCATATCAGAATAAATTCTTTCTCATTCATTATAAAAGGGATCATGATCTCAGGCTTGATTTCTACACTTTTTTCCTTTTTTAGCTCATTTGCAGCACTAAGTATTGCCCTAATCTGCATGCTATATATTTCAGGATGAGAAATGGCAAGTCTACAACCTCGATGGCCAAGCATTGGGTTCTTTTCTGACAACTGTGCTATTTTATTTTTTACTGATTCAACGGATTTATTGAGCGATTTAGTAATATTTTTTCTATAGTAGACTGATTATTGGGTAAAAATTCATGTAAGGGTGGATCAAGCAACCGTATAGTGACTTCCCTACCCTCCATAATAGAAAATATTTCTTTGAAATCAGACTTTTGCATTTCTTCCAGTTTAATGAGCGCATTTGCCCTTTCATTTTCATCGTCAGCTATTATCAACTTTTGAATGAATTCTGTGCGACATAGCCTATACCTTCTGCACCGAATTCTTTTGCAATTTTTGCATCTTTTGGAGTATTTATTTATTTTTTTATTTATTTAATATGTTGACGTCATACAAACATTTTACAAGTAAATATTACAATAATACATTAAAACATTAAAACTAAAATTAAAACTAAATTAAGATTAACATATAGCACGGCGCGCCTTATGCTTGAACTTTTCTAAGGACGGACAAGTAAAATCAAGAACATCACAGTATTTGTTCACTAAATTTGACATTCTCACAAGTGAACTGAATAACATGTATGATGTATATAATAGTGGACAAGATCGAGTGATGTAACTGGGCACATTAAAAAAAAAACATTCGAGGCAATCTCCAGAAGTAATTTGATTATTCATAGTTCTAAGCAAAACATAAATCATAATATTGACGTCGATTTACCAGACTAACTAGGTTGACGTAGTCACCTATCTGTTCTAGATTTAAAATTATTCCCTGAGGATACAATTTATATCTTAGGTATTTTAAAAATTTTGTTTGTACCATTTCCAGCCTGTCTACGAACCGCCTGAAATAAGGCGACCATACAATACCACAATATTCTAAAACTGAACGTACTAGTGTTACGAATAAAATAGTTAAACTATGTACATTTGTAACATCCTTTGTAATGCGTTTAAGAAATCCTAGCATTGGCCTTAGCAATTACTGTTTCACATGATACAAGAATCAAAGCTTTTTATCCAAATAAACACCTAGATCTTTAATCGTATCTACACAATTTAGGTTATTATTGTCTAGATTGTAAATGAAAAAGGAACTACTTGCTTTCCGAGAAAACAACATTACATGGCATTTATCTGTGTTTAACGTCATATCATTAGTGACACACCAAGTATGAATAGCATTTAAATCATTTTGAAGTGTTATACAGTCAAAGTCCGACGAAATTTTCTTGAATATTTGAACGTCATCTGCAAATAGTAATATAGGAGAACTTACACCATAAGATATATTGTTTATAAAAATATTAAATAAAAGGGGACCTAAGTGAGATGCCTGAGGGACATCAGATGTTGTGTAAAATGTATCTGATAAGAAGCCGGTAATGCGGTCTTTTAAATAGGATCCAAGCCACTTAAGAATAGAACCGCAAATGCCATACTTTTCGAGTTTAACTAACAAAAGTTCAATGTTTACTTTATCAAATGCTTTGCTGAAGTCCATATACACTGAATGAACCCACCTCAAAAGATTGCAAAATAAAGTCAGTATATAAAAAAAAGATTTGTGTCAGCTGATCTACCACTCATAAATCCATGCTGTTGAGGGATAATAATATTTTTAAAAGAGTTATAGAATACATACTGCCCTGTAATGTTTATTGTTGTTTTTGTCTCCTGCTTTAAAAATTGGTTGAACAAATGAAGACTTCGATATTGAAGGAAATATACCTTGAGATAATGACATCGAAAATAAAATATGCAAAGGTATAAATAACGAGGAATGACATACATTAAGTAAGAGTGGAGGTATACCATCAGGCCCAGCATTACCTTATCAATATTTTGCAATGCAGACTGGATTTCTGATGGAGAAATACTTATTCCAGATATATTCAAATTTGACTCAATTTTATATTGACATGAAAATTGACGTTTTTCATTATATACTGATGAAAAATATTTTGCAAATTCAGTAGCAATGCTCTTACCATCATTCACATTCTTATATTCATGAAACATAGACAAAGGTAGTTTACCTGTTGCAGATTTGGACTTGACAAATTTCCAGAAATAACTTGGATTTACAAGTATTGATTCTTCAGAATTCGCAATATAGTTATGATAGAAGAGTTTAGTAAGAGTTCGACATAACTTCCTAAGATCAGTAAATACTTCATAATCAGTTTGTAAATTTGATGCTTTAAATCTTTTAAGAGCTGTACGTTTTTGAAGTACAAGATGCCTAAGTTCAGGACGAAACCAGTGGGGAAACTTAGGTTCATAAATAACTTTCGATGGGACAAATTGTTCAAAACAATCAAACAGAATATTATAAAATAAATGCGTAGCAGTATCAACATCCGAAATATTTAAAAATAACTGATTCCAGTTAATAGATAAAAGGTAGTTATTAATAAGAGTATATGGAGCATGCTTAAAATCATATACAATAGTACAATCTGTTGATACATAGTCGATGATATGTATCGCAAGTAATTAAAGGAAACTGTTACTCATTTTGTAACAGTTTCAACTGAGGTAGTTGAAAAACACAAATCTAATATTCCGCCTCTATCGTTTATAATATGATTATATTGAGAAAGACCATTAAGCGGATATCCATCACACACAACACTTTCAATTGCACTTTTAGCACTCGAGTTACTTCTAGTATTAACCGGAAACAGTCCAGTAAAGTCATCAACTTCCTTCCATTCAAGATCTGACATGTTGAAATCGCCCATCACAATGACATTTGATTCACCATTACCGTCACAGATTTCCGATAGAGAACGTAAATGTGATTGATAAATCTCAATTCCTGAGCTCGAAGGAATGCATACACAACCCAGAACATACTGGTCGTTATTGACAAATACCTTGAGCCAGACTTCCTCCACATTGGAATTAGTAATAATTGGATATGATTTATATGTGTTCATCATAGCAATGAGGACACCGCCACCACGAAGTTTACAGCTATTCAATGAAGAACGATCTGTACGATATACACTATATCTACTATCAAAAATCTTTGAGATAGAAAACCCCGGTTCCAACCATGTCTCTGTAAGTAATATGATAGAATAATCTTCAGAGAGCACCGAACAGTAAAAGTCAGTTAACTTAGTTCTAAGCCCTCGCATTTTCAGCGTTCGCTGTCACTTTGACCGCTTTGATTTCATCTGTACAGTTAATTATCGTTTTGAATTATGGCGATAATTCAGGTGAAATTGTAGGAAGAATGCCAAGCATAACCTCCCCTGTTCCTCCGTTGATGGTAATTGGTTCACCTTTATTTACTTTTGTATCCCCCACAGAAAAGAAAGTTCCATCTTTATCGATATAAAGTCCACTTACACTGCAAATGCATGGCTTACCCATTCCACGGGTTACAACAGCAGCATGCGAGGTCATCCCTCCCCGTGCTGTTACTATGCCACTTGCAGCATTCATTCCATTAATATCTTCAGGACTCGTTTCTGACCTTACTAAAATCACTTTTTTACCCTGCTCTGCAGCTTTTTCAGCATCACTTGCACTAAACACTACATATCCAGAAGCAACCCCTGGAGAAGCCGGCAGTCCCTTCCCTATTACTTTTTGGTCACTCTTAACGTCAAGAACTGGATGCAATAAATTGTCAAAAGTTTTTGGATCAATTCTCAATATTCCTTCTTCTTTTGTAATCGTTCCTTCGTTTACCATATCAACTATTATGCGAATAGCAGCTTCAGCCGTGCGCTTGCCAGACCTAGTCTGCAAAATCCATAACTTACCGTCCTGCACAGTAAATTCGATATCCTGCATGTCTTTATAATGCCTTTCAAGTTTTTCACATACCACACATAATTCTCGGTAGACACTTGGCAGCAACTTCTCCATGGTGTTTTCTTGCTCTCCGTCAATTGGCATAGGAGTATAAACACCAGAAACCACGTAGGCCTAAAAGCTTTTTTTTATCCAGTTGAAGGATTTCGTGTAAATATCACACCAGTTGCAGAATTATCATTTAAATTACCGAAAACCATTGCTTGCACGTTGACCGCTGTTCCAAGGTTTTCAGGAATGTTATATTTTCCTCCCTATCATTTTTCCAAGAGGTAAATACTGCATTAACTGAGTTTAACAATTGCTCTTCAACGTTCTGCGGAAAATGTTTCTCAGTTTTTCTATATACTATCCTTTTGAAATTGTTAACAATTCTCTTTAAAACATCAACATCAAGATCAGCTAAGCTTTTTGCTCCACTCTTTTGCTGCTTATTATCAACAACATCTTGAAATAGGTGATGGTCAAGCTGTAGTACAACATTGGAGTACATCATAATGAAGCGGCAGTAGCTATCGTAAGCAAAACGTTCGCCACTATTTTTGCAAGCCCAACAACGGTTTCATCATTTAGACCAACATTTAAAATAGTATCAAGCATGCCCGGCATTGAACCAACTCAATATAATAAAGGGTCTTTCAATAGGGGTAATAGTTTTTTCAACAGAGAGTTCTGTTTCTGATACATATTTTTTTTACTTCCAGGGGATAACATTTTCTGTATAGTGTGCAGTTTCATGTTGCAGCGTTTGACGCCTCTCGACCGGTTGGAAATAATACAAAAATATTGCCAAAGTTCGAGCTCAGTTGTTGGTGCTCAACGTTTATTCACTCGAGAATTCAGTCGCCGTCAGCGGTACTCTGCGCAGGCTATGCGCCGCACTGTGGAAAAGTTTGAACGTGAGTTAACTTTACAATAAGCCACCAAGAAGACAACGAAATGTGCGAAGTGAGGAGAGTATCGTGTTACCGATGAGCCAAATGTGTCAATTCCACAACGATCGCAACAAATGGGGCTTTCTCAGATGTCAACTTGGAGAATTTTGAGTACGGATTTGGACTTGCATCCTTACAAAGTCGTATTAACTTAAGAACTGAAGCCAAACGACCACAGATTGCGTCGGGAGTTTGCTTGAATACTTGGAAGATAATCCTGATTTTGGCAAAAAATCATCTTCTTAGACGAGGCGCATTTTTGGCTAAATGGCTTTCTTAATAAACAAGATTGCCGTTATTAGTGCGAGAACAATCCACAAGTGTTACATGAAAAACGCACTGTGTGGTGCGGTTTCTGACGTGGCGGCATCATCGGACCTTATTTCTTTCGAAATGAGGAGGGAACAGCCGTAACCGTTAATGGTGATCGCTATAGGGCCATGTTACTTCAATTTCAGAACTTGAGAACATCGATATTCAAAATATGTGGTTCCAACAAGACGGCGCTACTGCCATACAGCTAATGCTACGCTCGATTTGCCGCGGGATAAGTTTGGCGATTGGATCAGTGTTGCCAGGAGTAATTTTTAATTTTCCCCAAGTGTTTCATAAAAACCGCAAAATTACCCCTCTCATAAAATACCCAACCCAAAAAATACCCCATCGATTGAAGTTTTTTTTTTACCCCCATTTTAAGGAAAACCCCCCAATCTGGCAACACTGGGATTAGAGAAGGCGCGTTGATAAGTTTTCGGAATTTGCACAAAAAAAAGTTTTATAACTCCGTTTTTCCGAAAATATGTAGGTAGTACAAAAAGGCCATTTAAAAAATTAGAAAAATATTTAATCGTGCTGTGGCAGCCTCCAAATAATTAAAATATTTCTTTATTTTTTCGGAAAGCCTTATACCTCGTGATCAGCTTCATTCCGGGCCAAAGTATTATATTTAACAATTACTAAAAAAACTAAACTGGCAGCAAAAATATTTTTTTTATTTGAAAATTTTCGAAAAAATATCAAAAATCGAATTTAAATATTTAAAAATTTAGTAATTCCTCAAACACAAATCGCGCAGGCTGTATTTTCTAGCTAAAGATCAAAGTACATTAGTTTTATCTTAAAACAACCACTATAATTATATTAAAAACATTAAAAAAATCAAGTACAAGCTAAAAATATCAAAAATTCAGTCTGCAAAATCTAAATTATAGGGCAAAACAAAAAACAAAAACCTGAAAAATCAGCCAATAATTCGCTCATAAAAATCAACAATTCATTTAAACTAAAGTAAAGACCAATAAAAAAATCTCTCATTAAAATTAATAATTAAGATAACAGAACTAAAAACATTGATAAAAAAATTGCAAAAAGAGAACTAAATATTCGAAAATTTTGGTTTAGATGCAAAAAAAATCTAAAATATAGGCCAAAAAAATCAAAAACCCTAGTCTAAAAAATTAAAATGCAGACTAAAAATTGAAAATTCAAGCAAAAGAAAAATAATTTGCCATTTTCAGCCCCAAAAATAAATCTTTACCTCAAAGTAAATTGCCGAAACTCTAAACTTAAAAGTAATTTAAAAAAAATCGCCCATAAAAACATTAATTCAGCTTAAAACATCTAAAATAAAGGGCAAAAAAACCCGAAAATACCGGCCAAACGTTCGCACACAAAAATCAACAATTTAGGTTAAAAATCTAAAGTATAAACCAAGCAAAAATTTAAAATTTAAATTAAGGTAGAAAAAACAGAATATAGCCAAAAAAATCGAAAATTTAGACTCTCAGCAAAAATAAAAAATGCAGACCAGAAAAAAAAAAACGAAAATTTCAATTAAATTTTCGAAAACTTTGGTTTAAGGGCCAAAAACTCTAAAATTTGGAACAAAGAAATGAAAAACACAAACCAAACATCTAAAATCAATCAAATGTCCTGATGTAAAAAATTCAAAATACAGACAAAAAAATTGAAAATTCAAGCAAAAGAAAAGTGCCATTTTTAGCCCAAAGAATTACTTTATCCCAAAATAAATTGCCCGAACTCTAAACTCGAAAGTAATTTTAAAAAATCGCCCATAGAAACAATAATTCAGATTAAAAAAATCTAAAATGAAGGGCAAACAATCAAAAACTTTGTACGAAAACTCGAAAATACCCTCAAAACAAAACAAAATCGCCCATAAAATTCAACAATTGTTAAAAATTTAGAGTGTAGACCAATCAAAAATTCACTCGTTCAAATTAATGATTAAGATTTAAAAAAACGAAAAAAATCGAAAAATGAAAAATGTAGCTAAAAAAAACTTCAATTTCAACAGACCATTAAAAAACAACTCTAAAAACTAGAACAAAGAAATCAAAATAACAGACCAAACATCTAAAATGTAAGCAAAAAATAAAAATAAAATTCCTGGCCTAACATGCAGACCAAAAAATTTAAAAATCAAGCAAAAGAAAAATAATTTGCTGCCATTTTCAGTTCTAAAAATAACTTTAGCTCAAAATAAATTGCCAACTAGAAACGCGAAAATGTTTTAAAAAAATAAAGGACAAAAAATCAAAAACACTAAAATCCCGGTCATAAAAATGAATAATTCAGGTTGAAATATAGGCCAAAAAATGAAAAATTCGGGCCTAAAAATAAAAAATGCCGACCAAAATTCAAAAATTTTAACAAACAAATCGAAAATTTAGAACAAAATGAAGAAAAATTAGTTCAAAATATTAGAAATTTATACCAAAAAAAGAACGAAACTGCAGGTAAAAAATCTAAAATAAAGGTAAAAAAATCAAAACCCAGTCCTGAAAATAAAAAGATTAAATATTTAATATAATAATAATAATTTATTTACAGGCAACGAGTGTTACCACTAGTAATTTTTAATTTCCTCAAATATTTAATAAAAATCCCCTAAAATTAGGCCACTGTGCGGCTCCAAAATAATAAAATTTGAAAATAAAACGTATATACAGTGGGAATTTATTGGAAACTTACATACAAAATTAAAGTAGTATAAGTATAAAATTTATTATTTATCTTCATCCGCAATATTTTTATCTTCTTTTCGGCACATACATATTTTTTTAAATGAAAGTGCAGCATCTCATTGGGGGTCACAAAATTACGAAAACGGTAATAATAGAATCCCTAGGACAACTTCCATAAATGATGTCACAGGTTTTTCCTCATCGCTGAGGAAAATTACTGACTTCTTTATGGTTATGCACTTTTGGTAAAGATGATTTCTAGCAAATGTAATAACATGTTAATTAATTTCCCCAAAAATACCCCTCGTATAAAATTCTCACCCCAAAAAATACCTCATTGATTGAAGTTAACCAAAATACACCCCAAAGCAATAATTTACCCCCATTTTGGGGAAACCTCCCCCCAATCTGGCAACACTGGATTGGATCATCTCACGACGAGGATTTGTGAATTGGCCGCCGAAGTCAAGCGATGATTTTCTTTGGGGCTACGTCAAAGCACAAGTCTATGCCGACAATCCACAGACTTTGGCTCATTTGGAAGCTAACATACGTCAAGCTATCGCCGTAATACACCCGCAATTATTGTACGGGGTGATCAAAAATTGGAGCGATCGGGTGCGTCAATGTTAACAAATTCGTGGTGGACATTTTTCAACGATATATTGTTCCGAACATAACTGCAGTGTCCAAGCTTCAAAATAAAGTAAAAACTAAACTGATATGTCAAACCATTCCAGTTTTATTGAAAATTAAAATCCCATCACTCTTAATGAAAGACCCTTTAATATAATATTTTTCGCAAATGTTTTCTCTCTGACCATAGTTACTCCTTCCGTAAACTAAAACTGTTAGTGATGATCATTTGAGCTTATAATGAATTTTTGGTGGTAAAAATAATTGAAAAACCAATTTAGATAAAAATAGTGAAATTAGAGTTGAGTGAATGAATTTTTCAATTAGAGTAATGAAACTATTTTAAAAAAATACGGAACGTCGTCGCAGCTATAAATTATCCTAATTTTATTAAGGGGATGCGTCTTTGCCGGGGGTAGGACGAGGGAGAGGCGCTCTTTCTGATCAAGTCGGCGCCGCACCACGGTGTTGGGGGGGTGGTTATGGGGCGGAGGGGACGTTCGCCCCCATCGCACCGTGCGATGTAATAGAATCGTGCGGCGTCGGGACGCCGTGCGTCCTCAGGAGATTCGGCAAATTGTCGGGGCGCAATTGTCCAATCGTGGGAGCAGGGGCGGTCGCGCAAAAAAATATTGCTTCTCGGGGAATACTACACGTGAGAATTTTTCGGAGCCGGTGGCGGTGCGTGTGAATTTATATAATTAATTGTTTCTGCATATCACGTGATGCGTAGGCAAATATTATAATGAAATAATAAGTTAGACTATAAAAAATACAAATGTAAATAATTAAAATATGCTGAATAATAAACTTTCAAAATTTTAACTGATATTGATAATTTTTATAAACTAAAATAATCAAAAAGGTGAAAGTGGCCTAATGGGATTAATGTAACAAATGCTGTATTAGACCCTCTGTAAATAAGATGAAAATCATTAATCGTAAATTTAATCATCTTTAATTAAAAACTTGTTATCTCACTAACGAAGATAATAATTAAAAACCACCGTTAATCCCGAATGCCCCCTTTTCAATTTTTGGCACAAACAGTAGAATTATTACCGAATTAGATCAGATGCTGGGGGGCGAAAGTAATTAAGGAATTACTCGGTGGAAACGATGGGACGATAAGATAAGGGACACTTCTCATGGATCCGGAGGGGTTGGGGCTTGTTAAATGGTGCATAATAGAGTTGACATCCCTCAGTGGGCGAAACGAATAACACAGTGTTGTTAAAGGAGCAGGACCGGAGGGTCCCCGACTGCTGGTGTGACGGAGGCAACCAGCCAACAGAACAAAACATGAAAAATTCATCTGGGAATTAATGTTTAATGCAGCAGTTCATTAGATCATAAGTTTGAGAAATTAAATAGTCGAGGCTGTGGGAAAATTTTACCCTGTCAGGAATGAAAAAGGAATTGTGTCCTTTTTACTTTCTCCGTTACGAAGTACGAGAAAGTATTGTGATCGTGATTTTTTTTTCAAAATTTTTTTTTACGGAAATATACGTTTTGGGGTCCCTAGATGCCATTTCAACAATTTCTGGAAAAAAAAAATTGTGTCTGTGTGTGTGTGTGTGTGTCTGTGTATGTGCGTGTGTGTGTGTCTGCTGTGTGCGCTGTATCTCAAAAACTAATAGAGCAATTGATATGAAACTTTGAACATACGTCTTATTTGATAATCTGAAGAACTGAAAAGCGTTTGGTCAAATTTCGTACACCGGAAGTGGGTGTTTACCTTAACTGTTTTTTTGTTTTTTGACAATATTTTCTTAAATATAAAAAATATCACAAAAACATTTAAACAAACATTAAAGACAACAAAGAAATGAACATATTTTGCTTAAAAATATTTTTCATAAAATTATTGGTAGAGAAAAGAATTTATTATTTTTTTTTTCAATTTTTGGTTTATAATAATGAAACGATAAAAGTTACAGCAAATTTGAGTGAATAATAATTGTAGAGAATACCAAAATGAACAACTTCTAAAGAATAAGTTTTTTCGAAATCTCGTCAGTTTTTGAGTAAACCGAGTTTTTGAATTTGAAGTATAATTTTTTCATCTTTCATAATTTTTACGTTTTAAACGTCAGTTTCATCCGAGTTTACGCAACGCTCGATGTACATTTAAAATATGATTTCAATTGAAAAAAATGGTGATGTGGCCATCATGTTACTTTCTCCGACTTGATAGTAATATTCGTATTTACGCTATCATGGTTTATTTTCAATTTAAATCATATTTCTGGAAAAAGTGCATTTTCGGTTTTCAAAATTGTCCTTAAACGCTGCCTATTTTGTCAGTGCAAAATTTGGATAATTTTATTTCGACGATCCTAAAGATATTTTATTTAAGATGTATCTGTCAAAATTTTAAACATCTGTTTGTGGAACTTACAGGACGTTTTCTGGAAAAAGTGCGTTTTCAGTCTTAAAAATTTGTCTTTAAGCGCTGCCACTTTTGTCAGAGAAAAATTCGGATAATTTTCTTTAGATGATTCTAAAGATAAATTATTTAGGATGTATCTATTAAAATTTCAAGCATTTGCCGACAAAATTGTGGAATTTAAAGGGCGATTTCTGGAAAAAGTGCAATTTTTGTCTTCAAAATTTGTCTTCCAGATTTGTTAGAGCAAAATTCGAATAATTTTCTTTAAACAGTTTTAAACATATGTTATTTAGGATGTATCTGTCAAAATTTCAAACATCTGTCAATAAAAATCTGGAATTTACAGGACGATTTCTGGAAAAAATGCATTTTCGGTCTTCAAAATTTGTCTTCTAGTGCTGCCATTTTTGTCAGAAGAAAGTTCGGATAATTTTTTTAAAACATATCTAAAGATATATTATTTAAGATGTATCTGTCACAATTTCAAGCGTCTGTCAACAAAAGTCTGGAATTTACAGGACGATTTCTGGAAAAAGTGCATTTTTGGTCTTCAAAATTTGTCTTCAAGCGCTGCCATTTTTATCACCGCTAACTTTGGATAATTTTATTTCGATAATTCTAAAGATGTTTTATTTGGAATGTATCTGTCAAAATTTCAAGCATCTGTCTGCAAAATTGTGGAATTTACAGGGCGATTTCTGGAAAAAGTGCAATTATTCGAAATTAGTCTTCCAGTTTTGTTAGAGCAAAGTTCGGATAATTTTTTTAAGCAGATCTAAAGGTATGTTATTTAGGATGTCTCTGTCAAAATTTCAAGCAATTGTCGACAAAATTGTAGAATTTATAGGGCGATTTCTGGAAAAAGTGCAATTTTTATCTTCAAAATTTGTTTTCCAGTTTTGTTGGTCATAATTTTTTTTTTTCAGTTTTAAAGATATGTTACTTTGAATGTATCTGTCAACATTTCAAGCATCTGTCAACAAACGTCTGGAATTTACAAGACGATTTCTGGAAAAAGTGAATTTTCGGTCTTCAAAATTTGCCTTTAAACGCTGCCATTTTTGTCACCGCAAAGTTTGGATAATTTTATTTAGGCGGTTCTAAAGATATTTTATATATAATGTATTTGTCAAAATTTCAAGCATCTGTCGGCAAAATTGTGGAATTTAAAGGGCCATTTCTGGAAAAAGTGCAAGTTTTGTCTTCAGAATTTGTCTTCCAGATTTGTTAGAGCAAAATTCGGATACTTTTCCTTGAACAGTTTTAAACATATGTTATTTAGGATGTATCTGTCAAAATTTGAAAGATCTGTCAACAAAAATCTGGAATTTACAGGACGATTTCTGAAAAAAATGCATTTTCGGTCTTCAAAATTTGTCTTCTGGTGCTGCCATTTTTGTTAGAAGAAAGTTTGGATATTTTTTTAAAAAATATCTAAAGATATATTATTTAAGATGTATTTGTCAAAATTTCAAGCATCTGTCGACAAAGTTGTGGAATTTACAGGACGATTTCTGGAAAAGGTGCAATTTTGTCTTCAATATTTGTCTTTCAGTTTTCTTCAGATAATTTTCTTTAAGCAGATCTAAAGATATGTTATTAAGGATGTGTGTGTCAAAATGTCGAGCATCTGTCGATGAAAGTGTGGAATTTACAGGGCTATTTCTATTATCATTTTACTTTCTCCGACTTGATGGTATCATCCGAAGCAAAGATACTTTTCGTTTGTCTCTTCATAGAACCAACTACGGTTACCACAAACCACTTACAAGAATGATGAGAATGGCCAACAAATTGCAGAGGAGCAATAATTTTTTAATTTTTGGCTTTAGTAAGGAGTCCTTTACCAGAGGCCTACGCGTTATTGACCTGAGCGTGATTAATGATTAATAATTAATGATTAGTGTCAACGTGTTTAAACTACCATTGTGCTATTATTAAATTATAATGTATTTATTTATTTTATCAATGTTAATTATTGTTGTATTGTCACTTAATTTAACTGCGGTACTATTTATCGGTGTAATACTAATGTATTTTGAAATGTTTTATATTCAAAAGGGTGAATCCCGTGAATAAATGAATTATTATTATTATTATTATTATTATTTTATATATTTATATATACGTTTTCATGGTTTATTTTGAATTGAAATTATATTTTAAATGTACATCGAGCGTTGCGTAAACTCGGATGAAACACGTTTAAAACGTCAAAATTATGAAAGATGGAAAAAGTAAAAACTCAGTTTACTCAAAAACTAAAGGGATTTCGAACAAAACTTATTCTTTATAAGTTGTTCATTTTAACATTCTCTATAATTAATATTCACATAAATTTGCTGTAACTATTATTGTTTTATAATTATAAACCAAAAATTAAAAAAAAAAATTTTTTTTTCGGATAAAAATGATTTTATGAAAAATATTTTCAAGCAAAAGGTGTTAATTTCTTTGTTTTCTTCAATGTTTGTTTAAATGTTTTTGTGATATTTTTCATATTTAAGAAAATAAGTTAAGGTAAAAACCCAGTTCCGGGGTTCTAAATTTTACCAAAAGCTTTTCAGTTCTTTAGATTATCAAATAAGACTAATGTTCAAAGTTTCATATCAATTGCTGTATTAGTTTTTGAGATACAGCGCACACAGACCGACACACACTCACACACACACACACAGACACAATACAAAATGTTCCAGAAATTGTTGAAATGGCATCTAGGGACCCCAAAACGGATATTTCCGTAAAAAAAAATTTTGAAAAAAAAATCACGATCACAATACTTTCTCGTACTTCGTAACGGAGAAAGTAATAAACCATGAAAACGTAAATATAATTGGCTATGATACCATCAAGTCGGAGAAAGTAACATGATGGCCACATCACCATTTTTTTAATTGTAGTACTATTTTTAAATTTAATAATGTAATTCATTAGCGTTAGAATAGAAGACAGTTACAGTTAAAATAAATAATGGAACCTTGCACGGAGAGAAATGTTATTACTCTCACGATTTCGAGGGGTGAGAATTCCACTTTCTCTCCCGTTTATGAAAAAATTATTTTTTTCTAAATTTGTAAAAATCAACGTCTCCCATAATGGGTATATAATAACACTTATTGTCAGCTTTTTACCTTAAATCACAGAATAGTATGTACGGTTGAGTATTGCATATTTCGGAATTGAAGTTTAAAATCTACTTACTAGCAATAAGTGTTACTCACCAATTTCATCTGTATCTATGAGCAGAGTTTTCTTTTTGTTTGTAAAAACACGCTAGAAAGTTATGCGTTAATAAAATAAAATTAAAGGTTGCATACTGTTTTATTCATGCATTATAAATGAGTCTACAGTAAAAAAATATTTAAAAAAAAAATACCACAGCTTTATAGCTTTACAGTGATATGGAGGCCCATTTAGTATTGCATACACTTGAAGCTACCAAAAAAATCTCCATCATTATACGTTCGAAAATATAGAACAAGAAATAACTGATCACAATGGACTGGTAAAAGAGTTAATTAGTTTGGTAGTAGAAAATCACACGGTGATCAAATTTCATTCGAGAATCGATCCGAGCAATCGCCTCACCCTCTAAAGAGAGAAAGAGGAGAACGGGAAGAGTATCGGGTTGGGTGGCGAATAATAACTCACCGGAAACACAACATAACCATTGAGCAACCAAAACATTTGTTAATTTCCCTATAGGTGCTCGTCTGATTTGGACAGGACGGCGATTTTGATGCGTTCGGGCGCCGGAAATATGGCAATAACGGGCCGTAGCGGATCCGCTAAACGCTAAAATTTCCTTCCATGTCCATCCATGTCCGGGGCGGACGGTGGTCAGCGTTAATCTATTTAGGTAGCGGTCTCAAGCGGCCAGCCTTCAGTTTGAAAAGCATGGAACATCTGTATTCTCCGCTGCAGCCGATGTCCGCTAACTCGTAAACTATTTAAATGTCCATCCATCAGAATGACAAGACTTTGAATTAGTTATTATCTAGATATTATGGCATGCTTAGTATTCATTTATAAATGGCAGTTATAAATTATATCGGTCCCCGAACGGCCCGGCGCCTCCACCGGAACGGCACCGCGCTGCCAAAAATTACACATACACCATCCTGAATTATTAACGAGATATAAAACACGTTCGGCTCCGAGCTCTACTTGCTTGATTACAAAATTTCATTTATCTTATTTAATATTAATTTATATTTTTTACATGTATCAATCATGATTACTATAGCATTTATTTCATGTTTTTGTACACCACAAGAAAATACTTGATAAGACATAATAGATATAAGATAAAAGAATTTACTGAAACCGTCCATCCACGGTAAAATACAAAATGGATTCAGGATACAACCAAAAGAATCATTACAAGAAAGAAACTTGAAAACGAAATGTATAAGCAAATCACAGGAATCACCTTGATCAGGAGGAGATTATTATCACCGATTGAATATTGGTCATCAACAATAGTAGGAGGTCAGGAATAACCTGTAAGTCTTCTTGCGAAAAAAAAAATAATTTAACACGTTCGCTGCCACCGACGCGCTACTATGTCCGACTTTATACTTTCGTAAATGCAATCCCAATTGCGGTGGCAGCGAACTTGTTAAAGGGATTATATTTCATTAACCCGTGCCGTATTTACAAACTGGCACGTAAGGGGCATGTATCAAAAAAATCAGACATCATCACTTTTTTTAATATTTAGAATCCTTTTCCACTCTTAAATTATATATATGCCATAATACAAAATATTTAAGTTATATAAATTTTAATAATAAAAAAACATACAGAGTATAAAGTGATGAGATTTCCTATACGAAAAACTTTTTTAATATGAGTTTTAGGAGAAAATCTTATTCTTTATAAAACATTTTGCTTGCATCGAAACCCCTTATAGTGAAAGAAAAATCTTAAGATAAGATCAAAAACTTGAAATTATATCGAGTTGTTGATTTTTAATATGAGTAACAAGGAAACTAACCCAAGTATCCCCTTCCGATTTTAATGAAATTTGGTGGATTTGTAAGGCGTGCCAAAATATTTGATACATATTTTTCTGTTTCGGCTAAAAACATGTTTAGGGGGTGAACTCGCCCCTCAAAAAACAGTCATATTTTTGTTATCTGGCTATAACTTCTGAACAAATCATGATAGCATAATTTTGTAAATGTAGAAAATTTCAAAGCCCATCCACTCGTGTAAAAAATGGTATTAAAAATTATATGGAGTCAATTTTCGTATTTGCGCTAGTGAACCTGAAAGGTTTTATTTAGAGGAAATATATGAATATATACAGGGTGTTTCAGAGCTCTGGGAACAAAAATGTTTTATACAAAAGTTGTGCAGAATAGTGAGCTGCATGCCCTAAAAATATTTAAATTTATACAGGGTCTTATAACAAAGACAGACCAAACTTATGTTTTTTTTTAATGGAACACCCTGTATATTTTAGCATATTGGGATTCCTCGTTACTTGGAGATTAAAATAACCAAGGCTGTGGGGATTGATAACGGGCCGTTTTTGTGTTATTCAGTTGTTTATGCAAAAATTTGAACAAAATTGTTAAAGTGCTCCCCTGAAACTAATAAAGATAATTCATTCTAATTTAGTGGTAAAGTTTAGTTGAACTTTAGTCTTCAAAATTACTCTAACAACCAAAACATAACTCAGCGTATTATACAGGGTGATAGCCATTCGCAAACTGCAAAATTTCTATTTTTTTCAAATGGAACACCCTATATATTATTTCAAAATTTAAAAATGATTAAGTTAGTGTCGTTTCATATAAGGTTTCGTATATCTGAAGTTGATGGTTACTTTAATATTTCAAAATTCGTTGGAATTGCATGTTTTTATTATTAGTTTATTATTAGTTTTTAAATCTTTTTAAATAAAAAAAAACAGGTGATACGTAATGCAGAACACCATGTGCCTAATGTAGCCCCATAGAAAAAATATAATTCAGTGAGGTCCCGAAACCTAGGTGGCCAATTATTATTAACATACATTTTCTGAAACTATTATCGTTTTATAATTATAAACCAAAAATGAAAAAAAAAATATATGTTTTTTTCTCGAATAGCAATGATTTTATGAAAAATATTTTCAAGCAAAAGATGTTCATTTCTTTGTTGTCTTCAATACTTGTTTAAATGTTTTTGTGATATTTTTCATATTTGAGCCGTTTATTTTATTTTGTTATTGCGAGGTATTTAAAGGTTTGCATTTTAACAAATTTAAAAATATTGGTAAGCACTAATAGACATATTTTTTTGTATTTTGTGGTATTAGATAATGTATGTTTATTATTCAATAGAATTTTTAGTGCTGGCTAAAAAATAATAAAGGTATTTATTTTACCTAAATGGACTTGCCCCACTTTTAAAATTAATGAATTATTGAAATTGTTAATTAAGGGGTTAATTTTTCAGTTGTATCAGCGTTTTTTTAATAGTAAAAACAAAATACTATTCAATTTTATATAGATATTTATTCCTTTGATAAAAAGTGAAATAAAAAAAACAAAGAAAACTGTTTTTAAACATTACAGTGGAAAATATAAGATAACAAAAAACAATTCATTTTTATCAAGAATTTCAATGAAATTATACATATTTGTTTATCAATTTTACTTAGGATTTAACATTTTATAATATGCATGATGAATGGGAGGTATATATGGTAATAAATCCATCATGTCCTTATATTTGTCAAATGTAATAGATCTACTTTTTTCACACAAAGAAGGTAATTTTATTTTTCCGAAATTAGTTGGCCTTCCTTGTGGTGGTGATAAATCAATAATTTTAAATTCAACATGTCGTTCCATCGAAGTTTTGTATAACATTTTGAATGGTGCATTCTTTGTAAATCTGATCCAGCATATACTTAACCAATTCACAGTTTCTCCATCGTAATTTTTCTTTCTTTTTAAAATCGCTTCCTCCAGAGGTTGGGTTGAAACAAAATTTTCGCGTTTCATTTCATGTACTAAAAATTTATTTTGTTTTCGACAATGTAGTATTACGTTATAATAATCCTGGGGGATATACAAGAAATTTGTTTTCCGGACTGGTAAGAATGAATGCCCTGATAATAAAAATTTGTGATCAATGATATTTATTTTATTGTCACTGGATTAAACAATTTTCAGCCAATTGTATGTTTCTATTTTGGCCAGTGCACATATCACTATAAGCTATAATGTGTTCTTGGGTTGTGCCAAATCTCTGTCTTCCTGCAAAGATTTTCTAGCCAGTTCGGCATTTATCAAGTGAATTTCATGTTGTTTTGTCAGATTCTGTTGCTCTTTGATATTACAAAATTTAATTTTCATACTAAGCATATCGCATTTTTGGCAGGTATCTTTGCGTGGATCGGGGAAATGCAAATTGAATTGTGTTTTTAATATATTCCTGTAAATCCACTCATTTACATAGGATTTATTGTTCATTGTACATTGATCCACATATAAATTATACTACTACATTTTTCTTATGTTTAGTTCAGGGTTTAAATATTTTCTCCCTGGATTGTGATTCCTTGTATAATGGCTTTCAAACTGAGGAAAACTTTGAATTTGTTCCTTAATATCATTTACCTTATTTTCACTGGTTTTCCGGAAAGATCCTTCCCTCTGGCCACGTAAATCTTTTCCAGCAACTTCTGCTTTCAGAGCACGGTCCAATCGTCCTTTAGATATATTAAAAGTGTGTAGAAAAAATGTTTTACATACTAAAATATCTCCACGATTTGTACTCATATAATATTTAAAAACAAAATTTTTTGCCGTTCCTTTGAAATTTCTTGGGCGCTTTCTTTTCGTAGCCACTTTGCGAGTAGTTACATGTAGAAATATATTTTGCTTATTGAAATCTGCAAGGTTCCAAAATTTATAAAAATTTTGTTTCCGTTCTTCCTCACTAATCACCAATGCTCTTGAGCATTGACAGTCTTTATTCACGAATTTTTTCTCGGGAATAATTTTACCTAATTTTGTGTAATATTTTTTTCCACTATTTCGATGGACTTTTCTTATTTTTTGGTCATAGGTAACCTTGCTTTTTTTGAAGTGTTCCTCTGTAGCATCATCCTCATCTGATAACTAACTAAATACTTCAACTATTCTTCTTCTTTTTCTGAATTGTTTTGGATTATTTTGGAAAGAATTGTCTTCAAATTCAGATCCCGATTCCAAGATTCTTCTTTTATTACCGATTCTCAAGGATCTTACTTCTACAAATATAATAAAAATTATAAAATTACTTGCAATTGAGGATTTTATTATAGTGTCGTTATAACCTGGAAATTTATTTTCATTTCATTTTTGTTACTTACCAAATTCATTTTCAGATGCATCAGAACTATAATTTCCGTTGAAATTTCGTTCTAAACCATTTTTCTTTTTATAAAATAAACCACAATTCGCTATTCATTTTCAAATAAGAGTAAACTGTTTAGGGGTTTTGTGCACCTGACCTAAAACAACACAATGGCGACTATTCAACAATTTACAGCCAATATTACTAAAATTTTTTAGTATTGCAAGTAAACATATTATTAAAAAACCCTAAACATTATGAAATGCTTATTATTATTCTAAATTCTGCCGTTATATATTCGGTTAAAAATAATTTGAACCTAAGATGGACTTGCACCACTTTCAAAATAAACATATCTATAATACCGTTAATAGCTAAAACTTCCACCTATCAAATATTAGGGAATCTAATTTTTTATTACCATAAATTGTTTACTGATAAAAAGATTATACTAAGTTTTATATATAATTATCATTATCTTAATTTTTTTCAAAAATGGACTTTCCCCACTTTCAAAATAAACGGCTCATTTAAGAAAATATTGGCAAAAAGCAAAAAACAGTTAAGGTAAACACCCACTTCCGGTGTACGAAATTTTACCGAGAGCCTTATATCAATTGCTCAATTACTTTTTGAGACACACACACACAAATTGTTAAAATGGCATCTAGGGCCCCCAAACCGGATATTTTCGTAGAAAAAATTTTTGAAAAAAAAATCACGATCACAATACTTTTTCGTACTTCGTAACGGAGAAAGTAAACAAAAAAATTTTTCCTGTCAAATAAGAAAAATATTTAAATGAACGACTAGTTTCACCTTTTAAAGCATTCACAAGAAATTAAACAAAATATTAACGAACCGATCATTTCAAATATATAGATTTTAAACTTTAATTCTCGATTAGTTTATACCTGAGTTGGAGGTGATTAGTGAAAGTACAGATGTGAATAAATAAATGTTCTTGTTTTCAGTTGGAAAACCGAATGATACAAAAGAAATTTGCATGTTATTACTAGTACTACTAGATAAATAACATTGGTTTAAGATGCAAATTTCTTTTGTATCATTCAATATCCGGCGTGGCACTAGCCAGGGAAGTAGTTGTTTCAATAAGTTATTTGTTCATAGTCTTAGTAAGACTTAATTTTGCTTGCAGAGTTATGATCAAGTTGAATATTCATAGTAAGGTTGTTTCTAATTTATTGAATATCATTATTGCAGCAAATACAAGCCTTAAATATCTTTTTTCTACGTCCGTTATAAAATGTACAATTTTTTTCAATAATTTGGGTTCATAAAATATGTGATTCCTGAACCCTACAAGAAGCGTGAAAAAAAGTGCCATAACGGTTCATTTTGTCACGCTTTTCCGTGAAAAAAAGTTGTAGACATTTGTAAACAAGTATAACTATCTTTGTGGTTATTATATTTTTTGTTTCTATCAGCCGTTGTCTTTGATTTTGATGATCCGGATTTGAAAAACTTGTATGCGAGCTACTAGTTGACGATACAAGGACTTCTAAGATGTTCATATACGTTAGAACATCGGTCTCGGTACTTCTTAGTATTTTTTCCAGAACTCTCTGTTCTCTTTATTCTCATCTCTGTCTCTTTTCAATCAGCTTCTTGTCTGTATCGTACTTAAATCCCAGATGATTGATTGAGCAAAAACTCAATTCATTCAGTTTCTTGTCTATACCATATGTATATAAATGCCACACGATTAATTGAGCAAACACACATTGCATCTTCATTTATTTTATTTTTTGAAGGGCGTTTGCGTAAGCGATATCAAACAAATCGTTCAATTTGTCCACAAAAGTTACTTCTTTTTCCTTTGTGCAATCCATTACTGACTTTATGAGAATAAACAGGTAAGTGGCATTTTGGTGAATTTTTGACATTACTTCACATAAGTTAAGAAACAGTACACTTAATACATCTTCATTAGAAGGAAATATACTTTCTACAATTTGCGATGGATAATTGCCAGTCAGGTATACCAAATTGTCTTTTCTTTAAATTCGAGCAGTTAACATGATCGCCGCAGAAACACAAATTACAAATTTAACGTTCTCTTTCCGAAAGATAAATTAAAACGTACGGTCACACAAGACGAATTCTACATTTCTCAAAAGAACGGGTATATACCTTTTTTTTAGAGACTTGATCCCACTGAAGGGTGCATGACCTCAGTGTTTCCACTTGATCTGTTCACACCCCACTTTTTTGGGTGGAAGGTTCCGCTGCTCTTCTGCTGTTTTGCGTGGGATCCGTCATTCTAGGTGTGATCTATGTAGCAGTTACTTGAATAATCTCGATATATTTACTTCTCCATTCCTTAAATTTAAATGCGACCTTGACATTTTTTAAATCGGGAACTAACCCACGTGTTCCCCTCCGATTTTGATAAAATTTGCTGGATTTGTAGAGGGGGCCAAAATATTTTTTGTTTTGGCTGAAAAACATGTTTAAGGAGTGAACTCGTCCCTCGAAAATCAGCGATGTTTTTGTTTTTTTTCCGTTTTAACTTAAACAAATCTTGATAGCGTAATTTTGCAAGTGTAGTAAATAGTAAAACCTGCCCACTGCACAGTGGTCCAGCTACACTCAAAATCCTAAATTGAAAATTCGAAAAGAAGCTTAAAAACTAAGCTAGTTTGAAAGATAAAGGTCCATAGAATTATAAAATATCAATAATTGAAGTGGTCCTACCCTATAGTCCATGATGAGTCGTTTTGAATGCATGATAATACGGCTTGTGAATATAAACTTTTCATATTTGTGTACAAAACATACAGAAGACCTATGTCGAAAATTATATTGCATTATGTTTCTTACAACATTAAGTTGTAAAAATATGTGGCTAGAGTTCGCTAATACAGTGAGTTGCCTATGCTATATGACATAAATTTCAAGAAATATTGGAACGTCTCATAAAGTTTAAAAACGACTAAAACGTTATGGAATGGAGATTCCTTTTTTATAGACAACTTCAATACCTACATTATTAGAAACAACAAGCCGGACTTGCTCATTTATGCTCCATTTCTTAAAAAAAATAATTCAAAAATGAAGCGTGCCTACTTATTTAACGAGGCGAAAAAATAGATGTATTTTTCATGATTCTTTTTTAACGGAATCTGAAAAGTTTATTAATTAGGTTGTTCTTGAAGATTATATAATGATATTTGAAGAATATTTACAACATTTTACAAGCATGTATGTTATATGTACAGGGTGTTACAAATTAAAAGCAATAGCATTGCTATCTCGGTGACTATAGGAGATATAGAGTTGGTTAAATAAAGGAAAACTTGCTCATTTTAATGCTGAATAATTTTTTGGAAAGAAATATAAAATATTTTGACTACTTGCGAAAATATTTGAAACCAAAATACAATTTCGTTTTTATTTTTCTACAACTTTATTACATGTTATTTTAAGAAACCAAGAGTACTTTCTGTGAAAATAATATTTTTCAAATACGACGTTTCGTTATTAAGATACCCAAGATCTATTTTTTAATCATTTCCACTTACGTTGCCGACATATTGGATCTGCCATTTTGTTTAAAATCATTTTGACTTTAAATTTGTAATCTGCGGCTTCGAAAATCCCCATATACTGATTTTCATCAATTTTTATGTCATTTTCACATATTTTGCCGCCATATTCGATCCGCCATTATAGTCATTTTGAATTTGGACTTATAATCAGCGACCTCAAAAATTCCTATATACCAATTTCTGCTCGAAACTAAGTCCATTTGCGATTTTGGCCAGCTTTTAAGGGTTGCTGAACCACTGTGCACTGGTGTGGAATCATGATTTATTCAGAAGTTATAGCCAAAATAAAAATATGACTGATTTTTGATGAGCGAGTTCACCCCCTAAATATGTTTTTTAGCCGAAACAAATAAATACGTATGGAATATTTTGTCGCTCTTTATAAATCCACCAAATCTCGAAACGCGTCTGCAGATGGTTAGTTACTTAATTTTCATATATTTTTAATTCGGTGGTATTTTTAGTTATTATCAAATTTGTTTCATCTAGTAACACTAGATAAGTTTAGCACTGTGTGTCCTTGTCAAAATGTTTTCTGTTTTTTTTTCATTTTCATAATAACATTTACAGTTTAAAGTTTCACATTTCATTTTAGAATAATTTTCTAAGTTAGTCTTTTATGTAGAAATAAACGATCTTAAACCAATGTTATTATCTAGTAGTACTAGTAATAACATGCAAATTTCTTTTGTATCATTCAATATCCGGCGTGGCATCAGCCAGGGAAGTAGTTGTTTTAATAAGTTATTTGTTTATAGTCTTAGTAAGACTTAATTTTTGCTTGCAGATTAACGAACAGATTGAATATTCATATATTCAGGCTACATTTCGTTTTATTGTATTTATCTAATGCTTTCTGCAACAAGTAAGGTTATTCCCAATTTGTTTACCAAATTTCATTAAAATCGAAGGGGAACACTTGGGTTAGTTTCCTTGTAAGTATAACTTATTTATAGAACACATAATAATTTGTATAAGTAATAATATGTTATATTAAGTGTCAGTATTGCCACATATTTGTAACATTATTTTTTATAGTAATATAAATATTAGTAATAATTACGACTTTTTTGACGCCTCCAAATTGATTGTTTCTAGAATTTCTTTTGGATATCTAGGTTTTCATGAAACAACTTATATTTGCTTGCAAATTTTCTTTTTATTCTTCCTACTATACCGGGTCCTGCATTTCACCTCTTCTATAGCTCATTTAATAATCAAGTTGGAATTTTGATATTTTACATCCTAGAATGTATTTCAGGAAAATATGTTTGATTATACAGGGTGTCACAAAAAAGTATGACGTCATGATGATATATTTTTTTGGTTACATGCTGTATATTTTATTGCTTATTTGGGTACCTTTTATAGTTGCCTATATACTCCTATAATTTTATTAAAATCGATTCAGGGATATCAGCAAAAAAATAAAAACTAAAGAAACTCTGTTTTGGTTTAAAAAATTAATAAAAATAAAAATAATGCCTTGTTAATAAAATCATACAAGGTACTTATTAAATAAGGTTTGATAGTCCCGTTAACCAAGTTTGATTGATATTAATTGTACAGGGTGGCCAAAATTTAGTGTCAAACTTTCCAAACTTTAAGGCACTTATTTTTCTTATTTTCAATTGGAGCCCTGTATATTTTTATCTAATTTTATGTGGAATTAAAAAAACAAACATTTTTCCTAATTACAACCCTATCCCAATTTCTAACGCATTAAAAGTTATTTGAAGAAAACTCGTTTTATCAACTATTCCAATAGCCATTTTATTAAATTACATCGAAGATGGCTTTGAAAAACAATTTATTGACATTAAAATTTAACAAAGTGATAAGAGACTATTTCGAGTCTCAAACTTTGTTAAATTTTAATGTCAATCAATTGTTTTTCAAAGCCACATTCGATTTTTATTCAATAAAATAGCTATTGGAATAGTTGATAAAACGAGTTGTATGCTAATAACTGTTAATGCGTTAGGAATTGCGATAGGGTTGTAATAAGGAGAAATATTTGTTTTTTTTAATTCCGCATGGAATGACATAAAAATATACAGGGGCTCCAATTTATTATAAGAAAAATAAAGTGCTTTAAACTTTGGAAAGTTTGACGCTAAATTTTGGACACCCTGTATAATTCATATCAATCAAACTTAGTTAACGGGACTATCAGACCTTATTAATAGGTACCTTGTAGGATTCTATTAACGAGGCACGATTCACTGAAACGATTTCAATAAAATTATAGGAGTATGCAGGCAACCATAAAAGGTACCCAAATAAGCAATAAAATATATAGCATATAATTTAAAAAAATGGTGATGTGGCCATCATGTTACTTTCTCCGACTTGATGGTATCATTTAAATTTACGTTTTCATGGTTCATTTTCAATTGAAATCATATTTTAAATGTACATCGAGCGTTGCGTAAACTTGGATGAAACTGACGTTTAAAACGTCAAAATTATGAAACGGAAAAAATATACTTCAAATTCAAAAACTCGGTTTACTCAAAAACTAACGAGATTTCGAAAAAAACTTATTCTTTAGAAGTTGTTCATTTTGCTATTCTCTACAATTATTATTCACACAAATTTGCTGTAACTATCATCGTTTCATAATTATAAACCAAAAGTTAAAAAAAATTAATAAATTTTTTTCTCGAATAGCAATGATTTTATGAAAAATATTTTCAAGCAAAAGATGTTCATTTCTTTGTTGTCTTCAATGTTTGTTTAAATGTTTTTGTGATATTTTTCATATTTAAGAAAATATTGGCAAAAAACAAAAAACAGTTAAGGTAAACACCCACTTCCGGTGTACGAAATTTTACCAAAAGCTTTTCAGTTCTTCAGATTATCAAATAAGACGTATGTTGAAAGTTTCATATCAATTGCTCTATTCGTTTTTGAGATACAGCGCACACAGACAGACACACACACACACCCACACAGAGACACAAATTTTTTTTTTCCAGAAATTGTTGAAATGGCATCTAGGGACCCCAAAACGGATATTTCCGTAAAAAAAATTTTTGAAAAAAAAATCACGATCACAATACTTTCTCGTACTCGTCTCCGTAACGGAGAAAGTAAAAATATATCATCATGACGTCACCCTTATCGGGACACCCTGTATAATCGAAAATATTTTTCTGAAATACACCTCAGGATACAAGTGAAGTCTGAAAAATATCAAAATACTAACTTAATTAGTAACTGAGCTATAGAAGACGGGAGGTGAGATGCAGGAACCTGTATACTTTGACATCCTAACTTCCAATATCCGTAATATGTACGTCATCAATTCTCTAAATTCCTCTTTGTTAGAGATTAGATTAGACGATCGAGTGATCTCGGTCTTGTAAATTTGTCTACGCTTTCACACACATGGTATTTCAGAATTGAACAATACTATGATAGGGAAGTGTTTTCTATAATAAAATAAGCAAAAAAATTAATGTATTTCCGAGAAAGTTAATAGTTATTTAAGCAACAAGGGACGTAAGGACGTATTAACATTTGAGGTAGGCGAATACGAGCCGAGGTGGAGCCGAGGCTCGTCGCTTGCCGAAAATGTTAATTGTCATTACGTTCCGTGTTGCCTATTAATTTTTTTCCGCTACCGGAAATATAATACTTAAAAAAGAAAATATTCTAAAATATGGCTTGTAACATTTGGGGTTAAAATTTGTATAGTCACCTGTGCGTTCTATGGCAACCCAGCAACCGACAAAACAATGTCGAATTTTGTTTGTTTGTGTCAATCCAGTGAAACTTTCTACGGGCATGGATATTAACGATGCTGCGAATATTGCGTTTCTTTTATTTTATTATTTTCCTAGGTCCGTAAGTGGAAAATTAAGTTCCGTCGTCAAGGGCAACAAACACCACGAATGTTATCAGGCACTTACCGTACCTGTAACTATGGATGCTATGCTTAGTTACGTTGTCGGTAGTGGAAAAAGATATTTATTACCACAAAACCATTAACAGGAACTTTTCAGAGTGGTCTTAAAAATTATGCATTTAGCATGAGAAATCCATGCTTCTCTGGCAAGTCTTCAGCACCAGAATGATATTTGATGGATGCTGCAGCTTCCATGGTCCGATTCCTTAGCTTTTCTTGCGTGCCAATTGACGTAGAATAAATCAAAGACTTCATCCAGCCCTACACGAAATAATCTAACGGCGTTTGGTCGAGAGATCAAGATGACCATTTAATAGGTCCATTTCGACCAGAGATTCCAGACGTCCCGAAATGCGCGGGGCCGCCCCACACAAGAGTGATTAGCCCCATGTCCAGCATAAACATTTAACGGTTTCGCGGTAAAAAAATTAACAGATTTTGACCGTTCAATTAAATCGTAGAAAACACTATGGCAATATAATGGATATTGAATCACGATACAAGATCAGAAGGTGCGTTCATACAGTGGAGAAAATATTCTTGCAAAACGATGCCCGCAGGGCCGAGTTTTGCAAATTTTCGAGACTGGTTAGCACATACCGATCGAGTATCGTATAATATTTTTTGCATCATTTGAAATTAAATGTGAATATAATATTTGTTATTTATGATGATTTGGTCGGTGGAGAACATTCGCAGTCAGGGTTGCTATGGATTTTTTGTAAACATTAGTTATGTGTCAGATTTGACATATTATAATATATTGGATGTAGAAGAAGTGGATAGTGACAAAGTGGAGAAGAGGACATATGGGATAGAGTAGAACATCATTTTACACAAGTGAACTCCGCCCTTGAATGAATGAATTTTGGGTTTAAGGCGCATCGACATCTATGGTCATTCGCGCCACAGTTATTAAAATTGAGAAAGATCCGATTTAAATAAGGAATTATGAAAATATGATAATGGTATCACAGCATAAATATTGATGAGTATCACAGATACTTGTCATAGAAAATATCACAGAGAATATCACAGGTAAACGAGTTATAGAGTAAATGATGTATGATGCAAATGTCTGTAACGTGTAAATTGCGTTAGACATGTGCCAATAACTGTATAAGCAGATGTGTATAGGGCATCTTGGAATTTCGAAATAAAAATGAATAATAATTACAAGATAATACAATTCATTTATTAGATCAGATGTATCTAATCAATCCTGAAGTTGTTAGAAATTTAAACAGATTTTCTATTGCGGCAATATCGTTTGCTAAAATTACACTCAAAGAATCCATCAGACCCACTTCGCGTCTGATGTTCTCGAATTGGACACATTCAACTAATAGGTGTTTTACTGTAACAACAACGTGACACGTGTCGCATATTGGTGCATCGGACTGGTTGAGTAGAAACTCATGTGTCATACGACAATGTCCGATGCGGAGTCTAGCTAGCGCCACTTCTTCGTAACGGAGTGCTCGGCTAGATGTTGTCCAAACTTTGGTAGTGTCCTTTATTGCTTTAAGCTTATTGTCAGTCAGACAGTTCCAGTGTCGCTCCCAGATAGCGTCTACTTCTCGCATCAAAGAAAGCTTGAGATCATCAGGTGTTACAAGATTTATAGGAGACCCGTGTAGACGAGCATCGTTAGCTGCCTGATCTGCTATTTCATTTCCCAGTATTCCGATATGACTGGGCAACCAGTAGAAGATGATAGAATTTCCATACTGATTCTGTATGGTAAGCAGATTTTGGATCTCTATAACGAGGGTGTTTTTTGGCATATAGCGGCCTAAACTTTCCAATGCACTAAGAGAGTCGCTAAAGATGATAATGGTTGCATTTCGGGACTTGCGTAAATAGTGAAATGCTTGCTTTATCGCAATTAGTTCGAGGGTAAAAATGCTACAGGTATTAGGCAGGTTGAACATATATTTCTCAGAACCAACAACGAAAGCAGAACCACACATTTCCTGCGACTTGAACACTTCCTTGTCATGCTGAACCCTATTTTTAAATTCGAGATACCTCTGATGATATAATGTATGACTTGTGTCAGATTTTTTATATGAAGACAAAGACAGATTTATTTGAGGTCGTGGAATTTTCCAGGGAGCTATAAAGAAATTTGATTTAGAGACTGTTGGGAATGAATAGTTCATTCTTTCTACAAGACTCTGCAGACGAATACCGTATGGACGTGTAGCATTTTGTCTGGTGCTAAATATCGCGCTATTTGGTGGATGAAAGACGCAGCTGTACGAAGGATGCCGAGGTTTGCATCGCAGGCTTGATGCATAGGATAGCATCAGCCTTTCTCGTCTAATATGCAGTGGGGGTTCCCCACTCTCAGCATACAAACTCAGGACAGGACTGGTTCTGAACGCTCCGAGGGCTAATCTAAGGCCGTTGTTGTGTACGGTATCGAGAGGTTTGATATAAGAAGGTCTTGCAGAGCTATAAACTACGCTCCCGTAATCTATTTTAGACCGAATTAGTGATCGATAAAGCCGGAGCATGGTGACTCGGTCAGCTCCCCATGTTGTTCCAGAAACGATTTTCAAAGAGTTCATTGCTCGCATACATTTTTTTCTGAGGTTTACAATATGAGGTTTCCAAGTGAGTTTGGAATCAAATTCTAGGCCAAGGAATGTCACAGAGCCATTAACGATGATCGGATTGTCGCCAAGGTATATTTCAGGGACTAAGTGGAGACCGCGAAGGCGATGGAAATGAACACATCGGGTCTTTTCCACAGATAGTTTGAACCCATTGGTGTTTGTCCAATTATTTATTTTATTTATGGCTAGTTGGAGTTGCCTCTCTGCTAGCTTCAAAGAGTGTGAAGTGCAGTGAATTGTTAGGTCATCAACATAGAGGAGTGTTTGGACAGGCGAACTGATATTCTTTACGATATCGTTAATTGCCACATTAAAGAGAGTGGCACTGAGGACAGAGCCTTGAGGCACCCCATTCTCTTGAGTTTGGAGGTCGGAAAGATGAGATCTCAGTCTAACTTGGAAAAGTCTTTTTGACAGAAAATTACTAATGAACATTCCCATATTGCCTCGTATACCCCATTTATGAAGGGTTTTTAGAATTCCATAGCGCCATGTGGTGTCATATGCCTTCTCGATATCAAAGAAAACCGCCACCAGATGTTGCCTGGTAATGAAAGCATTCTGGACCGCGGACTCCAGTGACACGAGATGGTCGGTTGTTGAACGCCCCTGACGAAAACCACATTGTACGTCTGATAGAAACTTACCAGTTTCTAGAAACCAGGTCAGTCTCCGTATTAGGGTGGCATTTTACCAAGCATCGGGAAACGTTCCTGTTAACCAGATTTGGTTAAAGATTCCTAGAATATCAATTAACTGGAAGTGACTTAGATGTTTTAAAAATTGGTAATGAATATTGTCGGATCCCGGAGATGAATCCCGACATACCCTAAGTGCAGCTTCTAGTTCCCAGAGAGTAAAAGGTTCATTGTAGTCTTCGAAATTATTGGAAATAAAATTTATTTGCTGTTCTTCAGCTTTCATCTTTATTGTTTGAAATTGTTCAGTATAAATCGAAGAACTCGAGATGGTAGCGAATGACTCAGCTAGGGTGTTAACGATTTCCTGAGGAGAAGTTATAACACTAGAGTTAACTCTAATGCCGGAAATTGTGCCGAAACCATTTTTCCCCGAGATTCTACGAATTTTCTCAAATACCTCCCGGGATGTAGTGTATCCCTTGATAGAAGATATATATTCGAACCATGACTATCGTTTACTATC
Source organism: Ocypus olens (assembly GCA_910593695.2). Taxonomy (NCBI): domain Eukaryota; kingdom Metazoa; phylum Arthropoda; class Insecta; order Coleoptera; family Staphylinidae; genus Ocypus; species Ocypus olens. The sequence continues at coordinate 13,986,279 of OU343054.1, read as the reverse complement.
AGCGATTACTTTTCGTGCTGCTGATCGTTTTCGCTTAAAATCAGCTAAATTTTGTGCGGACATATCACGTTTAAAGCGATGCAGTGCTTTCTTTCTCTCGCAGATCGCCTGGCGACAGGCATCATTCCACCAGGGAACGGGAATACGAGAGAGAGAGGTAGAAGTTTTTGGCACGCTATTGTTAGCTGCATCGAGTAGCAGCTGATTTAGAGAATCAATAGCACTATTAGTAGTACTGAAATCAATGTTGTTTATATTAACGGAGCGCTCAAAAAGGTGCCAGTCAGCCTCAGAGATTTTCCACCTAGGTGGCCTAATGAATACGTCTGCACGCTGGGTCAATTTACAAGTTATGGGGAAATGGTCACTGCCGCATAGATCTGGAGTAACTTCCCACACAATTTCCGAGGCTAACGAAGGCGACGTTATAGAGAGATCTATACACTAAAAACTGCCATTTGCTGCAGAAAAATGTGTGTGCTGTCCATTGTTCAAAAGGATGGCATCGTCTCTCTGAAATAGTAGTTCGAGAGCCCTACCCCTGGGATCAAGATGTACCGATCCCCATAATGGATTGTGGGCGTTAAAATCGCCCATGATAAGAAAGGGCTTCGGAAGAGCCTCGATGAGACCATGCATATCGGCTAGTTGGAGGACCTCTCCAGGAGGAATGTACAGTGAACATATAGAGATAGGACGAGCACAATGCACTCTAGCTGCAACAGCTTGGAGAGGTGTATTTAAAATTATGGCTTCAGAATAAATGGTGTTTTTAATTAGGACGGCAACTCCCCCACACGCACGCTCCCCAGTAGGAAAGTCCCTTCGGTAGAAGTCGTACCCATGTAGAGTAGGTGTTTGTGACTCCCGGAAGTGGGTCTCCTGCAGGCAAACCGCGACAGGGTTTATTGAGTTGCAGAGCAATTTAATTTCGGAAAGACGTGTATAAAATCCGTTTACGTTCCATTGTAAACTAGTCATGGTTTCGGTTTTGGTTTTGTGGCCTTTTTTCTTCTACCGTTTATCTTTCTTTTGTTTTTTGTTTTTACTTAGATATGACGGCGTCTTCTAAATTGTCAATGATCATATCATCGGTAAGGCCTACCGATGATGCTCTTGGCGGGTGTTTTGCCTCCTTTACGGAGGATGAAGTTGATGGTTTGTTACCATGAGAGGTGCTACCACCATGAGAGGTAGAAGGTTTAGTTTTATGTTTTGTTTCAAGTTTAGCTTCATTAATTTTCACTTCATTTTTTGTGGTTACCTGATCTAGGTCGCATTGAATGGCGATGGTTGAGGTTTTTTTCGAAGAAACAACTTTAGAGTAGGGAGTTTGATTATTATAAGCAGATGGAACAAGAGTACGGTGTTTCTTTTTGGCTTCACCATATGAAATACGATCTTCAACACGAATCTGCTGGATAGCGAATTCGCGTTGGAAGGATGCACAGTTTCTTGATCCTGGTGAATGCGGTTCAGAGCAGTTTGCACATTTAAAAGGAGTGGGACAACTGCTACCCTCGTGAAGGCGATTGCCACACTGTGCACAAACTGAGTCGTTCTTGCAGGTACCCGACACGTGTCCAAACTGTTGGCAATTAAAGCAACGAAGAGGGTTTGGAATGTATGGGCGAACGTCAAGACTATACATAGATGTTATTTTCACATTTCTGGGAAGTTTAAAAGTGCTGAAGGTTAGGATGAAACACCCGTTAGCGGAAACAGTTCCATTTTTCCTACTTGTTAAACGTCTGATTTCTATTACATTTTGTTCCTTTAACTCTTTAAGAATTTCCTCGTCCTCACAGTGCGTCAAGTCAAAGCAATAAATTATCCCTTTAGACACATTAAGAGATCTATGAGGTGCAACAGATACCCTGAAATCTCCCATCTGCGCCGCTTTGAGAAAAGTATTACTTTGCCTCTCGTTGGCTGTGGTTATCATTAAAGTACCATCTCTTAATTTTTTTATGTTTTCGACATCTCCAATGCGAGAAACAATCTTTGAAATTACAAAAGGGGAAACCTTTTCAAAAGTACCATCAATGCGAGAAACAATCAGGTATTTGCTAAAATTACAAGAGGAGCTACTGTCATTTAGTATTTTTTGAGGCAAGTTTGGGTAGTTTTGTTTTTCCATGTTATTTGTTTTTATATTCGGTCCCTATGCTCCCCACCCTCCTTGGAGCCACAAATGGGAAGTCCTGGTACAAACTACCAGAATCTCCAGAGATACATAAGAACTATAGCCGTCATGGTATGAGCCACACGTAGCCTAAACGTGCCCCCAGACCCCACACGACTCGCCCCATCAGCACACCCAAAAGGACATGGTGACTTGCCGATTGATCCTCACTGGGCTGGGTAAGAACCTCCCGTTTAGGGGAATACAAGGCCAAAGTGGTGTATTGGTGGTCACTTCCGCAGATCGTGACATTCCTCAACCACCAGGATCCTTTTCTCCCCCGACACGGGTTGCAGCGCACGGCAGACACGCAGGTGGATCATGTCTTCTCTAATGGCCATAAGACAGAACACAGACATACAGAACCCAAGGAGGGACAGGCCGCTTATCGAAAGACAAAGAACATACAGGACAAGGACACTTGCGGCCATTAAGTTGACACCCGGCTGGTACCCACGGAAGCCGGTACTCGTTGGTCGCCTTTTACGACCTGCTGAGTGGGCAGCGGGTGTATTCTAACCCCCACCCGCAGGGGGAACTCCGCCCTTCAACTCGCTGTCAAACTTATATGTATGTTTTTCAGTATTGCGTACACTATTTTACTATAATTACATCTTATAATTGTAAGCAGATATAATAAAGATTTAATAAATATAATAATAACGAGACTATTGAAGCTTGGTATTCGCAACAAGTCCCAGTCAAATGGCGCAAACACTACGAAATCACATATATTTACTTGCTGCACAAGTACTGTATTGAATATTTCAGTATTGTATTTATCGTTGTCATGGTAAAAACATAACAGTGTGGGATGGTCAACTTCCCATGTCTGTAAAAAATATCGGTAAGTCAAGTAAAAAGCGCGATCGTGCAAAAAGCAACGTGTGTATAAAGATGGGTTGTTTATTTTTATATTCCTCTCCGCAATTTTTAAAAAATGGTTGAATAAATTTTCTCTATTCCAAATACAGGAAAAGATAGTGTAATGACGAGTACCTTTCGTCAAGATATAAATATGATGATTCTAAAAAATTTGGAGGTTAAATTGTTCAGAATTCAAATTTTCCCTTTTCCATGGATCTGCAGGACCATTCTTCGTTCAGAAAATGACCGACCGGACGGGATTTGAACCCATGACCATGGAAACTTTGTCTACTTAGCCACTGATGCCCCGAAGATGTATCAACTACAAAATACATTTTTAAAATTATTACTTTTAATTTTTTTTTGGATTAGTCTACTTTTACGCCCTCAACTGATTCAGTTATATTTCGTGTTTCGTTTAAGAAATGACATTTCATTTATTACAGTGTCTATAAATTATTCTCATGAATAAACAAACATACACCAGCCAAGTACATTTTTATTCTTTGGCGCGACTAGACTTTATCAATCAAGTGCTCCCCATTTGCCAGAGCTAGAAGATACTTTTTATAGCAACGACATCACAACACGCATTTTCATTCTTATTTCGAACAGGATAATTTACGACTGCATACGTATTCCTGAGGAACATCGCCTAATGGCCCGTGCCAGAAAAAACATCCCCGAGCGAAGTGCGGGAAATTCCGTGTAAATTCCCGTCCGTCCCGCCGGATACAAGGGAATTTCCACTGTTCTTCTCGCTGCTAGCCCACTTATAGAGATTAACTTAATGAAATGCATAATTTATAGGGGCGGGAAAATTGATTTAATAATGAGAACGCGGACGGATCGCCGTCTCTTGCCGCCTCTCGCAAAACACAGTCCGTCAGTCCGAAGCTAAAATGATTATACAGGGGTTCGCTTTTCCTTTCCCACTTGTAGACATTTTACACAGTTACACAATGAAAAGGGAGAAAAGTTCCCTTAATGCGCGATGTGATGGAGGATAAGTGTTACTGTGGAGTTTTGTGCTTTTATTACCGGTCCGCGGGACTGTGGCAGGAAACGGTAAAAGCTACTCTACATCAGGATCCACTTAGGGTGATTAAAAAGTGCTTACTCGCTCTAGATAACTTGCCTCCTGAAAAAATATCCACCCTCCTCTTTTTCGGGACACGCTCATTTCAATTATGGCCTACCTCGTGTCGACCGCAAATATTTTGTTATAATTTCTGAAAACACTACGTAAACAATTGCCTATTTTGTTTATCGAAATTTCTACACATACCCTTCAATATAGATTATAATAATGCGTGACTTAACTTAAAATAAACAGGTGGTGAAGGTATATATTGCAAAAATATCCACGTTTTGGAGGGTGCGAAGGAAAATAATAAGGTATTACAAACATACGTTCCTTCAAAATCTGCAATATAAACTTTTAGAAGGGATGGATTACTAATTGTACGGATAAAATATAAGGGAAACGTGATTGTAGCAAAAAGTAAATAGCATCTAGCTGCTTCGATAATGGAATTTTACTGTATATGTGAAAAACAACCATTAAAACAAGTGTTAAGTGAAATCATCGAAATTTTGAGCATTTTTCGCAAAATTAAACATAAATTAAAACTATTAAAAAATAATAACTTGGATATTCGGACAAGAATTGAGTTAGTACAATGTTATTATGAATGCGGTAGAAATCACACTGCTGGATTACGAAGATTTCGTACGTAAATGGATTTGAGAGCAAAGCGTATCGTAATTTGATTAGCAAATCTAAAAGCACAGGGTTTGTGGGGTTGTTTAAAAGGGAATGGTATTTAGAACACAACCAACAATGCTACGAGAATTAAAAGGCCGCATAAGAGATAAAATTGATGCAATGCAACCAGAAATGTTGAATATTGCTGTATACAATTTGGAGGATCGGTTGATAATTTTACTACAAAATGGTGGCCATACATTTGCGGTAACCAGTGGTGGACATAAGAAATCCCATTATTGAAGCAATTAAATTTCTTTTACTTTTTGTCATTAGCTTAATTTGTTAAAAATATATACTGAAGGAAAAAAAAAATGAAACACTTGAAATTCGTGAAATTTCGACCATTTTCAAACCGCCATAACTCGGCGTGCTTTCAATCGATTTTGATGAATCTTTGAGGACGAAAAACTTTGAAGTGTCTTCTTTAAAGTCCTGTATGCGAAATTAAGCTTGACCCCTTCCGCCCCTCTCTAGAGCCCCTGTGAAAAAAAAGTTTTTTTTCTGGAAACCATGTCCAACTTTGACGATGTCTACGGAGTTAGAAACATTTTATCGACTCAATTCACCATAAAGGCATTAAAATTTGATCAATTTCCTCTGCAGGACTCAAAGAAGAAAGTTCCTACGACGATTTGGCACCAAGTTATGGGTGTTTGAAAAAAATGTGCATTTTGAGGTTTTTCGCACATAACTCAGTGACATTTCAGCCAAATTTGATGATACTTTCGGAAAAAAATCCTATTTTGGCTCTAATTTAAGGGAGTAACTCAGATTGGAATGATCCCTTTTCAAACCCTTTAACCGTCGAACAAGGGCATTGAAATGTGTTAAATTATCTGCGCAGGACTCAAATAACAAAGTTCCTACGATGATTTGGCACAAAGTGAGTGTTTAAAAAAAAGCGAATTTTGTGGTTTTTTTTGTCCGAAGTTTTTCGAAGAAATTGTTTTCGTTTTCACGAATAAAATTTTGTTTGCATGTTCTCTGAGGTATGCACGAAAATTCATTGTTTGCGCGAAATAATAAATAACGCATTTTGTACCTTAGAACTCGTTAACAAAAAACTTTGTTTTAGTCCAAAAAAGGCTCACTTTAACGATCTCTGTAGGGTCGGAAAAAATGTGGGCCCACCTCACCACCATTTGTCAATTTCTCCGTTCATCTAATAAAAACAAACAAATTACACTGACGGAAAAAAATTAAACACTTGTAAAAATTTAGGTAACTTTCAAATGGTCATAACTCAGCTTCTATTCAACCGATTTCAACGATCTTTTGAGAAATAAAAAGCAAAACGTGTCCTCTTTCAGAAGGGTTTATCCCAAACAAAAAAATACAAACACCACAAAATGCACTTTTTTTAAACACCCATAATTTGTGTCAAATTGCCGTGGGAACTTTGTTTTCGAGTCCTGCACAGGTAATTGAACACATTTCAATGCCCTTTTGGTGGATCGAGTCGACACATTTTATCCAACGTTTTTTTTTTGCGCAAACACGTGTTTTTTGTTCAAGGGTTGAAGGGTTATAAAAGGGATCATTCCAATCTGGGTTTACTCCCTTAAAGTAGGGCCAAAATGAGATTTTTTGCCGAAAGAATCATCAAATTTTGTTGAAAAGTCGCTGAGGTATGTGCGAAAAACCTCAAAATGCACTTGTTTTTCAAACGCCTATAACTTGGTGCCAACTTCTTTCTTCGAGTCCTGCATTGGGAATTGATCAGATTTTAATGCCTTTATGGTGGATCGAGTCGACAAAATTTTTCCAACTCCATAGACATCGTCAAAGTTGGACATGGTTTCCTGAAAAAACTTTTTTTTCACAGGGGTGCTAGAGAGGGGCGGAGGGGGTTACTCTTAAGTTCGTATGCATGACTTTGAAGAAGACACTTCAAAGTTTTTCACCCTTAAATATTCATCAAAATCGATTGAAAATACGCCGAGTTATGGCGGTTTGAAAATGGTCAAAATTTCACGAATTTCAAGTGTTTCATTTTTTATTCTCCAGTGTATAATATGTTGAAATATATCCCTCACTTCGTGATAACCTTGTATATTACAGGGGTGGGAACGTGATTAAAGAGAGCCGGTTTTTTGGATATTGTAAGTTACAAACACTTTAGTTAACAGTAAATAAGTTTGCATTCGACGATATAATAAATTTTATTAAATTCATTTCTGCTCGCATTAATTTAAAAATTTTAAAATCCATCTAAAATTAACCTAGTTTTAACGTCCCACTATAAATTGACAAATTGCAGCATAAAACAACCTTCAAAACTTGAACTGTAGAAACGAAAATTGCATTCATTATTAAAATTATAATTAATGATCTTCATTGGAATTAGCCTCAAAATTTCAACATCCATCTAGAATGAACCAAGTTTTGACATATCGCAGCCTAAAACTACATGGCAACCTTTAAAACTTGAACTGTAGTAAAGAAATTCGCATTAAGACATTATAAAAAATATAATTTGTTAATAAGACATTATAAATTGTTAATATGCATTGGAATTAGCTTCAAAATTTCAAAATCTAAATAGAATTATCTTAGTTTTAACATGCCACTACAATAATTGACATATCACAGCCTGAAATAATATGAAAACCTTCAAAACTTTATAAATGTAAAACAGATAATTACATTAAGGGCCGGTAAATTCACCTTTTAGTAAAGTGTTCAGTAGCGTTACCGATGAGATAAACGTATCTTCCTGTAACACTAACCTTTCAGTAAATCTAGTTTACTGAGCAGATAAACTTACAGATCCCTTTGAGTGTCAAGTAGGAGCTTACAGAGAGGATTATAACCTCAAAATGTCCCGACTTGTGTAGAAATATTGCTATTATAAAAGTGAAATAGACATTATAGATGACATAAACTTGAGGTAGACGAAATTGATTACGAGATTGGTGATATATAAATAGGCGACCTTATAACAGCCAGAATCGTTACTAACAATTTTAAAAGGCGATTTCACAACAACCCGTAAACGGCAACGGGGACGAAAATGTATCAAGTTCGGGGTACGACGCCGAAGGCAGACAGACAAGCATCAAACAATAATGAAACAGTGTTCCCAACCGTATTACTGAAAATGCATAATATCTCTTTCTTCCTTATAGAAATATATATATATATATATATATATATATATATATATATATATATATATATATATATATATATATATATATATATATAAATGTTTAGGGAAGTAACGCCGTGAAGAATGTAATTGAAGTGGATTTAATATGCGGGTTGGAACGGCAAGAGGGCGATTTAAATAATACTCCTAGTATTTCTGTGTCCAATATTTCGCTGTCCTCGACAGCTTCATCAGGGATCAACTACAATTTATTTTATAATAGACAAAATTGTTTTTATAATAAACATAACCTAGAGGCCATGTGGATGGTACTTACAAATTGGCGGAGTTGGTGAATAAATTGACTTAAATAACATTACAACTTGTGTCGACGCACTTATTAATTGTATATAAACATGATTAGATTGAAGCAGAAATGGATGTTGTTAGATTTTAAATGGAAATTGACATGGTGAATGTAAAACAAAACTAAGACGTGACCGCCATTTTGAAGCAGAGTGTATATATATATATATATATATATATATACCTTACCTTGTCTTCTCAACTGTGTCCCGTAGATACGTGTCACATAAATTCGGATGAATATACCCAAATGCCTTACAGGTGACCTATGAATTTACTGAACAAGTAACTTACAGACACTTTACTGAACAGATGAATATACCGGCCCTAAGTCGTTATAAAAATTATATTTAATTAATTAAACTATAGGAAATAACTTCAAAATTTTAAAATCCATTTAGAATGAAGCTACTTTCAATATGCCGTCCTACGAATTGACATATCGCAGCCTAAAACAATATGGCAACCTCCATAACTTGAACTGTAGGAAAGAAAATTGCATTAAGTCATTATTATAAAGATTATAATTAGTTAATCTGCATTAGAATTAGCTTCACAATTTCAAAATCTAAATAGAATTAACTTAGTTTTAACATGCCACTACAATATTTGACATATCACAGCCTGAAATAATATGGCAACCTTCAAAACTTTAAATGTAAAACAGAAAATTACATGAAGTCGTTAAAAAAATTATAATTAATTAATTAAACTATTGTAAATAGCTTCAAAATTTCAAAATCCATCCAGAATTAACCTACTTTTAATATACCGCCATAAGAATTGACATATCACAGCCTGAAATAATTTGGCAACGTTAAAAAAAAAATTAAGAATGATGGTTGACAGGAATTCGGGTTGAGGAAGCGCGTATGATTTGGGAATTGACGTAGCCAACTAGGGAATTCTGCCACAACCGATAATTTGTATAATAATCATTTATAATGATGAAGGGGACACACACTAAACATCCATGGACCAGCACGGCCATTTTTCGTTCCGAAAATTGACCGCGCGTATGGGATTCGAACCCACGACCACGAGGCTCGTAAGCAGGAGCTCTACTTACAGAGCCACCGCGGCCCCCTTTAAAAATTTAATTGTAGAAAATAAAATTGGGACATTATAAAAGCTATAATAAATTAATCTGCACTGGAATTAGCTTTAAAATTTCAAAATCTATCGAGAATTAACTAAGTTTTAACATGCGACTATATTAATTGCCATATCGCACCCTGAAGACCTTCAAGACTTTCAATGTAGAAAAGAAAATTGCATTAAGTCGTTATAAAAATTATAAATAATTAAACTTTGTTGGAATTAGCTTTAAAATTTCAAAACCTATCTATAATTAAACTAGTTTTTCCGTTGCTCGTTGGTTAACGGCTAACTTTAATGTACCCAAATGTATCACAAATCGTTCATTAATGACCCATATTAATGAACGATTTTTCATTAATAAACGATTTTTCATTAATGAACGATTTCTAGGGCCGCGGTGGTCTAGTGGGTAGAGGTCCGGCCTCCGACCCCGCTGGTGCGGGTTCGAGTCCCGTCCGGGCGGTCACTTTTTTTTACTTTTTTAACACGAAAAATAGCCATGCGGGTCCCGGGATATATTTAGTCTTTGTCCTCATTTCACTTAAATGAATTATTAAATACTATACATTGATGGTGGCTGAATGCCCTAGCTGGCTAAGTCAATTTGCTATCATCCTCGATTCCCTAACTCGAATTCCTATCAATCATATTTCCTAAAAAAAAGAATGATTTCTAGTTAAGCATTAAATAGCTAATTCATGAGTGGCTAATTACTCATAATTACTGGAAAAGTAACTGATAATAGCGAGAAAACGATCTATAATTTGTTTCACGTGTAAATGCAAAAGTATATCAATTCTCTGCCTTAGAAACAAATTAGAGGCGAACCGCCTTCGATTTTGTTATACAATAATGTCAAAGTGTGAAACGTCAAATTTATAAAACGCGTATATCGAGTGAATGTCTGCTACTATGGATAGTGTCGAGTTTAAATTAACACCGCCAAAAGTACTAGCCATTGAAAATAATGCAACATTAAATTTGATTCCGGAAAAGAGTACACATTTTTACGAAAAAACTTACGTAGAATTTATTTCCTGGTGCGAGGAGTAACAGGTAAGACGTCATTCGGTATCTGCGCTATTCCCATGTTTTGCCGATATTGCTGCAAAGGGCTTAATAGCAAGTTTATTTGTTTGTTTTGTTTGGATTTTCTCTAATCTAATTTCTAATGTTAATCTAAGTTACGATCAACGGAAAAATCTTGTAACCAATTCGTGTGTTAATTGGCGATTAATGATCTCAACAATTAACGCACTCGCGCAAGCGCTCGTGCGTGAAAATGTCTCGATCATTAATCGCCATCATTAACACACTTGTTGGTTAAATAACTATTAACATGCCACTACAAAAATTAATATATCGCAGCCTGAAACAATTTGGTAACCTTCAAAACTGCATTGTCATTTTAAAAATTATAATTCATTAATCTTCATTAGAATTAACTTCAAAATTTCAAAATCCATCTAGAATCAACTTATATTTGACATGTCACTAGAAGAATTGACATATTTCAGCCTGAAACAATATGACAAACTTTAAAAATTGAACTGCAGACAAGAAAATTACATTCAGTTCTTATAAAAATTGTAGAAAATTAATCTTAATTGTAATTAGATTAAAAAATATTAAATCCGCCTAGAATTATCCTAATTTTAATATTTTAATACAATGACATATCTCAACTTCAAACAAAATGGCATAATTTTTATACAAATTGTAAAAAAAAGTTGGTGTGGCCGTCATGTAACTTTCTCCGATTTCATGGTATAATAGTTATTTAAGCAACAAGGAACATAAGGAGGGCCTCGGCAACCCAGCAACCGAGAATGTCGAATTTTGTTTGTTTGTGTCAATCCAGTAAAACTTTCTGCGGGCATGGATGCAAACGAAGCTGCGAATATTGCGAGTAAGAACCTGTTACCGACAAAATCGAAAAAGGTATGTGCCCTGTTACGACTCTTTTAAGCAGTGGTTATGTAAAAAGGATGCCGATGCTATAGGTATAGAGGAAAGTGTGTTGCTCGCCTATATGTTGGAGCGTTACGTTTCTGTTTATTATTTCCCTAGGTCCGTAAATAAAAATTAAGTTCCGTCGCCAAGGACAACAAACACCACGAATGTTATCAGCCACTTACGGTACCTGTAACTCCATCCATATGCAATGCTTATTTACTTTGTCGGTAGCGGAAAAAAGTAATTTTTATGATAATTTGCATATTTATCGATTTTTTGAACTAGTAGGATTTCGAAAAAACCAAATTTTTATAAGTTGTTCATTTTGGCATTTTCTAATGTAACTTTTATAATTTCATAATTATAGATCAAAACATAGTGATGATCACGTAACTTTCTCTGAATTGATGGTATAATCGGGGTGTTTCTAATATTTTTCTCACATTTATAGATTATTTTCAGAAACCAACGAGTTTTTACCTACACTTCATAAATTGTTCATGTTAGCCATCATGTTAATGTTAATGTACATTTAATGTAACTATTATAATATCATAATTATAAACGATTTTTTTTAATTCAATATAATGTGAAAAATATAAACTAACGAGATATGTTTAGTTTGCAGTTGGCTTTAACATTTAGAAAAGTGTTTTTACCTACGACAACTTGGATATATGCTCATTCCATGCTTGTTAGTGATTAGTATATGTAGTGCATTGCTCACGCATTTCATTCTCGCATCGATTATCTGTGCTAGAATATATTCCAACACAGTACTGTCACGCGTGAAGTCTAACCTTCAATGTGTCAAAATGACGGAGTAGATTTAAAGATGTTTGCTTCGCCGCTTCTACATACATAGGGCGTTAGCTGTAGTACCTCGGCAAATTTATTGTTTTCGATGTTTGTCTCCATACTATTTATATATACTTTTAAACACTAAGAATGTATAAACTCGAGAAATGATATGAACCCTAAATAATGTTGCGGCTGGCGGCTTGGTTTTTGACTGACATTTGTTTCCGCGGTAACGTTAAGCAGGTGCCTCTGATAAAAGTTATCACTTACGAATTGTCCGCTCTCGGTTATTAATTATCTTAACTATCACAATGAAGCTCAACAACGTTGTCGTAGGTAAAGCATAGTGTACAACTCGCATGGAATGACTATTTCTCGCTCTTATGAATTGCAGCATTCGCCTTTCGGCTCATGCTGCAAACTTCATACTCGCGAGAAATGTATGTCATTCCATGCTCGTTATACAATATACTATTCTAATATTTTTTATAGTTAAAAAAGTATCGAAAAAAATTGCGATACAGACGCAAAGTAAAAAAAAAATATTGAAAAAATTCACGATCACCACACTTTCCCGTACTTCGTAAGAAGAAAGTAAAAATAATCTCTCCTGGAAATCGCTTAAAAGGTTTGATATCCCACTACAAAAATTGATATATCATAAGGTTTAAGTGCTATTTAAAGTTCACATGGGGGCCTGCCCAAAGTGCCGAATGTCCAAAGTGCCGAATCGGTATTTTGCCCAAAGTACCGAATTTCATACTACCGACCATGCCCAAAGTGCCGAACAACGCCAGACGACGTCGCATCATTCATAAACAAGGCGTCGAAGCCGAATGCGAATCGCACTTTGGTCATTCGACAGAACGTCTTCGACCGCACCTACGAGGAGGCCCAAAATGCCGAATGCACACCCTCATGTATGTTAGTAATGTGCGAAACTAATTTTTGATAATACAAATTTATCAATGGTAGGTAGATGGTTTCAGACTTGGAGAATGTTTTTTTGTTAATTTAAAATAAAACATATTGTATTTTTGTTTTAAACGTTTTTAAACGTATTATTACATAAATATTCGGCATTTTGGGCCTTACTCGTAGGTGCGTGCGAGGACGTTGTGCCGAATCGACATGCATTCGGCATTTTGGGCCTTACTCATAGGTCGGTGCGAATTGTCCAAAGTGCCGATTCGCATTCGGGTCCGACGCCTTGTTGACGAACGATGCGACGTAGCTTGGCGTCGTTCGGCACTTTGGGCATGGTCGGTAGTATGAAATTCGCCACTTTGGACCAAATACCGATTAGGCACTTTAGGCATTCGGCACTTTCTCCCGGACCCGTCGGGTAAAATCTCCAGTGTTTAAAATAATAATAAAAGCTTAGAAATTTATGAAATCAACTAATTGAAGTATACATTTAACAAGATTCGTAAAAAACATAATTAAAAAAAACTGATTTAAATTTTCAATGGGAACCGAATTTAACTCCGCATTTACAAATCCCTGGAACATTTGCAAAAGTCCCAGTGGCTTGTATTCTTATGGTTAAATGCCATAAAACTATTTATAAAATCATAGATAATACTAAAGACCCATTTAAGAATTCTTACAAATATTGTGTAGAAAAGCTTAAAAGTTCATGGAAATTAGGTCATTTTATCATAAGTTGTATAAATAAGTAATACTTGATGGTTTCCTTAAGGGGGTACTATCATTCAAAAATAGATTTTGTCTTAATTTCATAACTTCATTTCTTATGTTTTTAAGATTACCCATTCAAAATTTTAGATTGATATTCAAGGTATGTTTAAAAACAATCTCTTTGTATGTCTATATACTTATAGGACTTATTTTAAAGTGCACCGTAAATAGCGTAAGAGCTTGAAGTACTTTGAAGAAGGCAATTATCAGGGCCGATCCTACCGGGGAGCTAGAGCGTGCATGGCACACGGGCGGCGGTTAGGGGGGGTGGCGAAACCTGCCAAGCTGACCACCATTAGAGGGTCCGCGGCGTCGGATATCTAAAAATTTTAATTCGAGCGCTCCGAAATAGCGGCCGGTTGCCTGGACTCCTGTCGGAAGTATATCCGATTTCTAAGCGGGTAACAACTTTGCCAAACAACCAGAAGAAGTATCACAAAGCATCTGAAGTTTGTATAAGAAAAAAAATCGCTGATGAAAGTATTTTGGATCCTAGAGAAAAGTTTTGAATTCACTTTTCTTTTGAAATTTTGGGCATCGCTATTAATTTGATATCCGAACGTTCTGAGCTGTTAGAAAATTACTGCTCCTTGTTTAAATGTTTCTTGGTATTTCATTCTGCAGAATTCGAATATTTAAGAAAATGTTGTATGGAGTTAGATATTACATTACAGGTAACCGAAACTGGAAAATTGACCCAAGATTTAGATGGATTCGAACTCCTAAAAGAATTGTTATCTTTTTAAAGAACTATTTCCTAATCATTCCCAATTAAAACCTTTAGAAATTTTAAATCATTTAATTAGCCAAGACTTAGTTCCTTGTTTTCCAAATTTCAATATTAGTCTAAAAATATTTTTAACAATACCGATAACTGTGGCTTCCGGCGAAAGGAGTTTTTCCAAATTAATATTAATTAAAAATTATTTATGGTCAACTATAACACAAGACCGATTTGCTAATTTAGCCATAATTTCTATTGAAAATGAATCGGTGCAACATTAGATATTTCAAATGTAATTGATGAATTTGCATCAAAAAAATTGCGAAGTATTGTTTTAAAATTTAGATCAACACTGACATCGAGTAGCGTTTGAATAGTCGATGTTCTTGCTACTGAACTGAAGGTTTGATCATAATCTACTCCTCTTCTTTGCGAAAAATCTTTGATCACCAATCTGGCCTTGTTTTTAATTTTTTGAGTCGTCGTAGGTGTCTGGTTCCTCGAAGGTCGTCGAGGTGAGCATCACATAATCCTGGAATTTCTGTGGAACTATAAGATCCATTCGGTTACGAAGTTTCCATGTAGTCTCACCAGCATTTTCGGCATTTCTGAGATTGTTCAATCAGTGTCACTGTCATCGGGTTTCCAGAATTCTATTTCTTCGTTTTCTTTAATCCGGGATTTGCTGTCATTCAGGTCAGTCTCTTCAGCTTCGTTGCTTCCTGGGGGTATAATAACCCCGTTTTCTACAAATTTTTCTTCAAAGATGACATATTTGGATCTATAGAGCTTGTTTTCCTCTTCACTGTAGATACTGTGTCCGTCGTCGTTATCATAACCGATGAGGATTCCTTTAATGGCCTTTGGATCCATTGTCCTCCTTTGCTCCTTCGATAGAATATACATGAATTTGAACCAATGTTTCAAACCTGGTTTTCTAGGCCCTGTCCTATTAAGGATGCAGGTACCTGTTCGTATTATCTCGGCTCAAAGTGCCTGAAGAATGTTCCCATGCGCATGCACCATATCTCTAGCAGTTTCCACCACCGTACGATTTTCCCTCTCACTGGACCCGTTTTGTTCCGGAGTGGAGGGCATTATAAGACGTTGAATAATACCTTTCTTGTGTAAACTGGTGCAGATCTGTTTCTTGTCGAACTCCCTGCCATTATCACTCAGCAGCTCCAGACTGTTTCTTCCTCAGCTAGAAACTGGCTCAGTTTTTCAGCAATGTCGGATTTTTCCCGCAGAAAATAAACTGTCCTGAATTTTTGTAATCGTCCTTGAAAAGCACAAAATGTCGATATCTACACCTCGATTCTTGAAATGGACCGCAAACATCCGTGCGAATTTGCTCTCCCGGTTCGAACGGTAGCCGATCACCTTTATCATATAAGTAACCTTCACACAGTTCACAATGCATTTCTATAACCGTAGCATCGCCAAATCGAACAGTCCTCCACGACGAGCTCCCTCCAATTGTTGACTAGGAAGTTGCAGACTTCAGCTGATGAAGATGAATTGGCTGTCCGAGTACTTATCCTGGACTGCAAGCATGGAGAACAGATTTCTCTTGATTGATCAAATATCAGCCAAGGTAATTTTGTACTATTTTTCGTAGATTGCTACTTCTACTTCACGTATTCCAATGGCTTCGATTTTCTTACCATTTGCTGAAATCACTATGTGTTCAGTTGAAAAAGACTCGAACATTCTAAAGCAAATCTGACCATTTAAAATATGGCTTATCGCGCCATTGTCATCCCTGCATCTCGAGCTCTCAGCATCTGTTTCAGTTGAGCTAACAGTGACGAGTATCATATTTGTGTCCGACTTCAGTTTACTAGGCTTCGGAGGACGGCTATCAGCAATCCATTTCCTCCACACTTTCACTTTAACCATGTGATTGGTTTTCCTGCAGCAGTTGCAGTTTTTAATTTTTCTTCGCGTCGACTGAACTTCGTTGCTATGATGACTTCGATGATTGCAGGTGAGAGCTTCCTGGTTGGTGGATCCATCTCCCTTGGTCCTTAAGATCCTTTTATACAGACATAGTTGATTGATTAAGCTATCAACCGTTCTATCACTTTTTCCCTCACCATCCAGCTGGATTTAATAGAAAAATACTCCTCGTCAATGTATCCAGAATTTTACAAAGCAAAAATACATCTGGCAGTCCCGGGTTACTTGCAAATTCTTTAGTCATTTCTTCTATCAATTCAGACAAATTTTAAATATGTGTATATGCGATCTGACAAGATATTTTTCCGCCTTAAAACCTTACAAAAAGATTACAGAAGGTTTTAAAATTTTTCGAATTGAAAAATAAAATCCCCCGCCCCCAAGAAATGTTTTACTTCAAGTGAGGGGGCGGCCAACTCATCATTTGCACGCGGGCAGCCAAGGGTCTAGGATCAGCCCTGGGAATTATGGGCCAGGAATAACTGATTCAATAAAAGTGAGATAAATAAAACGTTATTTTTAAATTAAATAAAGACAAATGTAGGTACTTTTCGTCTTTATTGAATTTATTTAATGCTTCTGCCTCTGACGATTTTCAATTTTAATTAACGTTATTCTTGTTTTTACTACCAAACATTTTAAGAAACTCTCGAAATCATGTTATTAAAACCGTGCACACGCTGGGGTCAAATCTAAAAGACCTATAAAACAATACAGTGTCTTTATAACATCTTTCTACCCTGAGTAAGCTTAAAATTATACTTTTTTTTATCCACACCCCTACTCCGTTTTGATACATAACCTTTAAAAAAATCGAATGCACATTTTTTTTTAATTTTTAATTTTCAATTTTATATGGTCAGAAAAGCTTATTGAGGAGATAATAGCTTGACTTTTAAAGTCCACTTTGTTCTTTTTTTTATCCATACGTACTTTATGCGAGGTATGGTGTGCATCCCTAGACACCATTTTTTGGGCACGATTTAACGGTCTCTATAATTTGTAAAATTTTACTATTTTCAAATTAAAAATTCTGCTTCTATAATTCAATAGGTTTACTTTTATCTAAAGCAGAAATTTGTCTTATTTAATAAAGAAAAAGATAAAAAAAATATTTACTTAAATCTGCAGCTACATTATAAAGCTTTTCCCATTTTCCCACAAATGGATATTTAGATATCTCTTGTATTTAGTCACAATGACATTTACTTGATAGACTCTATTATTGTCGTAGTTCCATGCCCCCGTGTACACTTTGCAAGTGTCGACATATAGTATTACCAATGATAAATCAATCACCCATCCAGAAACGTATCAAATTGTATAGGATGGGAGTGTGCGCGGTTCACACGGGCAAAGATCAAAAAATCAGTGAACAAGATAACACCGGAGTGCACAAACAAGTGTATCGAATGGCCCCATCGTGTATCACAGCATACAAAACACACAACAATAATAATGATCGTGTGTGTGTGTGGGTGCGTGCGCCGGGGGGTAGGCACCCCTGTGTAGTGCGGCCACGTGGCGCCCGGTAACCAAATCCGGAAGCGGTAATCGCGCCCCCGTGAAATTTGTTATTGTGACTACTTAACGTCCTGTTTGTTAATGGCTGTTGACACGCTTCCGATCACGCGGCCAGTTTCGCAGATAGATGATTTTCGAGTACCGATTATAATCGCTTATGGTAATCGCCGGATGAGATTAATACTATTATTGGATTATCGTCTGGAATAATTCGATGGCTTTATTGGAATATTTCACAATCAAGGACATCCGTAGTATGTAAACTGCTTAATTGAGTTCTAATTAAACCTCATTTAATTTTAATTTACACACATAATTTTATTTTAGTAGTTACAGGCACTATATCCCAGTGCTCTCATTTTGCAATAAAAAGCGTCCCAGTCGGCAGAAGGCAACAGGTCTTTTGATCTATTAAAAAAAAAGGAAGGAAGATGCCATACATTTATTACATTTATTATCTAATTCTTAATAATAAGTTTGTGTATCTCTAATTAAAAATTCAGAGAATGCTTAATATTTTAGGAAATTTCTATGTGCGAGCGACGCGGCGGCTCTTGATTTTTACCAGAGGAGGCTACAAAAGAAAGCTTACTTAGAATAAGAGTAAGGGCTAGTTGCACAGTTAACATTTAAAATTAGGTTTTCTTAAACCGTAAATTGAAGTTTAAGTAATAGCTTAAGCTACGTTTGTTGCACAGTTTACCATAATCAAATACCTACCTATGCGAAAATATGTAAATGTTGGCTGCAATTTTTGCCATTTATAACAAGTTCACAACGGTGAGAGCCAACAAGATTGAAATACTGAAATACAACAGTGCTGCCAACTATTTCAATCTGATCGGCTCTCCTAGCTGGAAATTGTCAGAAAATAACCGGAATCAATTAGGTCTTTGGAAATAAAATGCAGCGAGGTGAAGAAAATAAGCTAGCATCAAATCTTACGGAAAAAAGCAATTATTAATTAGTTTAGTCAAAAAACTAGTTTTTCAAGCTTAAGTTGATGTATGTGAAATAGTGAAATATAAACGAACGACGGCTCCACTGCGCTGTCGTCTGTGCGTAGGCCATTAAAATCAAATAAAGTAATTGAAAAATCGTATCTCGTTAAGGGAGCAACAAATAAAAAAATGTTATAAACATAAATATTGTAGGGGCAAGCTTTGTGAATATACTGCAGCTTTGACAGACTCTTCTAAGTTAAAATTGAAGGCATGAAGACTCCCGAAAAATAATCTTGAATCGCTCACTTTGAAGGCCGGGGCCCCGGGACGGGGACCTCCAGAGATGAGATACTTGTCACGTGGTGCCCCTTGTGGTGAAAGGAAAATTTCAGCCGCATCCATGTCATGCGATTTTCACTCAAATTTCCGATGAAATTTTCATGAAACATGAAAAATATGGTGCCCTGACACATAAAAAAATTTATAACTCGCGAACGATTAGAAAAATCAAAAAAAATTAAAGAATAAATGTTATAGAACTGTCTCCCATGAAGGGGATAAAAAAGGTTTAAATCATCCAGGATATACTGGGAAGGCTGTGCGATTTTTTTTTCCTCTAATTTTTAAGAAGGCCCTCAAGACCACAGGGAGACTCATTGGGACGATCAAATTTGCTCAATCCGTACCCGTCATAGCTGCCACATTGCCTAAACAGGACATCTCCATCGGCAGGGCAGAAGGGGGTGCAAAAAAATAAAACATGCTTTTAAATCGTTTTAGGCAGTTTTAAATTGGGGAAAATCAGTATTTTAAAAAGTGTGCCTTTATGTAAAAATTTTGTATATGTTTTCGATTTGGTTTCAATAGCTATTACAAAATCTGACATTTGAGTTGAATTCAATTTTTCCCTTCTACACCCCCGCTGAGCAATTTTGGGAATGTCGAGTTAAAAAATAACAGATTACCGTAAATCGTAGAGAAGACGGTCCTGCATATGACAGTTTTCATTTTACATTTTTTATTTTTCATTTTTCATATTTCATTTTTCATATTAAATTTTTAATTTTTTATTTTAATTTTTCATTTTTTTAAGCCAGTTGTATCCTATGCGATCCCTAAAAGTTTTGAGCATCTTTAAAAAAAAACACGAACCCTAGGGATGCAAATGGAGCGTACGGATGGTTCCACAAATTTTGAAAAAGTATCTTCAGCCATCCCTAAAAGATTCAACTTTTCGATTTTAAGAGAAAAAAATACGTCCTTAAAAGAATAGAAACGAAGCCAAGGGGTGCAAATGGAGCGTAAGGGTAGTTCCAAACATTTAAAAAAATATCTTCTGCGATCCCTGAAAGTTTCAGCTTTTCGACTTGAAAAGAAAAAAGTACGTTCTTAAAAGAAGAGAAACGAACCCTGGGGCCTGGCCAAATGACGCGCTCTGGAACGCTAGGGGATGTTTTAAAATTTTTGAAAAAATTACCAAGGCTCGCCATATTTTCCATCAACCCTAAAAGTTTCAAATCTTCAATTTAAACAATACAACAACCGGAATATATAACGACACTCAATTATATACCTTTCAAATTAAAACTAAAAAACCTAATCCTAAACAACAACAAACTACTGTAGAAAGCAATATATTATAGAGAATAATATATGCATCCCTTAACACCGTTAGCCCGAGATGGAATCAACTCCACAACATCCCGAGGTGACGACAAAGGGAAGAATAAAAAGAGGACCTGCACAAAAAAAAACAAAAATTAAATATATATGTAAATACTTATGTAAAAAAGTGTAAATAAAGACATTAACTTAAAAAAAAATACAAAAAATACGTCCTCGAAAGAAGTAAAACGTACCCAGGGAATCCGTCGTTAGATTCGTGATTTAAAAAGAAAAAAAAATTATTCAATAACGATCAAAAATATTTACCGATAATATACGTCAAACGTTTCTAAATACACATGGATTTATATAAAATATAAAAAAAAACTCGTTGTTTCCGTTAATTAACGTTAATTAAAGGTCATTTTTTGATAGTTCGTCGTGCCCCGCTGCTGAATTTCACATTTCCCTTTCGTTTACAACGTCAAATCTCGAAAATTACAAATCGGATCCCAAAACTTTATGGGTACCTTTGATACGG
The DNA here is from genome assembly GCA_910593695.2 of Ocypus olens. Taxonomy (NCBI): domain Eukaryota; kingdom Metazoa; phylum Arthropoda; class Insecta; order Coleoptera; family Staphylinidae; genus Ocypus; species Ocypus olens. The sequence continues at coordinate 13,965,140 of OU343054.1, read as the reverse complement.
ATTAAATAGACGACTGATATGCCGTCGGGTTTTTAATTTTCGGAAAAAAATCGAAAAATTCTTCAAAAAATTCCCGGAAATCAATCAAAAATCGGCCGTAGATAGTAAACGGTACGCCCTGCGAAAAATATAGCCCTTACCTTTTCGACGCAAGATGCAATGCTTAATATCGTGCCGTTTAAATCTCTCGCGGCGGATTAAAAATGGGTGCTCTTGAATTTTTTTATTGAAATGGGGGGGTGGTTTTCTTTGAATAATTCCTCGAGGGTTAGAGATATCGAAAAGTCGTAAGAAACATAAAATGTAGAGAGGAGGTAGTTCTACAAAACTCTAAAATTTAAGTCGTGACTGTAAAGGGAGCGCGACCTCGCTCGCTGAAGCACGAAAAAAGCGACCTCCGCAGAGAAAGGGTTGTAGCTCGCGAACGGAGAATAGCACTTCCAACACAGAAGCAACTATTATGTACCAATGCATTTGGGATTTTTTGAGCCATATTTGAATCCTCCAACTCAAAAATCCTGGGAGGAGATAGGTTTGGCGCGAACGTCTGCATCACTAAAAATCTATTTTCAAAAATTCACCCTGGAGGGGCTCGGGGCCTATAGGTAAAAAATTAAATATTGAATTTAGGAGTATGTAGTAATATAAGAATGTGGTGGAATGTAAAAAATCTGTTATAGAAAATATGGAATTTAATTCAAGAAGATTTTAATAGTGAAATACAGAGGCATATATTGTTGGAAAACATTAAAAAAATACAAAAAAAATGACGATCAACGTGTTCCCAAATGTCAACTGGAGGAGGTCCCGATGCACTAGACGGAAAAACAAACATAAATGAGGAGTTGGAAATGCTAAATAACCAGGTGACTGGGCTACGAAACGAATTTGACTCGGATATTCACAATCAGAAAGACTACGAAACCTTTAAGTTGTTCTCTTATAATAAATAAAATAAAATAATTAAAGTTTCATTACATGTTTCCAGCGGTGCTTGTAGAACCTGAATACACGAAAAACTCCTTTATTAGAAACTCAGAAAAAATCTGTTGTACACGTTAATTTTGGCAAAATAGTATATTCTGTAATAAGGTTAGAATGGAATTTCGATGCGAGTGGAATATTTCGCACGCGAGGAACCACGAGCATCAGAATTTCCATTCTTACCGAGTAGCAGACTATACTTCCTCCTCGACCGATAAAATAGACTGATAAAGTAATGAACACAAGGAACTTACGTTTTTATTATTACGTTTGTGGTTATGTTTATAGTATTTTGACAATTGTGATATCCAAGGCTAATTGTTTTATTCGGAACGGTGTGAGAATATTCATTCCATTACTTGTTATGGAATGAATTACACGCAAAACGCATAAGCGCATAGTGTTTTGTTCCATAACAAGAGTGAAAATGTGAACGTTCTATGATCAAAATTGATTTCAGAATGCCTAAATTCCACAGTGGTCGTGGAGCAAATATGTTCTAGAACTATTTACTTTTATTAATGATTTATAGAAGTTTACGTATAAATACATTTTCAAATAGTGACAAAATTCATGAAGTAAATGTTGTGTTGATCAGTGCTGTTCTTGTTGCCATATCTTCTGCTTGGTGTGTAGTAATGGGTTCAGCTTCTGGAATATTTTCACCAGCATCCACTAGCCAATTGTCATTTAACCTTAGTGCCAGATTATGCATCACACTACAAGCGACTATTATTGCCAATGATGTCTCCGTCTTTAGCCTCAAACCCAGAGAAAGGCAAGGAAATCTTCTTTTCAAGACCCCAAAGCACCGTTCAATGGTGTTGCGTGTTGCTATTTGAGATATATTGTATGCTCTTTCTCCGGGAGTACGCGGATTTAAAAATGGGGTAAGCAAATACTTTTTACAAGGGTACCCGTTGTCCCCAGTAAACAGTAGCTCGCATAAACGCCCCTCTGAAAGCTGAGTCATTGAAAATAGTACTGTCATGAACAGAACCTGGCCATCGTGCAATAATATTCTTTATTTCTAGTGATGCGTCACAAGCAGCCTGCAAATTTATAGAAAAAAATACCTTTTCTGTTCCTGAACAATTCTGCATTATCTTGTCCAGGTGACATAATTTTAATGTGCGTGCAATCTAGAGCACCTATAACACCTGGAAACTTTTTTATCTTATAAAATTGCCCGGCAATGTGCATCATTTCTTCAGGTGTTTGTGGCATATTAATGAAATCACGTTTCATAAGGGCAATGTGGTGAGTTACTTTTCTTATAATTCTAGACACTGACGATTTATGTATATTGCAGGTATCCCTAATGACTGCTTGGAAACTGCCTGTTGCATAAAAACGTAGCGTAATTAGTAATTGGTTAGTGGCCGAAATAGGTCTGTTGCGAAAGTTGATTGGTGTCAATTGGTGCCCAAACTTTTCCAATAGGTACATAACTGTTGCCTTGTTAAACCTGAACCTTGATTTAAAATGAAACTCATCATATACTTCAAATGTATTTGATCGATCCCTGATGACTTTATGTCTCCTCACCTGCACCACTACTTCCTCCACGGATTCATCTTTGCTTAATAGAGAAGACAATGTCGTATTGTCAGAATCAGTCATCTTAAATAAAGGAAATGATTATTATTAATACTTTGTTTATTATTATGTTTGTTTATTTATGTATTACTACAAGCAACAAATTTGGTAATTACAATAGCCACATAATTTATAAAGTAATAACTAGAGTCCGGATTTATATTTTTTTACATGTATTATTTGCTCTTTCGTATGGAACTGGCGAATTGTATCTATACGTTTCTCGCGGAAATAAATCAAAGTACCAAGTTTTATTTCGCATATAACTTAATATTTCGAGGTTTTGTCACATTTAACTTATTTGAGCATATATCCGCATATAACTACATATAAAGTCAATATTTCCATCAATTGTAATTGATTTTGTTGAAATTTGAAAAATAAATTTGCGAGCGTAGAAATCTTTTTTATAAAATCGTATAAGATAAATTTACGGGATTCCCCTAACTAGCGAACGTAACCTTGTGTTATGTAGATATGTATGTATTATATTATTTATATAAAATAAGGGGATTTCCCCATAAGCAAGTTAAGCTTGTACGCTTATGCAGATAATACTAGATGCAACCGTGCCCGGTAATTGTGGTTGGCTGGAAGCTACTTTATTCTACGCCAAAAATATTTAAAAATAAGAAAATATTCCTCTTAATTTTATTGATGAAGAATCGGCAGCACCTAAAAATTGTAAAGATTGTGTTGCATGTATAAATATTTTGCAACTATTAGCTTTTATTGCACATTTTTGCATCTTAATAACCGCAATCAAGAATTTGGAAACAGCTCAGCTTTGGTTTCGTTTAATTGAGGCTTTTAAAATTATTAAAGAACTGTACGAAAATTTGATGCGTATTATATCGAAATCCGGGATACGAAAAAATTCAAATGATTTGTGGAATTTTGTAAGGCGAGACTGAGGAGGACAAAATAAATTTTAACATGAACTCCATGTCATTTAACTTTACCTAAAATGAAAATGAAAATCAAATTTTGGTTCTTCATTGTAATTCCAATAAATAAATAATTATCAGTTGCTATTCGTATTTTTTTAAATTTTGTAACATTATTTTTAATTAAACCGCATATAAAATCCATATTTGAATCATTTTGTCGCATATATTGGCTAATTTTAAGCACATATAAACAAATTATAATGCCTTTTTAGCGCATATAAAAAAATTATAACGCCATTTTTTTAGCGCATATAAAAAAATTATAATGCCTTTTTTAGCGCATATAAATCCGGACTTTAGTAATAACTTACCTTTCGTAATTATTGCTGGTATATATTGTAACAAATATATTTAAATGACAACCAAAAAAACTTGCGAGAGGCGTTATAGGTTAGGTCAGACAACGAGTTAAATTTTAACCCTTACCATTTCACGAGTATAAATAATCCTGGGTTATGTTGGCAATAACCCAGGATTATAGAATGATGCAACCGAAATGTAACTTTTTATGCGGGTTATATGTGTATAACTCGGAGTTACTATAACTCTGGTTTTATAATCTATCTATTGATTTATAATCAGTGCAACTGTTTTCTAATAATAACACCGATAACCTCGAGTCAAATGTTTTACTCAAGTTGATGCAATGAGTTATGTGCGAAAAACTTAAAATTAAAATGCACTTTTTTCAAACACTCATAACATGGTGCCAAATCGTCTAAGAACTTAGTTTTTTGAGTCCTGCATAGGGAATTGATCAAATTTTAATACCTTTATTGTGAATCGAGTCGGCAACATTTTTCCAACTCCGTAGACATCGTCAAAGTTGGACATGGTTTCCAGAAAAAAAACTTTGTTTACAGGGGCGCTTGAGGAGGGCGGAAGGGGTTACGCTTAATTTCGCTTGCATGACATTAAAGAAGACACTTCTAAGTTTTTCGCCCTCAAAGATTCATCAAATTGGATTGAAAATACGCAGAGTTTTCACGAATTTCAGGTGTTTCATTTTTTTTTTCCTTCAGTATATTATATTCATGTGGAATTACTCATTAGTCCTTTAAGAAAATTACATTTTCTTGTCGGACTAAGTACGTACATTCCACATTCGTATAATAAACGACTATTATCAAGCAGCTTGTTGATCCGATTTAAAAGTAAATCGCAGCTCAAAAGAAGCACAACAAAAAAAAAATTGTTGCAATGCCTTCCTGTATATCGGGTGTGTATAAATTGGCGGATGATCTACACGTGACCATATTCTTCATAAAATTCTGAATAGAAAATGTTGATGCAAAAATGTTCTATCGTGTCACATAGGCCATCAGGAGCCATTTAAAAGGAATGTACATTTGGCAACATAGCATTCGCGGGCTGTCCTATTTTTAAAAACCTTATGAGTAATTATGTGGGTTGGATCAGAGTAGAAGGTAATAGATAGATAGAGCGGGGTTTATTTACAGATGCAAGATAAAACAGATTATGAGTAAATAGTAAAATCCATTGTAATTGAACAAAACAAAACGAAAACAACAAAATAACACTGAAACACAAATGCACTGAAACCGGGGCACGAATACAAACTAATGATATTGAGAAAAGCAGAATTGGCACAAACCTGGATTAAATGAATTCGTTGTGTCAAAAGTGGCATAAGCGGGCGTGACGTTGCCGAACGTATTTTTATGAAAATAAGGTAATTAAGAAGTGTTAAAAATACACAATAAAGTATGGAATAAATTCAGTAAAAGTGAAATAAAATAATTTAGGAAAGAATCGTCGAATTGGTCAATTTTCTTTGATAAAAATACACATTTTTCATAGAATAGAATAGAATTGTTTATTGGTCCATCACATTGTAGATTTACAACATTAGACAAGTCAAGTAAATATAAATACACAATAAAAAATACAAAAATACATTATAAAAAATACAAAATACAAAAACACATTGTTACAATTAAAAAAATTAAAAAAATTTAAAAAAAAAATCACAAACATTTTAAAAACAAGTCAGTAATCTAACAGAAAAGGATGCTAAAGTATAAATTCAAAATTCAAAATTAAAAGTTAACCGGTATCGTACAGTTTTTGAAATCTCTGATATTATAAAATGCCTGCTGCTGGAGAAATGATTTTAGTTTATATTTAAATCTAATATTTGTTAGCGCTGTCCACGATTGTGGAAGTTTATTGTACAGGTCAATTCCGGATTGCTGTGGAGAATTTTCATAGAATGAATGGCTATGCTTAAGAGGTACAATGTTTTCTTTGTTGCGGGTTAAATAATTATGAATGTCACTATGTTTTTTAAATATTGATTTATTATAATGGACATAACAAAGAATTTTTAAAATATAGATGCAAGGAAGTGTTAATATTTTGTGCTGAATAAATTTATTTTGCAGGTTTCTAAAAATCATAAAAGTCATTTTCAGTCATCATTTGTTTTTGAGTATTGACTTCATCCATTTTTTTTTTTTTAATGACAACCCCCTATTTTTGTTTTTGGTTAATATTTATAAATAAAAATAGGAATTTCGATAGAGTTGTGATAAGGAAAAATGTTTGTTTGTTTTTAATTCCGCATGGAATGACATAAAAATATACAGGGGCTCCAATTTAAAATAAGAAAAATAAAGTGTTTTAAAGTTTGGACTGTTTGACACTAAATTTTGGACAACCTGTATAATTCATATCAATCAAACTTGGTTAACGGGACTATCAGACCTTATTTAGTAAGTACCTTATATGATTTTATTAACGAGGCACTATTTTTATTTTTTATTTATTTTTTGAACCAGTAGTACAAAACTGTTTTCTTTTAAGTTTTTTTTTTTTCTGATATCGCCCAACCGATTTAAATAAAATTTTAGGAGCATATAGGTAACTATAAAAGGTACCCAAATAAGCAATAAAATATATAGCATGTCATTTAAAAAAAATATATTATCATGACGTCACACTTTTTTGGGACACCCTGTATAATCAAAAATATTTTCCTGAGATGCATCCTAGGATACAAATATATTCTGCAAAATATCGGAATCCTAACTTAATTAGTAACTGACCTATAGAAGACGGGAGGTGAGATGCAGGACCCAGTATACAGGCTGTTTTTTCGATGTTTAGTATAGGGATCTCGGAAACTATAGGATATAGAGAAATGGTATAATGGGCAAATAAGGGCAGTTTTACTAGCTGAATAAAAAGACACTCATAAAATTTTCGAAAAAATCAGTGGTAACCAGATATTTTAAAAAACGTAGAAAGTGCTGATTTTTTTTAATCGATTTTATTCGATTGTCATAAGAGATGGAAATAAACTGTAAAAGGCAAAGTTTTAGATAATTTTAGACTAAATAATAAAATGTTATTAATATTTCTGTCGACATTAATTTCTAAGATGTAACACAAACTTACATTTTTTTTAAATGGAAACCATAGTTGGATATGGCTTCATTAGAAAGACATTTTCTTCCTCTTTAATGGGATATGCCATCCGTACATAGTCCTTCATCTAATAATATAATACCCACTGATGTCAGCTGTATCCCCAGTTTTGCTTTTTCACCTATATTAGCTGATTGAGTTTACAAACTTCTTAAAAGGTGACGATAAGCTACCTGCGTTTCTTTCAAAAGATTGTGGTGTTCTGCTAAGCGAGCCGCTTGCTATACTATTTAATTTATCTATTAAAACTTGAAGGTTTTCTTATAATTGAAAATTGCATCAATTTGTCCAAAACCAAAATCATCTGGCAGGTCGGAAAATATGAATAGTTTTCGCCCCATAGCAATCCTACCACATATTGCAAATGTCTATGAGCGCATACTATATGTCCAAGTTTATATCATTTATATTTTATCTCAGAAACTAATATTGATTGAAAAATTCTGATATTTTTTTATTCAGTGTAAGATTATCGAAAACGCTGCCCTTTTCGAAAAAAAAACATCCAAAAACGCGCCCTATATGCAAATCAAATTATTCTTTTAGAATAAAGTTTATTTTTGAATCATTTTTCTGTTCGGCATTATATTTTACATTTGTATATTGTTGTATTTATACAATACACAACACATTTTTTCAACAAACTGTTAAAATCCACAATCCATGCTTCCATACATTTTGATTGTTATTTTTTCGCAAGCAATTATAAGTGATAATCAAATGAAGAGCAATAAATACAACAAATATAGTATCAGTGCGATTTGATTTATAATTTGGGGGCGCGCAAATATGGATAAACTGAGCGGGAGCGGGCGGGGGTGGCGCCCCAGCACGTACAAACAGGCACAACAGGCATAACAGGCGCAAACAGGCGCGCACACACCCCCACACAGAAACAAGCGTCGAGGCAATATGCGGCTCTGGGAATTGGGAGTAAAAAGATAAAGCTCCTCGCCGCCCCATAAAATTCGCTAAATGACGCGAGTTCTCGTCACTATTTTACCCGCAAACCATTTCGCGGTCGCAGCCCCATATATGCCCGCTAATTCTGATATATGCCTTTGATTTTCTTCGCCGCCGTAATTTTTGGATATTATAAACTCGTACGGTAATTGTGAATGATTGAAATAATACACCGGCCCCGCTATCCTGTACTGTGCGAATGAAATTCTACAAAATCTATTACCAGCACCCGACTATAAATACTCAAATGCTCACCCACTAAATTTCATTTTTCAAAAAAGCGCAGCATGAGGGAGATGGCGAGGCCCGGCCGGCCGTTCTTTATGTCCTCACGGCTGTTGACTCGTTTTTTCTCTATTAGCGAAATGTGCTTTTTTACTTTGTTTTATCGTATCGTGCATGCATGCACGGGCATGTCAAAACGAAACTTAATTACGTGCAGTCGTTGTTTTTAAAAATTAACCACCCCCAGGAACGGAACGGTTGCTTTATCGTTCTAGTGATATTCTGCTTTTTACATATTCATGCATAATACATACAGTTCAGCATATATAAATTAATTTCATTTGTGGGTAGTTCATTATTGACAACAAACGATCAACTGACAAATCATTGAAATCATTTATATAAAGCTCTGGCGAGGGTACAGTGTTGAAAGTGTAGATCTCTAAAATCGTACTGAATGAGATCAACGACTACTTTATAGATATGATCGTCACTGTATTATTATTAATTATTTATATTAGTCATGTTTATTAGGTTCAATAACTAATTGATAATTAATACGTGTTAAATTTGGTAAAGAACACTTCTTAAATAAATTTAATAAAACATGTTTCGTTTTATTAAATTTATTTAAGAAGTGTTCTTTAGCCTGAATATGTAAATATTCAACCTGTTCGTAACTCTGCAAAATGAAGTCTTACTAAGACTATAAACAAATAACTTATTGAAATAACTACTTCCCTGGCTCTTTTGTATCATTCAATATCCGGCGTGGCACTAGCCAGGGAACTAGTTGTTTCAATAAGTTATTTGTTTATAATAAGACTTAATTTTGCTTTGCAGAGTTACGAACAGGTTGAATATTCATATTATCAGGCTATATTTCGTTTTATTAAATTTAAAAAAATCACTTCTTATGTTCCATGATTTTTTTTTCAGTTTCCCTCAAAGGAAACAAGTCTTTTTTGGCCATATTCGGTTCCATCAAGAAAGTAGCGCAACAAGTATCAACTATATTAAAACATGTTATTTTTCAGAAAGTACAATTGATACATTTATTTTCAAAAACCAAGATTCGTACTCGAATGGGCGAGAAATTATTAATGCCTGAAAAGTTGTCCACAGATAGATAGGTAGAGTAAATGCAGGATTTCCATAACAAACAAATGATAAAACATAGAAATAAACCGTTTTGCAATGAGTACAAGAGCTTTTCTTAAGTTTTGATATATAACCCTGGTACGAACACTCAGTGCTCCAGTCTTATATGTGATTTTGAGGGGTAAACATCGGACTCGGTCTTATATGGTCTTATCCGCCGATTGACCCGTTAGTGACCCCTCTAGCGCGATACCGTTATCCGCTAGTTGACCCCAGTCAGTGACCCCTGCCTTGACGTGGCGCTGGGGCTCAAGTAAGTACAACAACTGTGAAACTGTTTAATCGATCCCTGGGTGTTAATCGTTTCCGCGAGCGCTTTGCCAGAGACCCCTGTGCATCCCAATCAGCCTATCCACCCAAACGGTCCAGAAAGTAGCAGTTTTATACTTAGTTTCCAAAGTCAGTCACAAGGCCACCTTGGCACGTGGGAGTCGTTTACTAATACCTGTGCCTCTCTGTTACAGAACCCAATTGTTTACTACCGATCTGAGCTATGCCGGTAACAGTTTCACATTATATATTTGGATAAATAAAATATTCATCTTTAATAAAATCATTATGAGAGCATAGTAGAGTAAATATAATTGAAGATGTTTTCTCTCGACTTCCTGGTGCAAAAAAATGAATTAATTTTCACCTAAAACAATTGAATTATTAAAATCACCGTCGATTTTGAATAATGCAGCGAACGTAGTCCAGCTGTGCAATGTACTGACAAAAATCCTGAACTTTATTTAACAATCCGAGGAACTAAACAGCATTTGGTAAAATTTTGAAAACCGGTGATTAAAATTGGTCCTCGTTAGTAGTTCTATAAATTTTATGTCTCAATAAATGACATTTTATACCCCATGATTAACTATAATCATTAATAATAATACTTTATTAGTGCAAGACAGAATATGTTTACACAAGTCAAACAAAGTAGCATAGTTATTAGACTCTGCCAAAAAAATCGATATTTTTTTTATTTCGCTTTTCTTCTAGAACAGCGGCCCGCGAAGCTTTTTTTTACGGCCCGCGAGTTCTAGTAAACTGTACATCAAATTTTGACTGACCCAGATTTTGAACTTCAAATCATTTCTATGTTCGGAAGTACATATATCTGCGAGCGTGCATTCTCTGACATGAAATATATAAAATCAAAATTTAGAAACAGCTTGAAAGACTCCACTCTTGAAAGTATAATTAGAGTAGCAACAACAAATATTTATATGGACATTATTTACCTATCCTTTTCGGCCCGCGAAATATTTGCTAAAGAAAAAATGGCCCGCTGACTAAGAGAAGTTGGACAGCGCTGTTCTAGAATATCATTCCCCGTTCAAATTCATTCCGGTTCCCAATATTTGAAGCAAATCGGTCAATATTTAGAGTGCATCAAGCCAAAAATGTGTTTTTTGAAGTTTTTCCTCAATTTTTGAGAGATTTTATGTCACTCTTTTACAATAAAGGGATATTTGACACTTGGGACACATAAATACATTCAAACACAAAGTATTTAATTATTACTTATTGAAAGTATTTAATGCGATTTAGTCGCCACATCCACTTGCGGATAGATATATTGACAAAAACAACCATTTTAAGGCCTCTAAACCGTAATTTCAAATTTCAACTTCATCAACTTTACATTTTTAAGTTCGTGATGGGTCATATGCTGTTTTAACTTGGTCTAGTATCACGTACCATTAATTGAATTGATAATTTTGGATAAAAATGCCCATCAGTTATAATAATCTATACTCAAGTAAAAAAAAACTCACCACTTAAAAATGCACTAAAAATGGCTTAAAAGTGCCGTAACTCGGTTGCCTTTAGTCGAAATTGGATGAATCTTTGAGTTATAAAAACGTTAGAGCCTTTCCTTTAATGTGATCCTAGTTAATAGGATACCAAATCCATTCCACCCACCCCCCCCCCCCTAAAAAAATGTTCCAGATGTAAGAAAAGTCCAAATTTAATAGCTCATACGCGGGGCCCAAATTGTGGGCTCAATTAGACAACAGGGCAATCAATTCCAATCATTTTCTTCTAAGTTCCCTCAAAAAAATTTTTTTCACTTGAGTAAGGATTATCATAACTGATGGGCGATTTTCTCTTAAATTGTTAATTCAATTAATGATACGTGATATTAGACTACTATAAAACAGCATATGACGCAACACAAACTTAAAAATATAAAGTTATTGAAGTTGAAATTTGAAATTACGGTTTTAATTACGGTTAAAAATGATTGTTTTTGTCTATCCGAAAGCAGATGTGACCACTAAAAGTCATTACATACTTTGTGTTTGAATCTATTAATGTGTCCCAAGTGTCAAACGTCCCGTTATTGTAGAACAGGGACATGAAACCTCTCAAAAATTTAGGAAAAACTTTAAAAAACACGTTTTTGGCTTAATGTACCTCTAAATATTGACCGATATTCTAGAAGAAGAGCGAAATCAAAAAATATCGATTTTTCTGACACAGTCTAATAGTTATGCAAAAACAATGTGTAGTCAAATACAACAAATGTTTAAATATAATGATAAAATACATAAGTGAATTATAACATCAAGTCAGATTAAATATACATAGAACATACATACACTTTAACGAGCATTTACGTTACAAGTTAAAATTAATTACAAGAAAATCAATCAATTTATCATGTCAGAAAAGTTGTTATAGAATTTGGGTCCATAAAAGTTGCTACTATTTTGTGCCTTGTCGTGGGTGAATATTTTTACCATGACGCGTATCATATGAATGCATATTACAGTGCAATGTATAGTTGTGAAACAATGCAAGTAGACTTTTTTAAGAGAGGTTACATCTAACATGTTTGTAAGGCTCCTTTGCAAATAAGTGACTTTCGAGAGCTTAATACTAATTTCCTCACTGTGTGTATGCCAAGTTAAACTACTATCAAGGTAGACGCCTAAAAATTTAGCTTTGGTATTATCTATGTTCTTAACGCATTTAAGAGTGAATAGCATCTCCACTGCCTTGTTTGCATTAAGGGTTAGCTTATTACTAACAAACCATTGGGCAAGCAATTTGCGATCAGATATATTTAGTCTATTTGACTCTTCAGTATCAGAGGATCTTGAAAAAACCGTTGTGTCAGCAGCGAAAAGGACGATCGAAGATTTCTGGGGCTGTACTAACAGATCATTTATGTAAATTATAAATAACAAGGGTCCAAGATTAGACCCTTGTGGAACCCCGTGGCTAACCTCCATTGAAATTGAACAAAGCTTTCGGCAGCTTGGCAATTTTTAAAAATCCAAAATATTGTTTAATTTGAACAAATGTGTCGTTTTGTCGATTTCATAAACAAAACTGGAACGTTTTAGAATCAAATTAAATTAAGTTACATTTTGCCGTTTGACCTGACAAAAATCACTCGTTTGACATTGGCAAAAATTTAAATTTTGACACGTACGTCTTAGGAAATGTGCGATTCAGACGTTTTACAATAATTTTGTAGAAAACTAATTTACCTTATTTTTAAATTATAAGTTATGTAATATAGATTTCACTAAGAAAATGGTAAAAATTGCTAAAATCAACTTTCGTAGTTATTATTGCAGAGCAATAAACTTAATATGCCCCTTTCGCTCCCTCTAGCACCCCTGTGAAAAAAAAATATTTTTTCAGGAAACCATGTCCAACTTTGACGATTTGTACAGAGTTGGAAAACATTTGTCTATACGATCCACCATAAAGGCATTAAAATTTGATCAATTCCCTATGCAGGACTCAAAGAATGAAGTTCCTACGACTATTTGGCACCAAGTTATGGGTGCTTGGAAAAAATGCATTTTGAGGTTTTTCGCACTTAATATAACTAATATAAATTGGATGATTCTTTCGGGAAAAATCCCATTTTGACTCTACTTTAAGGAGGCAAGCTCAGATTGGGATGATCCCTTGTCACCCCTAACTTGGAGCCAAATCATCGTAGAAACATCGTTCTTCGAGTCCTGTATAGGGAATTGATCAAATTTTAATGCCTTTATAGTGGATCGAGTAGACATTTTTTTCCAACTTCGTACACATTGTCAAATTTGGACATGGTTTCCAGTAAAAACTTTTTTTTTCACAGGGGTGCTAGAGGGGGGGCGGAAGAGGTTACGCTTAAGTTCGCATGCATGACTTTAAAGAAGACACTTCAAAGTTTTTTGCCCTCAAAGATTCATCACAATAATCTATTGTGAAAATACGCCGAGCTATGGCGGTTTGAAAATGGTCGAAATTTCACGTTTTCAAGTGTTTCATTTTTTCCATCAGTGTAATAATAGTTATTTATGCAACAAGTAAGTAAAGTAATACTTTTTTTCACGAGTAGGAAAGATTGCCGCCCGAGCCGAAGGCGAGTACGGCAGTTCCTACAAGTGAAAAAAAGTTGCTTTACTCTCGAGTTTCAGACAATTTTTTTTCTATGTCCGTAACTTAATTCGATAAAACCTCAATCAATATATATATATATATAAGTAATACTTCTTTTAAATGAAGAAAATAATAATAATCATCAAGTTTTCTTCATCGGAAACGAATGTTTGGCGTTAATCGGCGGAACTCGCGGCGTTCATGACTCACTTTAAGCAAACATTTTTTTAGTTACGTTAAGAAATGAACCACTACGGCACTTTTTTCACGCAAAAGCGCAGAAAAAATAAATTATTTACATTTTAACAAATAATTCATCATAACCATCCAAAACATGTTCAATATCTTAGCAATTCTATAAAATCAAAAATTTCAGATTTCGACATGAATATTTCTTAATATCTTTTTAAACCATACTAATATTACACACAAGTCATCATAATCAAGAAACTTTAAACTTTATTTTAAGCTATTAAAATTTTATGGGGACGAATTAAGTAGCGGGCCCTGACAAAGTGAGCGTTTGGCCCCAAAAGGTTGAGAAACACTGATACAAAGGAACAGATATTTCGCGCATGTGGAGAATTTACTTCTGGCGATGTTATCTGTTGGTAGAAATCATATTCGAAAATTGATTTGCAATAGTGTTATTGCTGTCAGGGATTGGTCACTTGTTCCGTGTACCAGTAATAAATATGGAAGCAGCTGATTATACTGAAATCATTTTTGGGGGTGATGATCTGAATGTGTACGCTTAGAGCCTCCAATTTTAAAATTCGTTTCCGATGAGAAAGTTTCATATCAAATGTAAATGTTTCAGCGCAATTTTTTAATGTTCCTCGTTTCCAAGTAACCGAAAGATGTGTAAAACTGGTTACTATATAATACAATACAATATAATTTATTTATTATGCTGGTTGCTGCATTTAAAACGTAGTGATATGTGGATATTTACCTATAGGTGATTACTTTGCAGTAGCTCACTAAATTCTTTGACAGAATAAATAGAATTCGAAACTAACAAAAGTTTTAGTTTATTTTTAAATTGTTTTATATTTTGCTCCTTTATATACAAAGGAAGTTTATTATACAAAACACTGCCGGCATATATAGGGGATTGTTCAGTGCTGAATTTTGTTGTGCGAATATTTGTTGAGTGTCGAGTATCATGGCTGTATATATTCCTATTTATTTCGAGTGAATCTTTGATGTTGTGGATGTGTATAAGCAATTTATAAATGTAAATTGAAGTAGTCATATTTTTTTTTATTTTTGAAGATTAATCTACATGAATCGCCATATTTTATATTAAAAATTAATCTCAAAACTTGTTTCTGGACAATGAATGCCCTAGTGGCTGCGATTGATTGTCCCCACACTACAATTCCATAACGTAGGAGTGAGTGCACCAGCCCATAATATACTGATATGAGACCACCTTCGTCCAGCAAGTGTTTCAATCGGCATACCGCAAAAAATGCTTTATTTAATTTTGACACGAGGGTACAAATATGTGTAGCCCAAGACAGGTTATTGTCAATTTTTAGGCCCAAAAATGTTGTGAATTTGCTAATTATTTATAGTAGTTGTGTATTCAGACGGTTTTGACCGTACATTCTAAAATTCAACGCAAACAGTTTTAGAATAATTTATAATTAAATTATTTCTATTACACCATTACATAATAGTATATTATTAAACAAGTGAGAAAGTTGGCCATTGCCACGAGGGTGAAGTTTGCACGAGCCGTAGGCGAGTGTTGCAATTTACCCGAGTGGCAATGGCCAACTTGTTCACGAGTTTAATACTATACTTTTTTCGCATCATATTAAATAATTACCTAAAGAGTTTTCTGTTTGTATTAAATTATAACGAATAATTTTTCTATTTGGAAATTGCGGCAGTTCGCTGACAAAAAACAAATTGTAACCATAGTAACAACTAAACTGTTGGGCAATGAAACCGCTATCATTTGATTGGACATCACCTGTTGAATAATGAAACCGCTATCATTTGATTGGACGTCACCTGTGGAGAAAATGATTCGGCCGAATAATGGATAACTTTCTCAATCAAAAACGATTTAACAACGTTCATATTATTTAATAAGATGCGAAAAACTGATTTATTGCATTAGTAAGCTTAGTATTACATGCATCACTATCAGCTCCGCTCACTATTATTGATGTACCATCTGCAAACATACATACATGTGAATCACTGATGTATGTTGGCAGATCATTAATGAACAATATAAATAGTAGCGGGCCCAGCGCACTTCCCTGTGGAACACCTAATGCTACGTTATAAATATTTGAGAGAAAACTGTCTAATTTAACAATTAATTTTCGATTCTCGAATTTCTAATGCGTAGATTTTTTTTAAGATAAAATCAAAATCTAAGCAATTAAACGGTTTGGATAAGTCAAAAAATGCACCTATAACTTTGTGGTTTTTTGTCCATTGCGTCATGATTTTTTGAACAAATTCTATCACGGCTGTTTCTGTAGATCGGTTACAACGAAAACCATGTTGGTTATTACTTAATTTATTAAATTTTGTTAAAAATTTTAAAAATTTTTTGCAGACAACCTTCTCAATTATTTTTGAGATAGAGCTAAGCAGTGTAACGGGTCTGTAATTTTCTGCATCTTAAAACTTCCCTTTTTTTAAATGGGTATAATCATAGATCATTTTAAGGCATTTGTAAACTGCCCTCGTGTTACTGATTCATTTAAATATTGCTAACGCAGGTGCTAGCTCTACACTGCATTCTTTTATAATTTTGATTGATATATCATCGTAGCCAGTAGAATGCTTCACTTTTAGTTCATGTATTACTTCAGTTACATCTTCTACACTGACAGGATTAAAAAAAACAGGGTGTTAGTTGAATTACTATGATCTAGAGTGCATGAATTCGAATAGGTTCCGTTAAAAGGATTGGTTTTTTTGTTTATTACAAATGTGCAATAAAAAAACTGAGGCTGCGTCTCTTGTTTGTGAAGAAGAAAAAAGGGACGGATTTATAAGATCTCGGCTTGAATCTTGAAATATTATGAAATCTTTTAACACGAAATCAGAATTTGGATTTAAATAGTTTTCATTTCCAAGGGCTAATTATAGAAATTTTGCGATTATTTCGGTACGTACGGTTTAGTTCTCTTAGTTCATTAGTTTACATATACTTAAATAAGTTTGTTGTTCGCCAAAATGGCGTACATTTAGTACTAATCCATAATGATAAAGTAAATTGGACTCTTATGTCAGTGTCAGAAATGACCGATTTTAATTTTGGTTAGAACAACCAATAAATACTCTATAAATTAGTCTAGGCGGGAAATTTAAAAATTCTCGAGCGTGCAAATATTTTCCCGACGAAACTTTGCGAGTGCATTTTTCGGCAATCGGTAAAGACAACTGGAAATTGGTCATTAAATTTAACCTTTTTATTAATGAAATTGATACAATCAATTCTGCTCTTAACTAAATTGAAATCGGAGACGGTCAAAACCAGATACAAGCATGTGAATTATGAGGTTAGAATAGATAGAATCAGAAAAGACATACGTTGCACATAGCCCTTGAATTTACATATCGACATACGTTTCGTATTTCATGTCGTTTTTCTTAAGCATGCTAACGAGTATAGATATTTATCCAGACTGTCACCTCTGCTCGATTGTACTATAGTGGTTTATAACGATAGTACTTACTATTATTCATTATATTTACTCCTCAAGTAATTTTTAAGGTTTGGACGTTTATAGTGCGATCTAGATTTTTTAACCTATTAATCAATTTTCTATAAAATTTACAATGAATGACATTAGTGTGGAAGCAGCAGCACACTATGATTAAAATATATATAAATGAATTGCTTCAGTTTGTATTTAAAAAGTTTTCCAAAAATGCTAAAAGCAGTCGAACATAAAACTTTGTATGTAACTCGTCCACAATTGCACTTCATGGGCTCGCCTCCATTATTTTATAATAAAAAATGGCCGATGGTCAGAGCCGTTCTTTTGAGAACGATAATAAAGGGTCCGCGTTGTGCAAGCGTTGTGGTCTTAATGTAAAGAAAAGTACGAATTGTAAAAGGTGTGGTTTCGATTTTCATATAACATGCACTGAGACACATAAGAATAAATGACATGGAAGGTGAGGTTAGAATGACAGTTCAAATTGCAACATGAAAGAGAGAAAATAAACTACAAACAAAATTAGTGAATGAAATGGAAGACAACAATTTCATTTTAAAAGCAAATATCAATCTCTTAAATAAGAAAATTGAGATTTTGGAAAACAAAGAAAAATTCTATAAACAAACATGCCATGGCGCCATCTATAAATCAGGAGACAAAATAGAAAATAAATAAATTTTATTTTAAGTAAACAAATTTTGATTTTTCGGCAAAATTCACCAAAAACACTAACCCCAAAAAACACCAGAATCCCTAGTTTGTTTATTTGGTGCGAGATTGGGAGCTGTAAAGCCGCCTGGTGGCGGCCGCGCAGTTTTTGAGGTTTTCATATTGACCAGCAGTCTGCAACAAATAGTCAACAAATTCAAAACGCCAAATGGCTGGTGCTCACAGAATTATCCCCACCGAAAAAGTCAATCGTTTTCAAAAACGTATTTATTATCGTTCCCCGACAAAAAACGGACAGTTTTTTTTTACAGTACTGACAAGAGAAAAATTTTGATTCAAGCAGTGCAGGCCGTAAATACATGGTAAGTTTCGCATTTGTCAGAAGATTTTGCAACACAAGTGCAGGCTACATTTTGGACATCACGTTGAAGTTTGAGCTGGTAAAAGAAGAATAGTGGTCAAATTGACCCCCGAATCCGTTAAACTTGCTTCATTGTCATTTCAAAAACATTAAATATTACCTCCAGGGAAACTTTGTAAAGAGTTAGTGTTACTGAAGTGGGACGAGTTATCAAAGCATAATCGATAGGTATTATGTTTTTATTAAGTTTCTAGGTTCCGATTCCTCTACTCTTCTAACAGGAACCCTTCGTACAAGATATGGACCTTTTTTTTTGTTGCTGGTGGAAAATTTTAGTAATGACTGACTGCTTGAAATCCAGCGTGAAGGATTAAATCTCACACTACATTTTTGACTAACATTTTCTCTAGTTAATTCAAAAAGTTTAAAACTAAAATAAGTTTGACAATTCAAACTATGCTGAAGAATATTTGTTTACTGAACAATGATATAGAAATCATGAAACTACTGTTTAAATTTCGTGCCGGGACTTCTCAAAAAAGTCGTCTGCTCTACCCCGTTAGTGCGAAGAAAGAAATCGCCGTGGCGCCAGGGTAGGTATAATCTCGCATTGCATAGATCGAATTTTCGAAATCATAAGAAAAGCGTTCTCTCATTGGTCTTTTGTGGGCACTCTCAAATGTGCCCTTTCGTCTGAACCAGTCATTAATCTGAAGAGACACGGCTCCAATAAGTTCCAGAGTACAGAAAAATCATGTTCTTTCTTTCCTATCCAAACTCTTCTCTCTCCCAAATTAGAACCCTATACGATCCAAAAATTTCCCCTTTTTGGTGAAGAATATTATTTCTCTGACTCTGGTAATGACCAGAGACTTCAATTTTCTTATCCCATGTCTTAATCACAACAAAACGCATGCAACGTTAGTAAATTATAAAGAACGTTTTCTCATGGTGGGTTTTAATTATCTTGCAGATAACTACAACAGAGCGATGCAGCCTAAGTAAATATCTCAAAACGGTCGCTTGCTGTGGTACCCAATTTGAATTATTGGCAAATCTCCCCAAAGACAACCAGGAATTAATTGAATTGAGAGCTAATGCGGAGTCGCTAAAGGATGCTTGTATTTCTTCAGCCCATAAGCAGGCTTTACTTCACACTTATCCACATAATGAACGGGCATGCTGCGAATCTCTGGGCAGGCAAAAAAAAGTCATCACACAGTCTTTGAGGGAAATTTCTCTTGATTACTACATTGATCTCTAGCGAAAAGGGTTCAGGACGATACCAGGTCAAAAGATTTGTATGAATTGTATGAAAATCATAAAATCTCGAGAAAATGTTCCAGTTGTCGAAGAGGAGCCGAATTGCAGTCAGAACCATCACCACCAAGAAATGTCTCAAGGCACCCATACTTCTCAAAGTGATAAGGAATCGATAACCTGCACTCCACAGGAGAGGGCACTGGATTTTTGCAATGAGATATTCCACATACTCGGTCAATCTCCGATAAAAATAAAAGGTGGTCGGGTGAATCAGATGATTAAATATGGGCCAGAGAAGTTGGGAAAATTTATTGAATATTTTGAGGGAAAAATTAAAAAATCCTTGGATCTTCCATCCACATGTACCAGATGCGACGGTGAAAGCTAAACTTTTTGATAGTTTAATAACGGATTTGCAGAAAAAGGTCAGTGAATCCTCTAGATCGGAACAGAAACGTCCACTAACTATAATCCCACTTGAAATGAGCCGCAAAGAGGTTGCAAGTACTTTCAAGGTTTCGGAAAGGCTCGTAAGACATTCGAGAGAACTCAGGAGAGAGGAAGGTTTATTTGCTATTCCTAAGCCCAGAGTTGGACGGCCTCGCGAAAAAGAAGTCCAAGAGCATGTGGTAAATTTCTATCTGGACGATATAGGCACACATTTCCGCATCATGCCCGGTATGCGAAATAGCGTCAAAATAAGTAAAATTGAGTATGCCCAGAAACGTTTGATGCTGTGCAATTTGCGCAAATTGTATTGCCAATTCAAGATCGAATTCCAGGATGATAAGGTAGGATTTTCGAAGTTTTGTGAAATGCGGCCCAAGCAATGCATCCTTCCTGGAGCTAACGGAACTCACTCTATCTGCGTTTGCATCCTGCACCAAAATAATTCTTGCTCAAGGTATGTGGCCAGGACTGTTGTCTCACGGATTTTCTATCGAAAATTGTTTGCGACATTGAATTGAAAGACTGTGTTTCGGCTTTGTTCAAAGTGCAGGAGAGATTCGACATCCACCGACCGTTTAGAGAAACTACTATTGTTGATTTTTATGGACGATTTTTTTTTTGTTTTCAGGGTATTTTCGAGTTTTTTTGTGCTGTTTTTGATTGTTTGATTTTAGATTTTTTCAACCTGACTTATGGTTTTTATGGGCGAATTTCTTTAAATTTGTTTCGAGTTTAGAGTTTCGGTAATTTATTTTGGAATAAAGTTATTTTTGGGGCTGAAAATGGCGATTTTTTTTTCTTTCGCTTGAATTTTCAAATTTTTAGTTTGCATTTTTTATTTTTTACATTAGGATATTTGATTGTTTGCCCATATTTTAGATGTTTGGTCTGTATTTTTCATTTCTTTGGTCCAAATTTTAGAGTTTTTGGCCAATAAACCAAAATTTTCGAGAATTTAGTTGAAATTTTCGTTTTTTTTCTGGTCCCTTTTAATGAGATTTTTGGTCTAAATTAACGATTTTTTGCCTATAGAATTTAGAATTTAGAATTTAGAATTTGTTTATTTCCATTAATAATATTACATTCATGGAGGAGTCAGGTTAAATACAATAATAATAATATGCATGTTGATTGTGATAAATGCAAGAGGCATCCTTATTAGACAATAAATATCGTAATTTAGATCTTAATGCTAATGATGAATAAATATGAATAAAATACATAAAGATGATTTATACAAAAGTAATTATATAAAACTTACATACTAGTAAAAAACTGATTAAAATTTGGGGTATATACACTTACATAATATATTCTTAGTTTTTTCTACCTTGATTATTAATTTTAATGAGAGAATTTTTGATTGGTCTATACTTTATATTTTTAACCTGAATTGTTGATTTTGTGTGCGAACTTTTGGCTGGTATTTTTTATTTTTTTTGCCCTTCGTTTTAGATGGTTTAACCTGAATTATTGTTTTTATGGGCGAATTTTTTAAATTATTTTTGAGTTTAGAGTTTTTAAATTTAATTTGCAATTTACTTTGTGGGAAAGAATTATTTTTAGGGCTGAAAATGGCAAATGATTTTTCTTTTGCTTAAATTTTCAATTTTTAGTCTGCATTTTTATTTTTTAGATCAGGGTTTTTGATTTTTTGGCCTATATTTTAGATTTTTTTGGCATCTAAACCAAATTTTTCGACTATTTGAAAATTTTTGAAATTTTTTGTTTTAGTGTTTTTAATTTATAGTGGTTGTTTTAAGATAAAACTAATGTATTTTGATATTTAGCTAAAAAATACAGCCTGTGCGATTTGTGTTTAAGGAATTACTTAATTTCCAAATATTTCCATTCGATTTTTGATTTTTTTTCGAAAATTCGTAATTTTTAAATCAAAAGAATAAGTTTTGCAACCAATTTAGTTTTTTAGTAATAGTTAAATATAATACTTTTGCCCGGAATGAAACTGATCACCCGATCTAATTGGAACTGTATGGAAATTATGAATAAAAATGCGAACAATTTTAAGTAGTCAATTAGCGAGGCCTTCCGAAAAATGAAAGAATTATTTTAATTTATTATTAAGGATACCACAGCAGTAATAAATATTTTTCTAATTTTTTTAAATGGCCTTTTTGTACTACCTACATCATATTTTCGGTAAAACGGAGTTATAAAACTGGTGCGTCAGATGCGGCGAAAGCTACTTTTTTGTGCAAATTTCGAAATCTCATCAGCGCGCCTTCTCTAATCCCAGTGTTGCCAGATTGGGGGTAAATTAAGATTTTGGCGTAATTTTGGGTTTTTTTTATGAAAATTAAAAATTACCCCTGGCAACACTGCTCGATGCAACCGTACCCGGTAATTGTGTTTGGCTGGAAGCTGCTTTATTCTACGCCAATAATTTTGAAAAATCAGAAAATATTCTTCTTAATTTTATTGATAAAGAATCGACAGCACTTAAAAAATATGAAGATTGTGTTGCATGTAGAAATATTTTGCAACAATTAGCACATTATTGCACATTTTTGCATCTTAATAACTGCAATCAAGAATTTAGAAACAGCTCAAATGCCTTTAATTGAGGCTTTTAAAATTAGGGAAGAACTGTACGAAAATTTAAAATTACTCCCCTAACTTTTGCGAAAATTTGATGCGTATTAGATCGAAATCCAGGATACAAAAAAAATTAAAATGGTTTGTGGCATTTTGAAAAGGCGAGACTGAGGAGGACATAATAAATTTTAACATGAACCCCATGTCATTTAACTAACCTAAAATGAAAATGAAAATCAAATTTTGGTTCTACATTGTAATTCTAATAAATAAATTATCATCAGTTGCGCTATTCGTATATTTTTTTAATTATATATATTTATTTTTAATTAAACTGCAGATAAAATCCATATTAAAAATTATTTTGTCGAATATATTGGCTAATTTTAAGCGCACATGAAAAAATTATAAAGCTTTTTTTAGCGCAGGTAAAAAAATTATAATGCCTTTTTTTAGCGCATATAAGAAAATTATAATGCCTTGTTTAGCGCATATAAATCCGGACTCTATTTATAACCTATTAACCTAACAGAATATAAGAGTTACTAAAAGTTTTATTGTTTGGGGCTCCTAGAAAATACTTCTACTGTCTCCAAATTTCATACATATACTTTTTAGATATATAAGGAGAGTTTTTATGTAAGACCGAAAAAAATAAATTAAAATCAGGGGGTGGGGGCACCTGAAGGACGTCCAAAAAAATATTTTTTTAGGAAAATGCTCACTAATGCATTTAGCAACTTTGGTCAATTTTTGTCAAATTAAAAAAATATATAATTTTACGATATTTTTTTATCCATCTTACTGTCCGTACTGAGTTGCGCCGAGTTGTCCTACGCCAAAATTATCCTGCGCCTAGAATCGTGATACCTGTCATGCATCCAACTCTAAGACAGGGTTAATGTTTTTTGAGTTGCACAATCGGGAGAAACCGAACGCTCAAACAACCATCATTACGTGTATTATCAAGAATGTTAATAATAATAAGTATGGACTACAGGGTGAGATGTGATTAGGGGTATGATATTGATATCGTTAGATGTAATTTGCTCCGTTCCTTATAAGAGCCTCCGCAAGTGCACCTGGGGTTCGCGTTGTTCTTTGAATATTTCATCGCAGCGAGGCCGAGAGGAGGGTGGATATCCCCTGCGACGGGCAAACCGTCGACGGAAAGTTAAATTGAACGCGCGTCTGGAAAACGGAATGAAAAATGAGCCCGACCAGACAAAGAATCGCGAGCGCGCCTACTGCGTCTGATTACCGTCGTCGCTGTGTTTATGGCAAAAGGGAAACAAACGGCTTAACCGTATTCATTAAATATTAGGGAATTAATTGTTCTCGTCGCGTCCTTTTAATATCACCATCCGGTGGAATTAAGGGTGCCAGATGAATAGTTGCATTAATTACCGACCTAAATGGCTTATAACACTTTATTGTTTAAACAATTGTGTTAATGTAATCTAATTGTCGTTTAGAATATAGTCGGAACCAGCAGAGGTATCTTATGAAGGATTGCTATGGATATATGGTTCAAACTTTCACAAACATGTCGATATATCGATTCGTGCGTTGTTGATATTGTGTTTTGTAACTCTGATGGACGGAAGACATCTACAAATGTAATAAATTTCATCCATTAGGATTTTAAAATAATTATGCACGTTCATTAAAAATTGTTGCGATTTTAGGTTATCTAAATGTTAACCTGCGTTTTAACTGATTGTATCAACGCTCAGCAGAGGTATTTTCAAGTGTACTAATTACTTTAAAAAGCCTAAAAGTGCCAAAATGTGTAATTTCAAAAAAAAATCCTAAGAAATAATTCTATAAAATAAATAGAAAATGCAAAAGTATGAATTTTACCATCAATTAAAAAAACAGCAAAATTTGGCATTAGAAAGTATTGCGTAATTTTGATTAAGGGTACCGTCTACTTTGTTAGATTCAAAAAATTTGTTTTTTATTTTGCTTTTTTGTAAGCTGTAGGTGTATACAATATTGTGTCCAAACGGCAAGTTGATATTTCAAATGTAAATGCTTATAAACGGCGGGCCTAAGGGCGACGTACAAAGCAGTGAAGTATGCCCGTGTGACATCCCAACTTCGACGATGTGAGAACTTCATTCATTTTTATATAAAAATATCAAAAAAATCACAATTTGTACTTAAAGGCTTATTAAATTTCTGGGAAAAACATTCAAGTTAAAAACATTTTCTGCAGCCGTCGCAAAAATAAAACTTTCGGGATGATTTATTAAATCGAAAGTACCACTTTACATAAATCGTACCGAAAGTAGTTATTTTTGGGACGATTTTGTTTCACTTTCGGGACGCTTTTTGTTAGTTTCGGGACGATTTTGCGTATATATGTAGGCGGCCCTGACAAAAACATCAACTTCGTATTTAATTATGACAGCACTTGTCATCAGTGGCGGCTCGTGGAACATGTTGATGGTAGAGCCACTTATACAATATCCCCCCTCCTTCTTTGAAGAAACAAAGAACCATTTATTTTGCTGGACCAATCAAATATTTTGGCCAAAAAATCAAAAATTTTAGATCTAAAATATCGGCCAAAATATTAAAAAAAACAGGTTTAAAAATAAAAATACAAAAATACAAGCAAAAGAAAAATAATTTACCATTTTCAGGCCCAAAAATAACTCTTTTTGGCTTAAGATAAGTTCCAACGAGAAATTCGAAAATAATAGCAAAAATAAAAATCGATAGCCCTTTCACACACAACGGAAAGCGAATTTCAAGTTTTTAACATAATGTATTTAGATGTTATTTCTGTGCATAAAAATGTTTGTATATATAAAAATTAAAAAAATAAAAAAGAAAATCTAAAATATGGGACAAAAAATAAAACCAAAAATCTAAAATTTGTACCCAAAAATCAAAGCGGTACACCAAATATCCAAATTTTTAACAAACGAATGGAAAATTTAAGTCAAAATAAAGAAAATTTCGGCCAAAAGACCAAAAATTGAAACCAAGACAATCTAAAATACAAAATATAGGCCAAAAAAGGAAAAACCAACAATAGGGCCTAAAAAGGTGAAAATATAGACAAAACATCGAAAATTCGAGCGTAAAGATAAAAATTGCAGACAAAAAAAAACGAACATTTCTACAAACTAATCGAATATTTTTGTCAAAATAAAGAAAAATAAAAAAAAGTTGGAACAAAAAAATCGAAAATACAGAAATCTAAAATATGGATCAAGGAATCAAGAATCCTGATCTAAATATAAAAAAACCAAACAAAAAATCGAAAGGTAGAATCAAAATAATTTGCCACTTTTAGCCGCCAAAAATAAGTTTCTGACCAGAAATTCGAAAACAATAGCAAAAAATTAAAAAATCACGAAATAAAATCAATAATCCAAGTTAAAAAATATAAAATATAGAGTACAAAATATACCAAAAATCAAAAAAATATATACGATAAAAAATTGAGACCAATAATCTAAAATTATGGCCTAAAAATAAAAATAGGAGACCAAGGAAACAAAAATTTTAACAGACAAATAAAAAAATAAATGAAGGAAAAATTAGACCAAAAATCCCCAATGTTGGTCAAAAGGTCAAAAATTTAGACAAAACATAGAAAACTCGGACCTAAAGATAATAAATGCAGACTAAACGAAAAATCAAAAATTGGGCCAAAAAATCGAAAATGTTAATAATATCGAAAATAAAGAAAAATTTAGGTCAAAATATTTAAAAAAATATTTATCTGTAATGTTGGCCAGAAAGTCAAAAATTTAGAGAGTATATCGAAAACTCGGGCTTGAAGATAATAAATTCAGACTAAAAAATCGAAAATTTCAACAAACATAACTCGAAAATACCGGAAAAAATTCAAAATTAAATCAATAATTCGGGTTATAAATATTTTAACCAAAATCAAGTGAAAAATTTCAAAATAGAATTAAAAATTCGGCACGAAAAATCAAAAATTGGGCAAAAAAAAATTTAATAATAATAGCGAAAATAAAGAAAAATTTAGGTCAAAAGATTTAAAAAATAATAATAAATAACTGTAATGTTGGCCAGAAAGTCGAAAATTTAGACAGTATATCGAAAACTCGGGCTTGAAGATAATAAATGCAGACTTAAAAATCGAAAATTTCAACAAACAAAACTCGAAAATACCGGAAAAAATTAAAAATTAAATCAATAATTCAGGTTATAGATATTTTAACCAAAATCAAGTAAAAAAATTGGAAATAGAATTAAAAATTCAGCACGAAAAATCAAAAATGCCGACCAAAAAATCAAAACTTTAACAATTAAGTCGAAAATTTATGTCACAATAAAGAATATTTAGGTCAGCAGATCAACAATTTTGACCCAAAAGAATCGAAAATACAGGTCAAAAATCTAAAAATTAAAGATTCGGCGGGAAAATAAAAAATGCGGGCCAAAAAGTCGAAAATTTAAACAATTACATCGCAAAAGGTCAAAATAAAGGATAATTCGGGTAAAAGTTTAAAGATTTTGACCGAAAATATCGAAAATACAGGTCAAAAATTTAAAAGCCAAAAATTCGTCAGGAGAAATAAAATTTTGAAATCGAAAATTTAGCCAAAAAACAAATCGGAAATACAGGCTTAATAATAAAAAATGCTGAATATTCTAGTAAGAAAATGGTTTCAATTAGTCTCAAAAATCACTCTATTGTTCAAAATCATTTTCCATTTTTTTTTAAGGAAAATATTTTTCTTTAACTTTCACTTTAATTGTCAAAAAAAGTGAAACTAATTTGAAAAAGAATTCAAATAAAACCATTAACTTTGTTGCTTCACCTTTTGTTCCGGCAGTTTCGATAACTTTAGACTTAGTAGATACATTTTGAATAATTCAAATAAAACGATTCTCTTGGTTAGTATGACTTTCAGTAGTGGCTCGTGGCCGCTACTGGCGCTACATGACCATGTTGATGGTACTTTTACAATATGGGAAGGCCCTCGCTCCCTATTTTGAAGAAAGAAAGAATGATTAATCTCCATAGTACAAGAATTATTTTGAGTTGTAAAGTAAAGGTTCATAATTTCAAACAGCCGAATTCAAACAAGCTGAAAATATGATTTAGGCGTACGTATCGTGTGTTTACATTTGGTCCCAGACATGCACTAAATCTGTAACACCATTCTTCGACCACGTAACCCCACCATCAAACAGTACACATGGAAAACAAAAAGAATTTTAAGAATGAATTGAAAATTCATGCTAAGCGTAGTGCCATGGCTCCTTGACTCTATATAACGAGTCGCCCCTGCTTGTCATGTAACATAACATAACAGTGTGTGTTTTTGCGTTGTTAACATAAAATACGGCTGCAGAAAAAATATTGTACGTAACGCGTTCCAAAAGTGATTTTACGGGACTCGCAAGGATTCCAGGACTCGCCTACAGCTCGTCCTAGAAACTTCCTACTCAAATAATATATTATCGATAAGCGGAAATGTTAATTCACGAGCGACGTAGGAGCGAGTGGATTCATTTCGCGAGTCGATAATGATATTTTATCGTCGGCGTCGTGTGTAAAATTCTATTTTTTTTTTCTATAGCAGATTTTAAAGGCAGAGGCAAAATATTTTTTATTAGAAACGTCAAAATTAATTTTAATTATTTTTTCCGCAAAAGTATGCGAAATGCGTATGACAACAAAAAAACATGTTTTAAACGAAAAAAAACATGTTTAAAACAAAAAAACTGTTTTTTTCATATTTTAAGTAAAGTTTTAATTTTTTAGTAATTCCAATCAAATACGCTCTTTCTTCTAATTATTATAATGCCCTGAGAGAATATTTACCAGCAAGCTTCAGTTATCGTCGTTCTATGTTTGTTTTGGAATAAAATAAATATACATTATGAAATGATTTCATTAACCTATTGAAATGGGGTCATTAACTTATATGTCTGAAGCCCAAGCCTCACAATGTTTATTTATTTTCCCTTCTCTGTAGAAATTTGATGATTAGCTGAGCCCTAATATAATTTTATTTCATTCTGTATTTTACTCTGTTCATACACAACCACACAGTGCGTTCCTATTTAAAAACATGACCGGTAGAAAATTAGACATTTTTCAAAAGTGAAGGGAGGAAAGTTAAGTAAAGCCAAATGCCTTAAATGTGGCAAAGTATTATCTGCATTAGTGGCAAGAATGAAGCAACATATTATAAAATGCAAAAGTGACCTTAGAAACAGACAACAAAGAAAGGACGCGGACGTCGCCGATTTAAGTGAGGATGGTGCTGATATTAGTGATAATAATGGTGAGAATTCAATTCAATTATTTAAATTTAATTTAGTGGTTTATATATGTGGAAGATCGTGTGATTTATGTAAATGAACTTGAGTCATTAACTTTTTAGAGCGCCACTAATACGTTGCTCTGTATAAATTTAGAAAACAATGTTCGTGTTGAGACCTGACAAGTACTATAACAATACTATTGGTAAAAGTCTAGTTTAGCTCCGGTCGCAAAAGTATAATATTTCATATTCTCACTCGGAATGCGATCCTGAACACGAATCTGTAATTAGTTTTATCGCGAAATGAAAAATAAAAATTTTATAAATTTTTGAAAACATATTAATAAAACAACCTAGCTTAGACGCGGTCGCAAAAGTATAATATTTATATATATATATATATGCTTACTCTAACCTAACCTAACCTGACCTAACCCAACCTAACCTAACCAAACCTGACCTAACCCAACCCAACCTAATTCTCGATAAAAATCATTAATTAAATATACATTTTTAAAAAATGAATCATTCATTTCTTCATGAAAAAAATTATAGATTCGTATTCAGGATGACATTTCGAGTTAGAATATATATAAATATTACATTTTTGCGACCCGGGCTAAGCTAGATTAGTTTTTATTAAATAAACATAAATTTTTCAAAAATGTATAATACCTTATACAGGGTGTTTGATAAAAAACGCCGCAAGCCATAACTCCGTTAAATATTAGACGATTTTAAAAATTAAAAAAAGGAAATTTATGGTTCGATAAATACTACAAAATAACACTAATTAAATATTTTTTAAACATAATCTTTAAGGTCAAGCGATAGTCATTTTTTTTTTTTTCAAATGGCACCATATTTTTTTAATATTTTTTTAGGTAGAGAATGTTTTTCTGAATCCAGTGATGTATAAGAAAGTTGACATTGATGGCTAAATTTCTTCTCGTTGGTCTCATCATTTTCTTCTAATCGTTGCACTTTTTGCCAAATGAATGGCTTTAATTTGTGCTTTTTTAGTATAGAATGATTTGATACACCAATGTTACATGCAATTTCCCCAGTAGAAGTATTTGGATTTTCTTCCACACTAAGTAGAACGTCTAATTCAGTATTTTCCTGAAATGCAGACTCCATTCGTATAGGTTTCTTGAAAGCTCCATAATTTCTTACATTTTATTCAAGTCTAGAGACGGTCTAGAACCTCTCTAGTAAGAAAGCGATCACTGTACTGCTTGGCATCAGTTTCGGTTACATTCAAAATATTCTTGCAATATGTCTATTAGATAATTGTTGTCCATTGGGTAGTTTTATTTAATAAATTTAACCGCAAAAATCGTAAATATACGAGTAAAACTGAGACTCACTGTAACATTAACGTCTTAAACTATTTCTTATTTACTCAATAAAACATTATTAGTAGCATGTGACTATGTTCCATGGCATCCTTGATGCTAAAAAAATATAATTAACGTTACTAAAAATTTTATTTTTTAGTAACTATCGCATCAATGTCATCTTTTTTTATACATCACTGGATTCAGAAAAAAAATCTCTATCAGGAAAAATATAAAAAAATGTATGATGCCATTTAAAAAAAAAAGTTGACTATCGCTTGACCTTAAAGATTATGTTTAAAAAATATTTAATTAGTGTCATTTTGTAGTATTTGTCAAACCATAAATTTCCTTTTTTTAATTTTTAAAATCGTGTAATATTTAACGGAGTTATGGCTTGCGGCGTTTTTTATCAAACACCCTGTATTTGTGTAATATTTTAATCACAAACGTTGTTTAATTTTATGTTTTATGTTTATGTTTTACAAAACAATCCGAAATAAAAATTATTTCGTTCATTTTCAACATGAACAATTTAGAACAGCATGTAAACCCGGATTCATGGATAAAAATTTTGATCCTAAAAATTGAATTTTCTTTTGTGACATTGAATAATTATGTTAAGTAATTTTAATTATTATTTGTTTACTTTGACCAAACAATATCTTTATTCTAGACGAACTAATGATTTAATAGATCAACTGCATAAAATTTACAAATATATTTATTTTGTCGGTTATATGTTTAATAAGTTGAAATAAAATTGAACATAAATAAAACACTTTATATTAAATGGAACTTTCCGTGTGATATAACAAAGTAAAAAGTGTTTTATTTATATTTAAAACATGTATCACGAAGTAAACGCCTCTACCATAACGGATAAAATTGCACAATTTTTGTGAAACAATAAAGTAAATAAAATTATTTATTATTTTTCATTTTTCAAAAATATGGGGAAACAGTTTTGTAATGTTTGACAAAGTAAAAATTAAACTGATCACTTTTTGAGCTTTCAGAATGATATGATGAATTAATGATATAATAACCGAATTATGAATTTTGAGTGGAAATTTAACAAATTATTTAGTAGTTACTAGTTAGTACCCCAAAATGTTAAAAATAGAAATTCAATTGAGTGTAGTATCAGGACAAAATAGGAGAGCTTAAAATTAAGCAAGTTCTATAAATGAAACTGAAAAGAAAAGTTGATGTTTTCAAAACTAAACATTTCAAATTTTGAAACAATTATTTAGGTTGAATGTAAAATGAATAAAAAGTATTATTATTAATTATAAATGTTGTATTCTTGTAAATAATACAATCACTACTACCATTAAATTTTGTTTTATTTAACTTTATAGATTCTACGCCATCTACAAATGTTGCAGTAGCAAGTACTTCGTCCGCATTTGAATACCATACTACGAGTATTCGTGAAAAGCACTCCACGGACCCATCTTCATCGACATCAGCATCATTTCCATCGGCATCAGCATCATCTCTGTAATCTTTTGTCATTAGAACAAGGAATACACTCAAGAAAAATATTGATCTACAGGTTGCCAAATTTGTTTATAGCACCAATTCAGCATTTCGTTTGGTTGAACACGAAGAATTT
Organism: Ocypus olens; assembly: GCA_910593695.2. NCBI lineage: Eukaryota > Metazoa > Arthropoda > Insecta > Coleoptera > Staphylinidae > Ocypus > Ocypus olens. Next base: position 13,933,195 of record OU343054.1, on the reverse strand, counting down.
AAAAATCTAATTAATCTCTTACGCCCTGGTTATCAACCACCAAATCGCCGTCAAATTGCGAACGAATTATTAGACGAAGTGTATTGTTCAGTCAAACAGACAATAGAAAACAATTTAAAAGGCAAAATGGTTTCAATGGCAATTGATGGCTGAAGTAACATTCATAACGAACTAATTGTATGCATCTCGGTAACCGATCTTGTAGAAGGTAACATTTATTTAATAGACACAGTTGATACTGCAGAGAAAAGGCATACTGCAGAATATTTGCAAGATTTAGCTGCGGAAGCAATAAAAACATGCCAAAAATTTGGTTGTTACGTTAGAAGTGTCGTGCCAGTAACATGGTAAAAATGCGTAGCGAACTTGCAGAACGCGACGATATAGGTATGCCCGACATTTTAACATATGGTTGTTCCGCACATGTGTTAAATTTATTAGCGAAAGATATAAATGTGCCAGGTCTAAAAGACGATATTAAAACAATTATAAAGTATTTCAGAAATTCTCATTGCCCTGCTGCTAAATATAAACAGGCTGGTGGGACATCACTTAATTTGCCCACAGACGTTCGTTGGAACACATTGTGTGATTGTTTAGAGTCGTACCAAAAGAACTGGCACATCCTGGTAAAAGTGTGCACAGAAAATCGAGTCGCATTCGACACGAGTATAACAAACAAAATTCAAGACCTCGATTTAAAAACTCAAGTCGAAAAGTACCTGATTAAACTGAAGAAAATTTCTGTTGCTCTGGACGTGGTTCAAAGTGAAAATTGTAATTTAGGCAAGGCTACAGAAATATGGCTAAATCTAATAGAAAGTATGCAAGAGGGGCAGCTGTCAGATTTTGAAAAAAGTTGTTTAGGTAATCGTTTCAATATGGCCATAACACCTGCCCATTATCTTGCTAATTTATTAGACCATCGCTTTAGAGGCCACAAGCTAAGCCAAGACAATTAGAGGAGGCATTGGAATATGCAGCATCATTTTATCCGGAAGCTATGCCGTTTATTATAAAATACCAGGCGCAAACTTCGCCCTTCAGGGAATATTTATTCTCAAGTCAAAACATAGAAAATGTAAGTCCAATTTCATGGTGGCGGGCTCTTCACCAAAATATTAACCAAACGATATTTGAACTATCTATGCAGCTTCATACAGCAGTTGCTGCTTCTGCAGGCATCGAAAGATTATTTTCTTCGTTTGGTTTAATACACAGCAAATTGCGTAACAGATTAGGCACAGAAAAATCAGCAAAACTTGTAACCATTATGCGAACCTTAAATTCTAATAAAAATTTGATTGAAGATGAGAATTGTTAATGTTATTTCTAGAGGAATTTAATTTGTTTCTTTCTTTAAGTATTATATAGATTATTATATTTTTACATTTTTTAATTATAGAAAATTTATTAAGTTTGTTAACTATAATAATTATAATTTTGTTAAATTTTTTGAACTTTTTTATTTTATATTTTTATTGTTATGAAACTTATTTATAATTTAATAAAATTATTTTTTTATAATTTTGTTTTGTTTAAAAGCCTAAAAACTGTTTAAAACAAAACTGTTTTATACATAAGTCAATGTTTAAAACGTGTTTAAAACAACTGTTTTAAACAAAATGTTTTAAACATGCCAACCCTGGATAAATTCAAAACATTCTATAAGGTCCCTAAAAAGATTGCCGAGTTCATGAAGCTACCAAATCCAGAAATGTACACTGGACATTGCTTCCGTCGCTCTGCAGCTACAATGTTAGCGAACTCTGGCACAGATTTGACGACAGTCAAGCGCATCGGCGGATGGAAATCATCCTCCGTAGCGGAAACTTAGAGGAATTGGTAGCCAGTAAGATTGCCGTTTCAAAACAGCTATATAGCAGAATAGAAACGCAAAAAAGTATAAATGGTGATTCTGCTTCAAATATAAAAATTAACATATGTACGTGTTAATTCACTGTTTCATATCGTGAATTTCTGCCGCTGGGCCACGCTCACATGACAAAAATGATTAATTATTATTATTAAGTACTTTATCTACCCTTGCTGTTAAAGTATTACTTTATCTACTCTTACGTGTAAAATGACACTTGATCTACTATTTCGAGTTGATAAAAGCATACTTTAGCATGTGCTATAGAAAAAAAAATTGTTGAGAATATTTTTTATTTACCTGCCAATTTTGTTTTAAGAAAACATGATATAGATAAATAATGAACACTGTCATATTATACACACTTTTGCGTCTGAATAAGCTGACGTGTATATCACAAATTTTATTTTTTGCTTAATTACAGAATATTTACGGGCCCAGACGCACATGAATTGGACCAACGGATTATTCAATTCGTTTTTATTTTTGTTAATTAAAATGCATTAAATTCAAATGACTTATAGAAATGCAAATAAGTACATTAGATACACTATACTTTCAAGTAGCAATCAGCAATAAATAATAAGTATTCTAATTTCGAGAGTTATAAAAAACAAAATAAAAACAACATTTTGTCTGGCTCATATCAATTGGCCCGTACCTCGAAACGCAAAGGTAAATGTTTATTTCTGGATCAAAACATCATAGTTTTTTTTTTGTTGCAAATTTATAATCGAGAGTGCATTGAGTAAACAAATAAAAATGTTATTTTTCATATGTTTAAGTAGTACTTGTTAAAATGGTTCGCGGTAAGTCGTTGTCTTGTGATATGCGAAATTCTATTGTTGCTGCCCATCAAAATGGCCTTTCCGGTAATAAAATAGCGAAAAATTTATATATTCCACAAAGTACGGTGAGGAACATAATTATTCAGTACAAAAATAACGGAAATGTTATTTCGAAAGTTAAAACTGGCCGTCGATCGATGGTTACAAAAAAGGATAAACGTTCTCTCCGTGCATTTATTAACGAAGATCGCCGAGCATCCTCCCGAGAATTGGCTACTAAATGGGCAGATGCAATTGGCAGACCTATCTCCAAAGATACCTGCTTGAGAACCATGAAAAAAATGGGATATTGTTTCTACAAAGCAAGTATTAATCAACATGAAAACACAAAAACGTCAATTTCCGGCATCAGCGATGGTTTGGGGATGCATGTCTTCCCAAGGTGTTGGACGTCTGTATTTTATTGACGGTACTGTTAATGCTGCAAAGTACAAAACCATTTTGCAAGAAGAGATGTTGCCTTCAATTAATCATATTCAATTACCAGAAGGGGGATTTATATTCCAACAAGACAGTGCAGCTTGCCATACAGCTAAAACTGTAATGCCTTGGTTACGAGAAATGGACATTACCGTATTAAAATGGCCTTCAAGCAGCCCTGACCTATCACCGATCGAAACCTTGTGGCATGAAATGAAGAAAGTGCTTCGAACCACCCCCGTTCGCACCAGAATAATTAAAGGCAGGCATTCAAGAAATTTGGAACAATTTCACTCCAGAGTACTGCAAAACATTAGTTGATACCGTGCCAAAGCGAATTGATGCTGTTATAAAACACAAGGGTGGCTACACTCAGTGGTAGCTGATAAATTATTTGATTTTGAAATGGTCCAATTGATATGCGCCAGACATGAAGTTATTTTTTATTTGTTTTTTATTACTATTGCATTTTATATAACTACTACATATTATTGATTAATGCCTAAAAGTATTGAGAATATAATGCGTTTATTTGTTTTTATGTAACTAATATAAATTGAATAATTCATAATTAATAAAAATAACAAAATATTGAATATTCCGTTGGTCCAATTCATGTGCGCCTGGGCTCGTATAATCACCCGTTTCTCTACCGTACCCTATACATTGTTATTTTTTATTTATTTTTATATGTAAATGATGATTTTTGGACATACCTGCACCCTCGCTTCGGTGAGGTCGATCTTCATGGCGATTTCCTCCCTCGTGTAAATATCTGGATAATGCGTTTCCTGGAAGGCCCTCTCCAATTCTTTTAATTGCGCCGATGTAAATGTCGTCCTTATCCTTCTCTGTTTTCGCTTCTCCGTCAGGACGCCGTCGTGTCCTGGGTACACTTTGTAAGGCAATCCACCTAAAATTACAAAAAGGCCAATCAATACTTTCTCCTCGCGATAGGAAAAAAATGTTGGGTCGACCCACTTAACGACATAATTAAAATTAACATTCTGCAACAATTAAACGCTGATGTATCATAACGACGTCGTAAACCCTTTTCCCTTTTACGGGATGTTACGGTAAATGAGCTTTTATTTTATTAACTGTTACGTCCTACAGAGAAAAAGAAACAAATTTCAAGTACATTTTAATGTCAAATATTAATTCAAGTTTAACAATCCTTTTTTTAAGCGTATACCCATAAGTCTATACATTTTCTAGTTATGGTATTTTATAAAGATTTCAATTTGTATCCAAATTCTAAGTAAACCTTAGTACATACAGTTTTGCTGTACGAAAACAAGAACATATCAACGTAAATATTAACCATTACCTAACGAATGCTGAATATTCGTGACAACAAAAATATTCTCGTAAGATCGAACAGAAAATGTTAAATTCCCGACGCAGCCACCATTAGACCAAATCATTTTAGTTGTCTGCGATGGTTACGACTAGCTCGTCAAACTATCGTTCCCCATCAGCGACAAACCTCAGACCGGTTTCGGGCTCTATAAACGAGGTAAAACGCTTAATCAACCAATGAACGTAAATGTTATTGACGAATTGACGTCTTAAGTATTGTTCACTCAAATACATACAGTATAAAGTTATTCAAATCAGCTATTATCGATCTGGTTCTTCGACCTGTATTCATTGAATAATAATAATAATAATAATAATATTAATAACTATAATAATAATAATAATAACATAAATTAATTAATTTTATTCAAAAATAATGTACATTACATACATAATATAGGCACTTTATGGAGAATTTAGTTAGGAGAGGAACAAACATAATACGTTAATGAATACGGTATTAAATTGTACGATTAACATAAATGAGTGTTTATTATATAGGTATATAAAAATCATTCAGTGAATAAGGCTCTAAGTTACACAGAAAATAAAAGACGTCAACGTTTTTATTTGATTTTTTAATTGATTCATGAACGTAGTTGAACAATTTTATGCACAAATAGTATTCGCCCTTTTCATATGTTTTTAGCTTGTGTTTAGGTGGAATTTGATCAATGGATCTTTGCGTGTGCGTCGTTACTGACAATTGTCCGCTGCAACCACGCTAGCGCCGTAAAAAATTGCTTAGAGATCCCTTGTTTTCCGTTTCGGTTGCAAGTTGCAAAATAGGTCATAATATTGACCACAAGACTCAGAATGCTGAAAACGCCGGGTCGCCAATGCAGTTACGAATCGTGCAATGACTTACGTACCAAGGTGCTGTCTTTGTTTAATGCATAGTTTTATCGAAGACCGTATGTCGTCGCCTTGGGTGACATGAGCAAACAAATTATTACGTCTAATTTAACGTATCATAGAGAAAAAAAGCATGAAAGTCAACAAAATTCTGTGGCTCACACCTTATAATAAATTACAACCTTTCCTCTGTGTATGTTGTGTTGTCTAAAATGTCGCCGAGCGTTAGATGACTACCAGATGCGTTGGTAATATCACAGAGTAGCGTAGCTAACCGAGTTATACACAGTTTAACTAAAGATATTTGTATGTCATCATATCCTGCACTGTTTTGGTTTTGCATGTTTATGATTAACTATATTCATGATTTCTGCTTCTGTTGTTGGTTCAAGCAAAATATACAGACATCGGGAAAAGTCTAGGGATATTTTTATAAAACCATAAAAATGAACTGAATATTGTTTATATTGTACATTTAACGCAATTGTCAGTTAGAATACTCAAGACAGACTATTTCTTTGAACACCTGAAAAAGAAACAAAAACAAACAAACAAAACAAACAGAGAAAACTCGATAAACAAGATATTATGAAAAATCAATTCTTCCATTTTAGTCGTTCTACGGTGCTTTGATTACTTACTACGTCGAAAATACTGTGTTTCGGAATGGAACAACAACATTTGAGTTTAGAAGTGATGAATCGAGCGGTAGGCCTTCTTCAAGCTGGCATAAAACAAATCGAAGTGGCTGAGAGGATAGGTGTTTACCAAAGTGTCATCAGTCAGTTATGGTGGTGTTTTAGGGAAACAGGAACTCCGGCCTAACAACATCCAGGACGTGGACATTCTACAACACCAGCTCAGGACAGATATCTGGTTTGAACAGCTAGAAGGCATCCTTCTATCACGGCACCTGAATTGGTTACCGAGTTACAGAGGGCAGATAACGTAATGGTTGGCAGAGATACTGTAAGAAATCGTATTCATGAAGCCAATCTTCATTCTAGACCGCCTCTCAGAAATCCACCTCTGTCTAGAGGCAATCGCGGAGCAAGATTAGACTGTTGTCGAGATTTTCACAATTGGGATGAACATGATTGGGCGAACGTGTTGTTTACTGATGAGTCTAGATTTTGATTTCATCTATATTCTCGTCGAATAAGAGTGTGGAGGCGATCCGGAAATGAGGAACGTTTGAGACACGTCCAGGAGGTATACACTTACAGAGGTGGTACTGTAATGGTATCGGGCGGAATAATTCTGGGCGGTAGAACGAAGCTCATTTTCCCCAATGGTTTTCGTTCGTCACCAGTTTATTTGCTTAATTTTAATGGGCTGCGCTGCGCCGTCGTCCGTCATCAGTTATCTGCCTTAATATAGGTATATGGAGCATTCACGGGCAACAGCGCAGCGCAGGGGAGCCGTCGTTCGTCACCAGTTATCTGCCTTAATATAGGTATATGGACCATTCGTCACGTTCCCTTGCTTGATTTTAAAGGGCTACGCACGGACGACGGCGCAGCGCAGTAGTTACTTTGCTCAATTCATGATTATGGTATCTATTTTAATACGTTGGCAGAAAATAAAACGAAGAATGTTGTGTAGAGCATTACAATAACAAACACTATGTTTTTGAATATTTCTTTCTTATTAATTATACCAATTCGAATCTAATATTCATAGTTAAGACAAACACAACGTCTGTCGGGTCAGCTAGTTTAAGTATAAATATATTTAGAAATACATTTTTTAACCAAAATACCTACACGTAGAAAAATATCACTAGACTTTTCCGATGTGTGTATTTATTATGCCAGGGGACATTACAGCTATTCATGAAGCCACTATTTTGTTGAGTTTAAGCTGAAATTAAGTTATCAACAGCAATGGTAAAAAAATATGTTAAAATCACTGAGTAACTGTTGAAAATTTAGCTAAGAAGTTGTAGTTTATTTGTTTTTGAATTGACAATATCGTTAATAACGTTCCTAGTTGTCTTTGTTTTATTTTTTGACATGTTGATTTTGTTTTTAATAAATTTATTTCGTAAGCAAAGTAGCAAATGTTTGTATACAAATTTGTATTTCTCTTAAAATCCAGACATTGCACAGTGGAACATTTTCCGAAAAACGCAGACAAAAATTAAAAAAGGTTTGGATTACAACCAAAAATTGGTACATAAGGGTTTTCAAGGTCGCTGATTTTTTTTTACTTAGGCTGAACCATTCAGTCACAACGGCTGTTATTTTTGATATTGTTTATTTGTATGAATAAATGGAATAAATGAACAAATGAATAATGTAAAACATATACAATAACCACGGACCCGAGCGAATATTTCTCGATCCTCGAAAAATCTTCCGCCCGGCATGGGAATCGAACCCACACGGCCGCGGTGCAGCCGGCACAAGCGCTCGCCTGTACCCACTACACCAACGGACCGTCCTCGCTGGTTATTAATTTGATTAAAAAAAATCAAAATTCAAAATGACGGATCCAAAATGGCGAACAAAAAGTAAAAGAAATGCATTGAATTGAAACAAAAATTGGTATACAAGGGTTTCCAAAGGCAATTATTAACTTGATATTATTTCTTCCAAAATGATCTGATATGGCGGACTTGAAATGAAAAAAGAAAATCATTCATTTGAAAAATACGTTCTTAAAAGGCTATTTTGTAAAAAAAAATATGAAAGAGAACTAAGAGCTGTATAAAAAAATTCCATATAAAAAAAGAATTCTATTTAAAAAATTACCAATGACGTCACACGTCAAATACTAGCGACGCCACAACATTTTTGATAAAAATAAAAACACAATAATGAACAAAGATCGATCAATCTAAGCGATTTTTTTAAACATTTTATGAAGGAATTATGAATTTTGTGCCGAAGTTCATCACCATCCTATACAGGGTGTTACAAATTTGATACATTAGCATTGTTATCTCGGTAACTATAAGAGATAGAGAGTTGGTTAAATTAAGGTAAATTTGCGCATTTGAATGCTTAATAATTAGTTGAAAAGAAATTTCAAATAGTCCAACCACTTCCGGAGATAATCGATAAAAACCGAAAAAGTCAATTTTTGTTTTTATTGTTCTATGACTTTAATACTGCGTATTCTGAAAAACCAAGGGTACTTCTTTGGGACGCTTTTGTGAAGGTTTGGATTAAAATCATTTTAGTTTTCAAATACCACGTTTCGTTATTTAGATATCCACATTAAGTTATTTTTTTGAAATACGGACATGGATTTTTTTAAGTCGCTTCTCACCTCCCGAAACTAATGATGTGTCATAAAATTGTTTTCATATAGGTACATTCAATTAACAATTACACAATGAAAACTCCACCGCGCGCCTCTTTGTTAGCCCGGCATCATGAGATTTAAAGCGATGGCAACTCGTGGCACGAGATCTCGGAAAAAATCAAAACAATATAGCCCAAGCTTCATTTAAAAAAAAGTAGACCATTGACCTACATCTTACTCACAACTATTTTTATAATTTTGCAAAATATGAATGCGTGAAAATATCAATAAAGAGCTATTATTTGACATCAACCCTTTAAAAATTAAATTATATTTTACAACATTTGGAATACACTTTACGACCTTCGACAATACACTCCATCAAACCGGATTGTAAGAAGTCAGTTAGAACAAAAATCATTACAACTTTAAAAACCGCTCAAATTTATGGCACAAATACAAGGCAAAAGTGGGGCACAGCTGATTAAGTTTGACATGCTCCCACACTTTACTCTAGCAGACCCAATTGATTATTGATTCATAACTATGGATAGTAATGTCCCGTGTATCAAATTAAGGGGTACTAACGTGAAATTAGGAACTTCAGTTTTTCGATTTTTGTCCGCGTTTTTTCGCGAAATGGGCCACTGTGCATTGATGCACTGGTACACCATTCTATCTTTACGTGCTTTTACTTTTCTTTGGTGATTTGGGTTTTTTTATTTGTTTAGGAAAATCTGCAAACGGCTATTTACTTATTTTTTACATATTTCATGGTTCACTTTTATAGTTTAAAGTTTTCAAATTCAATTTAGTTTAATTTTCAAGTTAGTCTTGTGGGTAGGAATAAACGATCTCAAACCAACGTTATTTATCTAGTAGTACTAGTAATAACATGCAAATTTCTTTTCTATCATTCAATATCCGTGCCGAGTGGCACAAGCCAGGGAAGTAGTTGTTTCAATAAGTTATTTGTTTATAGTCTTAAGACTTAATTTTGCTTGCAGAGTTACGAACAGGTTGAATATTCATATAATTAGGCTACTTTCGTCTTTATCTAATTTATCTGGTAATTGTTTTTATATTTTTTAAGCGCTCGAGAAAAAGTGCATAATTACGAATTCCATTTCGAGGGATTATCTCGAAATGTAGTGGAGGGAGTAAAGTATTGTTTGAGTAGATTTGGAAAATTTCAAAGGTTTAGCAATTGTTTTTATGCTTTTTTCAGCGCTCGAGAAGAAGTTAATTTTGACATAGTTACAAATTCTGTTTTTGAGGGATCATCTCGAAATGTAGGGATGTTTGCAGATTTTCTTTTTTCAAATTTAATAAAATGTTTAATGAAAACCGTCACAAAGCGAAATCATGTTTGTTTGCCAATATCTTCATACAAACAAGTTGCGTTAAGATACATTTAACAACAATATTTTCTGACAATATTTTCTTAAATATGAAAAATATCACAAAAACATTTAAACAAATATTGAAGACAGCAAATAAATGAGCTTATTTTGCTTGAAAACATTTTTCATAAAATCATTGTTATTCGAGAAAAAAAATTATTATTTTCTTTTTCATTTTTGGTTTATAATTATGAAACGATAATAGTTACATCAAATTTATGTTAATAGTAATTGTAGAGAATGCCAAAATGAACAACTTATAACGGATAAGTTTTTTTTTAATCTCTTTAGTTTTTGAGTATAATTTTTCCATCTTTTATAATTTTGACGTCAGTTTCATCCGAGTCTACAAACGTTCGATGTACATTTAAAATATGATTTAAATAGAAAATAAACCATGAAAGCGTAAATATAAATTACTACTATCAAATCGGAGAAAGTAACATGATGGCGACATCACCATTTTTTTTAAACTGTTCGTTAGTAGAGAGGACTAGCTTTCATTTATAATTTTTCCCAAAATTTTTGAGCCGCCCTAGGGTTCTGGAGCGCGTCGCTTGGCACCAATTGTAAAACATTTTTCGAGATATTAAAAATTTATTGTGCTTTATACAGGGTGTCTCGTTTCGAATGTGCCAAACGAAAACGGAAAGTAAATAATGTTATTCTGAACAGAGAAGTTCAAATAAAAATATATCTGATTTCTTACCATTATGGAGATAAATAATCTTAAAGATTTAAAAAAGATCGTAAAAAAGTGTGAAGAGAATATTATTGATGCCGTAATAGACAACCCCAATATAAGTGTTAAACGTATTGCTGCTCAACATGATATTTTAGGGCTTCTTATTTGGCGCACATTTAGATATGAGGTACTGTACCTATACAGTTATCAGTATGTTCCGACGTTATATGATGGGGTCAATAAAAGACTAGTTGAATTTTGCATTTGGAGTCTTAAACAAATATCGCAAGATGATATATTAGTTTTTTTTTTTTGTATTATGGTCAGATGAAGCCAAATTTACCTGAGATGGGATCAACACGGCACAAAACTTGCGTGCAACGGTTTAGTGTGAATGCTGGGCCGGAATTTTTAATAACACCATATTACCAATTGTTTTTTTAATCCCCTCCTTAATGCAAAATGGCTTTAAAGAAATTTTATATGTAGAAACGCCAAAGTGGCGGAATCTATTGCCTGAATGCTGTACTGAACCAAATCCGGGTGGCTCTAACACCGACAAGATACGGATGGATATTAACGGTGTTTGGAATACTTATATTTCAATAGTAATCTCCGTTTTCCCATCAGCAACTAACTACACTGATGAGACCTGAAAGGTCGAAACCGGTCTGTAGGTGTTCTGATGGGGAACAATATTTAATGTTCAAATTTTATATGATTTGCCGATTGCCGCTTGCACAACGGCTTAGGATGTGGTCCCAAAACAATGCAGCACCTCCCCATTATGAAGAAATATCAGAAATTGGCAAAACATTTAATTTCCTGATAGATGGATTGGTCGAGCAGGACCTGGCCACCACGATCTACAGATGTTACACAAAAGTTTATAGCGTTCCAATAAATACAAAGGAACAATTACAAGAGCTGATAATAAACGCTGCTAAGGAAATTAGAAATGATCCTGACTTTCCGGGCTTCCTCAGGGTTCTCGTAAGGGGCCGATACTTTTTAATAATCACATCAACAATTTGTTAAACAATTTATGCTGGCATATGCGGATGGCATATTTTTCAAAAACCATGTCCCTTTTAAGAGACATTGCACATTTGTGTGAAGTGAGTTGGAGTATGCATCTCTAAGATTGTATCCTATATATGCTTCACATAATATGACTATTGATCGTGAAGTATGCATCTCTAATATGGCATTCTATATAATATAGGGTGGCCTATCAATCGGTTGCTTTTTGAACTATCGATTATTTCGGCTTTGACAGCTCGAATGACTTTGCCAATGTGTCAAATATTTAGTAAAAGGTTTGCGGTTTACGAAATGGTTAAGTTTACGCTCGAAGAAATATTGAAAACTTACTTCCAAAATGGTGAGTCTTCAACCGAAACTGCAAAAAACTGCACAAAATTCGGGAAAAATAAAGCGCCTTCGAGGCAGTTTGTGGATAAATTTGTGAAGCGTGTTAATGGACAAAGCAACGCGTTCCCGTGCTCGTCCAGTGCGCTCAATCGAAAATATTGCTGCTGTTGCCGAAAGTGTGAGTGACAATCCATCAACATCAACTCGACACCGCTCACAGGAATTGAACATTTCTGGCACGTCCCTTCAAAGAATTTTGACGAAAGACCTCGGTTTGAAGCCGTACAAAATTCAATTGGTGCAAGAGCTGAAGCCGGATGACCATCCGATGCGATTTCGGTTCGCCCAATGGGCCGAAGAACGCTTGATGGAAGATGAGCATTTTTATCGAAAAATAATCTTTTCAGATGAAGCTCATTTCCACCTCGGTGGTTATGTCAATAAGGAAAACTGCCGCATTTGGGGTCAGAAAATCCACACGTAATCATGGAAAAGTCACTGCACCCGCAACGAGTGACTGTTTGGTGCGGTATGTGGTCCGGCGGCATCATTGGTCCGTTTTACTTCGAAAACCAAGCAGCAGCAGCCGCCGTAACCGTCAATGGTGAGCGCTATCGCGGCATGTTAGAAATGTTTTTCTTTCCCTGAATGGAAGAGGAAGACATCGGCGGCATTTGGTTGCAGCAGGACGGCACCACGTGCCACACAGCCAACGTTATAGTCGAACTTTTGCGCGGTACGTTCGAAAATGGCATAATTAGCCGAAACGGCGATGTCAACTGGCCGCCTACGATTTGACCCCATTGGAGTATTTTTTGTGGGGAGCAGTCAAGGATAAGTGCTACGCTAACCATCCAGAGACGATTGACGACGTAAAGCACTAGATTAAAGTCGCCATTACAGCCATTGAGGGTCATTCCATAGAAAATGTCATGAAAAATTGGGTCGACAGAATAAACTACTGCAAAGCCAGCCGAGGCAGCCATATGAATGAAGTAATCTTCCACTATTAAACCGCAATGTTGGCGCTATTCAATAAAAAAAATGAAAAATATCCACCCGTTTTTTTTTTTATAGCAATTTTAAAATGCAACTTTTTCGTGGGACACCCTTTATATATGGCTGACCTAATATGCCTATTGATCGCATTGTCAGACGATTTTTAAAATTCCTATCTTCTAAGCTGGATGGATTGTTTCCGGAATAAGGTTCCAGTCAGACTAATCTACTTCTATGGCATTCTTTTGGACAGAAAGTGAAGAGATCTCTTGTGTTTGGACAACATTTTTGGACATGTTCCTCATTTGGGGCCGCCGTGGCTTAGTGGGTAGTGTTTCTGCTTCTCTGAGCCTTGGGGATATGGGTTAGAATCCCATCTGGGCAGTCACTTTGTCTAAATAAAAATATGCCCTAGTAGGCTACAACAATCCCAACTATCTTCCGCACTTACTTTACCTGAATTCATACTAACCATCCATCCTTAAAAAAACTACATACTATAATATTCGCCAATCCATACCATGTCTAAACCTATAGAATTAATGGATGTTTTTAAATATAATTTGATAAATTCAAAAAACGAAATATAGCCTGAATATATAAATATTCAACCTGTTCGTAACTCTGCAAGCAAAATTAAGTCTTACTAAGACTATAAACAAATAACTTATTGAAACAACTACTTCCCTGGCTAGTGCCACGCCGGATATTGAATGATACAAAAGAAATTTGCGTTATTACTAGTACTAAGTACTAAGTGTAATAACATTGGTAGTAATAACGCAAATTTCTTTTGTATCATTCAATATCCGGCGTGGCACTAGCCAGGGAAGTAGTTGTTTCAATAAGTTATTTGTTTATAGTCTTAGTAAGACTTAATTTTGCTTGCAGAGTTACGAACAGGTTGAATATTTATATATTCAGGCTATATTTCGTTTTTTGAATTTATTTAATACTTTCTGCAATAAGTAAGGTTGTTTCTATTTTATTTTTATTAAATATAATTTGGTTGCTTTTATTATTTTTTTTATTATACTGTAATTGCGCCAAAACGAGAGCAGCGTCAACTAGTGACTTATCTACAAATAACAAGATAACGAATGCAACCGACCATACAACACTACATAATGGGAGAAATTCAACCCCTATTAACGATGTTCTGAAGATGGAGCCTCCTCCTTCAGAAAGTGGCAACATAAACAAAGTAAATAGAGTACAGAAGCAGTCCGTAATAACGGGGACAAAAATTATTTCTACTTCGCTTTGTGCCCCAAAAAAAAAACTGCTTGGCTGCACATTGGTAACTGTGCTACAACCGTTGATGCTGACATAATTAGAACGTATTTATGTGAAAACAATCCTGGCGTTGAAATCGAAGTCTTAAAATAACTGGCAACAAAAGGCGTGAATAAATCATTCAAACTTGGTATTGATTTCAAGTCTTTAGATGTCGTCATGACTGAAGATTACTGGCCTGCAGGGATTAAGATACGACGATTCTTATTTAAACATAGAGGAACAAAGGAAAATTTTCAAATGGGATTACGTATACCAAACAATGTCTGACGGGTCAAGGTTTATCCATTTACCAGAGCCACCGTATACTTTTCCTAAATGCAAGATACATACGAAATAAAATAAGCGAACTAGAATCTTTCATCATTGATAAAAAAATCAACGTTGTAGCAGTATCTGAACACTGTAATCTTTCTTTGCGCGAGAAGGCAAAAACTATGGCGGTTCCTTGATATACGTAGACAACGAAATGCAAGTGGATACTTATGATGATATCTGTTACCAATTCAGTGCTGAAAAAACTTGTGAATTGTCATGTGTTTTATTCGTGAACTAAACTCATATGTATGTATATGTGTGTATCGTTCGCCATCAGGTGATTTTAATGTATTTTTAAATAACTTAATGTGTTTTCTTGATAGAATCAAGTATCAATCAAGTCACATAATATTAGGCGGTGATTTCAATGTTCACTTTAATGTGAATGATATCAGAGAAACTTATTTATTGGACTGTTTGTTGAGTTTTAATTTGAATAAGTTAGTATCCTTTAATACAAGAAATGAAAATTGCTTAGACAATGTATTTACTAATATATCTGAAAATAATATTTCAGTTGATGGTATTGATACCTTGATATCCGATCATTTAGGCATCATAGTAACCCTAAAATGCCCCTAGTGCCTGAGAGAATTTCCAGACCATTTACGATGGAAGGCAAATTTCATTTTTCGCATCGCATTAAATAATATAAACGTTGTTAAATCGTTTTTGATTGAGAAAGTTGTCCATTATTCGGCCGAATCATTTTCTCCACAGGTGACGTCCAATCAAATGATAGCGGTTTCATTACCCAACAGGTGACGTCCAATAAAATGATAGCGGTTTCATTGCCCAACAGGTGGCGTCCAATCAAATGATAGCGGTTTCATTGAAACAGAAAAATCTTTACGTAATGATTTAATATGATGCGAAAAAGTATAGTATTAAACTCGTGAACAAGTTGGCCATTGCCACTCGAGTAAATTACAACTTCACCCTCGTTTAATAATATACTATTTTCTATGTCCGTTATAAAATGTAAAGTTTTTTTCATTAATTTGCGTTCATAAAATATGTGTTTTCTGAAGCCTTGAAAAAAAAGTGCCATAACGGTTCATTTACGGCACTTTTTTCACGCAAAAGCGTGAAAAAAGTGCCGTAGCGGTTCATTTTTTAACGCAACTAAAAAATCTTTTGCGCAAAGTGCGTCATGAACGCTTCGCAACACGCCGCGAGTTCCGCCGATAAATGTTAAACATTCGTGACCGATCAAGTAAACTTAATGATTATTATTATTTTCTTCATTTAGAAGAAGTATTATTACTTATAAAAATTGACTAAGGTTTTATCGAATTTATTTAAAATTACGGACGTAGAAAAAAAATTGTATGAAACTCGAGAGTAAATCAACTTTTTTTCACTTGTAGGAATTTCCGCACGAGCCGAAGGCAATGTTTCCTACTCGTGAAAAAAGTATTACATTACTCACTTGTTGCATAAATAACTATTCTACCATTATGCAAGTAATATAAACTTTGATTTTATTCAAAATGACCTGATAACTCTTCAGGATAAATGGAAACACTTGGTAGATAAAATAAGCGAATTGCTTAACTTATCATTTCCTGCAATCGTAATTAGAGGAAATAAATGTAATAGTAAAATTAAATGGTTTAATTCTGAACTTGGAAGTATGAGGGAGATTTTAAAATTTTATAAGTGATCCATCAACAAAAACGAAACAAGCACGTAACGTGTATAAGAAAAAATACAAAATGGCTATTAATGAACAAATGAAAAAATCAAACGTAAACTTTATCAATAATAGTAAAAATAAATTGAAGGCACTATGGTTAACTATAAATCATGCAAGAAGTACTTCCATACAGGACACAATGAAACATGAAATTACTTGTGATCAATTTAATTCATTCTTTATTAGTATTGCAAATACATTACAAAACAACCTGGAGCCTTCGATTGATGCAGATATTATTAGAATCACAAGTAATTCCAGTTTACATTTTTGCTTCAAAGAAGTTAGTCCCATCGAAGTTCGGGATGCAATAAAAGTATTGAAATGCAGCAATTCGAGAGATATCTACGGATCTAATGCTGACGTAATAAAATGTATTCTAAATATATTGGTGGAACCACTCACATCTTTAATAAATAACATAATAAGGTCTGGTAAATTCCCAGATGTTCTCAAATTTGCCAAAGTAGTTCCTATATTTAAGAAAGGTGACATCAACGATATAAATAACTTTAGACCCATCTCATTGCTACCTTATTTTTCGAAAATTGTCGAATTTATTCTAAGAAAAACAAATAGTAGACCATTTGGAATCCAATCCCAGAACCAGTTTGGCTTTCGTTCAAATCATTCCACCATGGATGCCCTAATTGATCTCACAGAATTAGTTAATGAAAGTTTTGAGAGCAAAACTCATTATGTGGGATCATTCCTGGACTTAACTAAAGCCTTCGACTGCGTATCACACGAGAGAATGTTGATAAAGCTTCAAATGTACAATTTTAATGATACAAGTATGAAGCTAATTGCATCATACTTGTCAAACAGAAAACAGGTAGTAAATATTGGGCAAAATACATCTAAGCCTCTAGATATATCCTTTGGTGTTACACAAGGGTCAGTGTTAGGATCCACATTATTTCTAATCTACATAAATGACCTAATTATTTGGATTATACTCATGGTATACTATTTGCTGACGGTACTACAATTTTAAGTACGGAGATATTTTTGGAGTCAAGTCTACAGAAGGATGCAGCATCGCTGGAAATTATAAAGGCATGGTGCAACTCTAATAAATTACATCTTAATGACTCCAAAACAAAGCAAATAATTGTTGGGCGTACACCTAATAACGAAAATGCTTCCACCTGTTTTCTAGGCATACAAATAGATGCAGCTTTGTCGTGGAACTCCCATAGTGATGCAGTCTTTGGAATTGTCTCCAGAAACCTTTCTTGCATCCGCAACCTAGTCTCCCGTGAACAGTTACTATGTTACGTACAGCATATTTCGCCTTGGTAGAGTCACATTTGCGATATGGCATTTTAGCTTGGGGACACGCTACTTTACGCCATAGAGTTTTCAACCTGCAAAGACGTGTTTTGTAGGTAATATGTGGCATTGGATACACCACCGACTGCCGTGAGCAATTCATATACCAACGTATCCTTACTTTTCCATGCTATTCATTTTGGAATGTTTATGCTACGTTAAGAAGCATCAACATAATTTCAAAACACATAACCACCATTGCCATAAGACACGTAACAAAAATGACCTGTACCACTTCCAACTTCGACTTAAGAAATCTGAAAATGCAACTAAATATTATGGAATTAAATTATTCAATAAGTTATCTCAACAGACCAGAGGACTGTCCTTCAAGACATTCAAAGAAAAAATAAAATCGTATTTGCTCCTGCGTGCGTTTTACTCAGTTGACGATTTTTTATCGGGTGATACCATCTAGTCTGATATTATGTAATAATTTACGAAGTAATTACTTTTTAAACTGTCGCTTGAAATCTTATATAACCTTGTAATGTTTTATTAGTACTTGGCTGTACACTAGTTTATAATATTATTTTATTTTGTTGTGTATGTCACTAGCAGATGAGATATGTTTTTAATATGTGTGTATTGATTTCGTGTTTTATTACGATATATTTTAAGGTGTAAGTTTGTCACATCATTTTTACCTTAAATGCGCGCCCATTGTATTATGTACTCAGCTGAAATATGATACTTGATCCTATTTGTATTTGCACTGTATCTAATTATTATTTATTATATTTATTTCATTACTAAGATAGTGATTTTATATTATTGAACATTTTTTCTTCCTTTACTGTACCTGACGTGTGTAAGACTATTGTTATTAACGCAAATAAATATATTATATTAATTGAACATATCTTTGTCTGTTGTATAATGAACCCGATTATTACTATTATTATAAAGAGTGAACAAGTATTCATTTTGATATTTTGTGTTTTAATTTATTAATATTTAAAAACTTTAGAAATAAATTATTACTACTGTTTCTGATACTGAACAAATAGCCAAACTAATTATAGTTATCGCAATTTTTAATAAAAACCTAATTCACGCCAGTCTTCACGTAAGCGCAAAATTTCGTTACTTTATAAAAAAAAAAGTGGGAAGACGTACGACGTAATCAGACACTCGGAAATAATTATGTGCCATAAAGTTTTGTCAGCAGACAGATTCTCTTAAGCAAGGCGGACATTTTTCATTGCGTGAGCGGGAATCCTGCGATCAATATAGGCGTTTCTTCCTGCAAACATTTCCCGTTACTTGCAGGAAATGGCGGCCAAGTCTCATTTTACGCCGACGAAAATCAGCCGCTTATCGACGAGCCAGTCTTTATCGCTGGAAAAGTGCGAAAGCACCCCAAAAATTCGATTCGCGATTTCCGCGGCCGTTCCCTATTTACGCGTAATTATCTAATCGACGGTGCAAATGTCACGATTGCGGTAATTTCGGAATTGCTTTTAATTAATGCTAGCGTAATGTAATTACTAATAATTTCATTGATGCCTGCCATTAAAAAATTTGATAACCTACATACGTTTCTAAATTAAATTGTCCTTTAGCAGGTAATTAATTATTAATTCTGTTGTTAAAAACTTCCATATATTTCTCTAGAAAATTGTCGTTTAGTAGATAATCGACTGTAATTGTTAAACCGCGTAATAGAAAATCATTTGTTTTAGAAAAGACACGCAAAGGAAAAAAGCATGCAGGAAATAATGAGTCCACAGAAAAAAAGGCACTGGGCAAGAAGCCCAATGCTTAACATAAAAAACAGCAATTTTCATACAAAGACGAAGATATTTGATTCATTGCAAATACAACAAATATTTTTAATTGCCAAGAACGTTGTTGTCAACCTTCGACAGTTATTTATTTAGAGTTTTCAATTCCAAATGACAAAACTTTAAACTTTAAATAAACCTCTTTTAGAAGTCTCTTGCGAAGATTGGCAACACTGACAAGGGGAGGATCATATGCATGGGTCACCAATTTAATCCATCTTTGGAGTATAGGTCATGACTAAGAATGTAACCGGTGCAAGAAATGTAAAAATCTCACAATTCGGTAAAAGTAAGTTAAAATTTGTACGATATACTGTTCATCATAATCACTCTATATCGGGTGTGTATAACTTGGCGGATAATCTACACGTGACGATATTCTTTCAAAAATTCTAAGCAATTTATCTTAATTCTAAAATGTACCATGCTTCCTGGGTCTTCACGAGGTCCTCAAAATTTGAACATCCAGTCGGTAAATATGCGTTATTATTCGTTATTAATTTACAGAAAACAATTTCGATAGTATGACTAGTTTGAAAATTATTTGTCAGTGTGTGCTTTCTATCTCAAAATTGTATTTTAAACACTTCTTAATTAGCCTATTTTTATAAAAAATACGTTCGGCAACGTGACACCCGCTTATGTCACTTTGACACAAATACTTCATTCAAACATTCTAGTTCTAAGTTTGTGCCAATTCTGCTTTTCTCATTATTATCAGTTTGTATTAGTGCCCGTGTTTCAGTGTATTTGTGTTTTTGTGTTATTTTCATTTTGTTTTGTTCAATTACAATGGATTTTATTATTTACTCATAATCTGTTTTACCTTGCATCTGTACATAACCCCGCTCTATCTATCTATTACCTTCTACTCTGAACCATGAGATTATTGATAAACAGGACATATCGTGTATGCTATGTTGCCAAATGTACATTTCTTTTAAATGGCTCCTGATGTCCCATGAGACATGGTAGAACATTTTTTCATCGACATTTACTATTCAGAATTTTAGGAAGAACATCGCCACGTGTAGATTATCCGCGAATTTATACACACCCGATATATATATCATTTAAGTGTACTGGGATTATATCATTAAAATTGCAATATAAAAGTGGATAGCGTTGCTCCAAAATAACTATCATGGATGCTTTGAGTCGTAAAATATTGCTCTTCGAATGGTTCCTACAGATCTCGACCATTTAACTAAATAAAAATTCTTACACTTAAAGGATAAATATTTTTTTTTAGAAATTAAAGTTTTATATTTTATACACGTTGCTGGTTACCCAAAGCAAACAATTTTATTGAGGGTTGCGATGATGGCATAAATATTAGATAAAGTGTGTCTATCGTTATGCAACCTCTTTTTCAAAATTAATTTCAGATTATGTAAATTAATACTGCCGTTTTCGAATGCTTTCATCGGCGTACTAGCTGCAGGGCCGTTCCTGGGTTGTTGGCCGCCCGGACCCAAAAATAATATCGCACTTTTCGGCGCCCTCACAAATATTGTGACATCACTAGTGTTTCAAGTGTGACGTCGATTTTATTTAAAAATCCAGCCATCTGTATTTAAGTAAATAGTATGACATATCAAATCATTTTTTTTCAGGAATTCATTTCTTAAAACTGATTGGAAGTTTATAATAAATGATAGACCTAAATTAATGAAATATTTTTAAAGGAAAGGATAAGTATTTTTGCAAAATCTTCTATTAGTTCTCAAGGGAAACTAATATCTTCACTATAATAATAATCGGCCAGCACAAGAGAAAAACTTGAGAGTTCCCCATCAACACTATTTTCTTTTCCGGGTTGAAGACGACAATGTGCCATTTACTTGTTCTTGCTCCTCTATAGAACAAGACAAAGAATCTCGGTTTTCTAGTAACGCTTCAGGAATATTAGGAACAATTTCAGTAGTGGAACTAGCCGAAGCACATGCCACTGAAGTTTTTGAAGAAACCAAAAACTTTATCAGAAGTTCTCTTAGCTCATTTTTTTCGTTTATTTTTAACCTCCTCTACTTTTCGGTAATAATCACCAGATTGTCTTTTGGTTTGTTTTTCTTTATTTAAGGGGTAAGATTATTTTCTTAGTTACCGCAACATTTTTGAATAGATTGTAAATTATGCCAATTATTTTGATTGACAATCATAAATGTATCGTTCGTTTATGAAACTTTAGCCTTTGAAGCAAATCTCGGTTTATTCATTTTTTAATCGCTAAATGCAATTTTCGTTTTACCAATTCAAGTTTGGAGCAGTGCTGTCTTGTTTTCACCTAGGATATGGCAATTGTTTTAACAGGAAATCATAAATGCATTGTTTGTTTGTGGATCTTGAGCCTCTGAAGAAAATTCCTGAGTTTAATTATTTTTTCACAATTTTTCAAACAGTTGAATGCATTTCGTTTTCCCAGTTCAAGTTTGCAGCGTTGCCGATTTGTTTTCACCTAGAACATGCCATTTGTTTTAATTGAAAATTATAAATGCATTGTTTGTTTATGAATCTGAAGCTTTTGAAAAAAATTTCCCGATTATTAGTTATTTACAATTTTTGTAATCGTTAATTGCAATTTTCGTTTTGGCAATTCAAGCTTGGTGAGTTGCTGTTTTGTTTCTACCTTAGAGATGACAATTGTTTTAATATAAAATCATAAATACAGTGTTCCTTTAAAGACCCTGAACTTTTGAAGCAAATTCTTTGGTTAAATCATATTTCACAATTTTTCGAATCGCGAGATTGGAGCGTTACCGTTTTGTTTTCACGTATGGCATGGTAATTGTTTTTTATGAAAAAGTAAACATGTATCTCGAGCTTTTGAAGCAATTTCGTTGATTATTTTTTTTTACATTTGCTTTATCTTTTTACATTGTTGGTTGAAATTTTCGTTTTCCTAACTCATCTTTGGAGCGTTGCTGTTTTGTTTCCACCTAAAGCATGGAAATTGTTTTGATGGCTAATCTTAAATGCATTGTTAATAAATTAATCTTAAGTTTTTGAAGTAAAACATATATCCGATTTCTTTTTATTTAGGAGTCATAACACTTTTATTTGCACAAATATCAAAATAGTTTTGATTTTATAATAAAATTGATTTGAAAATAAATACAGAAATTTAAAATACCGGGTGACCCAGGGATCTGTAAAAGCCTCATAACTTATCTGCTATTTGAGATATCGACTTCTACTTTTCTTGAACTGGTACCCACACTTATTCTACATATTTTAAAAATATGTATGTTTTTGTACAGGGTGTCCCAATATACATAACAGAACAAAGTTATGTTTTTTTTTAATGGAACACCCTATATTTTATACTTTATTTTCAACCTTCTTGAGAAGCTGATAAAAATAGTATAAGATAGTATGGGTCTATTATGGACGGTTGGTTAGTTATGGGCCAATTTGTGGCAAAAACATGTGCATATTGAAAACATTGCAGAAGCGTTCCTGGCAAAGATAGCATCATTATTTATACACTAGAAAATTTTTCACATCATAAAGAATATTACACATCGGCTTTGGTTCTCTTTTATTCATAGTGTTATACAGGGTGTCAACATACGCAAAACAATGGGTAACTATTTTTTTTCAAATGGAACACCCTATATAAGTTGTCACCAATCTATGGAATTTTTAATAAGTTTCTAATGATATACAGTTTGTATAACAAAATATTAAGAATTCTTGAGATTTATCAATAAAAACATATTTGTTTTGTTACCTTCTCTGATTTTTGGATTTTCAGCCAAAATTATCCATTTTCAGGAAAAATTATAAGAGACCAAAGTTGTAGAGCGAAAAGGTTTTTCAACTTTTAAGATATTGCGTGCATTGCCCGCCAAAGAGCGCGCAAAATCGTGACCGTATATGCATTTTAGCGTTTTCTTTTCAAATTTTTTATTAATAAATTGCACTATACTTTATTTTCCGTACCCTCTAGCGGAAAAACGGGAAATTATAGGGAAATTAAAATGGCCCATATCGATTTAAAATGTTCCTCTCTACAACTCTTAATAGAAGCAATTTTTCCCAAAAATGCATAGTTTTCCCTAACAATGCAAAATGAAAATGTATATATCAATTTTTGGGTTTTCAATGGTGTTTTGCATTTTCAGCGAAAACTATGCATTTTGGGCAAAAATTGCTTCTTTTAAGAGTTAAAGAGCGGAATATTTTCAATCGATGTAGGTTATTTAAATAATTCTATAATTACCCGTTTTTCTGCTAGAGGACGTGGAAAATAAAGTATAGTGCAATTCATTAACAAAAACTTTGAGAAATACGCTAAAATGCATATACGGTCACGCATATGCGCACTCTGGCGGGCAATGCACGCATTATTGGAAAAGTCAAAAAACCTATATCGATCGAAAATTTTCCGCTCTACAACTTTGATCTCTTATTATTTTTTCAGAAAATGCATAGTTTTGGCTGAAAATCTAAAAATGAGCAAGAGATGACAAAAGAAAAATGTTTTTATGGATAAATCTTAAGAATCCTTAATATTCCATTATACAAATTGTACATCATTAGAAAGCTTATTAAAAATTCCATGCATTAGTGGCAAGATATATAGGGTGTTCCATTTGAAAAAAAATAGTTATCCATTATTTTGCGTATGTTAACACCCTGTATAGGAGTATGAACAAAAAAGAACCAAAGCCGATTTGTATTATTCTTCATGATGTGAAAAATTCTTTAGTGTATAGAAAACGACGCTAGCATTGCTAGGAGCGCTTCTGCAACTTTTTCAATGTCTCCTTGTTTTTGCCACAAATTTGCCCATAACTAACCAATCGTCCATAATAGACCCATAATATCTTATACTATTTTTATCAGCTTCTCAGGAGGGTTGAAAATAAATGATAAAATATAGGGTGTTCCATTTAAAAAAATATAACTTTGGTCTGTTATGTATATTGGGACAACCTGTATAAAAACATACATATTTCTAAAATATGTAGAATAAGTGTCGGTACCAGTTCAAGAAAACTAGAAGTCGATATCTCAAATAGCAATTAAGTTATGGGACTTTTACAGATCCTTGGGTCACCCGGTATATGCTTAAATTGTCCTCCGTATTTTGCAATGCATAACACAACGACGAATACCGTTGTCGTTAATTGTGTAATTATTACAATTTGCAATTTTTCATACTTGAAATTTTCAACAGTAATCTAACGAGTGCTTATGATTTTGCCGGCAATTATTAGCGTCAGGATCACGGTTGCTTGTTGCGGCGAAAATCGGAACGACTGCGAAGCAGGAGTGGCGATTTTCTAGAAGCAACAAGCAAGAGTGATCCAGACGCTAATAATTGCCTAGGAAAATGAGTCACGAGTTAAATTCAAGAAGACAATTGGCCGAACAGAAAGTCTACACTTCATAATTTGAAAAATTAAATTAAGTGACACCAAGTGTCAGAGCTGTATTAATCTGAGCCACAATAATTGTAGTACAAATGAGCTTACCAAGATTTTGAGAAATGCCTATGAATACCATCACTGATGAAAGCACTAGCACATTACCCGACATACGAACAGATCGAATTCAGAAGCAAACTGTTTAAAAGTCCGGCAATAACTGACGTATTTTACGTTATACAAAACGCAGTGACGCGTTGCTAGGCAATACCAACATGATGGATTATCTGATTAGATACCACCCAGGGTGAATTGCCATGCATAGCATGCGGCGTGGTCTGTTACGCATCGTAATTAGAATTTTATTGGATAAGTCATCAACATTATTCGATTTTATTGGTTAAAAAGTAAATGAGGGCAATTGTCCCAATAATAGTTAAAATAGGAATTACGCTTTTATATCTGAATGAAGTCCTCCACTTATCTCCAGAAACCGTAAAAGATGTTTGTTATGTTTAAAATACCATAAGTCAAGTAACACGTCTCAAATCTCGAACGCAATCCGACACCAGGCCGAAGAGAGAGAGGAGCACCGCGACAGAAAAGGGACAGAGAAATAGGTAATTGCCGGATTATACGACGAAAATGAAAATTAGTCTTATGGATTATTTCTAATTACGGCGAAATGAACAAGTATTTTTTTTTATACTTCAATCATTATATTAATGACAAAAGTCTTCACTGGCCTCTTTAATACTTAAAATTTTTAAAATGTATGAGGAAATCGGCTTTATATTGAACATCTTTTTAATTATTTTACACCGTTTGAAATACAATTTTTAAGAAAAATAAATAATAAGAAGGCTAGCAACATTCTTTACCTTTCTTGTGTTAAAATTTCAGCAATGTAGTAAATATATTGTGATTGTAAGATCCAACGAGCCAACGTTTAAATTTCACTTCTTTTTTCAACGAGTGGTTCCCCCTTAATTTATTTGGATTTGTTTTGTAGGAGGTTTGAATTATATATGTCATTTTATGTAATTTTTATAAATTTACGCAAAGCAATATTTCCTTTCTATTTTTGGTAATTTATTTAGTAGTAGTAGTAGTAGTAGTGTTTTATTAAATGTAATGGATTTAATTTAATTCGAAAAAAATAATTTTATGAAAAATATTTTCAAACAAAAGATGTTTGTTTCTTTATATCTGTATTGTCTTTAATATTTGTTTAAATGTTTTGTAATATTTCACATATTTAAAAAAATATCGAAAAGGAACAAAAAACGATTAAGGTAAACCCTCACTTCCGGTGTACGAAATTTCACCAAAAGCTTTCTTATTCTTCGGATTATTAAACAAGACTTATGTTTAATGTTTCATGTTAATTCCTGTATTAGTTTTTGAGATACAGTGCGCACTTTGAATTTCACCTGACCTCACGTAGATATCACAAGGTCTAACCAAGGTCACTATGTCACCATTGTATGTTCCCCTCCAAATCGTTGATCTTTTATCTGAAACAGTTTTCTGAATCATTTATAGTTTCAGATAAAATCGATATAATCCAGCCTGAATTTTGGATTTTTTGATAGAGCCTCAAAAGTTTTCCCCAGATTTTTCCGCGGTCTAACCTACGTTTTTTTATCATCAGGCGTTATGGATGCATATTAAATAGGTTTTTCTTCAAACGTCAGAAAATTATGTCTTTATTTAACTCGACTGTGGAAAAATCTCACATTTCCGCCAGCGGAAGTTTTACTTTTCCTTTCCCAGCCGGCGGAAGGGAAAGTGTTGTCATGGCAACATTAAATAAACAATGCGAAGCAATACTATGAATTACATCAAATAACAATTAAAAGTTCTTTTTTATTTGGTAATGTAATATTAAATGTACAATTCGTAAGCGTGGCATTCTGAAAGTTCAAGCCGTGTCCCAGTCTTGATGTGCATTTGGAATTGTAGACTATGATGTTACGACGGATTGTTTTCTGTGCTCGTTCCAGGTTTTGGCGAATCTAATATTTTTCATCCATTATCATTTTTGTTTCGAAGTGATTTCTCTATATACACTACTCCACGTCCATCTTCCGTACCTCTTTAGAGAATCCATATTAGTAATGTTTAAAATTATCAATGTCACTGTCAAATTCTGAAATAGTTTCTGTCAAGAAAACAAAAACCCATACGATGCATTCTTTGATATTAAATTTATTTGCAAAAATTATATATGAAAATTACGAGTTTTCGTATTTGGCAGTACGTTTGAAATACTATACTATTTTCCCCTTGCGACGTTAGGTAAAAAACAGGTTTTTTTTTAACGTTGTACTTTACTCTAAATTTATTTAGGATTATAAATCCATTACCACCTGCATAATTCCATAGTTTTTTAAATAATTTTGCTGACTCAATATAAAAACTGTAGCAATCGACCTAAAATTTTCCAAATCTACTTAAAATGATCGATTTTGAGATAAAGCCATGAGAACAAAGAATAATTTCTTGAAAATTTGTAATCATTCGGTGACAAAACAAAAGTATAAAAACAATTGTCATCAAATTGGAACTTTCCAAATATGCTCAAAATTCATTCAGTTTTACGTTGAATTATAGTAAAACTATTAACACCCTATTTATAGATTTTGAGAAAAATCCATGAGAACAAACCATAATTTCTTAAAAATCTGTGACTAAATAATATAAAAATAATCTCTTCTTAATCCACTTAAAACTTTTCAAATATACTTAAAATTCAAATAAGCTTATGTCAATAAAAACACGTCATCCAAAGATTTTATAAGCAAAGCATGTTTTTGAAAGTCAGTAATAATTTTGGTAGAAAAATGTATAAAAACAATTTCCATCGAATTTAAACTTTCCAGGTTTACTCAATGTTTATTCAGAATAATAATTCAATAAAAAAAGCCTCTTCCCTTAGATTTTCAATCGTCAACAAGTGCGACAACTCATATGAAGACAAATATTTTATTTCCATTTGTAAAAGCGTTTATAATAATTGTAAACTTATTGTTTATGCTCTTCTTTAATTTGATGCCATTATATAAAGATATATCTTTACAGGGAATCGCTAATTTCTCAACTTTTTGAGGTTAAAAATAAGTATATTATTATAGTGAATCTGAATAAAATAGGTTTTGCCCCTCGGTCAGCAATCTCCACCCTCGGAGTTATCAAAATTAATCATTTTACGCCCTTGATACATAAACAACTATTTTGAAACGCGATGATTTGTAATAACTCTGTACATTCCGATAAAATGGTACAATATTATACAAGTTTAATAAGAGGGTATATTGCGGCACGAGTGCGAGGGTGAATTCATGCGTCCGGCCATTCTATTGTCACCGAGTTCCTACGTTTTCCACGCCGGTAAAAATTGAACAATATTACGCCTCCGTTTTTTCTAACTGGTGGCAAACTACCCAATATGCATTAGTGAAAATTTTCAGCATATAACGCATTGAAGGGTTCCAATCATCCTATGAATTAGCGGAAATTTTACATTTTGATTTCGATCACGTTTACGTACTGCCAATCGCGACAACTAAAATTTTACCACAAATAGTTTAATAACGAGCAAAACTATGTTTGATATAACAAAAATTCGTTTATTAAACCAAAGTAGAAAATAGTACATTATTATACAAGTTTAATAAGAGGGTATATTGTGGCACGATTGGGATTGTGCTCCAATGTAACGAGTGCCCCACAATGCCTCTTATTAAACAAGTATAATATACTATTTTTTCTACTTTGGTTTTAGTTAAGGAATTATTTCTAAAATAAGATATATACTTAAACCTAGTGAGTTTTATCTTTTAACATTTGGCAGCACTAAAAACATTTGATCCTTTCGAACGAATTTAATATTTGACATACGTATTTCTACGGCGATTTCAATAGTTAATTTTAAAACATATTAAATCAAGACTATTACTTACACACCTCCAAAAATAAGGGAGGTTGCCAAGGGTGCGATAAACAAACTACTTCCACGTAAGTTGTAACCAATTTAAGCTTATAAAATAATGCAACGCCTAAATGATAATCGAAATTTAAGGTTATGTTTACATTTGTTTCTCGTTCCTCGTGTCAGGCATCGATCGACGCTAATTGGAAATCCACGATTTAATTAATTAACACCGACTCAAGCGGCTCTTTTTCGCCGCGAATGAAACATACATTATACTCTCGCTGTTTCTTCCGTGATATTCGTTTTGCAAACAAAGTGATAATATATAATAAATTACAAGCTTTCCTCTGTATATGCTGTATTGCCTACACGTCGTCACCGAGAGCCAAGTTAATTCATGCGTCCAGCCATTGTCACCGAGTTCCTACATTTTCCACTCGGATAAAAAGTGAACAATATGACACCTACGTTTTCTTTAACCTTAGTGGTACTGGTGGCGAACTCCCCAATATGCATTCAGTGTGTAACGCATTGGACGCTTCCAATTATCCTATGAATTAACGGCGATTTTACATTTTGATGTCGACATATCTCACGTTTAAGTACTGCCAATCGCAATAACTAAAATGTTACCACAAATAGTTTAATAATGAGCAAAACTGTAAAATAAAAAATCTCATTATTAAACTATTTTTGTTTTGATATGACAAAAGGTCGATTGTTAAACCAAAGTAGAAAAATATATTTTAGAGTATATAATAATATAGTTAGAATAGTCAATACTATGAAAAGGCAACAGTTTATCCACAATGTAAGAAAAAAATGTCTGTTGACTGGATATAACAAGTATTCAGGCTGAAAGGAACGAGCCAAACCGGGTAAGAAAATTGATGTAAATGCACATCGAATTTTTATCGTCGTTTTACTGTCGCAACATGTAGAGTAACTTTATGGTTGAAGGAACTTCTTTTATGGCGAGAAAGGCGAATATTTTCTTTGTCTTCCGCCCGCCTCGAATATCAAACGGTGTAAATCTTTTATTGCTTCTGAATATTCAGGCCTTGATTTGATTGATTCCTCGGAGCCGCTGTCGCCACCTGCCGGCAACTTCGCATAAAACGCGCCCCGCGTTCCGGCCGGAACTCCCGAAATTTCCTGGATGATATTTATGTCTAATATTCTGGATCGCACGTCAAATTTGGATGGGAAAAAGCGCGGCCTGTCTCTCGCCACTTCATGATTCCATCATAAGCATTCCGGGGCGCGACTCCGAACCCAAACATCACTCAAGAAATTATCGCTACCCCCCGCATTCCACTCCTTTTCGCAAACATTTCCAACCGGAATAGAAAGAAAATAGAGGGGAAGGAAATATGTAATTCCGTTCCCATTCGTTCAGCATGCCCATCAATTCGGGAATTCCACCGCTGGATCATATTTTCATACCGCACTTGACAAATCTCTTTTCAACTATGATCCAAAATCATTCACTACACATCATATCCAAAATTGATCTTGGAACTGTAGTTTGTTTTATAATTATTTTCTGATAAATACATATCCACTTTCTATACTATGATAATAAATAGAGTAAAAATCAGGTGATGCTGTGAACTTTTATAACTTTTATAAATTTTAAAAACAAATAATTACTAGAATTAAAAATAACGTTATGCAAAACTTATATAGTCTCTGTTAAAATTTCTATATGAATAGTGCACCTTGAAGGAGAAATTCATAAAGCAAGTGGGGAGAAGAAATTAGTCGAAATAATACGTTTATACAATGAGTAGTTGTAGATGCAGTTTGTGGCCTCCCACAATCCTATTTTCTACCTTGAATTCTATTCCCACAATATACAGTACAAATCATATGGATATTAAACCCTCGATGAATGTCCATTAAAACGTTTAAGCCTAATTCTTTAAAAAAAATAACAAATATTTCGTCAAAAAAATAACATTTAGGGAAAAATTTAATCTAATTATTAGGTTTCCGCAAATCCACAAACATTAAAGAGAATTACCTGATTGCCATATCAATATTTTTTATATTAATACTAAGTATTTTTTGCCATAAACTGTGGCAATAAAATTGGTCCTGGTAATTAAATGAGTCTATTATTTTATTTTTAATTTCAACTGTTGTATAAACATCCACTTGTTTCTTTTCAGATGAAAGCTTTTATTGATGATCGGACATATCAAATTAAAAAAAAAATTGCCAGTGCTCATTTATGAATTGATCGTATGGTAGACGCGCCGGAAAGCTCCAATTTTATAATTTACGTCATGCGCTTACCGTTGGATCATTCGATTTATTTTAGGGAAAGTGCCGACATTCGATCTTACGGGAATATTTTTTTGTTCGCGAATATGGCGGCATTAGTTGGTTAAGGGTTAATATTTACATATAGAAAATTAAAATTCTCGATATAATTTTCACACGTATGTAGAGATGCACACTCTTTCTTTTCACGTGAAAAATTGTTTGCGTCAAGTTATGTATACATCAAAACTAATGGGAATATTAGGTCTTTTTGGTTTTACGTTCATCAGAAAAATAAATCATCTGTAAATCAAGTGTCAATATTAATAACGTATGATGGTGAAAATGCTATGACAAGTGAAGGAATTTGAAATTTCGCAAAGTACTTTTCCTCATTTTATAAACCTGCCACTGAACTAACCGCGGCATTTACTTCTGATATGGTGGTTAAATCTAAACTAAATAAACTGTCTCCGTAAAAATCATTTGTTTCCCTTGACAATATACCCTCAATATTTTTACTTTCTCTGTTATGAAGTATTGTGATCGTGAAAATCCGTTTTGATCTCCCTAGACCAAACTAACACAATTCAAATCGAATTTTGAACATACGCGTTTTTTAACAATCCGAAGCTTTTGGTAAAACTTTGTACACCGGATTTTTACTTTCTCCGTTACGAAGTACGAGAAAGTATTGTGATCGTGATTTTTTTTTCAAAATTTTTTTTTACGGAAATATCCGTTTTAAGGTCCCTGGATGCCATTTCAATAAGCTTTTGGTAAAATTTCGTACACCGAAAGTGGGTGTTTACCTTAACTGTTTTTTGTTTTTTGCCAATATTTTCTTAAATATGAAAAATATCACAAAAATATTTAAACAAACATTGAAGACAACAAAGAAATGCACATCTTTTGCTTGAAAATATTTTTCATAAAATCATTGCTATTCGAGAAAAATTTTATTATTATTTTTTAATTTTTGGTTTATAATTATGAAACGATAATAGTTACAGCAAATTTATGTGAATGATAATTGTAGAGAATGATGCCAAAATGAACAACTTCTAAAGAATAAGTTTTTTTCGAAATCTCGTTAGTTTTTGAGTAAACCAAGTTTTTGAATTTGAAGTATAATTTTTCCATCTTTCATAATTTTGACGTTTTAAACGTCAGTTTCATCCGAGTTTGCGCAACGCTCGATGTACATTTAAAATATGATTTCAATTGAAAATAAACCATGAAAACTTAAATATAAATGGCTATGATACCATCAAGTCGGAGAAAGTAACATGATGGCCACATCACCATTTTTTTAATATGAAAAATATTACAAAAACCTTCAAATTAATATTTAAGATATTAAATCAACCAATGATGGTTGCTGACAAAATGTATTTATTTTTCATTTTTTTACCTGTTTGCACTATATTCAGAGAGTTAAAAACAGGTATTAATTAATTTTTCAGATGCAGCTCCTCGGTTTTTAGAGATATTTGGTTCAACCAAAAACTATGTTAAAGAGCATAAAATGTACAATATTTTCTGTTCAGTATATATAGACCTATACTTAGTTGTAAATTAGCCAAAAATAGGTAAATGTTCAAATAGAAACCTTTGTTTTAAAATTAAAAATGTCAAATATAAAACTAAGACTTACATCTAATTTTTGTTTCTGGATATAGTATTGACAGTGTATAGTTTTCCCTAAAAAGTTTCAGGCCTGAGAGTTACATCATTTTTTCAAAGGGTTTTCAAATATTGCAATTTTCCTAAAATCAGGTATTTTCGATTTGAAATATTTCAGAAGGGAGACACTTTAAAAACCTAAAATTTTCACAAATAGTTATTTGTTTAACAAGGCAATAAAGTGACAGATTTACGGACGCGGCTGGAGTTTCGCCGCCGAGCGAGCTCGCGACATAAATAAGCTAACAAAAATTGTGTAATATTACATACCTGGTGACCCAGGGATCTGTAAAAGTCCCATAACTTATTTACTATTTGAGATATCGACTTCTAGTTTTCTTGAACAGGTACCTACACTTATTCTACATATTTTAAAAATATGTATGTTTTTGTACAGGGTGTCCCAATATACATAACAGGACAAAGTTATGTTTTTTTAAATAGAACACCCTATATTTTATACTTTATTTTTAGCCCTTTTGTGAAGCTGATAAAAATAGTATAAGGTCCTATGGGTCTATTATGGACGGTTGGTTAGTTATGGGCAAATTTATAGCAAAAACATGTACACTAGAGTGGTTTTAGCATATATGGTGGAATTTCAAAGTATGTGAAAATCAATGGGACAACCCGGAAACTTGTTCGTATAGATAAAAAACTAATAACTGTGAATTTTGAGCCATATCGAACATTGCGTAACCGGGCCCCAGCCCTGTAAAATTAGAAAAAGTCGGTTTTTTATTTTAATTTTATTTTGGTCCCCCCTAAAATTAAACAGTCCATCATAATGGTGAAATTATATATTGTGTCGACAGAGGTTAATACGAATCCAAAATTAATTAATTTTTTTAAATCGGACTAAAATTAATGGAGTTATGATTTTTTAGTTCGATATTTCTTGTTTTTAGATATTACCAATTAATGCATTTTTATTAAAATCTCTTGTGATACTCTTCAAAGTTTAATAATAAAAACTTCTTTTGTTCCTTGTCATTGGTTAATAGAGTATTACATTCTTCGATTAATTTGACTTTTCATTCTAAAATGTCATTCACAACAAGAATTTTGTTAAGAATCTCACTGCCGGCAATATAATCAAGACATTGGGTCCAAGTGTTGGATTCACATTTCATTGCCCGCAGTGATGAATAATATGTAATAATAATTAAATCGTTTACATTGTGACCTAATCCTTCAGAGACGGTAATCAGAAGATGAACGGCATTTATGTCACTTATTTTACACTTGTCTAAAGCAGATGAGATCCTTTTATTGATAAATGCAATTTTTCCTCGTTGTTCTTGTGGTTCTATGTGCTGATCCAGATCTGAGGTAGGATTAATATTCAAATCAGCTGGACTGATCAGATTTTCTCTTCCGTCTCTACTTCTAACAGCTTCAAATGTCTTTACACTTGCACTGCGAAACTTTCAATGCCATTGATTGATCTTTATCTTCCATCCTCTCTCTGCAATAATATAAATGGTTTGTCTTCTTCAATTGTCATTGTTTGCAATGCATTTTCAGAAGCAAAAACGAACAAATCATTGAAACTTTTAACAAATTATTTTTCTTTTATTTGTGCTGCAGTTTCTCGAGAAGAACGCTTACTAAGATTTTACCAATTTTTATGCCATAACTACATTTAATCTATGCGACATTGTTTGCGTTGAATCGGAATATAAGCCTTTGACCAACAGACAATACTTCCACAACTAGCGTTTCACTGAAGTGTAAATTTATTAAGTGCTCGCTGATTGGAGGAAAACAAAGATACCACTTGCTTCCTAGATGATAGTGATAGGCTATGCGGTATTCCGATCAAATAAATTGCATCTGCAAATATGGTTCTTCCACTCATTTTGAAAGCAACTAACTATAATATCGTTACAAAATGCCGCCGAAAACATCAAACCAGATTAACCGGGTGTTAATCTGCGCCACAGGCCGCAAGAAAATCACCCAAAATTACGCACATAAGGGCACGCACGGATTATCTCTTGCGAGCTGTGGTGCATCAAACTAATATTACCAAATGTCAAAAGATAAAAATAAGATGGGGTTACCAATTGAAGTGAAATGTCTGGTTCACTTAGTCATGGCTTTCTTATAGTGCAATTTCAATTTCAAGGAATAGAGGGGCTTTAAAAAATTCATAACTTCGTCAATTTTTGTCCTATTTCAACAAATAAATACTTTTTGGATACATATTAACGTCCTTTATCCACAAAATATATCTTTTGGCCATTTAGGTGGGCCGTTTAATATTAGGATAAACCAAAATAAAAATAAAAATAAAAAAACGAATTTTTCAAATTTTAGAGGGCTAGGGCCAGGTTACGCAATGTTCGATATGGCTCAAAATTTACAGTTATTAGTTTTTTATCTACACGAACAAGTTTCCGGGTTGTCCCGTTGATTTTCACATACTTCGAAAATAAGAACCACTCTAATATATACCTATACTTAGTTGTAGATTAGCCAAAAATAGGTAAATGTTAACGTTTTCAAAATAGAAACCTTTGTTTTAAAATTAAAAATGTCTGTCAAATATAAAACTAAAGCCCACTTGCACCATTTTTTCGTTAAACCTAACTTTGTAAAGTAGGACTTATATTTCAAGTCATTCTTAAAGAGAAGCACCATAGGAATTAATACAATTGCTTTAGCAAGCAAGCTCAAAGTGTTGCAACATCGCAAAATCTTGCGATTTTCACTTTTTAACGTTGGCGACATAGGTGTCCTTTCATGTCGTTTTCTCAGCTGATTTTGACATGAAGTGCGTGCGAGTCCATTTACGCGAACAGCTGTACGAACAGGGAAATAGTAGAACTCGCCATAATTATTAAGAATTCAATGCGTAACTAATAGTATATTATGCAACAAGTGTTATAAACGGCACTTTAGTCACGAGTTAATTAGGCACGAGCGGAGCGTAGCGGAGCGAGTGTTTAATAACGAGTGTCTAGAGAAGTTTATAACACGAATTGCATACTATACTTTTTCTACGACTAAATTGGTAAAATTTTGAAATTATTTTATTATTTTAAATGAACATGGTAATAGTATGTTATTATTAAATTAGTTTACTTGGGTAAATATACATCAACAGTTACGTTAGAGACATTATGGCAATTGCTAAAGGAAATCATTGATTCTCCTAAATTTCTTTGATGTTTTGTATTATTTATTTGATTTAAGTTGAAAGTATTCCTTGGTTCATTTATTCATTTTTATTTTGACAGATTATTGATAAGTGACAACTAACTTGATTTTGAGTTTCAATTGATTTTAGCGATTTAAATATCTGGAGCTATCTTCAGCCCATGACTAAAATGCACAAAGTCACAGTTTGTCAAGGTGTATTTAAAGAATCACTTAGCGTCATGGAAACATATGCGATAAATGACGTTTTAGAGGTGGGAGTAGAAAAATATTTTTACGCAAATGCGCATAAAGAAATCTCGATGCATAAGAAAGAGAGGTTATGTCATTATTAGCCAGTATTTTGAAAGTCAGGCCAAGTAAATTCAACACAGTTTATTTGCGGACACGAAAACACCGAAAGATCGACAATTCGTCTAAACCAGTGATGGGGAAACTACGGCCCGCGGGCCAGGTCCGGCCCGCGGAAAGGTTTAATCCGGCCCGTTTAAGAGTGCTGTCGTGAGAATGTTTGAACGCGTTCTTACTTCGTAATGTGACGACCCGCATAAAAACTACCTGCGGCGATATTCAAAACACAATAGTATTCTGGACAAATCCATCCGACCTAAACAGATGACTCATCTTCGCTCGAAACTTCCAGACACTCTCGCAGGTAGGTATAAATACAAGCGAGGCCGCCCGAAGATCAGTTAGTTAGCGACTTAGTCAGTCATCTGCAACGACCCGCTGTGACTCGAGTAATTGTTTGTGTAATCCCCCAAACTCCCAGTGCCTCAACAAACTCCCGCGTAAGAGCATTAGTTAGCAGTAAGCTTTCGTCAATTGCGTTTCTGTGTGTTGTTCTCCGTAGTAGGTAACGTCTAAAATGGATGTTAAAAAAAGAAAAGTGGATTCAGAATGTCGAGTTCTTAAAGAAGAATGGACGTGGAAATATTTCTTTACTTTATTTAAAGAAAAACCTGTGTGCTTACTTTGCAATACAACTGTTGCAGTTTTAAAAGAATATAACATTCAACGCCATTTCAAGAGCAAACATGAAAACCACTCCTACTCATCGTTAAGTGAAGAGGTGAACAAAATTAAATCGAAAGATTGTTGTTGTCAACAACAATTATTTCAGAGAGCTAATCATTCTCAAAGATGCGCTACGAAAGCCAGTTATGTGTTAGCTTATAATATTGCTAAATCTAATAAAGCATTTTCAGATGGTGAATTTATAAAGCAGTGCATGATAGATGTGTGCGATATTATGTGCCCTGACAAGAAAAAGGATTTTCAGTCACTGTCTCTCTCAAGAAGAACAATCACCGAGAGAATTGAAAATATTGATAAAAATCTAATTTCACAACTGACTACACAAACTCAAAAATTTATTTTTTATTCAATTACCATGGATGAAAGTACAGATATCAGCGATACTGCGCAGTTGCTCATATTTGTAAGAGGAATCAACGCCCACTTTGAAATTACAGAAGAACTTGCAGGGCTGCAGTCAATGAAAGGAACAACGACTGGGCCGATATATTTTGTGAATTTGAAAATTGCATCGATAAACTTCGTTTACCTATTGACAAGCTATGTAATGTAACTACAGATTTTGCTCCTAATATGGTTGGAATCAATCAAGTATTTGTTGGGAAATTTAATTCTAAGTATCCGAAAAATGATGTTGTTTTTTGCATTGCCTTATACATCAGGATGCTCTCTGTAAATCGGCTTTAGATATTGACCATATACTTAATATTGTTGTAAAACTAGTAAATATGATTCGTTCCAGAGGATTATTACATCGCCAGTTTCAACAATTTTTGGAGTCCGTACATGCTGAGCATTTCGATTTCCTGTATTATTCAAAAGTTCGTTGGTTAAGTGCTGGAAAAGTATTTGAAAGAATTTGGGATTTAAAAGACGATATTGTGAATTTTCTTCTTGATAAAGACATTTATAATCAATTTGACGTCTTAGAAAACGAAACGTGGCTTTCTGATTTCGCTTTTTTCACAGACCTCCTCGTACACATGAATAAACTTAATCTCAAATTGCAAGGAAAAAATCAGTTTCTTCACGATATTTGGCAATACCTGAAAAGTTTCAAATTACAGTTATTATTATTTGCTAATCAGATCTCTAAATCTGATTTTTCTCATTTTCCAAGAATACAATCTTTAAAATTCACTATATCAAACAATAAGATTAAAAAATACGAAATTAATTTGAGAAAACTATCTACAGAATTTGAAAGGAGATTTCAGGACTTTAGAAAAATGGAACCAGAGTTTAGTATTTTTGCGATCCCATTCAATGTTAATTACGAAGAAGTTGATGCAAAATTTCAACTTGAGTTAATAGAACTGAACTGTAATACTCTCCTGAAACAAACTTTTCATACAGTACCTTTACTAAAATTTTATAAACATTTAAGTCCACATAATTTCCCAAATCTAATTACTCATGCAATGAAGATAATGACAATGTTCGGCTCATCTTATATATGCGAACAAATCTTTTCAACAATGAAGCTTAGGAAAACTTCTTTAAGAAACAGAATTACAGATGAGCACCTTTCATCAGTTTTAAGAATTTCTGCTTCGCAAATGGAACCGGACTATGATGAAATTTTGATGAAACAGTCTCAATTTCATTTTTCTCATGCACTATCAACCAGTAATGACACCAGAAAATAAAGTGGTAATACTTCACATCAAGAACTACACTAAATTCATTTTATATTTTGTGCTTATAGTTTTGTTACCTTTTGCTTTTTTACTTTTAAAATAATAAGTGTATGTAATAATATATGTATATGTTTATAGAACACATAAATTAGTTAACGATTAAGCATTATTCTTTGGCCCGCTACGATTGTCTAGTTATTACAAATGGCCCGTCTTAAAAAAAGTTTCCCCACCACTGGTCTAAACCATGAAAATAATCAGCTCTGTTCCAAACTAGTTACCTGGAATGACCGAAATTAATATCCATGAGGTCAAAATCGTCTTCAAAACTATCATCCACTCCAAAGTTTAATTCTTCAAGTGTAATTTTAAATGTATTAGGAGTCTTGTTATTGAAAATAATTTATTGTGCATA
This sequence comes from Ocypus olens, assembly GCA_910593695.2. Lineage (NCBI taxonomy): Eukaryota > Metazoa > Arthropoda > Insecta > Coleoptera > Staphylinidae > Ocypus > Ocypus olens. Next base: position 13,894,162 of record OU343054.1, on the reverse strand, counting down.
AATATCTGCCATAAGGGACCACTGACGGAGCGAATTGAAGGTTATGTATGCAGACTTAAATTTTAAGCGGTCCATTACGACGATTTATTTAAAGTCTTGCTTAAGCTGTGCTGAAAGTATGGTGCAAGCAAAATACTCACTTAAATGTCGCTTAAATCTTAAGAATGCTTTAAGCACAGCTTAATTACAATGGTGCAAGTGGGCCTTAATAGCACTTACAATTTTAGCTATATTTAAAAATTTCTAACGAAATAACTAATAAAGTTTCAATAATGAAATTTTATCCACTTATTATAACACAATACAAGAATGCTCTCTGAAAATTTTGGAATTTTAAAGTGTGTCCCTTCTGAGATATTTCAGATTGAAAATACCGGATTTCAGAAAAATTGCAATATTTGAAGGCTCAAACGAGGATGGAACTTTTAGGCCTGAAACTTTCTAGGGTAGTAATATACTATAAACACTATATCCAAAAAAATAAATAAATTGGAGCCAAGTCTTAGTTTCATCTTTAACAATTTCGATTTTAAAAGAATAGGTTTTTATTTTGAAAATGCCAACATTTACATATTTTTTTTTGTTTATATAAAATTAAGATAGGCCTATATACTGAGCAGAAAATATTGTACATTTTATGCTCTGTAATACGGTTTTTGTTTAAACTAAACTAAATATCTTTAAAAAAGCTACAGAGTTTAACGCAAACCTCTGTAACATGCTAAATAGGCTGACCTATAGGCATCAATACAAAATGAACGCTCAAGAGAAAACATCTAAAAAATAGATAAAAAAATAAAAAATAAATTAAACTGGTTGATTTGATTTGGATAGATCCTATAACTGAAAAATTCATATCTTTTGTTATTTTTCATAAAAAAAAATTTTAAAAAAAATTAATTGAAAATGTTTGTCATTGTTCGTCTATAAATATGAAATGATAATAGTTACATCAAACAATGTTTCCTTTGCAAGGCCAAATTCTATACTTTAACCGAACTGTTCACTGAACAGTCAGTTACACAGACTTTGGCAAAGCAGTCTATTGTTTAAATCATTTGTTATTAATGCAGAAATTTTATGTTTACTGAAATGGTTCAAACCGTGCTCAATTAATAGAATTCAATCAGTTAAAATAGTGGTTAAAAATTCAACTAACTTTGCGCAACATATATTAAGAACGTTAAAAAACATTTTTGCAAAACTTTATTTAGATTAGGGCGGCAATAGCTATTTGTGTATTATTAAGTGCGCAAAGTGTATGTTTGTCGAATGAGATAGACAATTGCCACGAGACGCGCTAGCGTATATACCGGGTGACCCAGGGATCTGTAAAAGCCCCATTGCTTATTTACTATTTGAGATATCGACTTCTAGTTTTCTTGAACTGGTACCCACACTTATTCTACATATTTTAAAAATATGTATGTTTTTGTGCAGGGTGTCCCAATATACATAACAGAACAAAGTTATGTTTTTTTAAATAAAACACCCTATATTTTATACTTTATTTTCAACCCTCTTGAGAAGCTGATAAAAATAGTATATGATAGTATGGTTCTATTATGGACGATTGGTTAGTTATGGGCAAATTTGTGGCAAAAACAAGGACACATTGAAAAAATACAGAAGCGCTCCTAGCAAAGCTAGCGTCATTTTTTATACATTTATGCATACAAACTATGCATTTTCTGAAAAAATAATAAAAGGCCAAAGTTGTAGAGAAAATTTTCGATCAATATAGGTCTTTCGACTTTTCCAATAATGCGTGCATTGCCCGCCAGAGTGCGCAAAATCGTGACCGTATATGCATTTTAGCGTTTTACTCAAATTTTTTGTTAATTAATTGCACTATACTTTATTTGCCACGTCCTCTAGCTGAAAAACGGGGTATTATAGAATTATTCAAATGACCTACATCGATTGAAAATATTCCGTTCTACACAACTCTTAAAAGAAGCCATTTTTGCCTAAAATGCATAGTTTTCGCTGAAAATGCAAAAAACCATTGAAAAATGCAAAAATTGATACATACATTTTCAATTTGCATTTTCAGGGAAAACTATGCATTTTTGGCAAAAATTGCTTCTATTAAGAGTTGTACAGCGGAACATTTTCAATCGATATGGGCCATTTTAATTTCCCTATAATTTCCCGTTTTTCCGCTACAGGGTGCGGAAAATAAAGTATAGTGCAATTTATTAATAAAAAATTTGAAAAGAAAACGCTAAAATGCATATACGGTCACGATTTTGCGCGCTCGGGCGGGCAATGCATGCATTTTCTTAAAAGTTGAAAGACCTATATCGATCGGAAATTTTTCGCTCTACAACTTTGGTTTCTTATAATTTTTTCTGAAAATGGATAGTTTTGGCTGAAAATCCAAAGTTCAGCAGAAGGTGGCAACAGAAATATGTTTTTATTGATAAATCTCAAGAATCCTTAATATGTTGTTATACAAACCATATATTATTGGAAAGCTTATTAAAAATGCCATAGATTGGTGGCAACTTATATAGGGTGTTCCATTTGAAAAAAATAGTTATCCATTGTTTTGCGTATGTTGACACCCATGTTTTTATGATGTGGGATATTTTCTAGTGTATAAATAATGATGCTAGCTTTGCTAGGAACGCTTCTGCAATGTTTTCAATGTGTACATGTTTTTGCCACAAATTTGCCCATAACTAAGCAACCGTCCATAATAGATCCATAGTATCTTATACTATTTTTATTAGCTTCTCAAGAGGGTTGAAAATGAAGTATAAAATATAGGGTGTTCTATTTAGAAAAACATAACTTTGTTCTGTTATGTATATTGGGACACCCTGTACAAAAACATACATATTTTAAAATATGTAGAATAAGTGTGGGTACCAGTTCAAGAAAACTAGAAGTCGATATCTCAAATATCAAATAAGTTATGGGGCTTTTACAGATCCCTGGGTCATCCGGTATATAATATAATTGAATGAATCATGTTTGGCTATACAAGGATATGAAGTCATATTTCAAGCAAGATAAATTACAATATTGTATTTCAGTTGTAGAGTAAAATAACTATGAGTTTCTCAATACTTAGTTGTTCTCTTCAACAATCTGAAGCGGATTTGGATATAGATGATGTAAAGACTAGCTTACTGGAATCACTCAATTATTATTTTCCTAACTTGAAGAAGCAAGACAATGTTTGGAATCAATATAAGAGTAAAGCCTAAAGGACTTTTGCACGCATATTATGAAAATTTAATTAAAATCAGTTGAAATAGAAGCGGAACTTTTGTTAAACATTTTCTGGTAAGATGTATTTGATAAATATCTAAATTTAGCAAAACTGGCTGTTCATATTCTATTGCCGGATTAGCGAATTCAATCATAGGAAAAGACGCCTTTTAAGAGGATCGTGGAATTGAGTAGGCTGTAGCATTCTCCTAATATCTTTACTTTGCCGTCATATTCTTGTTAAACATTTTGTTTAATTTAATAAAATCTTCGTATTTAAACACTATGTTGCGGCCCATAAATAAGCCTCATTAAGTGCATTGTAAAGATTAGATTAGATTTGTATATATTAGTCCTTATTATGCTGGCTCTCGGAAAAGGATAATTTTTCGGGGTGTTGTAAACATTAGCCAGTTCGGGGTAGTTGCGCCTCTCATTGTTCGGGCAGGATTTAGGACACAGCTGGAGATGTATTGTGACCATCTAAATCTTCCGGGGATAGTTAAATTAAGATCAGATGAAATGCGTCGAAAATACATCTCCAAAGTGACAGTACATAGTGGCAACAATGCAAAAAATGTAGAGTTTGGGGGAAATTAGTGACCAATCACAACGGTTGCGATCTTACCCCCAAATTAAATTAGTCGTGTCTCTAGGTACGTCGCGGGGGCACTTACAGCACCTCGAAGGAAAGACAAAAAAAAAGTAAGTTGTTAACTATCTAGAATACGAACAAGTCGAGAGGCAGCATAACTAAATTAAGTTAAGTTCAATCATCGTAGTTGTGAGTGTAATTATTTGTGCAATAGATGTGTTATGTAAACAAAGAGTTTCTTCAACCACTCCACTTCTAAGACCAGCACAAGACTGTCTCTTAAAATACTAATTCTTGACAAGGAGCAGCACGAGGCTACCCCATAGCTCCAACAACTCCAACACCCAAGCAGCACGTGGCTGCTACATGTTTTTGGTCCTGATATAATCAGAGCCAAGCACAGCGACAAGAGGCCGCTACACACTATTTATTTTATTCAACATCACATTGAATTAAGGGAACGAAGAGGTCAATTGATCAAAAATTGTATAGGGGCATTGCGATCGAAAAAGTTTCGATAACGCTGATCAGTACTAACGCATATTCGGTTATTTATAACTTTATGGTAACTACCATTTCTCCGTCAGCGAATATACTTTGCTGGCGAGATAATAAGATCGAAACCGTGCCACAGTTGTTTGACGGCAAAATAATAAGTAATGTTTACATTATTGTCGTTATAATTGTCGCTTGTTAACTCTTTTCTTTAATAGTCGTTGGGTAACTCCGCTCAATTAGGGAACTTTGTGCAACGTTTAGAATAGATGTCGCTGTAATGGTGTATCAGTCCTAACTTTTAAGAATAAATTTGTTTTGCAATTTTACAGGGATTTATAAAAATAAAAATGTATTTGAAGGATATTGGAAAAAATAATTTTATACCAACTGACAGGAGAAAATATCATGATTGTCACATCAATATTGTCTTTCTTTCTTTTTGGTATAGGCTTCAGTAACAGATTGCCACTAGAAATAAGATACTATATTATAGTCGGGACCGGGATAATATGGCATGTGAGCGAAGTGTCTCTTCCTTAGTCGCCTAGAATTCATTAATGCGAGGTTTATAGGCAAATAATAATATTTGTTCACGAAAATATTATAATGATAGCATTATTTAATTGTATGGACAGCATTAATGGGGTAAATTTAACACTCAACTTTAATTTTGATTTTAATTTTTAATTGTAATTTTAAATTTAATTTTGATTTTGATTTGAATTTTCGTGAACGAAGTAGAGTGTACAACTCGCATATAATGGCTATAAATCATTATATGCTCATTGAACAATATACTATTATTCACAATATTTCAGGTGTTCTCGTTGCTTCGCTTGAGACTCAGCTCCATCCACCGGTTCGGTCTTCGATCTCGGTTTATAATTACCAGATATGCTACTTTAAGTCACTTGTATTTTTTTCTATTTCGACCTTACGATTCTCAGTTTGTAGCACTGATTTTAAATATACAAAGTGATGCTTTGTACAACTAGTTGAATACAGTGATACTTTTTTACATCTGCTTTCATCAACTGACTTGCAATATCATTATATACAAATTCTATATTACTATTCACGAGGCGCAAATAACCATAGAAATAAATAGAACAAAATAGCATCTACAATTGATGTTACAATTACAACTTTGACAAACATACAATTTGTCAAATTGTAACACTAGAATATATTACTGGTTGTTGAAATTAGGCACTTGGTAGGTTTCACAAATTTTATACTTTTTATTCCGACTAGTTTCGATTGTTACATCATTATCTAGGAATGAATACAGGGGAAAAATAGTTTCGCTTATATATTAAAATTGTCCATTCAGGTAATTAGGGCGGTCATTATTGGAGAAACCTACCAAGTGCCTAATTTCAACAACCAGTAATATTAAAAATGTTTCACCACGTGATAAACGAGAACCAAATTCAACAAATACTAGAATATATTGTTGAAAAACTATATGTACAGTCTTAAAAGACCAATAAGTTGATAGTATTATATGGTTGTTAATGTGCTCAATTAACAAGTTTTAATTAAAATTATTACGGATGTATTTTCGGTAAATCAATATTTTATTAATAGCTGGATGTAAAATAGTCCTTCTTTGCGGAATGAGATTTCCGCTTTCTCTCCCTTAAATTATTCGAGCGAATTTCCAGGCGGTTTGGGTTCTATTCATTATTAATTAATGTAATTAAAGATATAAATCTTAAACAACTGCGCTAAATTCATTCCGGCACAATAACGTAATATCTTAAGTGCTCGCCTAAAACACCAATTTAATTTTGGGAGCTTAATCAATAGCCAAAATCTTACGTCCGCATAAATCCGTTTTTACCGCCTTGTAAACTATTTTTTATTACCGCAAATTAATGCATAAAATTTAATCTATATTTCAAATAATAGTAGATAAATATTAATAATAATTTTATTATTGCATAAAAGCATATTAAGATTAATTATACAAGTAAAATCAAATTAAAAATAGTGTACAAAATGTAAATATGATTTTTTTTTAAATTGCATAATAGTTTATTAAAAAACGAGTTCAATAAGCGAGATTTTTTCGCACGCGTCCAAGTTTTGATGGACAAGTGCGGAAAAAGGCCTTATGAACGAGTTTTTACAGTAGTTTTTTCTATTTTGCCCCTTTTGCATTTCTAATTTAAAAAATCGCCCATACATATTTAGAAAATTGTGTGGTGGTTGGTAACACTAATAATTGATATTTCAATTTGAAATTAGTTTGCGATTTCCACACATCACATACCCTCAAAACTATCTCGCCCAAAATTTAGCACAGGTAGACAGCTCTAAATGTTAAAAAATTGATATTACCGCACTGAGCGAGCCCTTAATGAACCCATATAAGTGCGTTAATGACTCCATTTTATACGCAAAATAGAAAAAGAACATATTAAAATTAATTATATAAATATAATCAAATAAAAGTTAAGTGATAAACTAAATAATCTCATTGAGACTTTAAATGCTATGTAGGATGGTACTTAATCGACAATCTATAGAGCTTATCGGCATTAATCGATTTTTTAAAATTGATGACTCCGAGAGATCATATGTTTTTAATAAAATAAAGCATTTGGTAAATTAACATTTATATGTTATGTCGTTTTATTTGTAACCAGCTGTGTAGATATAAATATAAAGTTTTGAAGTATTTTCGAACATATTACCTATAAATTTTTGGGAATCGCTTGTAAACACTACGAAAATAGAGCGCATCTTCTAATTCCGAACGATGACAATTGCGTTCTGAAGTGGATTGGTTTAATCCAGATCTAAATAATAGATACGTGTTTCGTTGGCACGTTTTGGAAGCATATGCGCGAAAATAATTGAAGTGTAACCTGGCAGTAGTTCAGAATTGAGTAGGCGAAAATTACAAAAAGGTTGGTCGCGCACATTAAAAATAATAAATTCAAATTTATTTGTTATATTTTTATAAATATGATGAATATGATTTAAATAATTACATAAAATTTTCAGCATTGAGTGATAGTGTCAATATGTAGAATAAGATATACCAGTCATAATTTCTAATTGTATTACTGGAACACTAGAAGAGCGATTATATTAGGGAAATATATTTGTCATCACTAGAACTTTAATGCGTTCCAACATCACTTCGAATATGAGTGGCCGCGCTTGTTCACAATTGAAATCTATGTTAATAATTTTTATGGAATTATAATATTCCGACTCAATTTTGAGTAAATTTGGAAAGTTTTAATTCGATGGAAATTGTTTTTATATACAGGGTGCCCGGATTTCGTAGGGACAGCATGGGCAACTGCTGCATTTGAAGAGATAGAGAGATGGTCAAATTAGCAAAAAGGTGCAGGTTCGAGAGCTCATTAACAATCCACCTCCAAATCCCACTTGTCATGGCCCAATTGTTCAAAATAAGAATAAAAACAAAATCTCCTAATTTTCTTCATTTGCCGTAACTTTCCTTCTACTCAAGTTATCGAGATGCGGTTTAAACCAATTTGCATGGCAATTTAAATACTTTCATTGGCACTTCATAAAACCAATTTTACTTGTGCAAATATTTAGTAATCTAACCTCCAAATTTGAAATTGGTACCACGCAATCTGTTTGGTCCTTTTAAGAGGGTATTTTTTTCTGAATACAATGATATATCACATGATATGGAAACTTCTTCAAAATCAAGTATGCCGGAATAACAGTAGATAGCAATAAAACAAAATTTATTTATAACAACGAACTGTCATACATACACAACTACAAAAATGATAAACGATAAATTACTCAAATAATCCACCATTGAAAAGTTGGTACCGTTTCTAAACACTATTAATTACTTTACGGATAGTATTGCCATTAATATGGTGCAATGTCTCGAGTACTGCTTCCTGCAATTCTTCAACGTTGTTGTATGTAGGAGCATAGACTTTATTTTTAGCAGTTCCCCATAAAAAAAATTATCACATGGAGCCAAATCAGGTGATCTTGCAGGCCAACGTACCGTTCCATTAGTTGCAATTACCCTATCATTAAGTCGCTCTTTTAAATAGTCCATAACGATACGAGCATTGTGCGAAGTGCACCCATCCTGTTGAAACCACATTTGTCTAGAAGTCTCCAGTGACAACTCTTCTATTAAATCTTCGATCTCCTCTTGTAAAAAAGAGAGATACCTTTCTCCCGTTAAATTACCAAAAATTAAAATAGGTGGCTAGTAATCTATTATTTATTACACCACACCAAACATTTAAACCGAATCTAACTTTCGAACTGGAAGAGTCCGCTGTAAGTTAGTTTGAGAGTAGTAATGCTTATTATGTCTATTAAACATACCACGATTGGTAAACATAGTTTCATCTGTCCACAAAACAATATTCTTGAAATTGGGATTTGTGTTTACTTGGCCCAAATACCAGTTGCAAAAGTGCAGTCTTCTTTCTGCATCTCCAGGTCTTAATCTTTGAGATGATTTAAATTTATAACACTTGTACTTGTGTTTGTTCAAAATCTCTGAAACTCGAGTATTTGGCACACCTACACTCTGCGAAATTTCTCTAGAAGAAACACACTTATCCACATTAACACTTGCTAAAACTAATTCTTCCTTTTCTGTATTACTCTTATTGTACATCTTTGGTCTTACTGCAGCGAATGAACCTGAATTCTTTAGATTCCTGTCTAATCGCAATATTATTTTACGATCAGGTAATCGCCTTTCTGGATATTGAGCTCCATATGTTTGACGTGTAAGTTCAACGTTGTTGTAGCACTTGATATACGTACAAAATACATCATATTTTTCAAAATTTTCCATTATAAGTTGAAGTAATAACACTTACACTATTGAGAGGCACGAAACATAACTTGACAGATAACGTCATAAACAAAACAACAAAGTTTTTGTGATCATGGCACTAGTAATTGCCGCCCGTAAAAAGAGTAAGCTTAGTTTTTCAAAATACATACAATGTGATACATAATTATTTTTAGAAAAAAATACCCTCCTAAAAGGGCCAAAAAGATTGCGCGGTACCAATTTAAAATTTGGAGGTTAGGTTAGATCAATAAAAATTTGGACAAATAAAATTGGTTTTACGAAGAGCCAATGAAAGTGTTTAAATTGCCATGCAAATTGGTTCCAACTGCATCTCGATATCTTGGGTAGCTGGGAAATAATGGCAAATAAAATAAAATGGAAGATTTTGTTTTTATTTTTATGTTCAACAAGTGGACCATGACAAGTAGAATTTAGAGGTGGATTCTTAATGAGCTCTCGATCCTGCACCTTTTTGCTAATTTGACCACCTCTCCACCTCTTCAAATGCAGAAGTTGCCCATGTTGTCCCTACGAAATCCGGGCACCCTGTATATTTCTGTCAAAAAAATTATTACACATTTTAAAATAGTATGCCTTTTTTACTCGGATTTATCTCTAAATCTTTGTTATGGATGGGGTATTTGCAGGTATTCATGCACTTATAATCCTAAATAATTTTTGGGAAAATTTAGTTTCCAGTCGATTAAAGTTTTTTTTTTATAATGGTTGTCTCATATTCAAACAGGAATATGCCCAGATAGGTTAAAATATTCCATTGTCACTCCTATAAATATAAATAGAAACGTCGAAGAATTTGATAACTACTTACAGATCGATTACTACCCAGAGCACATTTTCAAAAATGTATGAAACCTTAATTTCCCACCGAGTAATAAATTAAATTTATTTTACAAAAACCAACATGGTTTTACTAAAAAGCAGGGGCGCTCGTTATATAGAGCCAAGGAGTCATGGCACTACTTATAGTTTCAAACTCAGCAAGAATTTGTAACTAATCGTTCAAACACTTTTTCGTCATTTTAAATCAGAGGTCGCCAAAGTGGTCTACGTAGACCCCTAGGGGTCTATTTAACAAAAGTAGGGGTCGATCTGAGCCAGAGGGTCGAATGGGGGTCGATGCGAATCGAGGGGGTCGAAGGAAAAACAAGTGTAAAAAAATAGAAAAAAATATACTTTATTTTTAATCCTCTGAAAAAGCTGATAAAAATAGTATAAGGTCCTATGGGTCTATTATGGACGGTTGGTTAGTTATGGGCAAATTTATAGCAAAAACATGTACACATTGAAAACATTGCAGAAGTGTTCCTAGCAAAGATTGCATCATTTTTTATATACTAGAAAATTTTCCACATCATGAACAATAATACACACCGGCTTTGGTCCTCTTTTGTTCATACTGCTATACAGGGTGTCAACATACGCAAAACAATGGATAACTATTTTTTTTCAAATGGAACACCCTATATATTTTGGCACCAATGCATGGCATTTTTGATAAGCTTTCCAATGGTATACAGTTTGTATAATGAAATATTAAGCACTCATAAAAAAAACATTTTTCTTTTGCCACCTTCTGCTGATTTTTTGAATTTTCAGCCAAAACTATGCATTATCTGGAAAAATTATAAGAGACCAAAGTTGTAGGGCGGAAAATTTCCGGTGGACGTAGATCTTTCGACTTTACAAATAATGCGTGCATTGTCCGCTAGAACGCGCAAAATCGTGACCGTATATGCATTTTAGGGTTTCTTTTCAATTTTTTTCTTATTAAATTGCACTATACTTCATTTTCCACGCCCTCGAGCGGAAGAACGGGAAATTATAGGGAAATTCAAATGACCTATGTAGATTGAAAATGTTCTGCTCTACAATTCTTAATAGAAGAAATTTTTGCCCAAAATGCATAGTTTTCGCTAAAAATGCAAATTGAAAATGTGCGTATCAATATTTGCGTTTTTCAATGGCTTTCTGCATTTTTAGCGAAAACTATGCATTTTGGGCAAAAATTGCTTCTGTTAAGAGTTGTAGAGCAGAACATTTCCAATCGATATAGGTGATTTAAATGTTCATATAATTTCCCATTTTTCCGCTAGAGGGCGCGGAAAATAAAGTATAAATCAGGGGGTGTTCACTCCTTACGATTATTTGGTGCCATATCTCAGTACTACGATCAAACGTATGGTGGCGCTGTCTTTAGTTTTTTAACAGTTTGCCTAAAAACCGTGCCTGTATTTTATGGTTTGCATATTGGCTTTGTTTTGTTCGTTCTACTGTTTTGTGAAGTTTTGTGTTGAATTAAAGACAACATTGATTCCGTTGAATTTAGTGATTGTATTATTTAGTTGGTAAGCATATGTAGATTTTTCTAAATTTATATAAATTCTCATACAACTTATTGTAAGTACATTACTGTCACTCATTAAATAGAATTGTTGTTGTGGGCCTGGATGTGACGATATGATGTTGTGCAGAATGGAGTTTTGCTTCAAGATAAGGAAAGATTTAAGTTATGGGTCACTAATATATCAAATCCAAAGTTAAAATTAAAACGTCACAAAGACATTTATAGAACACATTGTTATTTATACTGGGAGCTTCTACCTCGTTTTACATTTTATATAATAAATAAAATTAGTTGTGGTTTCAACATAGTTCATTTTTCAATACAGTTTAAATAAAATATCATTACTTTGTTTGTAAAACTTAAAATTTAATTTTCGTGACCATAGTTTGGGCAATTTTAACTTGCTTTATATTTAAGAAATAGTAAATTAGAATTACGAAGCTGCCGAAATTAAAGTCATGAAAATGAAAATAAAACTTTTACAAAATAGTGTTATAAAAATATTTTAAAATTAGCGCCATTTTATCCCAACCAATAAAATCCACGATCAAATAGTAGGTGGCGCTAAATTTGGTATTAACACTTTTCCCCAATGGTATTGCTTGAGTTGGCAATCTTAATTAATAGTTTATCTATGGTATAAATGCATATACGGTCACGATTTTGCGCACTCTGGCGGTCAATGCACGCATTATTGGAAAAGTCCAAAGAATTCTGCAACTTTGGTCTCTTATAATTTTTCCAGATAATGCACAGTTTTGGCTGAAAATCCAAAAATCAGCAGGTGACAAAAGAAAAATGTTTTTATGGATAAATCTCAAGAGTCCTTAATATTTCATTATACAAACTGTATATCATTGGAAAGCTTATCAAAAATGCCATGCATTAGTGGCAAAATATATAGGTTGTTCTATTTGAAAAAAAAATAGTTATCCATTGTTTTGCGTATGTTGACACCCTGTATAGCAGTATGAATAAAATGGAACGAAAGCCATTGTGTATTATTCTTCATGATGTGCGCAACTCTCTAGTGTATAAAAAATTGACGATATCCTTGCTAGGAACGCTTCTGCAATTTTTCAATGAGTATATGTTTTTGCCACAAATTTGCCCATAACTGAAAAACCGTTCATAATACACCCATAGTATCTTATACTATTTTTATCAGCTTCTCAAGAGGACTAAACATAAAGTATAAAATATGGGGTGTTCTATTTAAAAAAACATAACTTTGTTCTGTTATTTATACTGGGACACCCTGTACAAAAACATACATATTTTTAAAATGTGTAGAATGGGTGTGGGTACCAGTTTATAAAAAATAGAAGTCATTATCTCAAATAGCAAATAAGTTATGGGGCTTTTACCGATCCCTGGGTCACCCGGTACATTCCCAAATACAGATTGAATATTACAAAATATTCACCCCCAATACTTGGCGCCTTAATGTTCAATAATCTATAGATAAGGAAATAGGATCAGTACCTACATTGTCAATGTTTAAAAAGCAGCTATTTACTTTTTTGATAAATGACATGTTTTATAGAATTAAAGAATTTTTAAGTACTTATTATTATGTTAGATAATACTACTTACCATTTATGTTAAACTTTCTACTGACTTTTCTAATATGTATCACTACTGTATACATCTATAGAAATAAACTATTTATTATTATTATATTTTTTTAACGAATATTGTTATTGGGAAAATACAAGCCATAAATATCTTTTTTTACAGTCCCGAAGTAATCAATACACACATTTTTTACACCAGTGGATAGGCTTGAAAATTTTGAACATTAACGAAATTACGCTATCAAGATTTGTTTAGAAGTTATAGCCAAAAAAACAAAAATATGGCTGATTTTCGAGGGGTGAGTTCACCCCCTAAACAAAAAAATACGTATCGAATATTTTGACCCCCTCTACGAATCCATCAAATTTCATTAAAATCGGAGAGGAACACTTCGGTTAGTTCCCTTGTAAGTACAGTAAATTAAATCTGGAGTTTCGAGAGGAATTAAAATTAAAATTGACCAATTTCGAACCCAATATAGCGAACCTTGCAAAGAAATAACAAGCACAGCCATCTCATTGATTAAGAAGCAATAAATCTGTAGTTACTTTACTTATTTATAATTACTTATTATTTAATAAATATTAAGGTATTTAAATTTCAACAATAAGATATTTTTCATAGAACTATTGTTACACAATGTACTAGGGCGGTCCGTTGGTGTAGTGGGTACAGGCGAGCCCTTGTGCCGGTTGCACCGCGGCCGTGTGGGTTCGGTTCCCAGCTCGGACGACAGATTTTTCGGTTTCAAGAAGTATTCGTTCGGGTCCGTGGTTGTTTACGTCTTTCATTATTCATTTGTTCATTTATTCATTTAATTTATAACTTAAAATATTTATACAAATTGATGATGGCTAATGGTCATAGCACCAAAGCCAGGCATAACGCCGAAAACAAAAAAACAAAACAAAAACAATGTACTATTACTTAAATAAATATTTAAAATCATAAAATAAATGATCAAACTCAGTACCTAACCTAACAGATCGTTTATTTTAATTAACTGAAAATTACTTTTATGGGGGTCGATGGAGATTTCGAAAAATTATATAGGGGTCGATGATGAAATAAGTTTGTCGACCCCTGTTTTAAATGAACAAACGCCTGCATAACTTTAATAAATAGAAAAAAATCGCAATGTATTTATTTCCTAAACGCAACGCCGCGGTGGTGCGCCGTTAATGGTGGGAGCTTCCATCCGGCACGGCATTTCGTTAGAATATTGCCTATAGTCCGTTCTCCGGAATCTGACGGCTGTGGTCGTAAAAGAGGGTCGGAGTTCGCTAAGTAGTGGACGTAATATTTTTTTATCTCAAACCAATCTTTGTTGAGAAGTACTGGTGTAAAAGTGCGTATACCAATAGGAGCGAAGGACAGTAATAAATGTATGGGATGCAATTAGACGAACCACCAATACCTTTTCTTTGAGAGTGCGTCGATCCTCAGGGCGGACCGACCGTTTTACGACCTCGGCCGCCACATTCCACCGAATATGCTATACCAAGGGGTGGTGCGAGGTTGGAGGAGTGCAGGATAGGTAGTTTTCTGAACGTGCATTTGGTGCCCAATAAATTTGGGGTCATCTCGTGAGTGTGGCGACGACGAACACTTGTTAGTCATATTTCCCCAAGCGAAAACTAGTCTCCGTTACACGCATTATACTATGAATCAAATGTATATCATTGCGGAATAAGCCTTTTTGCTCATGCACTATCTATAAAAAAATCAAACAGTTAGGTATACTTCTGCCTAATTTGATTATCGAAATAAAGACTGTGGTATCAGCTTCCAGCTCAAGTACAAGTTAAAAAACAACTAGCTGTGCAGATGTGAGGAAAAACGCATTTTTCCATGTGTATTGTTTGGTAGTAAAATTATGTGGACGAAGAATGACGCTACAGATTTAGTGCATATCTGGGACAAACTAAAACGCACGATACATCAAAAGTACACGTAAATAATATTTTCAGCTTGTTTAAATTCGTCTGTTTTTAATTATAAGTCTTTACATTACAACTCGAAATAACCTAGGAGTAGAAAGATAAATCGTTCTTTCTTTCTTGAAAAAATAATTCGAGGGCGGGGAGATATATTATATAAGTGGCTCTACCATAAACGAGTTCCACGAGCCGCCACTGGGTAAGAGTATAGACACTGCTTTATTCCAATATAGTAGGGCCAAAATGGGATTTTTTCCCGAAATAATCATCAAATTTGGTT
Organism: Ocypus olens; assembly: GCA_910593695.2. Lineage (NCBI taxonomy): Eukaryota > Metazoa > Arthropoda > Insecta > Coleoptera > Staphylinidae > Ocypus > Ocypus olens. The sequence goes on along the minus strand of OU343054.1, from coordinate 13,878,850 downwards.
GAAAAGTCACTGAGTTATGTGCGAAAAACCTCAAAATGCACTTTTTTCAAACACCCATAACTTTGTGCCAAATCGTCGTAGGAACTTCGTTCTTCGAGTCCTGCATAGGGAATTGATAAAATTTTAATGCCTTTATGGTGGATCGAGTCGAAAAAAAATTCCAACTCCATGGACATCGTCAAAGTTGTACATGGTTTTCTAAAAAAAACTTTTTTTACTCTTAAGTTTGCATGCATGACTTTAAAGAAGACACTTCAAAGTTTTTCGCACTCAAAGATTCATCAAACTCGATTAAAAATACGCCGAGTTATGGCGGTTTGAAAATGGTGGAAATTTCACGAATTTCAAGTATTTCATTTTTTTTCCTCCAGTGTATTTTGAGAAATTTTGGAAAACTTCAAGATGGTGGCGATTTTTGAAATTTGTTTCAAGCGGTCGAATAGTAAGCAACTTCAGAACGACTGCAAGCTCCGTGTTCGTGTGATTTTCTCTAAATCTGGTAATAGGGTGTTTTAATTTTTACTTTCTCCGTTACGAAGTACGAGAAAGTATTGTGATCGTGATTTTTTTTTCAAAATTTTTTTTTACGGAAATATCCGTTTTGGGGTCCCTAGATGCCAATTCAACAATTTCTGGAAATTTTTTTTTGTGTCTGTGTGTGTGTGTGTGTGTGTGTGTGTGTGTGTGTCATGGTGTGTGTGTGTGTCTGTCTGTGTGCGCTGTATCTCAAAAACCAATAGAGCAGTTGATATCAAACTTTGAACATACGTCTAATTTGATAATCTGAAGAACTGAAAAGCTTTTGGTAAAATTTCGTACACCGGAAGTGGGCGTTTACCTTAACTGTTTTTTGTTTTTTGCCAATATTTTCTTAAATATGAAAAATATCACAAAAACATTCAAACAAACTTTGAAGACAACAAATAAATGAACATCTTTTGCTTGAAAACATTTTTTATAAAATCATTTTTATTCGAGAAAAAAATTTATTATTATTTTTTTAATTTTTGGCTTATAATTATAAAACGATAATAGTTACAGAAAAATTATGTTAATAATAATTGTACAGAATACCAAAATGAACAACTTCTAAAGAATAAGTTTTTTTCGAAATCTCGTTAGTTTTTGAGTAAACCGAGTTTTTTAATTTGAAGTATAATTTTTCCATCTTTCATGATTTTGACGTTTTAAACGTCAGTTTCATCCGAGTTTACGCAACGCTCGATGTACATTTAAAATTTGATTTCAATTGAAAATAAACCCATGAAAACGTAAATATAAAGTCGGAGAAAGTAACATGATGGCCACATCACCATTTTTTTATTAAATTATAAAGTTGAATATATTTTAAGAAAATTCTAAAAGTTTGCGTGGCGATTGTTTTTATATTTTTAAATCATCGAACAGTGACCTACTTTAACATAACTACAAGGTGTATTTTCGTGTGAATATTTTGAACTCTAGTGAAAGATAGTTTCGTGATTTCGATTATTATAAAGCAGAATTTATTTTGGGTAAATTGGAAAAGTTTCAAGTCGATACGATTATTTTTATATTTTTTAAAACCTTAAAAAAGTAAGCAACTTTGATATGGTTACAAGCTGCATTATCTCGTGATTATTTCTAAATATAGTGAAGCAGTGTTTTTAGATTTTGATTGAATCACGATGCAAAATCTATTCTAGTAATTTTAGAAAGTTTCAAGTGTGGGACGATTGTTTCTATATTTTATCAAACCTGTTGTGTATGATATTAAGTCAAACCCATTGAAACTAAATGTAACTACAGTCACTCTAGTAATTTTACACCCAACAGTTGGTAACACTAACACTCTAGCGGACGGTTGGCATGTCCGGACACTTTTTGCCGTGCTTTACACATGCGCAACGCAACATTCTAGTAACATTGTTTATTTTCTGTGTAAATAAATCGTAATAACGGGTTTTTCAATAAGAACTTGACAACTTTTTTTTAATATCTCGCAAACCATTTGGGATATATCAAAACTCTATTATTGGTTTAAAGTACAGGGTTAGTCAAAATAAATAGGATAATAAGAAAACTATTTTTAGATGAATGTATGTTTATTGTAACCAAACTACAGCTACGTATGGACAGATAAACTATCAAAGTTTTTTCTCACCTTCACAGATGTTCGATATGGCCGCCCCTTGTGACACGACAGACGTCCAGGCGATAGTCCAGTTCATTCCAAATCCGTTGCAGCACATCCGACGTAATGTCCATGGTCAGCGGTAATGGAGGTTTGAAGACAGTGTCTTTCACATACCCCCAGAGAGAAAAGTCGCATGGTGTGAGGTCGGGGGACCTCGGGGGCCACAACAGGAATGGAAGATCATTCACTCCAGCACGGCCAATCCAACATCTGGGAAGGTGTTCGTTGAGGTACTCGCGTATACTGTTGTACCAATGCGGAGGGGCACCGTCCTGTTGGAATACGAAATCGGGCACTTTCTCTTCTAACTGTGGCATCAACCATTCAGACAACATGTCGGCGTACACTATGCCTGTTACGGTTTTCTCCGCGAAAAAGAATGGCCCAAACACGTGACGGTTGGTTATCGCACAGAAAACGTTTACCTTCGGCGAATCCCTTACATGTTCCAATACTGCATGAGGATTTTCAGAGCCCCAAAAGCGGAGATTATGCCTATTGACCTTCCCGCACAGGTGAAACGTTGCCTCGTCACTGAAGACCAGTCTGTTGGCAAAGCCTTCCTCCTCTAGTCTTCGCTGCATTGATTCGCAAAAAATGTGTCGTTTTGAATAGACAGCATTTTTCAAAGCCTGCACCAATTTATACTGCTTGAATTCCAAACGTTTGCGTAACACGCGCCACACAGTTTTTTGCGGAACTTCCAATTCCATGGCTGCACGATTTGTCGACTTCTGGGGACTTCGTTGAAAGGATGTACGAATGGATTCCACAGTTTCTTCGGAGACACGTGGTCCTCCTGTGCTTTTACCCTTGCATAAGCAGCCCGTCTCCTCAAATTGCTTTACCCACCTCGCAATGGAATGTCGATGAGGTGGTTCCTTGGCATACTTGGCTCGAAATTGTCGCTGGACCGTAATTACTGACATTGTTTTAGCAAATGTCATCACACAAAACGCCTTCTCCTTGCCTGATTGCGCCATTTTGAAAACAGCGTCTCCTAGCGGCATTAACGTGCATGTGTGTTGCCAAATAAAACTTTGATAGTTTATCTGTCCATACGTAGCTGTAGTTTGGTTACAACAAACATACATTGGTCTAAAAATAGTTTTCTTATTGTCCTATTCATTTTGACTAACCCTGTACAATCAATGCAATTATGAATGGAACTCGACTTCGGTCATATGTTCACCAAGGGCACGATTGCAGCGGTCGATTCGTTGAAGCCAATTTTCGATGACTCGGCCATACAATTCGACGGAAATGCCGCTATTTCTCGTTCGATGTTGGCTCTTAGGTCCTCTAACGCCGCCGGCTTGTTGGTATAGACCTTCAATTTAACGTAGCCCCACAGAAAAAAGTCTAGAGGTGTTAAATCACAAGATCTCGGCGGCCAATCGACAGGACCTCTTCTCGATATAACACGTTCATCGAACTTGGACTTCAATAAGTCGATTGTTCTTCCAGCTCTGTGGGATGTGGCACCGTCTTGCTAAAACGACATATCACTGATGTCCATTCCATGCAGTTGATTGAAGAAGTAACGCTGCAACATGTCTCTGTAGCGTTCACCATTGACTGTAACGTGACGGTCATTTTCATCAACGAAGAAAAATGGCCCAATGACGCCACCAGCATGAAAACCGCACCATACAGTCACTTTTCGTGGATAAGTGATGTTTCATGAAGCACATGAGGGTTCTCAACACTCCAATAACGCATGTTTTGTTTGTTGACGAAGCCATTCAACCAAAAATGCGCTTCATCACTGAAGATGATTTAGCGATGAAAGTCGTCATTTTCGGCTAACATCTCTAGAGCCCATTCTGAGAACGAGCGTCGCTTCATATGGTCAAGTGGCTTTAGTTCTTGAGTTAACTTGATCTTGTAAGGATGCAGGCCAAGATTCTTTCGCAAAATACGCCATAGTGTGATGCCCAATTCCTGAGAACGCCGTGGAATCGACTGATTTGGATCGTTTGCGATGGACGCTTCAACGGCAGCAATATTCTCGGCGCTGCGGCCGCTGCGTTGTCTCACTGGCACGGCAACATCGAACAGTGAATATTTTGACTCAAATTTTCTCACCAAATTGTGAATGGCTTGTCTACTCAGGAGAGAATGACGACCCAAAATTGGTGTAAGCGCTCTTAAAGTTACAATCACTGACCCGGAATTTCCGTAGAAATTTTTAACTACTTGTAAACGTTATTCGTTCGTAAGTCTTTGCATGATGAAAATGTTTGAGTTACTGCGTATTTTGACAGCACTAATTGGTTTAAGGGTGCGTTCACAATACGAAAACAAAAGTGTCAAGTTGCTATTGAAAAACCCTTTGGTTATCGGTTATTGTTTAGTTATTGATAAACCCACAAATACAAAAAAAAACATTGGACAGTGAGCAATTTGAGTGACTTCATGCTGCGTTTGATATGTTCATTGAATTAGGAAGCAGAATCTATTTTGAGTAAATTCGATAATTCAAAATTGATTTGGTTTATTCTAACCACGAAATAGTTTTCATCACAAAAACGTTTTATGTCGTTTTATCTTACAGAGAGTTAGGGACATTCAAACAATTTGAAGGCGGACCTTTTCCAAAAAGTGCAACAACACAATTTTATGTACGATCATTTGAAAGTTGAGCGAGTGTTGCAGCTGAACCTAATAAAAATTAAGTAGCAATTGCACTCATTTCTAACCGAAATAATTTCAATCTTCTCTTTCTTTGTCGCTCGTGATTCAAAAATGCGCTGACGAGGGAACATTGTCCTCCCGCACTTGGTTCGTAAGTAACTATTAATGTCAGCCGCCATTATTATTCTACCAAAATCAACTTTGTTAGGTACAGTTATTTAACAATTTTTTTGTTGTTAAATAGCTGTTTTTAATTAATGTGTACAGCAATGTACTTTGTCTCCGTTGCTAAAGTTAGTGTGGGAAAAAGTACTCTACGATGTTAAATAGCCTCTTGAAGCAAGACCTGTTTTCTTTACTAACTCAAATAGTACCCTCTTAACCCTTTCTGGTCGACTGCCGTACATGTACGTTTTACATTCTCCAATTCTTAACGTTTTTGTTTTTTCTTTTATGTATGATTTATTTACTTATTTCATGGATAAAGTTCACAAAAAAGAGTTATTTCGCCCACTTTTAGTTTTCACTCTGCATTCCCGCACTCGGCCCGGCGCTGTAATCATTCACATCCGCGCTCGTCCCGAAAGGGTTAATAAAGCAGATTGCAGATTACAAACAGAAAACTGCTTCTTTATGTTGATGCATATTTTTTATAACAAATAAATCGTTTGTTTGTATATCCGCAAGATTATATTTATTTTTAACAAGAATTAAAAATTCTTAACTCCCCAAGAATAGATATTTTTGTGCCAAATAAACGTAAATACTTGTAAAGACATTTTACACTTATTTAAAAAGAAACTGAAAATTCTTAAAGGAAGAAAACATAAATTGTTAATTGAATTATATTTACAATTAGCTTAAATGAAATGTTATTAATTTCGAATTAAATAAGATTCATTTTACAACTTTTCTGTTGTATTCCATATATTTTATACATTAGGACTTTTTAACAGGAAAGTTTTAAATCAATAAGCCGACTGAGTACACATAACCTAAAAGAATCTATATTTAATCATTACATAATTAGAATCTCGTTAATAATTAATTATAGCTTAATTAAGGCATAAAGATTCATAAACTAAAATATTATGTTACGGACGAAATTATCTGATACTGATAATCGACATCAGTCATCAACGCAGCTGGTATGACAGATTCACACTCTGTGTCTGCCTTCTTAGGTTAAAAGGCCATTCGGCTAAAGTATAATACCGTGTTGAAGACACTACATTTCTTTACATATGAGAATATTTTTGTTGCAAGAATATGATTTTCTTCAATGTAGTTATATTTTTAATTTATATTTCACGTTGAAACAAAATTGTGTTTATTCATTGTAAACATACATTTTCTATTCTAGTAAATGGTGGGCCATCTCTTGGAAGCTTTTTGAACTACCACTTTATTTTACTTTTCATGATATTTGACATCTGATGTATGACAGTTCTTCAGTATACAACACCCGGTTAACGAAATGACACGCTATACGTTTGATGAACGTTGGGAAATTTACTTTGAATGTAATTCGTGTATTGCAGAATCAGTGCAAAAATTGCGTACAAAATTCGGTCGCGAATATGCACCAAATGCAAGTGTTCTGAAGAAATTTGTGCACAAAGTTCGTGAAACTGGTAAGCTGGTGGACCTTACTAAAGCTCCACACGCTCGTCCGGTTCGTACACCCGAGAATATTGCTGCTGTAGCCCGTAGTGTGCAAACCAACCCGAGAACATCGACTCGTCATCGCTCTCAGCAATTGAACATTAGTCGCACTACCATGAGGCGTATTTTGCATAAAGACATCGGTTTATTCGCCTATAAGGTCCAAATAACACAGCAGTTGAAGAGAGTTGACCATCCACTTCGATACAACTTCGCTAATTGGGCCTTAGAGCAGCAGGAAGCCGATGGTGAATTTTGGCGAAAAATTATCTTTTCCGATGAAGCGCATTTTCATCACGGGGGCTATGTAAACAAGCAAAACTGCAGGATTTGGGCATCGGAAAACCCACACGTGATCGTTGAGCAGCCAACGCATCCCAAACGAGTGACTGTATGGTGCGGATTATGGGCCGGCGGTATCATCAGCCCATTTTTCTTTGAATCTGACGAAACGGTCAACAGAAAGCGCTATAGGACCATGATAGCAAACTTTTTTTGGGAGAAAATTGCTGGTTTGGATGTGGGCAACATCTGGTTCCAACAAGATGGGGCGACATGTCACACTACCAACGAAACTATCGACTTATTGCGGTCAAAGTTCGAAAATCAGCCGTCGTGGAGATGTGAATTGGCCAGCGAGCTACGATTTAACGCCCATGGACTTTTATCTCTGGGGTGCCGTTAAAGAACGTTGTTATGCCAACGATCCAGCAACGATTGACGATCTTAAAGTCAATATCCAAAATGCCATTGCTGAGATAGAGCCGCAGACGTTGGAAAAAGTTCTGAAAAATTGGGTCGAGAGAATGGACTGTTGTAAGGCCAGCCGTGGCAGCCATTTGTCTGATGTCATATTCCATGTATAACCGGATACCCTTGGCTACAAAATAAATGCAAGATCATCAAATTTCATCTAGCCGTTTGTGTTTTATTAAGATTTTAAAATGATTCCTTGCGATGGCCCACCCTTTATATATTTTTAAAAATATTTATCTCTTAAGTCATGCAACGACTTCAGTAAAGAAATATATTTTAATATAAACAAATATTTTTTTGCATAAAATGAAATAAATCATTTTCCTTTATTAGAGAAATCTCTTTTCTATGTCTATTAATATCATAACAATAGAAGAGAAATAAAAATTATTTTCTTGTTTATTCGAGTAATTCATCAATGTGTAAGCATTTCTGACGTGTTAAAACAAGTGAACATTTTCATTATGTTGCGAGCGCGGATCTTGCAGGAAACTTTATGAAAGGAGAAATGTTTATAACGCAGATTGTTGAATGTATAAATTACTGTAAATGCATTAACTTTAGCAGTAAATTAATCCGGCTAAAACTGTAAGCACGTAAACTTAATTTGCCGCATCTTTAGTACATGTGACGTTCGGTTGCGGGAACGCGCGGCGCTTCGGGGGTTGCTCCCTGAATTCCATAGTATGTGGTCTCATTCAACCCCGCATATACCCTTAAACCCTCGTGATTATTGCGGAAATTAACACTACGCATTTGTACGTATTATATTCTAAGCAATTGTAATTCGACACATTCACAATTGCTTCCTCAATAATCTCTTTGAATATTTATGTAGACTAAAACTCTCTTTGTTAAACCTGGCATTTTCATACTGATATATTGCCAATGGCCGGAAAGTTTAGGTTATATAAATAGTTTTCATCCTTTACAGTTAGTTACGGATTTACCTATAGGCTAAGTACGCACCGGCTTATGGCGGAAAATATAGTTTAAATTTCTTAATAATTTACACAGAAGAACATGTAGTTTCTCCAAATTTATAATTAAACTAGACTTTTCTAGTTTTATTTTTATCTAAAATTATCATTAAATATTTTATCGATTTTCTAATTTCAATTGCATGTCCTAAAATTGTTAACTTATCAATGAAATTTTTACCCGCCCTTCTGATAGATAAAACAGCTGCCTCCGTGTTTTTAGGGGCTGATGCTTTCATTTTATCTAAACATATTATTATTATTTATTCAAATCACGTTCCCACCTTATACAGATAGTCAAAAATAATGTAAAAGGATTTTGGCCGCAGATGATCGGAGAATTTTTTATTTGGAGCGTTCCACAGCCAACGTTCGCACTGTATAAGTAATAATATAAATAACAATAAATTAAATATAGGGGTTAGTCTGTCAGGGCTACCAACCTTATCATTTGCCATCATTAGATTTTCCGTTGAAATTTATTTTTGTTCATTGTGCTATTCAATTTGATTGAATTTAGTGATATTATTAATGTTTCCAAAGATTTATTTGTTAATATGATATCTTCTAGATCACTTTAGTTTATTGTTATCTTATTCTCTTTTCTGTTTCACGAATAATTGCCTGTACCAGATTCCATGGGGCAGCTTAGCTTGTTGCTAAGAAGGGATTCTGAGCCCTGCTCTACCCTCCTGGGAATTACTTTTTTTCGACTTTCTCATTGTTTCACTTATTTTATATTATTATTTTATGGCTTATTGAGCCGCGCTCCGATATAGCTATTTTTTCACATAGAGTAATAAAAGTTACAATATTTGCGATTAAATATTAATATAGATAGTTCAAACGAAAGATTAATAAAAAAAGAAGTTATTACGTATTTTTAGTGATGTTCAGATCTTAAATTTTGATTCAAAATTTTAAACCTCAAATTAATGTTATAATTCACGCACTGTAAACATTTTCACCCGCTGTCCTTTTAAAACTATGCATTATACGTGGTATTTAAACTTCACACTTTAATAATTTCATAATCTCCACACTGCATAACTAAATTTTTCTGTGACCTTTTTATTCCATGTATCAATTTTTGCATACCCTTTTCTTTTTCTGCTCCTCCTTTTTGTCCCGCAATTTCCAGTCTTTACAAAAATCTCCCTTTCTTTCAAATAAATGTGTCATGGTTGGCGTTCCTCTCAATTTTTACAAATTTTATTCATCCACAACGAAAAACACCTTGCGACACCAGTGGCGGCTCGTGGAACATGTTGATGGTAGAGCCACTTATACAATATACCCCCCCCTACCCACTTTTTTTGAAGAAAAAAAGAACGATTTATCTTCCTAGACCAAAGTAACTGGCGAAAATGTGTTTTAAGAAATAATTAAAAATTATTGCTGAGCTTGAAACTACTTCTATATAACGAACCGCCCCTGGTTATAACCCTTAAAAAATTATTGGAATTTAAGAAGTTGATTATATTCTTAAAATATTATTATTTTTGAGTTGTACAGAATTATTTCAGAATTTTTAAACAATTTCTAACATTTTTCTATATTTTAGAAAATGCTCAATTTTGAACGCATTTAAAAAATGCACGTTTGAAAACAACAATCTCTTTCGGTGAAAGCAAGAAATACAAGAAAATCAAAACTTACGAAACAGGAAAATCTTTTCAAGTCGTTTTAGCGGTTAAGCTGGATGATGATTCTTTGCTTCCCTCGCGGATTGTTGGGGCGGAATGGAGCGGAAAACACAAACGCCAACAGACACAAATCCTGAAGATGTATCACAACACAGCGGGCACTAAAACTTTCGAAAAATGAAAATTCCGAACCAGAACAAACGTCTTCCGCGGCCCCGATCAACAAACTGAATTTGTATCAACAGGTGAGCCGTGGATTGGTGATAAGAATTTATTGTCGTTTCAAGCGGAGAAATGAAAGACGAATATTTTGATAATCTTCAATCGCCCGGGGCAGAATTTTAACACGGAGGTCGAGATAAGCTGCAGAACATTAGAAACACTGCTAATTATATACTTCACGAGAATCTTAAGAAGTTGATTACATTCTTAAAATATAATGATTTTAGAGTTGTGTAGAATTATTTCAGAATTTTTAAACAAGTTCTACTATTTTTTATCTGTTTTAAAAATACTCGATTTTGAAAGTAATTAAAAAATGCATGTTTAACAACGAACAGTTATTACCCATTAAAAAAATTTTGGAATTTAAAAAGTTGATTATATTCTTAAAATATAATAATGTAGAGTTGAGTAGAAGTATTTCAGAATTTTTAAACAATTTCCACTATTTTTTTTATATTTTAGAAAATGCTGAATTTTGAACGTAATTAAAAAAATCATGTTTATTTACCAACAGTTATAACCCATTAAAAAATTATTGGAGTTTAAAAAGTTGATTGTATTCTCAAAATACAATAATGTGGGAGCTGCGTACAATTATTTCAGAATTTTTAAACAATTTCTACTATTTTTTATTTATTTTAGAAAATGCTGAATGTTGAACTCAATTAAAAAATACATGTTTACCAACGAACAGTTATTATCCATTAAAAAATTTGTGGAATTTAAGAAGTTGATTATATTCTTAAAACATAATAATGTGGGAGTTAAGCAGAATTATTTCAGAATTTTTAAACAATTTCTACTATTTTTTATTTATTTTAGAAAATGCTAAATTGTGAACGCATTTAAAAAATGCATGTTTAACAACGAACAGTTATTACCAATTAAAAAATTGTTGAAATTTAAGAAGTTGATTATATTCTTGAAATATAATAAAGTGGGAGTTGAGTAGAATTATTTCAGAATTTTTAAACAATTTCTACTATTTTTGATTTATTTTAGAAAATGCTGAATTTTGAACGCAATTAAAAAATGCATGTTTAACAACGAACAGTTATTACCCAATAAAAAAATGATTCATTTAAGAAGTTGATTATATTCTTAAAATATAATAATGTGGGAGTTGAGTGGAATTATTTCAGAATTTTTAAACAATTTCTACTATTTTTTATTTATTTTAAAATATGCTGAATTTTGAACGCAATTAAAAAATGCATGTTTAACAACGAACAGTTATTACCCAATAAAAAAATGATTAATTTAAGAAGTTGATTATATTCTTAAAATATAATAATGTAGGAGTTGAGTAGAATTATTTTAGAATTTTTAAACAATTTCTACTATTTTTTATTTATTTTAGAAAATGCTAAATTTTGAACACAATTAAAAAATGTATGTTTACCAACGAACAGTTATTACCAATTGTTGGAATTTAAGAAGTTGATTATATTCTTAAAATATAATAATGTGGGAGTTGAGTAGAATTATTTTAGAATTTTTAAACAATGTCTACTATTTTTTATTTATTTTAGAAAATGCTGAATTTTGACCGCAATTAAAAAATGCATGTTTAACAACGAACAGTTATAACCAATGGCGTCTCGTGGAACATGTTGATGGTAGAGCCATTTATACAATATACCCCACCTTTTTCCTTTTTTGAAGAAAGAAAGAACGATTTATCTTCCTAGACCAAAGTAACTGGCGAAAAAGTGTTTTAAGAATTAATTAAAAATTCTTGCTGAGCTTGAAACTACAGATAGTGCCATGGCTCCTTGGCTCTATATAATGTCCGACACCCCACTGATACATACTCTCAGTTGATATTTCGAAAATGTACGAAGCACCACATTTCGATATTTATGGTAAGTTGCCTAGCAACAACGCACATTGCATGCCGTTATGCTGCAATATCCCACTTCCCATGCTGAAATTAACGCAAAAAATTTAAAAAAAATCAGCACCGTTTGACATAAAAATATTCCACGCTTCCGGCGCATCTACCATAAGATCAATTGATACATGATAACATTTTATTGTCTGTAAAGGGATGGTTTCGACTATTATAAACTAGCTTTGGCTAAGGGTTTATTTATATCGGTGTAGCCTATGGGCTATGTGCTTTTTTATCCATGCACATGTTAAAATTTATATACCTGTTGATAGCTTTCTTCTTACATAAACTCCTTGATTTTTGAAAATAAATATTAAAGTAATATAATTTTTTGTTCATAATTATAAAATACTAATAGTTACACGAATTATTCTGCATCGTTGGTATTCTCAATAGTCACATAAGATCCTATCTTATTATTACTGCACTTTTCTTTTCGCGGTTCTAAATTATGACACACTTAATAATACTTCAGGATGGCTCAGAATCAAACCTTCTATTACAAAAAGGTTTGCCTACAACGTACCCCAAATTTAAACTGAATTGAATAATTTATTCAGTTTTCAACCGCAACTAATTGACTTGAATTTTCCAATTCAGTTTAATTATAGATTAGCACGTAGTAACGGTCGCAACCATCCTCTTCATTATCCTAGATTTATTTTTCATCTATTTATCAATATAAATATAATTATTAGTGATGGGCATAATCGAATGATTTCAATAATCGAATGATTTCTGTTCGAATTAATCTGAAAATCGATTATTCATTCGAATGATCGTTCGAATGACAATTCGAGTGATCATTCGAATGATCATTCAAATGATCTGAAAATCGATTATTTATTCGAATGATCTAAAAATCGATTATTTATTCGAATGATCATTCGAATGATTATTCGAGTGATCATTCGAATGATTATTCGAGTGATCATTCGAATGATTATTCGAGTGATCATTCGAATGATATGAAAATCGATTATTTATTCAAATGATCATTCGAATAAAAGTTCGACTAATAATTCGAATGATCGTGAATCGAGTATTTTTATTTTTTAAGTGGTATAAACATATCGGAATGTTTACTCAAATTATCGTGACTTAAATACTAAAAAAGGAACTCCTGTTATTTCGTTAAAATCATTCATAAATACTTGTGTTCTGATTTCAGCAATATATCATAATAAAATTATAATATAGAATATATTGTAAACAATATCAGAGTACTTCGCCGTAATGTTTCGTGGGAAAGATATCCTATTAATACACTAAGTAAAGTTTCGAATGATATATATTCGAGTACAAATTGGTATAATGACATTCGAATGGTCATTCAGATTATCCCAATAGCTAGTTTTCGAATTGTTCATTCGAGTACCAATCACTCAAATAAATCGTTCGAATGATCATTCGAATGCCATTCGAATGATTATTCGAGTATGGATCATTCGAATGGTCATTCGAATGATCATTCGAATGCTCATTTGAATGATCATTCGAATGATCACTCGAATACCGATCATTCGAATGATCATTCGAATGAAAAAAATATGTTCTCGAGATAATCGATTATTTTGATAATTTACCTAATAATAATAGGTGCGATAACAGAAAAACGATAATTAATGGGGTAGCTTGACATTACAACAATGTTTTGCATTGTCATAATCGATAACAGAAAAACGGTAATTAGGTGAGTAGCTTTTAAGGTTATAAAAACATGATGTTCATGACGTTACGTCACTGTCATTAAGTTTTAATTTTTACAATAACTCTTGTAGTAAACCAAACTATTCAGCTTGTAATAAACCATAACTTTTGCTGATCCTTATTATTATTTCATTCGATAAATTATCTACCCAAATATACCGCGAGCTTGGATGAATTATCAAAAACACATTTTATTCGTACCTTTTACCTTTTAGTAATTCATCTCGACATAACATTTGTTGTCAACTGGTTATTAACCTCGAGCTGAAGCTCTCGGTTAATAACCAGACAACAAATGTTATTGTCTCGTTAAATTACTAGGTAACAAGGTACTCAAAAAATTATTTTTTGATAATTAACCTCGGTCTAGGTATATTACTACCAATAATCGAATTAATCGATTATCGTCATTCGAATGACCCCATCACTAATAATTATAAATCGATTAGTCTGTTTCTCCTATTGCAAATTTAGCAGAATTACTTTATGCACCTTCGGTCTAATTTTTAGCTATCCAAGATAGGTGACATGATCTATTTAGGTATAGATAAATTAAGTTAAGAAGAGATGTACATGATAATTTCATATCTATTTATCATTCTCCATGGAAATGGAGTCAGCGCCGGGTTTGGTAACTAGAAACCGTAAGATATCATTTAAAATGTGCCCAAATTTCCCAGGTTTAAATTGACCGAGAGAAATAAGTTTGAAATTGCAAAATCAGTATTTTCGAGAAGCTTAAATTTAGAGTTTACGAATTGTGAACAAAAATTGTTTCGATATTTTTGACAAAAATAAATAAAATAGCAAATATCTTAGAAACTAGAATCGACCAAACGGACCCTTTCCTCGAAGAACGATACATCGATGTGGTATGGATGATAGCATTTTATTGCTTTTTTCAATTGTTTAATTTGGAAAATTGAAAAAAACGAAAAAACGATGGCTACATCCAATGTCTTTCAGAGAAGTGCGAGGCCCGGGGCAACTAATATTTTAGAGGCCGTTTAAAATTTAAAATAAAATCAATGGTATTTCATTTTAATTGGATTATTCCTCTGATACATTGAATTATTTTACATAAACTTCGCGCGATTTAACATAAACAATTTTTTTTAGAATAGTCTAAAATACTGATAATCACTGATCGACAAAATTTAACTTTTTGTCTGTTAAATTGCTCTTTGTTATGGAATATTTTGATCTGATCTCACAGGTATGATTTTTGTAATACGAAATTCCATACTGTTGTAAAGCGATTGGTTTTATTTAATTTAGATTACTGAATAAATTTATCTTAAAAAAATGTGAGAGTTCTAAATTTTTGGCCGTATATATTAATAAGTATTTGGATTGGCCAAAACACATTTTATATTTGAATACTACACTGGTATGCTTAGAATTAAACCAAATGTAAATTTTAGCACTCTATTGTTAGTTTACAAATTCTATTTCTGCTCATTAATGCGATACGGAATCACATGTTGGGGGGTTTCAAACGATATAGTAAGAATCTTTGTAATTCAGAAGACTACCATCAGATTGATGTTTGGGCTGCAATATAGAGCCTCGTGTCAAGAAATTTTCAAATCCAACGGGTTAATCCTGTGAAACCTGAAATCCTGAAAATGTATTTTAAGGGGCATGTTACATCCCAGAGACTTATAATTTTGAAGGTGTTCTGAAACTAGTTCTCCATAGGTCTCATCTTTTCTATTGCCAAGAAATTCAGACCAACTTGATTTTTTTTTCAAAATAAAATTTCAAAACTTTTAATTTCAGGCCTTTCTTTATTTCAATTTATTTAGTACTTCTGCAACAAGTAAGAGTTTATCAATTTTAATTTCCATAAAACTTCAAATAATGATAAGTTGAAGAAATTGCTTGAAATCGATTATATTATTAAAGTGATAACCATGTTAAAAACGTGAAATTAAAATATTCTTTTGCATCATTTTGGTCTTTTCATCGACGATTTATTTCAAAATAATGTAGTGATTTCTTTTCGAATGCAATTTTTTAGATTCATCAAGGATCGTTTCCACGTTTCCTTAGCCATTAAATGCATTAATATTTTTTTGATCAGTTTACTACTGAAAACAAATAAATGGGATGCACATGTTTTAGCCGTTTGCCTACGTACTACTCGCATATGTATTGCTACTAGAATTAAATAGAGGGTGCCATGGAATGGAATATTGTAATAAAAACTGTCAGATTTGTACATTATTGAGCACGTGCATAAACCGTAATATTTGCAGGGAGTTTTGTTCTAGTATTTCTTCAAATTGTGTAAAAAAAATTGTTTTGTCATCAACTAAGGTATTTATTATTCAAATAAATAGTTATAATACGAAAAAAAAATATTGATAGTTCCATAAATCGGTATTTTCTGTCTATAGCCATTTGGTTACATTGCGCTGTCAGTATTGTAAAATTATTAGTATGTGCAACTTTTATGTACATGAATATCTGTATTACATATTGTTATTACAGTGTAATATATATAAATTTTTACTTTAGATGAAACATAAAATATTTTCGGATAAAAAGTTGAATGAGTTTTGGGAAAATTTTACTGGTTTGGAGAGTGAAGATGAAGAACTATTTTTTGATGACAGTTTGAAGATCCCCATTTGATCTATACGAAGAAGAAATTGAACATGATGTGGTAACACCTTTCGCCATCTTGTTCTAATGCAACATTCACGACTGTGAACACAACACCGGAAACAACTAGAACAGGTCAGCAAACAAAACAAAATATCTTATGGAAAAAGAAACATTTACAACTAATTAAGGAACAATTAACTTTCCATGGAAATTTCGAAATGCATGGAGACATATTAGAGCTAGACACTCCCTTTCAGTTTTTTAGTAATTTTTTTTTTTTGAAGACCAATAAATAATATTGTTCAACAAACAAATCTATATTGTTTAGAAAAGAATCCTGAAAGAGCTGTTGCATTTACTTGCTGTGATGTAAGACAATATATTGGAATTGTGTTGTACATGTCACTTGTAAATATGCCTAACCTAAGATCCTTATTGGAGTAATGAATTGGCATTTAGTACTATAAATAGCACAGTGTCAATACGCAAATTTGAAAAATTGCGTTAGTATATTCATTTCAATGACAATTCCAAATTCATACCACGTGGTGAATCAGGAATCAGACTTTTTAAAATAAAACCTCTTATAGACCACCTAAACACAAAATTTAATGCAATTCCCTTAGAAAAACACCTATCCATAGATGAGCAAATGTGTTCGACGAAAGTGAGGCCATTACATGAAACAGTACACGCTCACAAATGGGGTTTCAAATTATTTGTGTTAGCTGGAATTTCAGGATTCGCATATAATTTTGAAATTTATTTTGGGCAAGAAAATAATGAGACTAGGCCAGACAACCAACCAGATCTTGTTGCGTCATCAAACATAGTTATTCGGTTAGCACGAATTATACCCCGTAATCAAAATATCCGATTGTATCACGATAATTATTACACTGCTTTGCCGCTTATGGTTCATCTAGCAAAAGATGGCATTTTTTCTTTAGGAACAATACGGAGAAATAGACTGCCTAACTGTAAGCTATCAACCGAATCAATCGTGAAAAAAGAAAAGAGAGGTAGCAGTCATGAGTATACAACAGTAGATGGGATAGATGTATCGTCCTTCATATGGAAAGATACCAAATCTGTAACTCTCATTTCGACGTTTGCCGGAACACATCCAGAAGTTTTAGTCAAAAGATATAAAAGGAAATAGAAGTGGAATGCCCATATGTTATTCAAGAATATAATCGCCATATGGGTGGATAGTCTAATGGGTAGATACAGGATTGCCATCAAAAGTAGAAAATGGTACTTGAGACTTTTTTACCATTTGATTGACTTGACAACGGTAAATGCTTGGTTGGCTTACAAACGAGTGCTAAAACATAGAGGAGTAATTGATTCAAAAATTCCGGATCAAGCTAAATTTCGTCAAGAGGTGGCTCATTGCCTATGTAAAATGAACGTTTTGCATTCTAAAGGAGGAAGACCAAGCTCATTTGAAAGATAACTACAAAATAAAAAGCATAAAGGATCCTCGCAACTTGTTCCGCCTCAAGATATTCGACAAGATCAATTTGGGCATTGGCCTGTCCCTGTAGAAAATAAAATAAGATGCAAAGTCCAAACTGCAAGGGTTTTAGTAGCACAATATGCGAAAAATGTGGTGTTGCGCTTTGTCTAAATAAAAATAAGAACTGCTTTAAAATGTTTCATACTAATAAATCGCATATTGTTTAAGTACATGTAAACATTCAATGTAGCCATTTGGCAACATACGAGTTTTTTTGCAATAAATAAAAAAGTTTATGTATTATTTTTTTTCTGCTATTTTTTCAGAGGTATGTTCTGCTTCTTTAATCAATTGTAATAAAAAAAAATAATAAAAAAAAATTGGGCATTTAAGGGTTCTATATCTTGAATCAGGTTATCTTTTTTTTCTACATCAAATATTACTTAACGAGATTCGTTTGATGCAATAACACTAACAATTCATTTTCAGTTTGAGCTAATATTTTTTCAAAGCAGGAATCTCTGTTTGTGCTGCAACGGGACATCTTTTTTAATTCGATTTTATTCAAAGCAGGTCGCAAAGACTTAAAATTTAAAGCTACCGGTCTTAAAGCTACTGGCCTTGCCGAGCTTCTTGTTGTTGAAACATCAAGTACAGAAGAGCTTGCAAAATGTTATTTACTTCCACTACAGAAATTATAAATTTTCTGGACAATAGCAAAAAAAGTTATTGCTTCTTTACAAGATTCAACTGAATTTACTTCGACAAGATTTAAAGTTTAATTTTCATAATCAGATAATGTACAGTTGCTATATTCACGCAAAAAATAGTGATGTGGCCATCATGTTACTTTCTCCGACTTGACGGTATCATAGCCATTTATATTTACGTTTTCATGGTTTATTTTCAATTGAAATCATATTTTAAATGTACATCGACCGTTGTGTAAACTCGGATGAAACTGACGTTTAAAACGTCAAAATTATGAATGATGGAAAAATTATACTTCAAATTCAAAAACTCAATTTACTCAAAAACTAAAGGGATTTCGAAAAAACTTATTCTTTATAAGTTGTTCATTTTAGCATTCTCTATAAATTATTATTAACATAAATTTGTTGTAACTATTATCGTTTTATAATTATAAACCAAAAATTAAAAAGATAATAATAAATTTTTTCTCGAATGAAAATGATTTTATGAAAAATATTTTCAAGCAAAAGATGTTCATTTCTTTGTTTTCTTCAAAGTTTGTTTACATGTTTTTGTGATATTTTTCATATTTAAAAAAATATTGGCAAAAAACAAAAAAGGTTAACGCTCACTTCCGGTATACGAAATTTTACCAAAAAGCTTTTCAGTTCTTCAGATTATCAAATAAGACGGATGTTAAAAATTTCATATCAATTGCTCAATTTTTTTTTTCCAGAAATTGTTGAAATGGCATCTAGGGACCCCAAAACGGATATTTCCGTTAAAAAAAAATTGACAAAAAAATCACGATCACAATACTTTCTCGTACTTCTTAGTGGAGAAAGTAAAAACTGCTGGCACACCATCATACTACTGTCCTGCCATATTGGCTCCATTTTTTAATATTAATTTTTAATTCCTGTAACATACCGGGTGACCCAGCGAACTGTAAAAGCCCCATAACTTATTTGCTATTTGAGATATCGACTTCTAATTTTCATGAACTGGTACCCACACCTATTCTACATATTTTAAAAATATCCACGTTTTTGTACAGGGTGTCCCAATATACATAACAGATCAAAGTTATATTTTTTTTAATGGAACACCCTATATTTTATACTTTATTTTCAACCCTCTTGAGAAGCTGATAAAAATAGTATAAGATAGTATGGGTCTATTATGGACGGTTGGTTAGTTATGGGCAAATTTGTGGCAAAAACATGTACACATTGAAAACATTGCAGAAGCGTTACTAGCAAAGATGGCATCATTATTTATACACCAGAAAATTTACCACATCATAAAGAATAATACACATTGGCTTTGGTTCTCTCTTATTCATAGTGCTATACAGGGTGTCATCATACGCAAAACAATGGATAACTATTTTTTTTCAAATGGAACACCCTATATAAGTTGCCACCAATCTATGGCATTTTTTAATAAGCTTTCCAATGATATACAGTTTATATAACAAAATATTAGGGATTCTTGAGATTTTTCAATGAAAACATATTTGTTTTGTCACCTTCTGCTGATTTTTGAATTTTCCGCCAAAAATATGCATTTTCAGAAAAAAAATATAGGAGACCAAAGTTGTGGAGCAAAAAATTTCCGATCGACATAGGTCTTTCAACTTTTAAGATAATGCGTGCATTGCCCGCAAATCGTGACCGTATATGCATTTTAGCGTTTTCTTTTCAAATTTTTTATTAATAAATTGCACTATACTTTATTTTCCGCACCCTCTAGCGGAAAAACGGGAAATTATAGGGAAATTAAAATGGCCCTTATCGATTGAAAATGTTCCGCTCTACAACTCTTAATAGAAGCAATTTTTGGCAAAAATGCATAGTTTTCCCTAAAAATGCAAATTGAAAATGTATATATCCATTTTTGAGTTTTTCAATGGTTGTTTGCATTTTTAGCGAAAAGTATGCATTTTGGGCAAAAATTGCTTCTTTTAAGAATTGTAGAGCGGAATATTTTCAATCGATGTAGATCAATTAAATAATTCTATAATTACCCGTTTTTCTGCTAGAGGACTTGGAAAATAAAGTATAGTGCAATTAATTAACAAAAAAATTGAGAAAAACGCTAAAATGCATATACGGTCACGATTTTGCGCACTCTGGCGGGCAATGCACGCATTATTGGAAAAGTCATAAGATCTATATCGATCGAAAATTTTCCGCTCTATAACTTTGGTCTCTTATTATTTTTTCAGAAAATGCATAGTTTTGGCTAAAAATCCAAAAATGAGCAGGAGGTGACAAAAGAAAAATGTTTTTATGGATAAATCTTAAGAATACTTAATATTTCATTATACAAATTGTACATCATTGGAAAGCTTAATAAAAATTCCATGCATTGGTGGCAAGATATATAGGGTGTTCCATTTGAAAAAAAATAGTTATCCATTATTTTGCGTATGTTGACACCCTGTATAGCAGCATTAATAAAAAAGAACCAAAGCCGATTTGTATTGTTCTTTATGATGTGGGAAATTTTCTGGTGTATAAATAATGATGCTATCTTTGCTAGTAACGCTTCTGCAATGTTTTCAATGTGTACATGTTTTTGCCACAAATTTGCCCATAACTAACCAACCGTCCATAATAGACCCATACTATCTTATACTATTTTTATCAACTTCTCAAGAGGGTTGAAAATAAAGATTAAAATATAGGGTGTTCCGTTTAAAAAACATAACTTTGTTCTGTTATGTATATTGGGACACCCTGTACAAAAACATACATATTTTTAAAATATGTAGAATAAGTGTCGGTACCAGCTCAGGAAAACAAGAAGTCGATATCTCAAATAGCAAATAAGTTATGGGGCTTTTACAGATCCCTGGGTCACCCGGTATATTGAGATACCAAGTTGAGGCCCCTAATATTGCGAGGCCCGGGGCAAGACGCTCCTCTGCTAAGCCCCGGCCACAGCAATATTTTTTGCTCATTCTGAACTTTGCACCTCATGCTATTCTAACACATTTAAAGTGTGAAAAGCATCCCGTTGAAGTCACATGCCACTGAATTTTTGTTAATTCACACTTCACGTTGTTTTGTGATGTTTTTGTTTGTGGAGCATTTTTTTTTTCATTCAATTCAAAAAGTACGCAGGCAATCCTTTTTTGTAATATCTTTTTTTGAACAAAATCTGAACCCTTTCTCTTGTAACATTTTTTAAATTTCTGAAGATCCACGTGACGAACAATTTCTCTATCTTAATCCGTCGCCTTTGATGGCAACTTTTATATCTAAAAGCATATTTTTTATATACGGTTATCGTTTTTTGTAATATCTTGAAGCTAAAATAAAATTCTTACTGTTACAGCATTATATATATTTGAGTGTATAAAATTTACTTTCAAACACCATAATAAATTTTCTGTAAACAGTAAACCTATGTTTATTAACACCCTATACTGTCGCGATTTTATTTTGCCGAAGCACCGAACAACGTCTTTTGAAAAAGGAGCACATTATGCCTTATTAAAGATTTTTAATCATCTACCACAAAGGACAAAAAATGTAAAAAGCTACAGAATAATGAAAAACGAAGTTCATGATTTACTCTTTAAATTGGAGCCATACACTCTTTGTGAATTCTTCAACGCCAACTTATAATATACTATCGTATATTATTAAAAATTACGCTTTCTTGGACGCTTTCTTTGATGCTTGTATGTAGTATTTTATCATATGTACGTATGTTTCAAAGAAATACATGCTTTATTATTCTTATTATTATTAACTCTGCCTTTTTAAATTTCTGTAGGATCCTGTTTAAGTATACGCAAGACAGTCAATTTTTCTCCATCAATCCTTCGCCTCCTCCTCCGCCGACGACGCGGCGGTGGCTTTTGTTCGTAAGGGCATATTTTTTTTCTTCCGTCAATCTCGAAATATACGGGGGGTGTAATTTATAGACGTGGGCGAAATGGTATGACGGTCCCCCGGCTCGGACCTGAAAGATTGGCCTGGTAATTGGAGGCGAAGGGCGACCCCGCAGAACGTCTGATACTTGAACTCCCATCGATCTCCCTCCGAACGTCCAATATTCCCTACAAATGATAAACACCGCTGCACGTCTGCCCGGCACATCAATCACTCCCTAACGAACTACTCAAAACTAAACCGCGGATTAAACGCCTCCGAAAAAACAAACGCAAATTCGCCCCTTAAAAAAATACGTTCATAAAAAAATTCTCGATGGGTAATATTTATCACCCTATCACTTTTATAGATATATGCATTCGAATAAAATTGTCATTTACATGTTTCGTCCTTAAAATGAATATTGAAAAGTCCCATTCATTAACTTTTTCTGAAATCGTCCAATTTTCCTTTATTTTACGGAAATATCCGTTTTGGGGTCCCTAGACGCCATTTTAACAATTTCTGGAAAAAAAAAATTGTGTCTGTGTCTGTCTGTGCGCGCTGTATCTCAAAAACTAATAAAGCAATTGATATGAAACTTTGAACATCCGTCTTTTTTTGATAATCTGAAGAACTGAAAAGCTTTTTGGTAAAATTTCGTATACCGGAAGTGAGCGTTTACCTAAACTGTTTTTTGTTTTTTGCCAATATTTTCTTAAATATAAAAAATATTACAAAAACATATAAACAAACTTTGAAGACAACGAAGAAATGAACATCTTTTGCTTGAAAACATTTTTCATAAAATCATTTTTATTCGAGAAAAAAATTTATTATTTTCTTTTTAATTTTTGGATTATAATTATAAAACGTTAATAGTTACAGAAAATTTATGTTGATAATAATTGTAGAGAATGCTAGAATGAACAACTTATAAGGAATATATTTTTTTCGAAATTCCTTTAGTTTTTGAGTAAACTGAGTTTTTGAATTTGAAGTATAATTTTTCCATCTTTCATAATTTTGACGTTTTAAACGTCAGTTTCCTCCGAGTTTAGACAACGCTCGATGTACATTTAAAATATGATTTCAATTGAAAATAAACCATGAAAACGTAAACATAAATAGCTATGACACCATCAAATCGGAGAAAGTAACATGATGGCTACATCACCGTTTTTTTTTCGCGAAAATTAAACGAATTCAAAAATTATAAAATATTCATTATTTGTAGAATTGGCTATAAAATTTCCAAAACCATATTTTTTATTTTTTTAAATAATCATTATATTCCTTTTGGAAAGAAAAGGTAAATACGAAACTTGCTGTAGAAGGAACAAAAATTGCAGTCAACTATTTAAAAAATTGTAAAAAAATAATCTCGCAAAAGTAGCTTCAAAATTGATAAAACTGTCAAAAAGTAATGTATTCTTCATTTCCTATGAACGATCCACTGAAAACGAAAGATAGTGGCGTAGAAAATTGCAATCAACTATTGAAAAAAATGCTGAAAATTAATCACAATAATTAGAATGAAAAATTACTGCAACTTATTATTGTTGCTATTGTTAGAAACTTTCGGTACCAAAATGTTCAAAATTTAAAAAAAAAAACTACAAAATATTTAAATATTATATATTTTAGAATTTATGTAAAAACAACCGATACATGTTCACCGAAAACAAAAAATGACGCAAAATTGTAAAATTGCACTCAACTATTAAAAAATTCTAAAGAATTGACCATTTAAAAAATTAGCTTCAAAATTACCAAAACTATTCAAAAATAGTGCATTTTTTGTAAACAAGCGATATACAGGGTGCCCGTTTTTCAAGCGGCACCATGGGGATTTCAGTTATCTTAAGAGATACAAGGTTGGTTAAATTAGGGCAAAGTTGTGTATTATAACGTTTATTAATAATCTGTTGAGAAATTTGAGTTACCTTTTTTTGTTTTAAAAAAATCGCGAAAAAATAAAAAATTTCAATTTTCATTTTTAATTTTTTATTCAAAAACTATTACTATTACGCATTTTGCACTAAGACATTATTAGAGCACTTTTTAATGAAGGATCTAAATATGTTATTAGATTTATTGTAGCTTTCAAGATGGCGGAGAAACAATAGACAACTTTTGTTTTTCTTATGGGCGCCATATTGGATTTTTACATTTTCTAATGCAAGATTTTTTTCTGTTTACGATGATATATCACACATTATGTTTTAATTTTACATTTGAGCCAAAATTTAAAATGTATTATTTTTGTAAAGAGTACCATGCAAACATCACATTTTTCTACAACAATGAGTATTACAAAGCCTATAAAACAAACTGTGGCATTTTATTTTATTATTTTATTCATCTACAATCAAGCAAGGGAATATGCATTCATTTGTCAACACTTCTGTTTGGATAAGGTTGGGTTTACATAAAAAATACAATTTGTAAACGAATAACAATCTCAGGAATTTATTACAACATTTTAAACTACTAGAAAACATAATGCTACAATAAGTGTTCAAATTATGCACATTCACATTCGACTTCCAAACACAATTCTGCGCTTTTTCTTAAATTATAAATTGCCTTATCTTCTTCTAATATTATTTATAGAATCAACGATACTTCTACGCAGTTCATTAATATTGGCTGGAACGCTTTGATAAATCTTATTTTTCAAAGCTCCCCATAAAAAGTAATCCAATGGGCATAAATTTCTCGGATATTTCCGAAGATACACCTTCATTGAGACTTGCACATTTTTTATGGGAATTGTAATAAATTTGTAACATAGCGCCTTATTTCATTTTTACGATAAAGTTACCAGTAAAGTAAATTTCAAGAATGAAGTTTAAATGGAACTGTCACATTTGGCTTTGAACAAAAGTGTTGATTTTGTTTACATAGTAAATTTAAAATTTTGGCTCAAATGTAAAATTGAAACATAGTGTCATATATCATCGTAAACAGAAAAAAACCTTGCATTAGAAAATGTAGAAATCCAATATGGCTGCCATAAGAAAAACAAAAGTTGTCTATTGTTTCTCCGCGATCTTGAAAGTTACAATAAATCTAATAACATATTTAGATCCTCCATTAAAAAGGGCTCTAATAATGTTTCAGTGTAAAATGCGCAATAGTAATAGTTTTTGAATAAAAAAGTAAAAATGAAAATTGAATTTTTATATTTTTTCGCGATTTTTTGAAAACAAAAAAGGTAACTCCAATTTCTCAACAGATTATTAATCAACGTTATAATACACAACTTTGCCCTAATTTAACCAACGTCGTATCTCTTAAGATAACTGAAATCCCCATGGTGCCGCTCGAAAAACGGGCACCCTGTATATATACAGAAAATAAACACTTCCAGTAATGAGCACGAAAATTGCATTCAAAAAATTTAAAAACTTAAAAAGAAACTATTAAATTATAATTGAAAACCCTTACTTGATGCATTATATAAATTAAATTAAGACATTTTATTTTAATATTACTTTTTACTTTAGTATACCGAAGTGTAACAGAATTCTGGTAGACTCTAAATATAATTTGCATTTTACATATATGACATTTAGTATTTTGTTGTGTAGAGAATAAAATATGTGAAGATGTGGACTTTTAATTAAAATTCCATTTCCGGTTAAACCGGATTTCAAATGAAACACTCTGTATATTTCTACATAATTTAATTCGTCTCTAAATTCTGAGTTTAGGTGTATCATAAGTGACCCTTTCGTTGTTAGTTTTTTTTGTTTAAATTCAATTTAAATTTGTCTTTTGAGTAAATTTAATTTAAATAGAAAAATTAACGTAATATTCGGTTAAACCGGAAATTGAATTTTTACATTATTTAATTATGTTAATTTAAGTGTATTTTGTTTCTTTTTATAGAAACAACAAAGCTAAAAAAATAGGCGCAAAACTAAAATTGAACTTAACTTCTTAAAAAAAATCAAAAGAACTAATCACATGAAGAATTAACTTTAATATATACTAAACGCGTAAGGCCAAAATCACGTTTTTTTCAAATATTTTCTAAATCCTTATAGACATCGATTTGAAATAAAGACAAATACTATTAAAATTTCAACCCCCTAAAACTATCCCCTCAAAAAAAGTATTGCCAACTCCACAAAAAATTTTTTTTCACAATATTTATTTTTTTCCTGAAAGCCGAATATGTCCTCTAGGGTCCCGTGAAAACCGCAATTTTTCATCTCACCCCTAGACTCGGGAGTGAATTTTTGAAAATGCGGAGGTTTACACCAAATGCTAAGGCTTTTTGGGTTTTCGAGTTGGAACGTTCGGATACAGCTCAAAAAATCCCAAATACATGGGGACATAACGGCCACTTCTGTGTTGGAAGTGCTCCTCTCGGTTCGCGAGCTGCAGCCCTTTCTCTGCAGAGGTCGCTTTTTTCGTGCTTCAGCGAGCGGGGCCGTGCCCCCTTTACAGCAGAGACTTTAATTTCTATAGAGTTTTATAGACCAAAGGCTTCTCTATATTTTATATCTGTTACGAATTTTGATATCTTCAACCTTTGAAGAGTTATTCAAAGAAAACCACCCACAACTTCAATAAAAAAATTCTAGAGCGGCCATTTCTAATACCACTCAAAAAATTTAAACGGCATCTTATTTGAAATTTTATTTTGAGTCGAAAAGGTTGGAATCATATTTTTTGTGGGACGCACCGTTTACGATCTACGGCCAATTTTCGATTGTTTTCCGGGAATTTTTCCAAGAATTTTACAATTTTGTCGTCCATTTAATCCGTATCAAAGATCCCAATAAAGTTTTTCGATCCGATTTTTAGTTTGATGACGATGTATACGGAAGGGAGAAGCGAAATTGAGCAGCGGGGCACAACATTTTTCATTTCCAATCGGAAATCTGATTACACCACCGGAAAGCCCTTCTCAAAGCCTTTCCTGTACATCCTGGACAATTTAAAAGTAGTTTATCCTCTCCGCAAAAGACTCCTCTACAACAATTATTCTCATTATTTTTTTGATTTTTCTAATCGTTCGCGAGTTATGAATTTTTATATTTAGGCACCATATTTTTCATTTTTCATGAGTAAACCATCGGAAATTTGAGTGAAAATCGCATGGCACGGATTCGGCTGAAATTTTCACCAAAGATACCTTTTGCCTGAAGGGGGCCCCGGCCTTATAAGTGAGCGATTAGTTTTGACTCTAAAGAGTCAGTCAAAGCTCAGGTGTATTCGCAACGTGTTCCACAATATTTATGTTGGAATAATTTTTGATTTGTTGCTCCCTTAATGGGACACGATTTTTCAAAGATTGACCTCATTGTTTCCACCTGTTTTCAAGTTTGAAAATTTTCAGATTTAATGACATTAACACGACATGCTTAAAGTCGCGGGTTTAGGTTAGGAACCAATCAGCTGTGCGTCAGACATGACATTCACTGACATATCTGGAACAAGGTCATGATTGCACACAATTTTCAGATTTAATGACATTGACATGACATGCTTAAAGTCGCGGGTTTAGGTTAGGAGTCGGGAGTCTTTATGCCTTCAGTTTTAACTTTTTTTTTTGTCGTTCGTCACCAGTTACTTTGCTCAATTGTAAAGGGATACGCAAAGACGACGGTGCAGCGCAGCGGAGCCGTCGTTCGTCACCGATAACTTTGCTCAAATTAAATACGCCACGCAGGGACGACGGCGCAGCGTAGCGGAGCCGTCGTTCGTCACCAGTTAATTTTCTTAATTTTATATTTCACTATTTCACATAAAGAACCCAATTTCACATACAGTAACTTAAGCTTGAAAAACTAGTTAAAATTACTGAATTTACTTAAAAATTGTGTTTTATTAGTTTTATATAAAAACAATCAACACATCTCCACTAGAAACAAAAATACGCCAACTTACACCAACAATTTTTATGTAAAAAATTAATCACTCAAAGAATTAGTTTTAAAATTAATAAAACTATGAAAAAATAGTGCATTATGATTTCCTCGCACAAACAATCGACACATTACCAGTGAAAACAAAATAAGCTCAAAACTGGTACCAGCAGGAACGAAAATTGCACTCAATTTCATGAAAAAAAAAAACAAAAAATCTAATCATTTGAAGAATTAACTTTCAAATTTCTATAATTATAACAACAAAATAATATTTAGTAAGTTTCATATCGACATTTTTCTATTGGAAACAACAAAAGTACGCAGACTGAAAATTGCACTCAACTATTTGAAGAATTATAAAAAATTAATCGTCTTGGTAATTATCTTTGAAATTGCAAAAATAATATATTTCTGGTTTTCTCTAAAAAAAAACAAACGACATAAACCTACTGAAAATAAACGAGAC
Organism: Ocypus olens; assembly: GCA_910593695.2. Taxonomy (NCBI): domain Eukaryota; kingdom Metazoa; phylum Arthropoda; class Insecta; order Coleoptera; family Staphylinidae; genus Ocypus; species Ocypus olens. The sequence goes on along the minus strand of OU343054.1, from coordinate 13,850,152 downwards.
GGACACATAATTATGCACTTGTAAAATGTAATTTTTTGAAAATACTTAAAAAGTTATTCATTTGAAGATTGATGAAATTTCCAAATATAGTGTATCATTGGTTCTATGTAGAAACAATTGATTTTTTCCGCTAGAAGCAGGGCCGATCCTACCGGAGGGCTAGAGCGTGCATGGCACGTGGGCGGCGAAACCGGCGAAACCGGCGAAGCCCGCGAAACGAAAGACAAAGCTGCGGATTTTGTTCCCAATGTGAATTATTTAGAAAAAGAAATATTAAAATTATAACTACGGGTTTTAAAGACTTACGCCATTGTGTGACCAATTTGTAAAACATGAGAACAGTGCAAAGTATATTAAGTGTCTCCAAAATTTTCGATAGTTAAAAATCCGTTTAAATAAATAAAAATCACAGACACAAAGAGCAACAACAACAATTTGAATTCGAGAAAAAACGATGGAGAGCTATTGTAGAAAGAATGATTGCTATTGTGCACTTTTTAACAAGTCAATGTCTTGCTTTTAGACGAAGTAGTTCCAATCTCTATACGAGAAATAACGATTTTTTTAAAGGCAGCAGAAATGCTAGCTAAATTTGACCCCTTATTGTCAGAGCATTTAAATAAAATTGAAAAATCTAAAGAGAAGTCGAAGAAGAAATCCTGCACTGCAGGCAGGGGAGGCTCGTTACATAGAGCCAAGGAGCCATGGCACTACCTGCATATAAATATTTCTTTATATATTTTTTTTAAATACACCAATTAATCAATTTAAAATTTTCTGAATTTTGGCCCCTTATAAACCAATCAAGTAACCGTCAGGGTAGAAAAACAATTAGGGCGACATCTATCGCCGATATATTATAATTTCAGAACGTTGTAACATTTTCGGCGAAAGATGTCGCCCTAATTGTTTTTCTATTCTAACGGTTATTTGATTGGTTTTTAAGGGCGTAGTCGAATTCTATTTCTCCATCAACGACGAACGTAGTGTGCTGATGTGATACTAATGTAGGTACAAATCGGTCCTCAGTTATTGTCGACGGTGAAATATAATCGAAATTACACAAAAGATTATGTATAGAAATAAATTAATACACGATAACACTTTTAAATATGATTAGAGATAGGCAAAACTGCTACTTTTGAATCACGTTGCTACCTGTGATTGCTACTTTTTAATATCAGTGATTTTTAACCGTGATCACGGTTAGTAAACATCGTAACACCTTTTTAAATTGTGATTATTTCAAAATTAGTGAAGAAGCATTTCTAGACTGTTGCGGAAACGTAATTTGTATTTTGAGTAAAGTATGTTGCAAATGTTTTTCTATGTCTCTGAAAAAGCTCATCTTCAAAATAACGATTTGCTCTGTTCTCGGGGAGTTGTTTTAAAATCTAGACGAGAAGCATTTAAAGATTTTTGCAGATTTGTAAAATGGAATGAATTTTGTAAAGTTTCAATTCTAATACTTGATAATCGTTTTTTTTTTTTATTTGTGTTTTGCTTCTGAGATAGCGCATATTTAGAATGATGATTTGCTCTGTTCTCGAGAGATTATTTTTAAATTAAATAATTAACATCGAATCGTCCAGTATGTTTTGAAATTTGAGAGATTTTTTATATATACTTTTTTTTTAGTTCGTGAAATTTGTTATTTGAAAATTGTTGCTGGTTCCGTGGTATTATTTCAAAAATTATAATAAAGGAATATCTAGTTGTTCGCACCGAATATTAAAGTAAAATGAATTTTGAGTACGTTTGGGAAGTTCAGCAATTGTTTTTATTTTTATTTTTTCAGTTTATGAAAATAGTAATTTGAACATGAGAGCAGAGAAAAATGGAGTATAAAGTAATTAATAAAGCGTTTTAGATTTACAAAATAGGTTTCGCATTATTTTTAAACTTTCATTTCTTCACATTTCTTCAACCATACAGAATTTTAGGTTAGAATAAAGTCGGTAGAGTAAATGGTGGGTGGGTGCTATTTTACGTGGTGAGTAGGCCACATCCTGTTGCCTACGCACCTAGTTTTTCACCAATGAATAAATTAATCAAAAGATAATAAAATGTTGATTTTGATCATTCGATTTCAAGTCTAAATAAAAAAAAATGAGAAAAGGTTAATAAAATACCTATAAAATCTTGATTATGATCATTCATAAGTAGAATAGTGCCAAATTTACGATTTTCAAAAAATTTCTCTACAAAGAAAAGATTAGAAAATCAAGATTTTCAAGTCTAGTCGGTATACGTTTTAAAAATCGAATCCTCAATGTTTGGTTCTTTAAAACGTATAGCGACCAAACGTGTTAAACACTGCAAATCTTGTTTTTAACCCTTTTTTCTCGTTTTAGAGAATTTTTTTTTGATAATTGAAACGTCAAAATCGAGACATTTGTGTATTAAATTTTTGCAAAAGGTGTTTGTCGATTTTTGAAAATAGCACTTCCAAATATGTTGGACAATTTTAATAATGCAAGCTTTAAAATGTGAAAAAAATCATTGAAGAAAAATATAAATGATTTTTATATTTTTTTTTTTTTTGTTTTAGATAGTTTTTGCCGATGATTTTTTCGAAGTTTATAACTTGCAAACGCGTTGGATGATCTCCATTGATTGAGAACTAAAATATCTACAAATGGTATATAGTGTATCAAGCGCCGAAAATAGGCTTTAGCAACCCGCCGCGTTTAGCAACACGAGCGAGAGAAGCGAGCGAGGGTTGCAAACAGTGAAGGGTTGCTAAAGTATTTCGGCATAAGTTACACTCGATATTTTTTCGCCTGCCTTAAGTAAAAACAGTGTTTCAGGAAATTTTATATCGAGCACCATCGTGGCACTGTCAGATTTTTGCATAGCCTACTCATATTCCGCGGAAGGTTGTCTAGATTATGCATATTATTTTTTCGGCCCTAGATACGCTAAATCGTAGTTTCGGCCCGATTTTTATGGCCGAAATATATGGTTTCGGTAGAGGCAGGCGAAAAAAATTGTTAAGAAAATTTTTTGTGAAATGTGTAAAAAAATGTCCAAAAACAAGGTTTCTGAGTCCAGAAGTTTATATACCCAAACGCGTCAGGTGATCTCGATTATTTGAAAACCAAAATGTGCCAAAATTTACGGGCTTTAAAAATGGTTGAGAAAATTTCCTATAAAATTGGTGAAAAATGTCAAAAAATTAGGATTTTTGCTAACAATCACAGTTTGGGTATCAATTAAAATTTTACGTAGCAATCACGTTTGAAGTAGCAATCACTCTTTAATTAGCAGTCGCAGTTTGGCTAGCAGTCGCAATCACAGTCACGGTGAAATTCAGTAACGACCTGTGATTTTTTACTATCAGTGAAAAAAAAGGTACGTGAAATATCACCCATCCTTAAATATAATGAATTTATCAACAATTATTAGCCACAAAACTGTTCAATTATCAATAAGTTTAGTGCTGAGGACAGGGGCGGCTCGTTATATAGAGCCAAGAAGAACCTGCAGTTTCAAGCTTAGCAAAAAATTTTAATTAGCTATTAAAACACTTTTTCGCCAGTTATTTTGGTCTAGGAAGATAAATCGTTCTTTCTTACTTAAAAAAATGATGGGGGAGTGTATATTGTATAAGTGGCTCTACCATCAACATGTTCTGGTGGCACTGTGTCAACTTGAATGTAAATAATTAAAAAGTCAAACCGTGATAGCTAGATACACCATCTGGGCAACATCTATAATCTTAACATTCGACAATTTCCTTGACTGAGTGGAGAAATCCACAGACAATAAGAAACCATAAATTAGCGACAATTATAACAATATCATTGATAAACATTGAAATATTGTTTTCCCGTGCGACAACCGAGCACCAGTTTCAATCTTATTAGATCTCATCAGGTCAATATAGACGCTGACAGAGAAAAGGTTTTTCACTATGGAGTTGTAACCCCAAGTATTCGTAATAGATAGATACACCATTAGGGCGACTTCTATTGTCGTAACGTTCCACAAATTATTTAATTGAAACAATATTTTAAAAAATCGTAAATGCAAAAAATCGTGAATATTTCGTTTTGTAGCAAAAAGTTACGTATTATATGTAATTGAAATTATACATATTCTTGATAATGGGTTACTTTTTGTGTCTTACTTTACTAAAATAGTAAACACGCAACCCCCAAGATATGCACTTGAGGGGGCGACCAACTCATCATTTGCACGCGGGCGGCCAAGGGTACAGGATCGGCCCTGGCTGGAAGCCCAAGTTAAAGTCACAAAACTTACACAAAAGGAAACGAAAACTGCACTCACTGATTTGAACAATTGTAATAATTTAATAATAATTGAAGAATTAGCTTCAAAATTGCTGAATACTCGCAACACCACTGTATCTCTAATTTCCTGTAAAATAGAGATATTCCTGTTGATAACAATCAAGACTTGCACTGGAGAGAACGAAATTCATAGTTAACAATTTAAAAAAATCACATTAAGAATAAGAGTAAAACAGAACAACACTATAAAACGGTTGATGTGGCCATCATGCAACAGTCTCCGGTTTGATGGTATTAAAGAATTTTGTGTGATATTTAACGGTTTTTATCATGCATCAGGTAGGTAGCCAATATAAAAGTAGTTAGCTAATAACCAAAACTCTTTTTATTTTGTTATAGAAACCTGTGCCCATCAGAAGAATAACCTGTTGAAATTCCTGAAACCCAAAATTAATTTTATTTCCTGTTAAACTTACTTTTTTTGTTCAAAAACATTATAAAAGTTTGATATATAACTGCCATCATTTCATAATTATAGACGAAAAAACAGTAAACGAATTTCTATTTTTAATTTTTTTCTGAAAAATCAAAGAGTATGAAATACATTTATTAACAAAAGATGTGGAGTTCCTTGTCATCATCATTTATACAAAGATTTTTTTCGTCAACCGCCGTGAAAGTGACGGCTTTCCGACTTGATACCATTAATCGAAAATTGATAATTCCAGTACACCGAGAGGTTGCTAGGCTACGATGAAATAACAGTCCGGGAAAATTTTTGTCGGACAGTACGGGAATTTTCCATAGCGATTGACGAAAAAACAGTATGTGCGTCACGTAGGAAAAATGCATTCCCGGACTACTGTGATTGTTGGACTCGGCTAGCGCCTCGCCCAACAAACTTCACAGTCGTCCGGGAATACTTCATTTTTCCCACTAGACACACAATCTACTATTGTAATATTTATCATACTTAATTCTTTTTTTTTAAACAAAAAAAACCATTTCCGGTGTACGAAATTTTTCAGTTTTTCGGATTGCCAAACAACACTTATGTTCAAGCTTTCATGTTAATTCCTATATTAACTTTTGAGGTACGCGCACAGATCGACAACCACACACAGTCACATTTTTTTTCGAAAATCGTTGACATCGCCTCTAGGGACCTCCAAACAGATATTTCTGTTAAAAAAATTGAAAATATTATTACGAATCAATACTTTCTCATACTTCGTAACGGAGCAATTGAAGATTGAGATTTGTATTTCTTTAATCAAATTTAGGTATCGCTTTCAAAGGTAATGTTTTGAAAACTTGCTTTACTACAGAAAATTCTGTTTTTTTACGTTCAAACTGTTCGTAGTCAAAATCTTGATAAACTTAATTTTATTTCACTGACATGTCGGCGTTCTGTCTGGAAAATACTGCAGAAACTACTCTTGAAAGATCTTATATGTAAATATAGTTAGTAAAAATATTTTCAAAATAGCTACTACTATTCCATTCTCATGAATATTTGAAGCGCTTTCATGAGAAATTAATTGTTTCCCATACTTGAAGAACAGTCAACACTCAATAATTTCTCTCTTGCTGCAAATTTAATAGTGAACTATTAAAAGTAGTTTTTGACGGCAGCAAAAGTTGAAGAATTTCAAATAACCAAAGAGTGTCATTCTCGGAAGAACTTCCGAATCAAGGAAAGCGAGGTTCGTCGGTACGCTTGATCCGTCGCGGAGAAGAAAAGAAAGTGGAGGGGGAGGTCGGCTGCTCGAGTTCCAGACTAAACTAGATTATTCACAATAAACTTTCGCTGCTATTAAATTATTTAATTTCGGCCGTAGTGGGGGTTGAAGTGTAGTGGATAAGGTCGAGGTGTAACCTTGTTAGCGGGAGCACAACTGAGTTATGGTCTTATAATGCCCGGAATGAGAAAAAGAAGCGGTGCAAAGCTTCGGCATTCGTCAGTCGGCTTCCAGCGGGCGGTCGAGGTGCTTTTCATATTTTTGGAAAAGGCTTCTTTTTTTCTGTTTGTTGTTGTTGTCTTGTGGCGGGAGTTTTAATCGATTGGGTTCTACATTATTCAGGTGGTCGTAAGTTGAGTGACGCGGTGCGCGCTTGAAAACGGTGTCAGGACGGAATGACAAAGTGTTTTTCCTTTTCCATTAGTGGATCGCACATTCTGGTTGGTTAAATATTCATGCTTATTGGAGAATTTCATACGCGGGTATTAACTTACTTTGCAAGTTCATCGATGAGGGGAACATCGTAGCTCTGTGAACGTCCTGGACATGTGGCCGGGTTCCCATGACGGCACATTGCGACGCAGCTGTGGCTGGATGGTGGACACCCATGGCACCAGCTCCCGCACCTGGATTGTAGCTCCTGGCCATGGAGGCCGCGGCTGCCGTATACCGGTAAGCAGCCTGGGACATCTGGCTGCAAGAAGTTAGGTCTCCGTACGAACAAGGCATGTTTCCAAGTCCCGTCGGATCCATCCCGCCTTGAAGACAGCTAGAGTCGAAACCGGCGGCAGCGGCTTGATTCAAATACGAGTAATCCATCTCGACACGAAATTGAACACTTTTCGAACAGGAATCAAAAACAGTCTCTCACAACAACTTGTGGATATTTGTAAAGTTACAAATGATGCTTTTGAAGAGATCCGACGGAGTTAATAACCCAATCTAAGACATGAACCAGCTAGTCAACTTTGACGGCCAGCTTAGCCGAGGGGTAATCGAATCAAAGTCTGATATCAAATTATGGCGATTACGGATAATATCGGCGCGGGTTTTTTTAAAGAGCTGTAGCGGCAGATTCGCGCGTGTAGACCCGACTGTCTGCTTGCGCCGAAATCAAATGATAAGCTTAATTCAATAACGTGCCAGAAACCTCCACTGTTCCGAGGGTGGAAACGAAAAACGTCGGGACGAGGGGAGAGAGCGTCGGGACGCCGAGCGGGTCCAGGGGTGCCTCCGATGCGGGCGTGGCCTAACTCCATCCCTTCCTCGTCCGCCAATCGAAACGACGCACGCTCAAATCTAATTGGGCATCCCCCGTGACGTAACTAACCCTCCAACACGCGACTCACTGGTGACACAGACACACGCTCACCCTCTCTCCAGTGCCACTCGCACACACAGGCACATACACACGCAAACATGCACACACGTATTTTGGAATATTAAAATGCACGTTTTCCAAATTAAATTTGCATGCAGAATAGCTGATCTGTTTTCTTTGACTCTGTTTACATCAACAGTTGCTGAGATCAACTGGAAGACAATATTCCAACACCTGTAGACTACATTCTCTGAAAAATGGGGCGACGTACAACAGCACCATAAACAAATACTACTTTCGGTGCAGGAAATGTTTTATTTGTTGTTTCTGACAAATAAATTTAAACTTCACGTTTTTAATGGTTTAACAAAATATTATCTTTATTTACATTAGATTAAAAATTGATTCTTTTATCATTTTATTATTAAAGGGCTTTAAATTTACACAAACTATCCTTTTGTAATAGTTTTAAATATTTGCTTCTCTAATTATTTTAAACCAAAACCATAAATATGTTTATCCAAAATCGGGTGTAATAAGCGAATTACTGCGATCATTTGTAAAAGAAAATTAAACATTTTCTTGCGGGACTAATTACGTACATTCCATTCGATAATAAATAACTGTTTATATAGAGAAAAAAATGCCGCATTTTTTTAGTGCTTTCTATTTTTACGTAACTGAAAAACCGTAGCAATTAATTTTTTTACTTTGACAAAAATTTGCTATGCCCTGGAATTACCGAAACAATAAGCAATTGTTCTTTAGTTGTCAGCCCACTTGTCAATTACTGCCATTGCCATTATTTATTTTATTTACATTAAAGTAATATACTCCACACATAATAGTTATTTAAGCAACAAGAAACGTAAGGACGTATTAACATTTGAGGGAGGCTCGTCGACTGCCATGTCATTACATTCCGTGTTGCTTATTATTTTTTTCCGCTACCGGATACATAATACTTAAAAAAGATCAGAAAATATTCTAAAATACGGCTTGTAACATTTGGGATAAAAAAATTTATAGTCACCTATGCGTCCTATGGTTACCCAGCAACCGAGAAAACAATGTCGAATTTTGTTTGTTTGTGTCAATCCAGTGACAGTTTTTGCGGGCATGGGTGCAAACGAAGCTGCGTATATTGCGTGTTACAACCTATTACTGACAAAATCGAAATAGGTATGTGTCCTGTTACGACTCTTTTAAGCAGTGGTTATGTAAAAAGGATGCCGATGCTATAGGTATAGACGAAAATGTGTTGCTCGCCTATATGTTGGAGCGTTACGTTTCTGTTTATTATTTTCCTAGGTCCGTAAATAAAAATTAAGTTCTGTCGCCAAGGACAACAAACACCACGAATGTTATCAGCCACTTACGGTACCTGTAACTATGGATGCAATGCTTATTTACGTTGTCGGTAACGGAAAAATAGTAATTTACGTAACAAGTTCCGAAAGTGATATTTTACGGGATGAGTAGGAAGTTTCCAGGACGAGCCGTAGGCGAGTCCTGGAATCCTGCGAATCCCGTAAAATCACTTTTGGAACGAGTTACGTACAATATTTTTTCTGCAGCCGTTTTTTTATGTTAAAAAACCTAAAACACACACGAATGTTATATGACAAGCGCTGTCATAATTAAATGCGAAGTTCATGTTTTTGTCAAGGCCGCCTTAGATATATACGCAAAATCGTCCCGAAAGTAACAAAATGCGTCCTGAAAGTATAGAAATCGTTCCGAAAGTGAAACAAAATCGTACCGAAAATACCAACTTTCGGAACGATTTATGTAAAGTGGTGCTTTCGATTTAATAAATCGTACCGAAAGTTTTATTTTCGGGACGGCTGCAGAAAAAATTATTTTAAAACTGTACCTACTATTCCAGGAGCCGCTAAAAATGTCCAAAGTGCTATATTAATGTACAGTCAGAGAAAATGCGAAACTCGCTCGGTGAGGGAATGCTGCCGCATGTCGGTGCTTAGTTCGGTCGAAGCCCGTCTCTGCTTAAAATACAATTATGAGGTAGTAAAATTTACAAGCCTAGTTCACTTCTCGCCCTTAAGTGATCGCCTGACGGAAAATTTTATTTCGTTATATGATTTCTATCAGTTGATACCATATTTGTGATTTATTTATTCATCTTCCAATTTTTGGTGCGTCAATCTTCAAAAATTCGAATAACTAAAATGTTTATTTTGATTTTTCTAATATATTTATCAACAATTGAACAGTAATTTTATATAAAATTATTGATAATATTTTAGTAGTAATTTTCTTTTCAGTTTCGTATAAATATGTTACCCCATTTTTACCGAAACCCTCGAAAAATAAGATTTTATTTTTTTAATCACTAAAAATTATTATAATAATCTGAAAAATTCACATATATTTTTTACCCAAATAAAAGTTTATTCAGGGTATTATTTTTTTTTAAGTTTAACCATTTTTTTCTCGCCCTTTCTAACCTTGAAAAAAATTACTTAATTTGGTATTTGGGATAAAAATATTTATGATTTTTTTTCAGATTTTTATAGTGGTTAAAAACAAAAATCCATTTTTCGAGGGTTTCATGGTCATATCTTGGCAAAAAATTGGGTTGGTCATACGAAACTGAAAAAAAATTAATACTAATAATAATTTTACATAAAATGACTGTTCAACTGTTGATAAATATACAAAAAATATCGTAAAAATATTAGTTATTCGAATTTTTGAAGTTGTCGCACCAAACGTTGGAAGATGAAAAAAGTCACATAGATGGTATTTATTGATAGCAATCATATGACGAAATAAAATTTTAAATTACACTTTTTCAAGACTTTTAAGCATTTTTTTCGGGCCAATTTTTTTAGTACTCTTAAAACTCTTTGGCATTTTTTTCTAGTACTCTTTTTGGCATTTTTTCAGTTCACTTTTTCAAGACTTTTTAGCATTTTTTTGGACTCTTGAGACTTGGAATTTTTACAAGACAATTTTTTCCAGTACTTTTTTTGGAATTTTATTCAGGACAATTTTTTCCAGTACTCTTTTTGGCCTTTTTTATTCAGGACAATTTTTTCCAGTACTCTTTTTGGCATTTTTTTCAAGACAATTTTTTTCAGTACTCTTTTTGGCATTTTTTTTAAACAATTTTTTTCAGTGCTCAATTGGCATTTTTTCAGGACAATTTTTTCAGTACTCTATTTCAAGACTACTATGGCATTTTTTTTCAAGACAATTTTCTTCAGTATTCTTTTCCAAAACTCTTTTTGGCGTTTTTTTTCAAGACAATCTTTTTAGTACATACTCTTTCTCAAGACAAAATCGTTACTTCTACAGCAGGCTTTCTATAGTATAACATAATCCAAAAATTATATAATTACGTAACACCAAGAATAAGAGTCTCTGTTAACCAAGTTATTTTAAGTTGTTTCGTGAATACATGTCTGAATTTAACTTTATGTATTTTATACCTGTCGTGTCCAATATAGTAAAGGCAATATAATGATCTAATAAAATTATATTTGATTCTATTCTATTCTTAAGACTCTTTTAGGCATTTTTTAGACAATTTTTTCCAGTACTCTTTTTGGCATTTATTTTCAGTACTCTTTCAAGACTACTTTTGGCACTTTTTTTTTCCGGACAATTTTTTTCAGTACAATTATTTTAGTACTCTTTTCGGTATTTTTTTTAGACAACTTTTTCCAGTACTCTTTTTGGCATTTTTTTTCTGGACAATTTTTTTCAGTACTCTTTTTCAAGACTACTTTTGGCATTTTGTTTTTCAAGACAATTTTTGTCAGTACTTTTTTTCAAGACTCTTTTTGGCATTTTTACTTTCTCCGTTACAAAGTACGAAAAAGTATTGTGATCGTAAAAAAAAAAATTTAACGTTTTAAATTTGTGCTGTGTGTCTGTGTGTGTTTGCGTGTGTCTGTCTGTCTTTCTGTGCGCGCTGTATCTCAAAAACTAGTAGAGCAATTGATATGAAACTTTAAACATAAGTCTTATTTGAGAATCTGAATAATTGTAAAACTTTTGGCAAAATTTCATACATCCGAAGTGGGTGTTTACGTTAACTGTTTTTTTGTTTTTTCCCAATATTTTTTTAAATATGAAAAATGTCACAAAATCAACAAATATTGAAGACAACAAATAAATTAACATCTTTTGTTGGAAAATATCATCATTTTTTTTGGACAATTTTTTCAGTACTCTTTTTCAAGACTCTTTTTTGTATTTTTTTTCACGACAATTTTTTTCAGTATTCTTTTTGGCATTTTCTCGGGACAATTTTTTTCAGTACTCTTTTTCAAGACTACTTTTGGCATTTTTGTGGGCAAATTTTCTTTTTTTATTTTCAAACATTTTTTTAATATTGCAAATAACGTTCAATGACCTTGAAAAAATTCACCTAATTTGGTATGTGGGTCAATAATATATGTGATTTTTTCAGATTTTTAAAATAATTTTTTAGTGGTTAAAAAAATTATATTTGAAAGAATCTTATTTTGGGGCTTCCAGGGTCATGTAGGGTTTTTTTTTGATATACGGCTACATTGGTTTAAGTACACAACTAATGATATTTTCATATTCATTTAAAAATCTGCGTCGGGCGGCATTTTGACCATCTTATCTCAGGATACCCTTTTATTACCTCATAAATGGATTTTAAGCAGGAACGGGATTCGACCGAACTAAGCACCGACATGCGGCAGCATCCCTCGCCGATCGAGTTTCGCATTTGTATTTTCTCTGACTGTACAACTTGATGTGATGTAAGCGGACAAAAACGACAACGAATCAGTGTATCACCTGCAGTCAGCAAAAATCCAAATATTAGTATCCGACAGGTAGCCCAACTCTACGTAGATCAGTCAACTGAACTTTTTTTTAAGAAGCAACATTCCTACAAAATGCAGAATCATAATGATAATTAAAGAGCTGAATTCTGCTACACACTAATGAAAAATGTAAATGAAGAGTTATTTGTGTACCAAGTGTGGAAAGTGTTAGTTTGCCGCACGATGTGCAGCTAAGAAAGCACATAAGTACATATAAGCGCGCTGAATTTGCCACCGGAAAAAATCTAAGATAAAGTATTAACAGCAGTATGAAATAAATTGATTAAAACTGTGTTAAATGTTTTACGTAAATTATACAGCACCATGTCAATGACATGTTCAGTCCATGACATTGATCATTCAGCTTGTAAAGTTGGTAACAATGTGATAGTCGATTTTCGGCACTGGTAGCAAAATATAGAGCGAATAAAATATTAATATGAGACAGACAGAGAAGCTAAATCTGCACCTGTTCAGAAATAGAACTTTGCCGGAAAATTCCAATTCCAACGCATGAGCTTCTTGGAAAACCATTTTAAGCTTGTTTTGTAACGCCGTAGGAAAAAATATTTTTTCGCATCTTATTAAATAAACTAAATGTTGTTAAATCGTTTTTGATTGAGAAAGTTGTCCATTATTCGACCGAATCATTTTCTCCACAGGTGACGTCCAATCAAATGATAGCAGTTTCATTGCCCAACAGGTTTCAGCCAATGACATGACGACGATTTTACTTTTTCAACAGTTTAATTGTTACTAAGGTTACGATTTGTTTTTTGTCAGCGAACTGCCGCAATTCCCAAATAGAAAAATTATTCGTTATAATTTAAATTAAACAGAAAAATCTTTAGGTAATTATTTAATATAATGCGAAAAAGTATAGTATTAAACTCGTGAACAAGTTGGCCATTGCCACTCTGGTGAATTGCAACACTCGCCCATGGCTCGTGTTGCAAACTTCACCCTCGTGGCAATGGCCAACTTTCTCACTCGTTTAATAATATACTATTCTTCACGGACGAGTGTATATTTACGAACACAAAATTCAAAAAAACAATCATTTGTCGCATTTTCGGATAGGCTAAGTTGTATAAAATGTTGGTGTGAAAGTGTGTTTTGATCCGTGACCAGACATATCCGCACTTGAAGACCGCTGACGCGAAAACTGCGCACAAAAATATGCGCACAGCGAAAACTCCGCACACGAAAACTCCTCACACGGAATAATGCTAATACGGAAAACTCCGCACACAGAAAATAACGCACAGTGATAATTGCGTACACGAAAATTGCTCACACTGAAAAATGCCCACACGGAAAATTACTCACTTTTATCAATCCTCACAGGGTGCGCACAACAAATATTTTTGCTATAATTATTACATTTCACATTAATTTAAAAGCAATGTACTGTGTTTTTACTGTAATTTTTGAAAATTATTGTTTAAAAAATACTGATATGATGCAAAACATCTACTTTTAAAATTAAACTACGATTTTTGAAAATGTATACATTTTTATGGATTTTTAATATTTTTTTAAGTTGTCGAATATTTGAATAAAGAAAAATAGAAAAAAAATTGACATAATGGAATTCCTTAAAAAAAACCTCTAATGCAATAATAATACATTTAACTTTAAAATTAAATTTGATTTTTGAAAACGAGTCAATTTTTGTTAAACACTTAAACAAAACAAAAATCGTAAACAAAATTGAGTTCCTCAAATATTTTGATATATCCACAGAACGACTGCTTTTAAAACTAACTATAATTTTAGAAAATGTGTTAATTTTTGGATGTAATAAATTTTTGAAAATTAATGTTAAAAAATATACTGATATGATACGAAACGCCTGCTTTTAGAATTAATTACGATTTTTGAAAATGAATCAATTTTTGCGCGAGTTGTGAATTTTTGATATATTATTTTTAAGAAAAATAGAAAAAAAATACTGATTTGATTGAATTCCTTAAAGAAGTCTAATGCAATTATAATACATTTAACTTTAAAATTAACATTGATTTTTAATAATAATAATAATAATATAAAGGGTGAGTTTTTTTCGATGTTCTCTATGGGGACCTCGGAAACTATAAGAGATAGAGAAACGGTTAAATGGGCAAAATGTAGTTTTACGAGTCCAATAAAATAACATTTTCAAAGTTTTCAAAAAGTGAAGGATAATTAGATATTTTGAAAAATGTAAAAAGTGTCAATTTTTTCAAATAAATATAATAATACATATTTATTTTCAGAAAAAGTACAGGTAGAGGTACACAGTACAAATTAGTGAAAACTTGTCAGGTGAGACAATTGGGACAAAGCCTAATTTGGCATATGAGGATAAAATTAAATTTAATAACTTAACACTAAAAACTTTTAAAAAACTTATAAAACCTAAAACTAAAACTTAAAGTGGCATGCTTTCATTCATAGGAGTTGTAATGAGTATGGTTCTTTCTCGCACAAGAAATTAAACAAACATTTTTTAAAGTTTTTATAATTGTTTTGGGCTTTAATATCATTTGGCAAACGATTGTAGTATTTCATGGCAGCGTAAGATCGTGCTTTTTCATACACCGATAATCGGTGAATAGGTAAGGCATAATTTTTATAGTTTCTGGTGTTATGGTTATGCTGATGAGTAACTTTGACATTTACTGTAGATTTATAGTTAAGTACTAGAAGTTCATAGATGTACATTCCATATAGAGTTAGTATTTTGTTTTCTTTGAACTGAGTTCTACATGATTCATAGTAATTTAGACCAAAAATTATTCTGATAGCTCGTTTTTGAATGCTGAACAAACGTTGAGCTTGATAGCTACAACCAAAGTATGTTATGCCGAACCTTAGGTGCGAACAAAAGTGCGCATTGTATACGAGCTTCAGTACGTCCAAAGGTGCTCCAACTTGTTTAATAATACGCAGCATGTAGCAAGTGGAATTTAATATTTTCTCTAGTTTTAGAATATGTGATGTGCCACTAAGAGTATCATCAATTGTTATCCCAAGAAATCTGACACAGTCCTTAGGAAAAAACTGTTGATTCAGAAGAGTTATGCTTTCAGGATAAACTATTTTTGAACGATTTGTTTTGAAAAATATGACATCAGTTTTTTCCGTATTCAGAATCAGTTTGTTCTTGTTTAATCATTTATTACATCCGAGCAGTAATTCATTACATTTATTGACCGCATTTGCTATGTTATTGCATGAAACTAATAAGTTGGTATCATCTGCGTAAACTTCAATATGACAACCTGTCTTTTGTACAACCTCCACTAAATCATTTATATAAATGATAAAAAGCAATGGTCCTAGGACGCTTCCTTGTGGGATTCCCTGTGTAATATTTAGACTGTTGGAGATAGTATTATTTATTTTTACACATTGTTTTCTGTCACTTAAATAGCTTTTAATTAAGCCTAGCGCTACCCCACGAACTCCGTACTTACACAATTTGAGTAATAAAATATCGTGATCCAAGCTGTCAAACGCCTTCGATAAGTCAAGCAGAACTCCGAGGGGGACTTCGTTTGCTTCCAATGTACCTACTATACTATGGAGGTATTTATGCAAAGCTGTGATTTCGGATTTGTTTTTTGTAAAACCATGCTGTGATTTGTTGAGAAGCTCACATTGGTTGAAAAAATCTAGAAAACGAGTATTAATTATGATTTCAAGGATTTTAGAAAAACAAGTTATAACACTTATTGGTCTATAGTTATTTAAAATGTCTGGATCTCCCTTTTTAAAGATGGGTGTTACAATTGCTTGCTTCAATATATCTGGAAAAATTCCTGATTCCAAACATATATTTATAAGAAAAGTTAAGGGTTCTAAGATTTCATATAATGCATATTTAATTACTATAGCAGGAACCTCATCGAATCCCTCTGAATTGTTATTTTTTAATGAATATATCGTATTAAAGACTTCGGTTTTGGTAACTGGCTTTAGGAATAAGGATTTTGTATTTTCTTGGATGTGATCAAAATAATTTGATGTCGTTTCTATTTGGGAATTTTTGCAGATATTGAGAAAGTGATTATTGAAGGCGTTTGATAGTGTCTCCGAATCTTGACCGTTATTTATTTGAACTTTATTTTGTGATTTACCAGTGACTTCATTAATAATATCCCACAATGTTTTGTTTATGTTATCGGTATATAGGTATTTATTCCTGATGTGAGTTTGCTTTGCTTTATGCAATGAAGAGTCATAATGTTTTTTGTGTTCATTATAAACTCTTTGTAATTCGGGTACGTATCTAGATACAACTTGAAGGGCGTCTAAGTGGCATTTACAATTTTCAATTTCGGGAGAATTATATTTTTTTTTTCTTTTATGACTACGATTTATAGTACATTTTTGAACTTTCGGAAAAGAATTATTAAAATGGTTTAAAAATAAATCTATGAACATGTTCCATTTTTCATTTACCGAGTATGAATTGCAGTGTATAAAATTCCAAGATAGGGGATCAGAGAGACTGTCTTTGAAGTTATTTATGTTTTCTGTATTGTATTTGCGATAGTATTGTTTTTCCTTATGTTTATTATCATTATCAGCACATATTAGCGAAAGTTTCTGTACGAAATGATCAGAAATACATATCTCGGTTATTGTGACAGAAAGAAAAAACTGTAAAGGACAAAGTTGTAGGTAATTTGCGCAGCTTAATAAAATAAATTCAGAAAAATTTTAACGCCATTATTTTCCGAGATATGACGCAAACTTACATTTTTTTTAATGAAAACCATAGTTGGCTATGACCTCATTAGAAAGACTATTTTTTTCTCCTTAATCCGATATCACAAATGACATAGTTATTTCTAAAAATATGTGAGTTACAGTCATTTTATTTTATTATTGCACCGCGTGCCGTGTGGGTTCGAATCCCAGCCCGGGGGAAAGATTTTTCGGGGATCGAGAAGTATTCGCTCGGGCCCATGGTGGTTGTATACGTCTGACATTTTTCATTTGTTCATTTATTCATCCAAAAATTGTACATAAATAGTAGCCGCCTTGAGCTGGCCATATGGGCTACAATCGCAAAAAGTTTTATTATAAATAAGAAAATAGTGAGCCATGAAAAAGATGAAAGTAAAACAATTGCAGTTGTTTATAACCACAATAATATATTGTAATTATTATTTTCATAAAGATAAACAAAGTTGACAAAAGAACACCGTATAATAAATCTTTAATTATAAAAATAATTATAGGATCGTTTGATCAAAACTGCAGTCACTAATAAATAAATAGTGTAATATTAACTAAGTAAAAGTGTTTTTTATTTCAATAATAATAGGAGACACATTTTATATTACAAAAGATGCTCAAAAGTCCACCATTATTATTATGGAATAAATTACATCTTTTTAAAATTTAATTTGTCTCTTATTACTATTTAAATAAAACGCACTTTTACTTAGTTAATATCACACAGTTTATTTATTAATGACTGCAGTTTCGATCAAACGATTTTGATAATTAAAGAATTCTAATACTTTATGTTGTTTTTTGACAACTTTGCTTATCTCTTTAAAAATAATAACCATAATATTTTATTGTTGTTATAAACAACTGCAATTGTTTTACTTTCAACTTTTTCATTGTTAACTATTTTTTGATTTATAATAAATCTTAAAAATGACTGTAACTCACTTATTTTTAGAAATAACTATGTCATATGTGATATCGGATTAAAGAGAAAAAAAGTCTCGATTGAGGTCATAGCCAACTATGGTTTCCATTAAAAAAAATGTAAGTTTGCGACATATCTCGGAAAATAATGGCAGTAAAAATTTTCTGAATTTATTTTATTAAGCTGCGTAAAATGATCTACAACTTTGTCCTGTACAGTGTTTTTCTATCTGTCATAATAACCGAGATATATTTATTTGAAAAAATTGTCACTTTTTACATTTTTCAAAATATCTAGTTACCCTTCACTTTTTTTGAAAACACTGCATTTAACGAGATTCACCCCCTACATTTAAGAATTAATTAGAATATAAAATATAAAATAAAATATTAATATAAAATATAAAAATACAAAAGTTAAAATTACAATTTAAAATTTCAAATTGCGACAACTTTGAGATGACAAACAAAAACAAGTCAAATCAAAATAATGCAATACGCTAGACATAATTAATTAAAATAATGTTGTAAACCCAATACTTGTGTGACGGGCGTGATTAAATGTAGTAGTTAGAATCAAAATTCGTGCTTCTCACAGAGTCGTAAGATATAGTTTCTTTATTATCTTAGAAGTTCTGCTTTCAGCTAAAGATTATTTTGTGCAAACCTTTCGGTTCTCACCGAACTGGTAGAAGTAAATTTAGAGTCACTACTTAATTAGTTTTAATGGGGAAATGCAAATGTTGCATTCTCCAGAGTATCAAATGTGTTATCCGCGATAACACACTGACCGCCACACAGGTACGGGGGTAGCCTCTCTGCGCCAGTCTTGTTCCGCTGTTTAAACAATTAACATCACCATCTGTTTTTGTACCAAACTCCATCACTTTTATTCAATAAATAGTTAGCTACTTTAATTAAAAGTTGCTGTCTAATTTAAAAGAACCCTCTTGTAGGATCCTACTTCAGTTTACTACATAAATTTTGGTGGCAGCGGCGGTGGATTTTTCACATTTTGAATTATTTTAATTGAAATTTAGTGGAAAATTGGAGTTTTGGTAACAATTATAACAGCGAGCGAAGATTCACCGATTAAAATAAATACAGTGCACCGCGAGGAATGTGTAGTATCAGTTTCAAGTCACGTACTGAGTTATATCGCCGTCGGAAGTGAACCGCCGGGCGAAAAATAAAAGACAATTGAGAGGAGTCAGAGTGCACCAGTTTCCGAATTTCCGAGTTTCCGTGGATCAGGAGAATCCAGCGAGTTCCAGTTTCCGAATTTACGAATTTACGAATTTCCGAGTTTCCGTGGATCAGGAGAATCCAGCGTTCCAGAGTTCCAGTGGACGAGTTTACAAATTTTCGAGTACAGAGAGATCCAGAATCCAGTTCCAGAATTTAAAGAAAAGTGTGTGTTTAGTGTTTTTGTGTTTGTGCAACGAATAGTTTAAGGAGGAAGCCAGAGAAGCAGCGTAGCGAATTGCGAAATGTCCGTTTATATTGCGTAAGTTAGAAGCGTATTATTGCTAAAATCTTGTTGTTATTAGTTATAATTTTGATTTTCGTGTGACTAAGTTAATTTTGGCAAAATGGCAGTGGTTGGTAACCAAAGGGAAGGCGAATTTTATTTGTCATTAGATACCGCAACTAAGCTAGTTAGAGATTTTGACGGGAGTAGTAAAGATTCAGTCTCAGAATTTATTGATTCGTGCGAAATGGCACACAGTTCTATTAGGCCAGAACAAAGAGAAATTTTATTAAGAATAATAAAAACTAAAATAACAGGTAAAGCTAGGAATTTAATCAAATATAGAAATTTTGAAACGTGGCCCCAATTAAGAGATCATTTAGAAGATATTTTTTCAGAAAGACGTTCTGTTCCACATTGGCAGTTAGAGTTGAGTTCATGTAGACAAAAAAAGGGTCAAAATGTCGAGTCATATTCCAGTTTAATCGAAAAATATTTATCCAAGTTAATTGACGCCTCAACCGTAGGAAAAACAATAAAAGACGGTTATGTAATTTCGGATGTTTTAAAAACGCAAGCCTTAAATGTTTTTGTACAGGGATTATTAGAGCCAATTAAGATTCACGTAAAAGCTAGAAATCCAGACACATTAGAATATGCAATCGAAATTGCCCGTACGGAAGAAAGAGAATTATTAAGCAATAAAGAGAGTACGAAATTTTTTAATTACAAAACGTTCGATAATTCAGTAAAAAAAGTGTTATAATTGCAATAAAACAGGGCATGTGTTTCAGAATTGTTATAGTAAAAATAAATATCAGCCCAGAGAAATAAAAAGGGAAACATTTCGAGTAGAATCAAAAGCTAATACTTTGATTTGTCATTATTGTAAGAAGCCAGGGCATGTTATTAAAGAGTGTAGAAAAAGATTATTCAATGAAAGTAAAAATAAGCAGCATTTAAACTTTCAGCGACCTTCAACAAGCGGTCAGTCGAAGGTCAATCAACATTAACGGACCGCCGAAAAATAAACAAAGATTTTATTACAGAAAAAACGATTAAGTTAACTCAAATAAACGAGATTAAACGAACGTATGTAGAATTTCCTAATATTAAATTTGCAAATTCTGAAAAAATTAGGTTATTATTAGACACAGGTTCCGATATTTGTATTATAAAAAGTAATAAGTTAGCTCCGGATATTTGCATAGAAGTACCAATAATTAAAATAAGTGGCATAACCACAGAAAGTATTCAAACTTTGGGTATCGTTCGAGACGATGATTTAGATATTGATATGCACGTTGTATCCGATGAATTTCCACTTAGTTGTGACGGTATATTAGGTAATGATTTTCTAAAAGGAAAAAATTGTATCATTGATTATGAAAATGATAAGTTGAAATTTAATAGTTCCGAATTTAATTTAATTGTGGTTGATCAAAGAGTGTCAATTCCCCCGAGGAGTGAGAAAATTATACTGGCTAAAGTATCCGATAATAAATTTTTTTGGGAATTGTTTAGTAGAAAAGAAATCGTTATGTGATGGTCTGTTTCTTAGTGAATGCATCACACATGTATCAGTTAATCATTGTAAAGTTTCAATAATGAATATTACGAGTGAGAGCATTGAAATAGATGTTCCGGAAATAGATGTTAAGAATTTTAATATTGATAGACGAATTTCTGTGAGCTTAGGTAATCTATCTAGATTAGAAGTATTGCGTAAATCACTGAGATTAAGTCACTTAAACAAGGAAGAAGAAAGTTCGATTATACAGATTTGTGAGCGTTATAGTGATATATTTTATTTGGAAGGAGATAAGTTAACAAGCACGGATGCTGTCAAACATAAAATTCCGATAATAGCTGACACATCACCAATTAATGTTAAACCATATCGATTACCGCAGTCGTATAGACAAGAAATAGATAAACAAGTAGAACAAATGTTAGAGCAGGGTATTGTTGTTAATAGTTCAAGTCCGTGGAATTCACCTTTGGTTGTTATCCCTAAGAAGCCAGATGCTTCAGGAAAAAGAAAATATAGAATTTGTGTTGA
This sequence comes from Ocypus olens, assembly GCA_910593695.2. Taxonomy (NCBI): domain Eukaryota; kingdom Metazoa; phylum Arthropoda; class Insecta; order Coleoptera; family Staphylinidae; genus Ocypus; species Ocypus olens. The sequence continues at coordinate 13,828,816 of OU343054.1, read as the reverse complement.
TTATAGGAAGTTAAATGAGTGCACTGTTGGAGATTCTTACCCTTTGCCCAACATTGTTGACATTTTAGATCAGTTAGGAAATTCGAAATATTTTACAACTTTGGATTTAGCTAGTGGTTTCCACCAAATAAACTTGGAGGAATCAGATAAAAGTAAAACGGCATTTTCAACGCATTTTGGTCATTTTGAGTATACGCGAATGCCTTTTGGTTTAAAAGGAGCACCAGCAACATTTCAGAGATTAATGGATTCTGTTTTATGTGGATTGCAAGGTATCAAATGTTTTGTTTACCTTGACGATATAGTAATTTATGGTAATAATTTGATTGAGCATAATAAAAAATTAGTAGAAGTGTTTGAAAGATTACGAGATAATAATTTATTGGTTCAGCCAGATAAATGCGAATTTCTGCGAAAAGAAGTTCAATATTTGGGTCACAAAATTACGTCTGAAGGTATTAAACCCGATCCATCAAAAATTAATTGTGTTGTAAATTATCCAAGGCCGAAATCAGTAAAAGATATTAAAAGTTTTTTGGGTTTGTGTGGGTATTACCGTAGATTTATGAAAGATTTTTCTAAAATTGCCCAACCTATGAATCAATTGCTTAAGAAAAATGTAAATTTTGTTTGGTCCGATAATTGTGACGAGTCATTTGAAACGCTAAAGAGGTCGTTGACCTCTGCGCCAGTTTTAAGATATCCCGATTTCAAAAGTCCATTTGTGCTGACAACAGATGCAAGTGATTTTGCACTTGGAGGAATATTATCTCAAGGTCCTCTAGGCAAAGATCAGCCAATAGCATACTGCAGCAGAACATTAAATTCAGCAGAGAAAAATTATACTACGACAGAAAAGGAATTATTAGCAGTCGTGTGGGCTACAAATCATTTTCGACCATATTTGTATGGCAATAAGTTCGATGTGATAACAGATCATCAGGCACTAAAATGGATCTTTAGTACAAAAGATCCAGGTTCAAGGCTCTTTCGTTGGAAAATAAAATTAGCAGAGTATGATATTGATAAAATTGTTTACAAACCAGGTAGTTCAAATAAAGCGGCTGATGCACTTAGTAGAATAACTATTGAAAACGAGTATTCTGAATTTGAAAGGTTTAGGAAATGCAATACGATAACTAATAATAAAGTGATTGAAAAAACAGGAAGCATATTTGATGCTGACGACGATTATTCCCTTTGTCATTGCGTTAGTAAAGATTTGAAAATGGGAAAAGGATTAGCTCTCGAGTTTAAGAATAAGTTTGGAGAAGTTGACAAATTAAAAGCTCAGAATGCACAATTGCACTCGTTTGCTTATTTAAAATTAAATAGTAGTTATATTTTTTATTTGATAACCAAAGAACATTACTTTGAAAAACCAGATTGTTCAGATTTATTTAAGGTATTAATTGAATTAAGATCATTTTGCGAAAAGAATAAGATATATAAGTTAGCTATGCCAAAGTTAGGGAGTGGCTTAGATGAATTAAATTACAAAGACGTATTAGACATGATTAAATATATATTTTTAGACAAGTTTGACGTAATTATTTACCATAATAACGAAGTAAAAATGCATGTTATATCTTCAACAAGTGAATACGAACAATTTAAAGAAAAAGTTAAATCTTCTGTAATATTGAATCCTAAGATAATTGAAATTAGTAAGTGCGACTCAAGTAAAGTCAATCTATATTTCCTACCAAAGCGGTTAGAATCCTTACCAATTACATGCAAGTTAATAATCCCCGAAATTATGAATGAATTGTTTAAGATGCAGATAGAGGTTAATGAACTATACAAAGTCAATGACAAATTTGTGTTCATTGATAGAGATTCTTATCATGATATTTTGAGTAATAAGGATTATTTTGAAAAATTAAACAAATTAAAAGATATTTGGGATCCTGTATCAGATATTTACTTAGAGAGATTTGGAAAACGAGATAAATTAAAATGGGAGATTTTAAGAGTAACACTTAGGTATGTTTTTAAAAATGTCAGCTACAATGTGAATATAGTAGATCGAAAAATAATTAATCTCGATAAAGATGAAGACAAGTTATTAGTATTGGAAGAATTTCACGATAAGTTGCTTGGAGGTCACCAAGGTGTAAATAGAACTTATAATAGATTGAAAGAATTTTATACATGGAATAATATGAAATGTTTTATAAAAGAATACATAAAAAAATGCGATAAGTGTCAAAGAAATAAAATTTATCCGAATAATACGACAAAAATGCCCTTAAAAATTACAACAACCGCTGAAAGAGCGTTTGAAAAATGTTTTTTAGATGTAGTAGGACCTTTACCAGTTACCGAACAAGGTAATAAATATTTGCCAACTTTTCAAGATGATTTAACTAAATTTTTAGAATGCATCCCTATTCCGATCAGGAAGCTAAGACAATAAGCGATAAATTTGTAAAAGAAATTATTTGTAGACATGGTATTCCAGAAACCATTTTAAGCGATCACTGCGTATCACCCTCAATCGAACGGTACATTAGAAAGATCGCATAGAACGATCAAAGAATATTTAAGACACTATATAAATAACGACCAGAATGATTGGGATAGTTTAATTAATTTAGCTTCATTTACGTATAATACAACACCACACACAGTAACTAAATTTACGCCATTTGAATTATTATATGGGAGGTCAGCTAAATTGCCTACAGCTATTACAGCCTACCCAGATATTCGTTATACTTATGATGATTATGTGTTAGATTTGAAACAGACTTTAAGAGAATCGAGAGAGATTGCTAGAAAGCATATTTTAGAAAGAAAAGAGAAATCCAAGGAACAGTATGATAAAAATATAAACAGTGCTACGTTTAGAGTAGGTGATAAAGTTTTGTTATTGGATGAATCAGTTAGAATAGGTAAAAGTAGAAAACTTCAATCTCAATGGATTGGCCCATTCGAAATAACTTCCATAGATTCAGAGGTAAATTCATCTATCATGAGTGGTAGGAAAATAATTAAAGTCCATAATAATAGGATCAAGCACTACGTTGACTAGATTCTATCTTTGTTACAGATATCTCGTGTTCCTCATACTTCCGAGTGTTATAACTGAAGGTCCGGCGATACCCAGTTATAATATTACAAAATTCGAATCAAGCTCAGGACTCTACTATCAACAATTAGGCACAATTCGGTTATACAATGACCAATGGTCTTTAGTTACGTATATAAATTTAGATGAATATGATGCGAAATTTGAACAATTAATGACATTTTATGATAAAACTGTTTCACTTTGTAGGAACCCGAAGTATAGCAATATTTCAGATAGGTTAATTTCATTTAAGAATTGTTTACAGTTTGAGCGTCTCTCGCAAGAAATAATAAATAAATTGGTTATTGAAAAATCAACAATCAAACAAATGTTAGGTCAAGATAAAATCAATAAAAGAGGTTTGATAAATGCAGTGGGCTCAGTAACAAAATATTTATTCGGTGTTCTAGATGAGGACGACGCTGAGTTCTATAATAAAAAAACAATAGGAGATATAAATCATAATGAGAAACTCATTAGCGAAAATTTTGATAAGATGGAAAAATATTTAAAGAGAGAAACCGCACTTGACGAGAAATTTGAATTAAAATTGATTGTTGACGAACATGTTACGTTGTTTACAATTTTGTTTCAACAATATCAGTTAGAGACCTTAGTAATAATTGATGCTATCATGAAATCTCAGATCGGTCAATTACATCCGATTGTATTGACGCCTAATAAATTGCTTAGTGAATTAAACAAGATCGTAAAAGATCTTCCCGTTGGTCTTGACTTTCCATTGTCACTAACCGCAGATAATTCTGTTTTAATGATGAGTATTATTGATTTAAATGTTTATGTTAAGGATAATTTTATTGTGTATGTAATCAATATTCCGTTAACTGATAATCGTAAATACGACATTTATAATATTTTGCCTTTGCCAATGGCCATAGGAAATAAGTTTATGTTTATCCAGCCTAGTATAAGATATTTAGCATTAAGTCATAGTAAACAGCAATATTATACTTTAGATGAAAGTAATTTCCGTAGTTGTAAAAAGATTTTAACAACAAATTATTTGTGTAAGCAACATGCACCAATACATCTTGCCTATCAAAATGAAATTTGTGAAGTTAAGTTATACCATTCAGTCAAAGTTATACCAGAGAATTGTGATAAAAGAATATCAGAAATAAATACTTCCATTTGGACTCAATTAATGTTTTTAAATAGTTGGATTTTTATCTTACCAGAAACCGAAATGGTAACTATTAATTGTTAAGATAAAGTACCTGTTGACTTTAAGCTATCAGGAGTTGGGAGAATATCCATTTTAAAAGACTGCAAAGCTTTTTCTAAATCCACTGTTTTAACTCCAAGTAAAACATTTTCTAGTGTGAACTATCAATTATTAGATTTCTTACCAGATTTAACCTTAGAATTAGATTGTTGCGATGAAAGGTCTAAGACCAAAAAGAATATCAATGTTTCAGAATTGAATTTAAGTAAACATTATAGAAGGGTATCCAAGCATTTAGACGATTTAAATTTGGCGAGTCATAAGTTAGAGGAAATTGATAAGATGGCAGATGATATTGAGGTTAATTTGCATAAAGATAATATATTATATAAATATTCAAGTATAATTATTCCCTTGTGTATGTTCTTAATAGGATTAATTATCGTTTGTTTGTGTAGAAGATTTAGAAGGAATAGATGTTGCGTTACTATTCCTGGTATATGTATTAAAATGGAACAGCATTTTGATTCACGTTCGTGTAGAACCGTAGAGCCAACCGTTGCATTTCATGCAAGATCATCATCACCTATTAATGTCACAGAACCTTCCGGTGGATCAAAAAGCTCTCCAGATTATGGTTCAAATGCGTCGATATGTAAACCTTCTATAGTTGGTAGACGTAATTATCGAAAAGATTCATCCTTGTAGTCTGAATCTTCTTTTAAGGGGAGGAGTGTTGTAAACCCAATACTTGTGTGACGGGCGTGATTAAATGTAGTAGTTAGAATCAAAATTCGTGCTTCTCACAGAGTCGTAAGATATAGTTTCTTTATTATCTTAGAAGTTCTGCTTTCAGCTAGAAGTAGATTATTTTGTGCAAACCTTTCGGTTCTCACCGAACTGGTAGAAGTAAATTTAGAGTCACTACTTAATTAGTTTTAATGGGGAAATGCAAATGTTGCATTCTCCAGAGTATCAAATGTGTTATCCGCGATAACACACTGACCGCCACACAGGTACGGGGGTAGCCTCTCTGCGCCAGTCTTGTTCCGCTGTTTAAACAATTAACATCACCATCTGTTTTTGTACCAAACTCCATCACTTTTATTCAATAAATAGTTAGCTACTTTAATTAAAAGTTGCTGTCTAATTTAAAAGAACCCTCTTGTAGGATCCTACTTCAGTTTACTACAATAATGAAAACCCCGGCAAGAAAGTTGCAATTATCTAAATTTGACCACAAACAAATACCGATAGATCTATTCGTGATAAATTAGATTTAAAGTCTGAAAAATTATTTGAAAACAGTTTAAAATTGTCGTTACTTATCAGGCCATTCGCTATTCTTAAAGTCCGTGAAAAGGGTGCACCGAAAACCAATCAGTTTAAGTAAAAAGGAGCAATCAATGTGACTATTAATATGACTATTGAAATCGAGTCAATTTTTTCGTGAGTTATGAATTTTTGAAATATTTTAAGTTAAGTAATAAAATTTGTAAAATCCTACAAGTGTAACGAATTTTAAAATAATTTAAAGTGTAACGAGTTTTAAATTCCAATCAAAATTAAATTTCTGCATTGGTTTAATCATTGAATTGATGAGCAGAATTTGCTTTAAAAGTTTAAGATCTATGAAGAGGACAATACATTTCTGATTTTCCGTTAAAACAATTGTCAAATTATAGCTGAAAACAAATGACAGCATTCTAAACATTGTCTGGGGAAACGACATATGCATTCTTCGAATTTAAAAGTTATTAATAGTTCAACTTATATAAAAAAAATAAACATTTTTGATTTCTCATCTTAGGTTAAAACAAAGCAGCAATTTTCCAAACTGAAAATAAGAAAACAAAAATTGCTTAGACGGATAGAAAACAATAATCAAAGGAGAAATTCGTTTTAAGAGTTTAAAATTAATTGAAAAAATTATAGATTTCGGATTTCGAATCCGAAATTGAAAAGAAACAGCAACACAACAAAATCGAAAATAGTACGATTTAAAAAATTAATCATTGAATGAATATCTTTTTTTTCAATTGGTTATTTAAGCTCCAGAAAATAAACCCATTCGATGGTAAGAAAGCTAACTGCAAGTGCTATTTGATAAGAAGGTAAATGTAATTATAAGATTCTGCACGATTTGTCAATGCGATATTGACCTGATGGTCTCTCTACTAATGCCGTATTTTTTTGTATACATTATTGTAGCATAACATAAATAAACTATTGACCTGATGGTCCCTACAAAACCGTTATTTATGTATTCAGATATTATTAAATCGCATTGAAAAATTCACAATAAATTATTCATTCAATAAAGTTTAATTAATTTCATTTAATCGCTTACCAATAGTAGGAACTATCTTCATAACTCATAATCCATTTCCATTAATGTTATTTTCAATATTCTGCACACACTAAAACACGCGAACACTCACTCACTAGGTGGAAGGTAAACTGCCGAATCGAACGGTTTTCAATGACTAAAAAGAGATTTAATCTGGAATGCGTTCATGCATCGTGGATCAGGATTGATAAGAGACGACGAAAGAATGTGTTTTTTGCAAACATCTACGCCGGATACTAATTGCCTCGGGCAAAGGTCATATGATTCGGCGGTTCGCACCTGGAAAAATTTTCCAGTTCCACCGGTGAGTTTGTTCGGTGTTTTAGATTTTAACAGCGCGACGGAGTGTTATTCTTGAATTTTAATTTTTGAGTTCACTGGAATTTGAAATACTTTCATTTGATCAGGGGGCGAAGTTGTGAAAATTTCTGGCAAGTTCAACGGCTTGAAAAAAATTGAAAAATAATAGCCATCGACGTTAAACTTTCTAGAATAACTAGAAATGCATTCGAGATTATGATTTCATGAAAATCAATTTACACCCCTTCACTGGATTTTAAAATATTTTCATTTGATCAGGCGGAGAAGTTGTGAAAATTGAAATATACGAAACAGCAGAATCATCGTTTATTAATACACGCTCTGTAGCGTAAATGTAGTATAAGCTTTGGAGTGTTACAACCCTCTATTAGAATCTTCCAAACACATGCATATAGATCCAGTAAAATTTAATTCTAGATCTTCAATGATCAAACCTTAATAAAACTAAAAAGAAAATAAATGTAACGTACCTGTGATGGCATTATCATTAAATTGTTTATTCAAATTAATATATAAGACATTTATACTTTTAATTAAAAACACAGTGCATTGTTGCTTTTAAGCTAATGTGAAATGTAATCATTATAGCAAAAATATTTGTTGTTTATTTATTTCCGTGTGAGCATTTTTCAGTGTGAGCAATTTTCGTGTGCGCAATTATCACTGTGCGTTATTTTTTGTGTGCGAAGTTTTCCGTGTAAAGCTACACGCACACTTGTCGGAACGGCACGGACGGCACGCATCAGCAAAAATTGCTTAACACAGTTGTAAACGAGTCACCGCACATTTATCCGTTCCTTGCCGTACCGATAAATTATGTTGACTCGTTTACAACTGTGTTGAGCAATTTTTGCTGATGCGTGCCGTCCGTGCTGTTCCGACAAGTGTGCGCGTAGCTTAAGCATTATTCCGTGTGAGGAGTTTTCGTGTGCGGAGTTTTCGCTGTGCGCAGTCTTCGTGTGCGGATATACCACCGAACCGTTTTTATCCGCGCATTACAAAACTTTCTAGAGCCTATTAATCGAAGTATTGTCACCGCCGTAATGACGGTAAGTAAGAAAAACACTTTTATCTAAATTTTGGACAAAATTGGTCGATACATTATTTTTGGTTCGCCATACTGGATTCGCCATTTTAATTTGGCAAATCTAACTTCAGATTAATGTTCAGCGACCATAACAACACGTTTATCTAAATTTTGGTTGAAATTGCTAAAAAATATTTTTAACTCCGCTGTTTTAAATTTTTCAAATCTAACCTCAGATTCGTGTTCAGCGACCCCTAAAACGCAATAAAATACATTTTGAGTGAACAATTTAAGCAATAACAATTATTCATATAAATGTCTTACCAAAACTCTAAATGCGTTTTTTCCGAAACATGATTTTTCCACACGGCGTGGACGATAAAATGAAAACGGTTCCACCTATTAACTTTGATCCTCTTAACATTTTTGCTAAGACCATATACCAATAATATTGTTGTAATTGAAGGATCACGTCATGTGAACTAGCTGTTGTGGTTGATGATTCTCGTTGGTCCAACAATTCAACACTTGTAGATCAGTCGTTATCGACTTGATACAATATAATTTAACTTCAAGAAGAGAGGCAGGTCGACGAATAAGGTGATTACTTTATTTTTGGTAGGAATTACAAAAATGAGTGTGTTTTCTGTATTCCAGCAAAATTCTTCTTTTTTTATTAATTGTTTTTCTCGCCTCCCTGGTAACCGCGTTTTTCCGGGCTACCCGTGATCCTCGTTTCCATTTCTCCGTTCCATGACCCAGGCGGTCACCACACCACTCCCCGTCTAAAAGAGGCTACGGAAGGAAACAGAACAAGAGAAAGATACGTGTTTGCGAGAAATAAAAGGTTTTGTAGAAGATTTGTTAGATTTTAAAATTGAACGTGGAAAAACAGAAAGGTTGGTGGTGTTTTGTGTGTTTTTAACTGAAGTGGCCGAAATAGTGGAAAAATATCCAGGTTTCAGTCGGTCAATGGAAACGTTGTCTTGTTTACCGTCAATTTCAATTGTGTAAAATTTTGAATTTCGACTTAAAATTTTGAATGGGCCGTCGTAGCATGGATGTGTAATGTTTTTTACGCAATCCCGACGGACGAAAACATGCGTGCAAGTGTTTAAGTCGGCAGGAACGTAATTCCTGCGAACGGATGGCCGCGCCGCTGCAGGACCAAGTGTCTGCATATTGTCCCTCAGGTCGTCGAGAAATTTTGAACCAGAAGGAATTTTTTTACGCGCGGAATTTGGAAATATGAAATCGCCCGGCAAGCGTAATGTCTTGCCGTAGACGAACTCTGCAGTCGTTGCCAAAAGAGATGATTTGAAGACTGTCCGGAGCCCTAGGAGAATTAAAGGGAGTTGGGTTACCCAGTTCTTAGGATCGTTGCTCATTCGGATTGAGTCTTTTATTTGGCGATTGAGCCGCTCTACCAGGCCGTTACATTGCGGATGGTAGGCGGTTGTGGATTTGTGTTGTATACCGAAAGTCTTGCAGAATTCCTTCCAAGTGTTGGACTGGAACTGTCGACCTCGGTCAGTAATGACCGTAGATGGAGTTCCAAAACGTGCAATCCAACCACTCAGAAATGCTCGTGCAACGGAATCCGCAGTAATTTCGGTAAGAGGAATTACTTCTGGCCAACGCGTAAAGCGATCAATGCAGACCAAAAGGTATCTGAAATTGTCACAAATAGGCAAAGGGCCGATTATGTCGATGTGGATGTCGGTGAATCGGTCATCCGGGTCTGGAAATTTCACAATGGGTGACACAGTGTGGCGATGAATTTTGTTCTTCTGGCACTTCAAACAGGACTTGACGAAAAGTGCAATGTCATGGTTCATCCGCGGCCACACGTACCGTGCTGCTACGAGACGTCTCATTGCACGAGTACCCGGATGTGTAAGTTCGTGAAGCGAACAAAGAACTTCCTGTCGCATTGCAGGAGGAACATAGGGTCGTCGTGCAGCTAGAGACGTGTCTACGTAGATGGACGTGTTGGAGCCGGCCGGAATGAACTGTTCCAGTTTGAGTGCTGTAGTGCCACTACCCAGAAGGGATTTGAGTTCCACATCTTCAGATTGTAATTTTGCCAGTTGGTTGAGGTCTAAAGCATTAATTTCGACTCGCGACAGTGTGTCAGCCACATTGTTGTCCTTTCCAGGGATGTGCCTGATGTCAGTGGTGAATTGTCCGATGTAGTTCAAATGTCTGTGCTCTCGTCCTGAAAAACGATCTGAGTGAGAACAGATAGCAGATATCAAAGGTTTATGGTCTGTAAAGACAGTAAATTCTCTACCTTCGAGATAATATTTGAACTTTTTAATTGCCAAATATACGGCTAACAATTCACGGCCGAACGTGCTGTATTTGCGTTCTGTCGGAGTGAAAGATTTTGAAAAGAAATATAGCGGTTGTTGAACGCCAAATTTATCCTTCTGCTGCAAAACCGCACCAGCAGAGGAGGAGCTTGCGTCTACCATTATGCTTAACTCCGCAACAGGATCTGGAAGCGCGAGCATGGCAGAGTTGGCCAAGGCGGCCTTAGCTGCCGAAAACGCGTGCAATGCAGATTGATTCCAGATCACGGAGGCTGGACGTGGGACGGTCAACGTCGGGTGTGTGGTTCCAACGGCGTCGGTTGTACAGCGTCAAACGTCAAAAATGACAGTGGGGCTCCGCGCGGCGTTTTTCGTGGAGTTTGGAAGGTGTCGCTCAGTGGCTCTCGGGCGTCTTCTGTCGGGGTCACCAGATGTTGTAATTGAAGGATCACGTCATGTGAACTAGCTGTTGTGGTTGATGATTCTCGTTGGTCCAACAATTCAACACTTGTAGATCAGTCGTTATCGACTTGATACAATATAATTTAACTTCAAGAAGAGAGGCAGGTCGACGAATAAGGTGATTACTTTATTTTTGGTAGGAATTACAAAAATGAGTGTGTTTTCTGTATTCCAGCAAAATTCTTCTTTTTTTATTAATTGTTTTTCTCGCCTCCCTGGTAACCGCGTTTTTCCGGGCTACCCGTGATCCTCGTTTCCATTTCTCCGTTCCATGACCCAGGCGGTCACCACAATATATTAAAAATTTAATATGAACTAGGAGTATTTTTTTTAGAGCCATGCAAAGTTTAAAAAAACAAACCACAAGTCGTACTCAAAGTTCAAGTGTGCACAGTATTTTCAAATTCAAACTAATTTCACTTTGCTTAGGTATACGGTCCCACAAATTTAATATAGTTTTGGATGATGTAGTCGATTTTTGATTTCAGATCGGTTTTTGAGCGCTACTTAAGAATACATTACTAAATACAGGTTGTGCCATTTGAAAAAACGAAGTTATTCAACTTTATAAGTTCGGTTTTTCTACCGCATTTTTTTTATCACCCGGTATAATTTTTTTGTATGAAATCATGGTTGGCTCCATAGTTCGAACCTTCAACCAAATAATAGAAATGATTTTAATCGTTCAACGTCAATCACTGGGGCAAAAATAAAATTTCACCCAGACCTTGCATTTCAACAAATCGTCAAATATTTCGAAAACGGCAAATAATAGGTATAGGGAGTATTGAAGTAACTCACCTTTATTTGCTCCATATAATTCAAAAATGACAAAAATACAGGGTGTTCTATTTAAAAAAAACATAAGTTTGGTCTGTAACTTTGTTATGAGACACCCTGTATAAATTTAAATATTTTTAGGGAGTGCAGCTCACTATTATACACAACTTTTGTATAAAACATTATTCGAAATTTTGAAAAATAAGCACGTGATTGACCGTTCCCAGAGCTCTGAAACACCCTGTATACACAGAGTATCCCAATAGCCTAAGCTCGGAAGATTGTACCCATACTGTTCAATTTTTGAATTACACATCAAAGCTATATCATAAAAATATACAGGATGCCGCACTTAAGATAATTGAGAAAATGTATACTTTGCGTTTTGGAACAACCTGTATAAATAGATCACTACATCATTACAATCAACGCATTAGAATCTGAACTAATAGAAAATTCTCTAACCGAATAAAGAAATTGATTCTTTCAAAAGGGCTGACTCTTTAAACTTGGGTCTGCTTGCATGTAGAAGAGTGAATAACTAAACAATAGACGATTAAAACATCCTAGTATCTAATATCAATTTGTTGCTTTTGTAGTGGTCTATCTAAATATTAAATAAAAGACCGGATGTTCCATTTAAAAATTTAACACCCTGTATACATGAAAATATTTTTAGAACATGCACTCAGACACGACCTATGATAATCCATCAACAGCTTTTAGTGTGGGCACAATCTTCCGAGCTTAGACTGTATATACTTTCTCATTACTTTTTATTTTTATTTTGAAGGATAATAATTTTAAAGATAGGGTTACTTCATCTCAATTCAACACAGAAAACGCCAATTTTCATCCTCACAATCTCAGATTTTCTTGAAAATTGGTACAGCCATGGGTATAGACTTAGAAAAATGTGAAATTTTACTGAGATATGTCAACTCGTTTTTGAATTTCAGAGCTTTAAAGTTCTCATAAGCGGGCCAAAAACAGAAAACACTATTTTTTTGAATTGCTGTCGAAACTTACCTAATTGAGCTAGAGACCTGGGATAGGTTCCATTTTACAGAATTGTAAATCATGACCTTTTCAATAATGTATAACAATATATAAGTTGAAATAAGAAAAAAATTCTCAAAACCTAATTTAAAATTTCAATTTAATTTTTTTTTCAAAAACTACATATTTTAAAATTTTCAAATTAATTCTATGAATAGTTAGTATTTTTGTAAATCACAGAACAAAATATAAATTTAAGATGTTAATGGCTTCATTGTTAAAAAAAATTGAAGACTTAATCTCAGCTTCATGAAATAGTAATTTTAATAAAGTTCAAATAATAAATTGATAGTCAAATTAATCATAGTTAATAATTATTATTATGATTGATATTATTAATATTCCAATTATTGTTAATCTTCAATTAGTAATTACTCAAATTAGAAGCAATGCCTAGCAAAAGTGCTTTATAACCAAGCATCTATTGATTGGTCTCAATGGAACCGAGATACGTAAAATTTTGAAGAATCCCACGCTGGAAATTGAATTGAAAAAGTACAATTCCGCCAATGGGTTTTAGTTCACCGTGGTAATCAACAGTTTTTCGAGAAAGATTCAGAAGAATTTATTGATGAATTCTGCAACAAGCTGTCCCCTTTTGTTAAACATGTCTTCATTATAAAGTAACAGGGATTGTTCCTTAACCCACATTTGCCCAAGATTTATATTAAAAGGAAGTAAATGATATGTTTCTCTAAAGTAAGTCATTAAGATTTAAAAACATGGAGAGAGTATTTTTCGTATTCCTGTCAAATATCGATGAATACTCACGGAACGTACTTGTTGGAATAAAAAATAATAGATGGCGCTAAGGATATTCTAGATATAATTTTAAGAGGGGCCTTAAAATAGTCGTCCTACATATAGAACTGTGGGCATATCTGGGTTAATAAGAAATCAAAGAAAATTTGAAAGAATCATACTTCGTTGTCACCTGTGACTTTTCTGAAAATTGTCCTACAAGATGAAGCTGGAAGCTTAATTTTGTTTTGGTTTTTGTTTCTGATTCTCAAGAACAAACACAATTGTTGTGTTTCTTTAAAAGAAACTCATGACAGCTTTCTGGCAGCCGAATTCCAAAAACTTTTCAGACGGGTATGGTATAATTCAGTAGAAAATATTACCAACCCAAAAATACTGTTGAATCAATGTTTCTTGAAAAATCGTGTATTAAAGGAACGCACCAATACTATGAGTATATTGCCTAAAGTACATCAAAAAAATTGGTGAAAAACTTTTCTATGGATTCAAAAGCTTACGAAGAAGAAGTGTGACATATCAGGCTACATCTCTGTTGACTATCACAGAACACATACCTTTAGAAATGAAACCTGCATGTTAAATTTCGGAAACACGATTTTTGGCGCCGCCTGGTGTCTGGGTGGCAAATTACTACGATTTCCGCCAAAATTTAAAAATCGTCTACACGATATATTTCAATTTAATGACACTAAAAATATAATCAATTATGTTTTTTAGCACATAATTTTTATTTTAGATAGTACATAAATGAAGAAGTTAATGGTTTTGGGATTGGATTTCACAAAATAAAAATAAAAATACGCCTACATGAAAAAAATATATTTAACAGAATAATTATATACATTATTATTAACAAAATTATGAAAATTATCAAATATAAAAACACTACAACAATCAGGTATTAGGGTCTTGTCCAGGTGCAATGTTCCAGCAGGTCTCTTCGTTCTTCTTATGATATTTCTTTCAGGCGTCGTAACAGGTCAGTTGTTTGCTCGTATCCAGGATGCATGACATTAAAATAGTTAAAAAAGTAAATTAGTGTAGTTATATTGTCTTACTTCTTGGTGTCGGAACAGCATTGCAATTTAATTTTTTGCGGAAATGGTTAACAAAATATTTATGAATAAAATGATCTTCACATGAATGAAAATTTAAACAATGAACGGTCTCTTCAATATCACAAATGGTATTCCATGTTTTAAGATATTCTTCATTTTTAGGAAATGTATAGTAATATTTATTTTTGTAGCCGACATTAGTTAAATCGGAAAAGAAAGAATTTTAACATTCTGGATATTTACAAGAATATTTAATACGGCCATTTGATGTTTCCATTATTAATAAATACAAGTGACGAGTTTATAAGACAGAATATATAATAACTTACCTTCAAACATAAATTACTATAACTCATTTAATAACCAGGCGGACTAAATCAAATTATAGCCGCCAAAATGCGTTGTTGTGATTGGCCAATCGGGCGCCGTTTCTACACAGGCCCAAATTGCTTAAAACAGTAATGGCCGTTGTTATGATCAGCTGATCTCTAACCGATGCTTGTGTCCCACCGTTTCCACGCGTTTCGCATCAGTTTTTGTGTTTTTAGCCAGTTATTTCTACTGTTGATAGTGCGAGAATCGCTTACTCTCATCCCGCGATTTTCGTGGAAATAGTTATTTTATTTTTAACTACGGATAAATACCCAGGACAAGTTTGGTGTCATTTTCGGCCCCCAAGAAACCAAATGGTTGGATTTTAGAGCATTAACGCTCGAGGAAAAACAATCCAAAATTATCGTATATACAGTTTTAATACAAGAGGCTTTAAAACCTACTGCCGTCGTATACAAAATTGTGATTAATTGGGTAAGTGTGGCGCAGGTTATTGCAATATGGAATCAAATCCTAAACATACATTATACCGGGTGACCCAGGGATCTGTAAAAGCTCCATAACTTATTTGCTATTTGAGATATCGACTTTTAGTTTTCTTGAACTGGTACCCACACTTATTCTACATATTTTAAAAATATGTACGTTTTTGTACAGGGTGTCCCAATATACATAACAGAACAAAGTTGTTTTTTAAATGGAACACCCTATATTTTATACTTTATTTTCAACCCGCTGATAAAAATAGTATGAGATAGTATGGGTCTATTATGGACGGTTGGTTAGTTATGGGCAAATTTGTGGCAAAAACATGTACACATTGAAAACATTGCAGAAGCGTTCCTGGCAAAGATAGCATCATTATTTATACACTAGAAAATTTCCCACATCATAAAGAATAATACACATTAGCTTTGGTTCTCTTTTATTCATAGTGCTATACAGGGTGTCAACATACGCAAAACAATGGATAACTATTTTTTTTTCAAATGGAACACCCTATATATGTTGCCACCAATCTATGGAATTTTTAATAATATACAGTTTTTCAATTATATACAGTTTGTATAACAAAATATTAAGGATTCTTGAGATTTATCAATAAAAACATATTTCTTTTGCCACCTTCTGCTGATTTAGTGAACAGAAAAGAACCAAAGCCGATTTGTATTATTCTTCATGATGTGGAAAATTCTTTAGTGTATAAAAAATGACGCTAGCTTTCCTAGGAGCGCTTCTGCAATTTTTTTAATGTGTCCTTGTTTTTGCCACAAATTTACCCATAACTAACCAACCGTCCATAATAGACCCATAATCTTATACTATTTTTATAAGCTTCTTAAGGGTGTTGAAAATAAAGTATAAAATATAGGGTGTTCTATTTAAAAAAACATAACTTTGTTCTGTTATGTATATTGGGACACCCTGTACAAAAACATACATATTTTGAAAATATGTAGAATAAGTGTGGGTACCAGTTCAAGAAAACTAGAAGTCGATATCTCAAATAGCAAATAAGTTATGGGGCTTTTACAGATCCCTGGGTCACCCGGTATTTAGGATTGTGGAGTTTCACACAATTAGGGGGTGAAAGGAGATTGGGGCAGTAACAAGTCCTAAACGTCTTGAAGGACGTCCAGCGACCGAAGATATCTACAAATTATGTGTGTGGAAAATTGTTCATTGATTTTTCTTTAAAAATGAAATCGCTACATTAGTTTAAATTTTTATTGAATTAAATGATAGAGGTGACCTGCCAATGACGTACCGTTAAATATTACATAAATTAATGAATAAGATTGATTTTAAGTAAGTTATTATACGTTTTTAAATAGCAAATTTATTTAATTTAATAAAATTTTATTTCACGACAATCTAGTATTTATATTTCAAACCTTTTACGGAATTATATGTACTTTTAAAATACACCTACTACCACAATCCACTTTATATGTAAATAAATATATGCACAACTTGAGTTTTTCAGTATGCCCCTAAATTCTTATTTATTAGTATTCTCATACTTATTTTAATTATTATTTTAATATTATATACTACATCATTGAGTATACGATCAAGAAAGTATGCCTAGAATTAATTTATGTGTTGGTATAAATGTTGAATGAATGTTATCGATAAAAGAAATTGAAATCATTTTATTTTTACCGCCAAAACAAGTCTGGTTACTTTTCTGGTTACTTTTTATAGTGTAAACGTGACTTTTGCGTTTAGTCCGCCTGGTTATTAAATGAGGTATAGCAACTCACAGCACTATTGAGGTTAGTTAATAAAAATGGTGAGACTTCATTAAGCGTTGCCGCATATACATCAAAGTATACAATATACAATGCACATGATTATATTTAATAAACAGTAATATTATACTTTCATAAGTTATTATTACAAATATAAGCGATAATGAGTCTAATTATGTTTAAAACATAATTTTAATTGTTGAAATTATTACTTTGTAGTGAAATTTTAAGATTATTAAAAACGGTAATCCCTATAATAAGATCTTTGAGAAATCTGGCAACATCGAGAGAACCATTTTTAAAAAGCGGCAAATTTGAAATTCCCCCTCGTCCCACTGTCCTGGGGTGGCCCACCTCTTTCGTATTGCCGATATTCGTATCTCGGCTTCATACCCGTGTTAACTATGAAGCAAACTGGTAGCTGGGATATGTTTTACAGTAACAAATTAAACACTTAATGATGTAAAAATAACTTTACTTCGTCCAGCTGAGCCCTCGACATCCTTCTCATATCCAAGAAACGCTGATATTCTGTAGGTCTCAGCAATGGATGTTCTGATGAAAGTGAATCCTCAGACTAACACTGAAAGAAAGTGATGTGTGCCAAACAAACGCAACCTTTTAAAACTTAAAATGATATACAGATCCTATTACTTAATGGTACGTTCTACTTTGGACTTATGGAATCTTTATTCACGCCAGTGTTCATGTTTATTTTCAGGAAAAGTCAATATTAGCATTATTGTGCTAATTAACAGAGGAGTCGTGACTGAATGGCGAAAGTCTAAAAAGAAAAAAAGTGTTAATTAACATGAATATAGAGTTGAATTAATGGAAATAGAGCATCAGTCTTAATTTTTTCTTTAATAATGAGGCTATTATCCCCCAAATTTATATATTGCACACCTCGAGTGCTAATTATTTGTATTCTTTCTTTGGAGGTAAAATGCATTTCTACATTGAGTAATTATTCAATGATTTTTATTAACACAATTTTGACAACTAAATGAAAATGAGTAAGTATGGTTTCCTACATATTAATCCGTTGATGTGATTATTTTACGATTGAACATAAGCATTAACAATCATATATTCAGAGTTAAAATAAAAGCCCTGTATAATGTTATATATCACAGGTAAGGGCGTAAAATGGCACCTATTCCAGGTCTCTATCTTAATTAGGCAAGTTTCTGCAGCAATTAAAAAAAATGTGTTTTCTATTTTTGCCCCATTTGTAAGAATTTTACAGCTCTGTAATTAAAAAAAGAGTTGACATATCTCAGTAAAATTTCATATTTTACCAAGTCTATACCAATAGTACATCTATGCCAAATTTCAAGAAAATCTGAGATGGTGATGTTTATTTGAGTAGTTTTTATTTGGTAGAATTAATATCTATTTCCTATGACTATCATTAATAATACGAACTACCGATACGTACATAGTCTGTTCATTAAAAAAAACCTCAAGTGTGCCATGATTTTTTAATTTTAAAAATTTAAGTTAGTAACACATATTGAGGTTATATTACTTCTCAAAATTAAATAAATAAAAATATTAAATGTTGTATGCGCCTTCCTTCTTTTTGAACACAAGCCTAAACTCTTCGTCGCAACGACACTGGATTATTGTTAATTTCTATAAATTTATCTCGAATTCGTTGCTGCATGTCTTCTAGATTGTGTACTGGTTGTGCATAAATACAATTTTTCAGGTATGGCCATAAGAAAAAATCGCATGGTGTTAAATCGCATGAACGGGGCGGCTAGAGAATCCGTGCATCTCGACTTATTATTCGGTCCTTAAAAAATTCCTCCAAAATGGCCAAATTATCCACTGTGCAATGAGGAGTTGCTCCGTCTTGATGAAAATATCCACTTTGCAGTTCGTCATCATTTAATTCATTCATAAAAGGCAATAAAATTTCTGTACGATGATGGTTTGCAGTTATCGTACCTAAAATGAATGCACGGTTATTGAATTTTTATTATAAATAATAAAAATATGATTTTACCTTCAAAGAATTTCGGTCCAACTAATCTTCTTCCACTAATCGTTGCCCAAACACCAACTTTCTCTGGATGTAGTGGTTTCTCTCGATATATACGAGGATTTTCATCCGACCAAATTCTCATAGTTTGGAAATTAATGTACCCATACTTGTGAAACCAAGCTTCATCGGTAAAAAAAGACATTTGTAAAACATCCTCGTTTATATTTTATAAAAACCACTGACAAAATTCCAGTCGTCTGGGGTAATCAACAGGTTACCGATGTTATGCGGTAAGGGTATACTTGCAAATCTTCTCGTAGAAGCTTGTGGCATGTTCCTACCGATAAATTCATTTGCTGTGACAAATGACGCAGAGAAGTCGCAGGTTCATCTTCCAAAATTTCTTGGGCTGTGTTAATAGCATATTGAGTTCGTTTAACTGGTCTACCACTTCCTGGTTTACGGAGAATACTACCCGTTTCACGAAATAATACAACAGATCGTGATAAGGTATTTTTAAATTCATCATAAATAATGGGCACGTTAGGAAATTCTTCCTAAAACTCTGCTAAAGGTGCGTCGAATGAATACACCCAATTTCCGTCCACTTTAATCCCATTTCGGAAATACCTTTCAATTAGAAACTTTTTTTGCTGGTTGCTGTAAAACATTATGAGCACGGAATAATTGTGACTTCTAGAAAGATGTGACGTTTATATGTCAATTCCTAACAAGTGTCAAGTGTGCCAACTGAAATTTTTAAAACGAAAAAATCATGGCACACTCGAGGTTTTTTTTAATGAATATACGATACATCTAATGCGGCGCTAACTTTACCTTGTATGTCCTGAATTTGCCTCAAAAATTAACTGTTCCCGACATCCTCTTCCCCACTTCGTTTGACTTTCTCTCAGTTCAGATTTGCCGCTAGATATTTAAGCTGAATTAATTATATTTCAACAAAATCGCTCCGAAACAAGCATTTCTAATATAAACATCATTAATATTGTCAAATATTTGACAGTGACACATGTACGTTAATTGCAATAATCATTACATCCGATTCAGAAGCCCACTTCCATCGAAGTCAATTGTCAGTAGTTTTTGACGCGTGCACGGTTTACGATTCCCGAATTCCCCAGTTTCCACCAAAATTTCCGGCTCAGATAGACTAATCGAGAAACTTGAAGAAAATGAGGTGCCCATTCCTCGCGAAAACAAAAGTCCAACAGAAGCATGCGTCAGAATAGCCTTTGTGAAAGATCAAAATATCAATTCGATTTAATATGAACATAAACACAATAAATTTGCCGGCAGCCATAGTCACCATAATATTTAGAAAACTGATCGACATCCATTTGGGGAAACCAGCGGTAAGTTATAAAATATTGTAGAACCTGTGTGGATGTTTTACTTAGCATATAATTTTGTCAAAAGTGAATGCATTGAGCTGTAAGAATAAATTATTCTGACTGCCAATGCAGTAAAAAGTTTAGAGGTGAAGGATAGTCAAGTCAAAAGTAACTAAGATAGTTAAGCTACAGATTGAAAAAAATAGTGTGGAGGACAGTGAATATAAATCATAATCCGTGTGTATTTTATGTAGAATAGAATTTTGGCCAGAGGACCGTGGATCATCGACGATTTCATGAATTCAAGTTACATCTACGTATATATGATTGGGGCAGCGTTCACGTACATTGGTAGTCAGTTGAAGAAGGGGCTATTGACCAATTTGGCGAAACGATGCTCTACGCAGGCAGTTATCCGTTGGAAGAACAAATATTTTCTGTGGGTCATTACTAGTAAGTAATTTCATGGATTTGATCGGCTTTTATTATAGGCAAAAGCGGTGGCTGAGGAGAAATAGGTCTTGGATTTTGAAAAACTTGTTAGGCACAAGGGAGAACCAGGAAAGGGCTCTAACACTGATGACTGCGCAGATACCTATCAACGCAGATGATGCGGGTAAACAGAGATTAATTGAGGATTTAAAGAAAGAAGTAACGAAAAATGTTTTGATTGCGAATTCACCTAAGGAATCGAAGAACGAGCTGTTGAATGAGAATGTCGAAACTGCGGAATGTAGTTATAGTAAAGCAACTGTTGCTTCTAAAACGTCGTTTTATAGCGTTGTCGACGGGGATGGTAAACTGGACCTAGCTAAGGAGATTGGTGACAAACAGAAAGAAAATAACGAAAGAGGCGACGCAGGAAAAAGTGTACCTCCCAGGGACAGTTACTTCGTATTTGAAACCTCACGCAGTGCCACCCCAGAATTATTCACCTCATCCGTAATCAGAGAGATTATACCTAGTGACGGAAGTGATGATGATCTCGTGAAGATGCAGATACCAGTTAATAGGCGGTCGCGAAGGCCCAGGAAAGGCGATATGCGCTGGAAGGCGTCGCAACGACCCTTGCGAGGTACCATCCGGAGGACTAGAAGCGGAAGGGCCTACAACATCGGCGTTGGATGCGCGGACTAGTTTATAAGTCGTCCTTTGATGTGCATTTGTTAACTTTATATTTTGTATTAAGGGTGTTGAATAAATATTTGTGGAGTCATACGGTCTCCGTTGTATTAATTCGGATTAATTGTACGTAGCTTTGAGCGAAGTTTTGTCAATTCAGCGTAAGAAGTGAAAAGTAAACAGAGTGATAGATGTTTATTATAGAGCGGCCATAGTTAGGATGGTCCCTGGGGAGCGCAGGGATGAATCTTAGAGGTGGAGCGCGGATGCCAGCTTCTTGGACAAATTGCTAGCAGCGTAGATCGGGGACTTGGGATGGGGTGATCAGTGTGGGATCTCGCAATTCCACCAAAACTTATTTATTTCATTGAAAAGAATCCAAAGTGATTTACAAAACTCGTATATAGTTATAATATTAGAGGTTGATACTTTTTTAGTTTTGTATTAAAAATAAATTTATATTTGTTTTAATATTAAGGTATGCAATTTTATACTGTACTTAAATAAATGTATACTGAACAATTGTAAACTAAGTAAGTAGTAAAATAAAATGGGTTGATTAATAATCCATATTAGATGAAACTAAAAACTATAATCTATCACAAAAATTGGAATTTTCATTTATACGTCAAATGAAGTTTTCAAATCGAATTTGACGAATTAGAGATAATGGCTTAGATAGCATACAGTTGGTTGCAAAAATCTGTAGGATGTTTTTTAAGATGCGTAGATTGGACTTTACAATAAGTGCCAATCCAATTTCAAAATTATTTCAAGTACTTAAACATGTTCATTAAAATGTCTGTGGTGTAAAATTTGATATTAAGAACTCAGTCAGTAACCCACAGCTAGGGTTGCCACCAGTTCCGCTTTCACCGGGATCATCCCGAAATGCACTATTCTATTCAATAAAAGCGTACACAACTAATTATTATTAAACATTTACAGTTTAAAGTTTCACATTTCATTTCAGAATAATTTTCTAAGTTAGTCTTGTATGTAGAAATAAACGATCTTAAACCAATGTTATTATCTAGTAGTACTAGTAATAACATGCAAATTTCTTTTGTATCATTCAATATCCGGCGTGGCACTAGCCAGGGATGTAGTTGTTTCAATAAGTTATTTGTTTATAGTCTTAGTAAGACTTAATTTTTTGCTTGCAGATTAACGAACAGGTTGAATATTCATATATTCAGGCTACATTTCGTTTTCTTGTATTTACAACTAATTATGTTATTTTATTAATTAACAATGCTTAATCATGTATTTGATGTGACAAAAGCTCGTATTGTGACGACACTAGAGGATGGTTGGTCAATCAGAACAGTTAGTCGTATGACTGCAATTGTAATTTAAGTAACAAATTCCGAAAGTGATATTTTACGGGATGAGTGGGAAGTTTTCAGGACGAGCCGTAGGCGTGTCCTGGAATCCTGCGAGTCCCGTAAAATCAGTTTTGCAACGTGTTACG
Organism: Ocypus olens; assembly: GCA_910593695.2. Classification (NCBI taxonomy): domain Eukaryota; kingdom Metazoa; phylum Arthropoda; class Insecta; order Coleoptera; family Staphylinidae; genus Ocypus; species Ocypus olens. The sequence goes on along the minus strand of OU343054.1, from coordinate 13,805,891 downwards.
TACAATATTTTTTCTGCAGCTGTTCTGTATGTTAAAAAAAGCAAAAACACAAGAATGTTATGTGACAAACGCTGTTATGATTAAATACAAAGTTGATGTTATTGTCAATGCCGCTCACATAGATACCAAACATCGTCCCGAAAATAACTACTTTCGGTACGATTTATGTAAAGTGGTACTTTCGATTTAATAAATCATACCGAAAGTTTTTTTTTCGGGACGGCTGCAGAGAAAAATAATTTTTCAAAAATTTCAGTAGTACAATTCTTACTTTCTCCGTTATGAAGTACAAGAAAGTATTGTGAACGTGAATATTTAAAAAAAATATTTTTTTCACGGAAAATTTTAGTATTGTGATTTAAATTTAAATCATATTTTAAATGTACATCGAGAGTTTTGTAGACTCGCATTAAACTGACGTTTAAAACGTCAAAATTATAAAAGATGGAAAAATTATACTTCAAATTTAAAAACTCAATTTACTCACAAACTAAAGAGTCTTCGAAAAAAACTTATTCTTTATTTCATTTTGGCATTCTCTACAATTATTATTAACATAAATTTGCTGTAACTATTATCGTTTCATAATTATAAACCAAAAATGATAAAAGAATAATAATTTTTTTTTTCGAATAACAATGATTTTATGAAAAATGTTTTCAAACAAAATAAGCTCATTTCTATGTTGTCTTCAATATTGAAAAGCTTTTGGTAAAATTTCGTACACCGGAAGTGGGCGTTTACCTTAACTGTTTTTTGTTTTTGGCCAATATTTTCTTAAATATGAAAAATATCACGAAAACATTTAAACAAACTTTGAAGACAACAAAGAAATGAACATCTTTTGCTTGAAAACATTTTTCATAAAATCATTTTTATTCGAGAAAAAAATTTATTATTTTTTTAATTTTTGGTTTATAAATTATAAAACGATAATAGTTACAGCAAATTTATGTTAATAATAATTGTAGATAATGCTAAAATGATTTAATAAATTAATATTATTAATTATAAACAATAAGTTTTTTCGAAATCCCTTTAGTTTTTGAGTAAATTGAGTTTTTAAATTTGAAGTATAATTTTTCCATTTTTCATAATTTTGACGTTTGAAACGTCAGTTTGATGCGAGTCTACAAAACGCTCGATGTACATTTAAAATATAATTTAAATTTAGAATAAACCATGAAAGCGTAAATATAAATGATACCATCAAGTCGGAGAAAGTAACATGATGGCCACCTCACCATTTTTTTTTAATGGGAACCCCTATTTTTCATTGCAGATTCAGATCCTCGTTAAAAACCAAGAACAATTTACTGAACTTATTTTTTTTGTCCGCCTGATAGATGGCGCTGTAATCGTAAAAATGATAATTCGCTAGGATGCTTGCGAGTTTTGCGTGTACATTCAATTGCCGCGTATTTAAAAGATGTTTTAATCACATTTTGTAAAAATATCTTTTTTTAAGGTTATTTTGAAACATATCATTGCGTAATTCGAATTTTTTTCAATTTACTACAAAAACTATTTTTTAGATAACCTGGAAAGATATTTTTATTTTTAATTCACTACAAAAAAGTGTTTGAGTTTGACACATTTTAGCAGAGAAAACAATAAGTGTCTCGAAACGGGTAGAAGCCTCTTTTTAGGTCCACCAGGTTTATGTCTTCGATGTCCGAGGTGGAGGCCATCGAGGAGGAAGGCTGGTCAGAACTGGCACATTGTGTGTATTTGTGTCAAACCTTGCGCTTGTGTTTTACTTACTTGAAATCATCTCTACAGCAGATGCTCAAAATAATGGCCATTCTCTTCCAGACATTTTCTGATTCTTCTTGTGAATGCTGCCTGAACTTCACGAAGTGTGTCCCTGCTGATGTTGGCACAAGTATCGCGAATACGTTGTTTCATGTCATCTGGCGTTGTTGGTATGTCCGCATAACACTTGTCCTTCAGCATTCCCCACAGGAAGAAGTCTGGCGCAATCAAGTCCGATGAACGTGCCGGCGAAGGCACCGGTTCTCCACGCCCAATCCACTTGTTTTGGAAACAGACGATTCAAAATATCTCGAACTGCATACGCAAAATGTGCGGGGCATCCATCGTGTTGATACCACATTGTCAAGCGGTTTTGCAGAGGGACTTCTTCCAGAAAAACTGGGAGATGAGTAGTCAGAAATTGACTGTATTTTTCTGCATTCAAATTTCCGTCGATGAAGTATGGGCCAATAAGATGATCTCCCACAATGCCGCACCACACATTGACGCTCCACGGTCGCTGATGATCCACTTGTCGTATCCAATGGGGATTTTCTTTAGCTCAATAATGAAGGTTGTGCCAGTTGATTTGGCCGCGGTTTGTGAAACTTGCTTCATCGAAGAACAGGATCGTTGAAACGAAGTCACGGTTGTTGTTGATCTATTCTTCGGCCCAGTTGCAAAAGTGCACTCGATTTTGAAAATCGTCCCCATGCAGTTCTTGATGCAATGACACGTGATAAGGATGAAATTTATGGCGATGAAGAATCCGCACACTTCTTTGTGAGATTCCTGAACTCCGCTCTAGTTGTCAGGAGCTTATGTGAGGGTTGACTGCAATTGCAGCTAAAATATTCGCTTCGGCATCTTCTCTTCATGCGAGACAGTACGCCTGCTATTCCTGGTTCGTTTTACGCTGCCAGTGTCGGCAAATAAGTTGACAGTCCGAAGAAAAGACAATAATAATAATAATCTTTATTCACAAAATAATGTACATGGAAAACTGTTTCATATTACATTATAAAGAATAACGTCAAACAAAGAAAAATAATGCTAATAAAAGCGATGCTATATATATATATATATATATATATATATATATATATATATATATATACATACACATATACACATATACACACATATATCTATACAAATTTACATATTTAACAAATTATACCTAACCAAATTCAGATAAGCTATAAAGTTCTCTTTCGTTCAAATACGAGAAGAGATTACTTTTGAATAACTTTAGGTTTGTTATTTCCCGAATATCTTGTTGTAATTGGTTGAATAGTTTTAGAGCATTGTAAGTGGGTGACTTTTCTAACAGTGACAGTCAATGAACTGGATAAGCGTACTGATTATAATGACGTGTACGATAGTTGTGATCATGCGCGTATCTTATAAAATGTTGCTTGTGTTTGAAGTTATAAACTAATATTTCAAACACGTATAAACTATAAATTGTCAATATATTTGAATTTTTAAAGTGACCTTTGCAGGACTCGTTATATTTTAAATTTAGTATGATTCTTAATGCTCTCTTTTGTGAGATAAAGAGTCGTTTTATCATTACACTATTACCATAAAAAATTATTCCATATCGTAGTAACGATTCTAAATTTGCTTTATATACCATAATGAGTGATTTAAGGTTGGTCAATGGTTTCAAAATCCTTGTGCAAAACATATAGAATTTAATTTATTATTTAATTGTTCGCAATGATGTTTCCAGTTTAAATTACCGTCAATAGTTATACCAAGAACTTTGCAATGGGGTACCAGTTCAACGCTGCTTTTTCTGAGTTGTATTCGATCTATTTCAAGTTTAGGTGCTTTAGTATAAAATTCGATTGCTTTTGTTTTATTATTGTTCAAGACTAGCTTATTTTCAAACATCCAATTGTGAGTGAGCGAATATATATTTTTAGATTTAGTTATCACCTCTTCAACATATGCACTTATATTTAATAAATTCACATCATCTGCATACATCTGAACTTTACCATCGTGATCACAAATTAGGTCTGGAAAGTCATTAATATAAATAAGAAATAACAAAGGGCCCAGGATACTTCCCTGTGGTACCCCAATATTAGTTATTTTTGTGGATGATAATTTATCTTTGATTATTACTTTTTGGTAACGATTTACTAGAAAACTTTCGATGAGGTTCAGAGTTATTCCTCGTATACCATATAATTCAAGTTTTGTAAGTAATACATTATGATCTATTATATCGAATGCTTTAGAAAGGTCTAAGAACATTCCTAATGGAATTTCGGACCTTTCTAAAGCATTCACGACACTATCTAGGTATTCGAAAATTGCAGTTTGGGTTGATTTACCCCTTAAGAATCCATGTTGTGCTTTATTAAATAATTTATATGTTTTGAAGAAATCTAACACTCGAATTGCTATTGCTTTTTCTATGATCTTAGAGAAGACACTAAGTAATGCGATGGGTCTGTAGTTGTTCAGATCTGAGGGATCGTCTTTCTTATGAATTGGAATTATAAGTGCTAGTTTCAAAACATCGGGGAAGGTACCTGTTTCAAAACATTTATTTATCAAGTAAGTTAAAGGAAGTAGTAAATGATTACAAACCATTTTTAACAATTTCGAGTTAATTTCGTCGAATCCTGAACTATTCTTGTTTTTCATGCAATGGATTATATTAAATATTTCAGATGGTGTAACCGGCTTCAAAAATAAAGTGTTTATGTTTCTTGGAAATTCTATCTGAGGATGATTCGTCATGTGACTTGTAAGCTTAATGTGAATATTTGCAAAGTGTTGATTTAATTCCTCAATATTATTACTGAATGGACAATCAGCACTTTGTTTTGATTTACCTAAGATGTTATTAACTATTGACCATGTAGTCTTCATTTTATTATCGCTCTGTGACAGAGTATGTTCAATTCTGTCACGCTCAGCTTTTTGTAGTAATACACTGTACTTTTTATTTACCTTATTATATTCACATCTTGCATTATGATCGAAATGTTTTATAACTTGCAAACTATCTAATAATTGTTTGCAAGCCGTTATATCCTTTGATCTGTAATAACTTGCATTCTGTTTTAGTTTATAAATACATTTTACTTTAGGACAACTTTTATCCAGAGCATTAGAAATTATGCGCATGAATTTATTCCAACTATAGTTTATATCATTGCAATCACACACTTCATCCGTAATGTTAACATTATTCAAAAGTTCGACAAAATTCTTAATATTAGTTTCACTAAAAATTCTTTTAGTGGTGAACCTAGGTGAAGATTTCATTTCATTTGTTTGTGAAAACGATATTTTTTGTGCGAAATGATCTGACAAATGAGTTTCAAATACATCTGTTTTGTAATCTTGATCTAAATTAGTTAGTATGTTATCAATTATTGAAGACGTGACACGGATGATGTCGAATCCGGATACCTGAGTCACAACTCCAACAACTAGTTTACGAGATTATTTTTACTTTCTCTGTTACGAAGTACGAGAAAGTATTGTGATCGTGTTTTTTTTTTCAAAAATTTTTACCATTTCAACAATTTCTGGAATAAAAAATTTTGTGTCTGTGTATGTGTTTGTGCGCGCTGTATCTCAAAAACTAATAGAGCAATTGATATGAAACTTTGAAGATACGACTTATTTGACAATCAGAGGAACTGAAAAGCTTTTGGTAAAATTTAGTATACCGGAAGTGGGTGTTTACCTCAACTGTTTTTTTTTTTGCAATATTTTTTAAATATGAAAAATATCGCAAAAATATTTAAGCTAATATTAAAGACATCAAAGAAATGCACATCTTTTGCTTGAAAATATTTTTCATAAAATCATTATTATTCGAGAAAAAAAAATTGTGATGTGGCCATCATGTTACTTTCTCCGACTTGATGGTATCATGGCCATTTATATTTACGTTTTCATGGTAAAAAATACCAGTTGAAAAATATTTCAACTGCCTATACATGTTTTTATTAGTAACAATACACTTCTTACATTCTTTAACTTTAATAATTTTGTTATTTAGTTCAAATCCGTTGATTATTAAAAAAGTTATGAATTTTTGAAGCAATAATTGCACGTTAAAGCGATTATGAATTTCAAAAATTCAAAAAAATTATTTCAACTCGCGATACATGTTTTTATTAGTAACAATACACTTCTTACATTCTTTAACTTTAATGATTTTGTTATTTAGTTCAAATCCGTTGATTATTAAAAAAGTTATGAATTTTTGAAGCAATAATTGCACGTTAAAGCGATTATGAATTTCAAAAATTCTAAAAAAATATTTCAACTCGCGATACATGTTTTTATTATAACAATACACTTCTTACATTCTTTAACTTTAATGATTTTGTTATTTAGTTCAAATCCGTTGATTATTAAAAAGTTATGAATTTTTGAAGCAATAATTGCACGTTAAAGCGATCATGAATTTTAAAAATTCTAAAAAATATATTTCAACTGCCTATACATGTTTTTATTAGTAACAATACACTTCTTACATTCTTTAACTTTAATAATTTTGTTATTTAGTTCAAATCCGTTGATTACTAAAAAAGTTATGAATTTTTGAAGCAATAATTGCACGTTAAAGCGATTATGAATTTCAAAAATTCTAAACAAATATTTCAACTCGCGATACATGTTTTTATTAGTAACAATACACTTCTTACATTGTTTAACTTTAATGATTTTGTTATTTAGTTCAAATCCGTTGATTATTAAAAAAGTTATGAATTTTTGAAGCAATAATTGCACGTTAAAGCGATTATGAATTTCAAAAATTCAAAAAAATTATTTCAACTCGCGATACATGTTTTTATTAGTAACAATACACTTCTTACATTCTTTAACTTTAATGATTTTGTTATTTAGTTCAAATCCGTTGATTATTAAAAAAGTTATGAATTTTTGAAGCAATAATTGCACGTTAAAGCGATTATGAATTTCAAAAATTCTAAAAAAATATTTCAACTCGCGATACATGTTTTTATTATAACAATACACTTCTTACATTCTTTAACTTTAATGATTTTGTTATTTAGTTCAAATCCGTTGATTATTAAAAAGTTATGAATTTTTGAAGCAATAATTGCACGTTAAAGCGATCATGAATTTTAAAAATTCTAAAAAATATATTTCAACTGCCTATACATGTTTTTATTAGTAACAATACACTTCTTACATTCTTTAACTTTAATAATTTTGTTATTTAGTTCAAATCCGTTGATTACTAAAAAAGTTATGAATTTTTGAAGCAATAATTGCACGTTAAAGCGATTATGAATTTCAAAAATTCTAAACAAATATTTCAACTCGCGATACATGTTTTTATTAGTAACAATACACTTCTTACATTGTTTAACTTTAATGATTTTGTTATTTAGTTCAAATCCGTTGATTATTAAAAAAGTTATGAATTTTTGAAGCAATAATTGCACGTTAAAGCGATTGTGAATTTCAAAAATTAGAGCCTAAACCGTTTTCGGCCATTATCGACACCGCTTTATTTGCTTAATTTTAATGGGCCACACACGGACGACGGCGCAGCGCAGTGAAGCCGTCGTTCGTCACCAGTAATAAGCCACGTATTGACGATGACGCAGCGCAGCGGAGCCGTCGTTCGTCACCAATTACCTTTCTTAATTTTTAAAGGCTACGCACGGACGACGGCGCAGCGCAGCGGAGCCGTCGCTCATCACCAGTTTATTTGCTTAATTTAAATGAGCGTCACCAGTAATAAGCTACATATTGACGACAGCGCTTCACAGCGGAGCCGTCGTTCGTCACCAGTTACCTTGCTTAATTTTTAAGGGCTACGCACGGACGACGGCGCAGCGCAGCGGAGCCGTCGTCTGTCACCAGTTATCTGCCTTAATATATATATATGGACCATTCGCGGTCGACGGCGCAGTGTAGCGGAGCCGTCGTTCGTCACCCTTGCTTAATTTTTAAGGTCTACGCACCAGTTTATTTGCTTAATTTTAATGGGCCACACACGGACGTCGTCAGTCACCAGTTATCTGCCTTAATATATATAAATATATATGGACCATGCACGGACGACAGCGCATCGCAGCGGAGCCGTCGTTCGTCACCAGTTACCTTGCTTGATTTTAAAGGACTACGCACGGACGACGGTGCAGCGCAGTAGTTACTTTGCTCAATTCATGATTATGGTATCTATTTTAATACGTTGGCAGAAAATAAAACGAAGAATGTTGTGTATCATAGAGCATTACAATAACAAACACTATGTTTTTGAATATTTTATTTTATGAATTATACAAATTCGAATTCAATATTCATAGTTAAGACAGGACAATGTCTGTCGGGTCAGCTAGTAATATTATATGATTCTCGAGCTTGAATAATATTCGGTGCATCAGCTGTTAGCTTGTACCACACACTTTGGGTAATTTTTAATTTGGGATCTTTGTACAAAGAAGACTCAACTTGGGAAAGGTCCTTAAAGTCCATTTGTGTCATGCATATGATACTGTAGGGTTGGCTAGGTCTTGCATTTGCGATTATCTCAACCCAGTCAAAGGGTACCATGGCAGAACTGCGTTTCTTTTGCCTTTCAATCTGTGCGAAGTCCCTGTCGCAGGGTAAGAAACTATGCCCAGTAGACAAGAATTTTTGATGTACCTCCGTAAAGTATTTTAGTTCAATCAGAAGTTTGTACATGGAAATCATGCGCCAGTTGTTATTCTGACCAATGCACCTATCTGACCAAATTATTAATTTTCGCTCTTCGTTAAGCTGAAGCACTTCAAAATACTCCTTCACGTATCGAAGAAAGCAGGAAGAAATATCTGTTGATCCACGATGTCCGATAGTCTCATTCCAAAACATCATTGCAACTTTGTTGCTGGCTGCGTCATGAATCGCATAGTTGTAGCATGAAAACTGACGTTGATAAAATACGCTGGAATGTTTTAGAGTTGGGCAGAAAAGCACCTGTTGAAGATCAGTAAAAACTACGTTGGGAGTAACCTTGGCAGCTTCTGCATCAGATTCAGATTACTATATCCTAGTTTCGCCTTCATCTGGTGCATGGTAGTTTCTTGTGTAATCTTGTTCCGCTCCTCCTCTGTTTCTGCCGCACACAATTTAATGTACTGTTTATCGCATGTTGTACAGGTGTCGGATCGTGGTGCTCCAAATCTAAGTTTCAATTTGATGAACTCTGCCCTGTAAGTTCTCATTGAAATTGTTTGGTCTGGGTATTTCTCGAGAAATAACACGTACATTTTAGATACATTTAAATCTTCGGGAAGGTACTCATTTGATGACTTTTCACGGCTGTAATGACTTTCTTGCTTTGGAAACGAGTTAATATGGTCTTTTACTAGATCTTTCAGGTTATTGGAAATTGCTCTTGGTCTATTGGTATGAGTTCCACGTTGATCCGTAATATCAGTCTCATTTTTCATCTTTTCAACCAACCATTAAAGTCTCCGGGATGAAATTTTGTATGTATCTACCAGAGCTTGGTTACAAACACGGAGTCTATCATTTCCAAAAGGAAGGTAATAGAAAACCGAACATTTTCTACGAGGTGCTGCTTGCCTTATTTTGGGTCGTGTTGGTTATGTAAGTTGATGCATTTATTAACCAAAAATTAAGTTTGCTGATTGTAATCCAGCTTGTAAATGTCGGTAAAAATCTTGAGTTTGTAGCCAATAGGTAGTTTAGTTGCTTTACAACCAGCCTTACATCGACACACAATTCCCTTAAACAAAAATATTACATTCAAATATGAAATAAAACACGAAAGGTATCAAACTAGTAGGATATTAATGCATTTCAGAATAAATCTCTTCGAGCTCATTTTCAAAATATAATGTGTGTTACAACATTTTTCACTTACATAATCCGGGGGAGCTTTTGGAGGTACAACGGTGCCTTTTCGGGTAACATATTGTTGTCCTTGTGCCCGCAACATCTTGGGCTTCACTGACTTCCACTTTTCCACATGAATTTGGCGCTTCTTCCCTCTATTAATCTGGTTTTGCAGAGATTCTGACAGAGAGATGTTGTGACGCGACGCCATATTTCAACCGTCTGACGATAGTGCTAGCGCCTTGCAACGTTATTCAACAAAATATCGACATTTCCCTACCAACTAATATACCATATTGGGTATTTTAAATTGAAGTTGGGCAACACTATATGTTTTAGAACATTGGAAAATCCTATATAAAAGCACCTCAGTAGAAATCGCAATTTTCAGTTGCAACGATATTCCAGCCCACGCAACAATTGTAGAGAATGCTAAAATGAACAACTTATAAAAAATAAAACAGTTTTTGAATTTGAAGTATAATTTTTCCATCTTTCATAATTTTGACGTTTTAAACGTCAGTTTCATCCGAGTTTATGCAACGCTCGATGTACATTTAAAATATGATTTCAATTAAAAATAAACCATGAAAACGTAAATATAAATGGCTATGATACCATCGGAGAAAGTAACATGATGGCCACATCACCATTTTTTTGTTTAAATATCATCGAAATACAATTGTTTATAACTCGATAAGAAAAATTTATTTCAATAATTTTTTTAGACCTCTAGGTATGAATTCAGAGCTTTCAAGCAAACTTCAATGCATTGATTTTGCTACACTTATGTTATTTGGTGTTACCGCTTATAAAATTTAGTCCTACCTCTCACCATACACAAAAATCATATCCACTTTTTCCGCGGTTGTGAGTAGTGGCATTGTAATGTGTCTCCCGTCGAAACAGAGACGACTGATTGCCAAAACATCTTTTACATACGCGGCAATTGAATGTACACGCAAAACTCGCAAGCATCCTAGCGAATTGTCATTTTTAAGATTACAGAGCCATCTATCAGGCGGACAAAAAAATAAGTTCAGTAAATTGTTCTTGGTTTTTAACGAGGAATCTGAATCTGCAATGAAAAATAGGGGTTCCCATTAAAAAAAATGTGTTGACCTTGACTTAGCGACAACAGCGCCACCTGGGGGAAAAACAATAATACATTATTATGGCCCCCTGCCGTACGATTATTTTTCACCCAGGTCATTTCCGCGTAAAATGTTCTGTTTTTGAAATATTTTCAAAAAACATGTTAAATGCCTCACCCGGTATACACAGTATAATTAATAATAATACAATACTATAGGGTGGTACCGATGGTATCAGTAAAATCTTTGTGTTGCAGAAAAGGTGCTGGTTTAAATATGACAGACAGTTGTAGAAGTCACTTTTCTAAATTAAACATATGTACATTGCCTGGTTTATACATTATATCATGTTTATTGTATACATATGACCGAAAATGCTTGTATCGCTGTCGTGACGACATGTACAACTATAATATAAGATCGACATATGTTCGACTGTGCAAGACGAACAAGAGCTTCCTTATACAGGGTGCTAAATTCTATAATATTTTACCTGAAAGTGTGATGAGACTCCCTAGAAAAAGGTTCAAGGATGTGATTCAGTCTCTCCTGATCGATAAAGAACTGAAGAATTTTCAAGATTATTTTGAGATTAATATGCGTTTGTTATTTTAAATTTATTGTATTTATTTGTCACTTATATGTAATATGAAATTTGACTTATACTAATATTTGGACCTATAAATTTATCTATCTATTTATTGGCAAAATTATTGACAAGTACTACTTGCTATCTGCTCACCACAAAAGACATGTTATTTTGAAGGTTATAGGTTATTTTAGATCGTTGAAAATAGTATAAATAATCCTATTTAAACATGTACAAATGAAATATAATTAACTTTAAAATAATCGTATTTGATTAACGCCCATCTTGAATTTATCTTGATTTAATTTTTTGGTTCGGGTTTTCACATCCTAATAACTTTTATATGAAGTATATTTCTTATAGTCTTTCAAGTAATTATTAAGTTGGGACATTTGGCATTTAAAAAAAGGCAATTTTCAGTTTCTATAACTTTGAAACATTTAATATAATTAATTGTTTTGATATTTACATATTGGTAGTTCATATTATTAAGGATAGAATTTATATCTATTTTATATTACTATCCTTAAAACTTTGAAACATTTTAAAATGTATAATTATTAACGCAAGCTAAGTAAACACATAAAAGTGCACAACTTCACCCATTTAACCAAATTCCCATCATTAGTGATGAGAAAGTTACCATACTGTCCTAGTCAATTTGGGACACCCTTTATATTACTTACTTAAATATGCTGATAAATTTATTAAAATTTATTAAACTATATTTTTTATGTATTTTTATATATGCAAGTAAATTTACTTGCATATATAACAACTTATACTGAGCGTTACCATAAAATATAAAATATCCTTGTGTTTAAGTAAATAAAAGTTATAATTCTTTTCATATTCCCATTAGGCTAGTTGATAAATCCATTTAATAATTAGAATACCCATTTAAAATTTTAAAGTGTGAAACGTGTCACATTCCACGTGGCATATTAAATAAACGGAATATATGAAGCAATTTAGAAAATGGAATAGAAAAATAAATACCTTGGTGGAATAGTGCCGCACGCGCGGAAACCTTGAGCACCAATCCGGCGTAGAGATGGACTCCTGTCCTACGGCAATGAGGACAATCAGTCTCTCCCTTGTTCTTATTTCCACAGAGATATTTGTCTGTCCGGAATCTGCTCTTTCGTGAAGTTGAGACTCATTCCGAGACCGTTTCCATTCCCCGTATTAGTCTGGATTGTCTGGGACTAGGCGGGACAAAACGGGACCGTCTTATACCCTTATGCCCTCATGTGCCTCCCTGCTTCTCCCTTTTTCCTCGTCTTTTGCCCCTTCCGCTGATTGCTCGGGGCATACAAATTGAAACATTGACCCACTCAATGGCATAATTTATTTTCCACACCAGCTTCGCGCAAATCATGCGAGATGTCTTTGCGCCCCTTTTCGGTACAATCTTTGCACATTTTCTCGGGACCTTTATGAAATATTGAGCCGAGAATGAATGCGACGACAGTGCGCTTGAATTATTACGACTTGGTAATACTGACTCAATTCTGAAGCTTTTGTATGATAATAATGTTCTTGTTCTAACAGTTATTGTAAAAAATATGGGAGTATATAATTTTCTAAACAAATAATGATAGATGGTGTGTCCAGTTTAGACTATATTACTAATAATTGGTAGCATGTAATTATTAGTAGTATCGATCCGATTCAAATAGGAATCTTTTGTAAGAGATCTCTCTAAATTCCAAACTATGATATGCGATCACATACAAGCTGTCGCCGTTTTAAGCGGCGCAAATTAAGGTTAAAATAAGACACCAAGACAACCCTTATACAAACGTTGGAAGATGATTTGTTTTGTCGGACGAAGTACGAGAAGGTATTGTTTAGTGATTTTTTTAGAATTCGATATTTTTAAACCGTAGAATATACACGAATCTTTTACAGATAGAAAACGTTGAAATGATAATTTTTCTATTGTTATTCTTTTTGAAGTTTGTCTGGGTTATGTTTTACTGGTTGGATTGTCAGTTATAATATAACAAGTGGGGAGATTATACCATTGTAATTTTTTATCAATGAAATCACGAGTTATAATCTCTATTGTTAGAAATACACTTGTGTGTATTTCAAAATAAAATTGCAATGCTTTTAATCTCCCCATGCATTATGCTATAAAATTTGTTTTGGTTTTGTATGTCCGGAACGTAATTTTTCACTTCTTTTATAACTGTAGCGCAGGCGGTTTCAAAAATGCTGCATTTTGTATAAACGTACTGGAAATTTACAAATTCGCGTAATGAATGCACCGTTTGGCAGCCAGGGCCGATCCTACCGGCACGCGGGCGGCGATGAGGGGGCGGCGAAACCGGCGAAGTCCGCGAGACAAAGCTGCGGAATTTGTTTCCTATGTAAATTATTTGGAAAAGAAAATATTAAAATTATAACTACGGGTTTTAAAAACTGGTGCCATTGTGCTCACTATTTTGTAAAACATGAGAACAGTGCAAAGCATACAAAGTGTTTTTAAAAATTGTGCGAGTTAAAAATCCGTTTAAATAAAAATTAAACCATAGATAAAGAGCAACAAAAACAATTTGAATTAGAAAATAAACGATGGAAGGCTATTGTAGAAAGAATGATTGCTATTGTGGAATTTTTAGCAGGTCAAAGTTTTGCTTTTAGAGGAAGTAGTTCCAATCCATATAAGAGAAATAACGATTTTTTTTAAATGCTGTAGAAATTATGAACCCTTTAAATAAAATTGAAAAATCTAAAGAGAAGTCGATTCGTTTGCCACATTATTTAGGCCAATATTTTCAAAATGAGATAACTCTTTTGCCTGATATTTTAAAAAAGGAAATTAAAACACTAGTAAAGCTTTCAAAATTAAATTAAAGATACCACCTAAGAAGGGTTATATAATTTTTTTATTTGACAAATTGCTTCCTATTTTGTCACTAGATGTACAAAATATTAGAGGGCAAGGGTACAATAACGGGTCAAATAAATTTATTCTAACTTCGCTTCGAGGTTAATATTTTCCCGCCGGCAGCAATTAATAATATACATGAAGTCCCAACCAAACCGAAGTCGGCGGCATCTACTACACCGTCTGTGTTACTCTCAAAAGAGGTTCATAACACGGATAAACAGCTGATTGAGGTAAACAATAAACAAAACCCGGACCCACAGGAGATGAACCACGATAGGAGCGAAATAGCCAATGCAAACATCAATCGGGAAACGGAATTTACTACTGTTGCCCACAAAAAGAAGCGTAAGTCACCAAAAAAATCTAGTAGTCGGTACCGGCGGCGGCTCAATTAAATCCACACTGCAAGCTGAACCGAAGAAAACGTGGCTGTTTGTTAAACGCGTGCGTAATAATGTAACAGAGGAAGAATTAAGGGAACACGTACCGTAAAATGGGGTGAATGGAAACGATGTGGACAATAGAAACAAAACTTAGTGCTAAACTTTTAATATGTATAAAAAGTAACCAAAGTAAAATTTGATGTTTCCACATTTGTTACATATTTATGTAATGTTGGTAGAACCAATATACGAAAAATTTAAGTTTGCAGCATTGCTTTCAACTGTTCGCTATCATAATTTTGACAGTTTCACTATTTACTTCATTGCAGTTAACCACAAAACTTTATCTGCCAAGACTTTATTTGTTATTAAGTTTGGTGCTGAATACAGGTAAGTTAGTCAATATTATGTTATTTCAATGTTATCAATAGGATTTTTAAGTCATCCTAATAGTATTTCAGTTATTTATTTTTATTCAACACGTGGTCCATTTTTTAAATTATGGGGTGAATAGAAACATACACAAATAGTGTTTCTATTGACCCCAATTTTATTTTCATTGGTAGGTGATACATATTAATTTATTGTGAGTAAAGTAAGTAATTTATTGTAAAAAAACATAATGTATATTGTATAGAATATCAAAAATAAAATCTAAAAACAGATCTACAATATTAATTCATACACACATGCGCACATATAGATACAATGGGCAATATATATGCACACAAATACCTAGGTAGGTACAATGAAACGCATTATTTATATATTGCAGAGTACTTGCCAAGATGCCGAGAGAGTACAAATCGAAGTCACGTAAGCCGTACAAAAAGCACGATCCAGCTACGTTGGAGCAAGCAGTTTCGGAGGTAAAGGGTGGCACGTTACCATTAAGGGGGGCAGCAGCCAAGTATAACATACATTATTCGGTCATATATCGCCACTTGAAAAAAGGGGCAGACTTAAAATCACATGGTGGACAGACAAGTTTGTCCAAAATAGAAGAACAACTTCTAGTTGACAGGCTTAAAATTTGTTCTGTATGGGGTTATCCAATTGACGTAATTATGCTAAGAATGATTATCAAGGATTATTTGGACAGAAGAGGAAAACAGGTGGTTAGATTTAAAGATAATTTGCCTGGACGAGAATTTGTATACTCGTTCTTGAAACGACATAAGGATGAATTGTCACATAGAATGTGTCAAAATATAAAAAGAAATCGTGCCGCTGTGTCAACTGAAATAATAAATGAATATTTTGATAGGCTGTATTTGGAGCTTCAAGGTGTTCCACCTGAAAATATAGTCAATTTTGACGAAACAAATCTATGCGATGACCCCGGAAGAAAAAAGGTTATAACCAGAAGAGGCTGCAAATATCCTGAAAGGCTGATGAATAGCACAAAAACATCTATTTCGATTATGTTCAGTGCTGCTGGAGATGGGACTATATTACCTCCCTACGTGGTGTACAAGGCAGTTCACATGTACAATTCGTGGACTGAAGGTGGGCCTAAAAATGTGAGATACAATCGCACCAAATCAGGCTGGTTCGACAGCTACACCTTTGAAGATTGGGTAGTTACTATCGCTATACCATACCTGACGAAACAAACAGGAGAAAGAATATTGCTTGGAGATAACTTGGCTTCACACCTGACGGTGGAAGTAATCAGATTATGCAAAGAATCTGACATTGATCTGATTTTTCTACCTGCAAACTCTACGCATCTCACTCAACCTCTAGATGTGGCATTTTTTCATCCTCTGAAAAATTCTTTCGGAATGGAAGGCAGGTCCAGGAAGAAATGAGACAAGTTTACCTAAGGACAAATTTTCGAGGCTACTAAACCACTTAATGGAGTCCATCTCTGCGCAGGGGCCGAAAAACGTTCGTGCTGGTTTCAAAAAATGCGGCATTGTTCCACTTAATAGGACACCAGTATTTGATATGCTTCCTTCTGCATCTCCTGCTGTAAACAATGAGCAAGTCCATAATCAGGAGATTGATAATACATTCATTGAACTTTTAAAAAGTATGAGGTATAAAGATGGAGCACAAACTTCTATGCGGAATAAGAGAAGTAAAGTCAACGTCAAACCAGGAAAAAGTGTTATTGCCAATGAGTCTTCATCCGAGGATGCGTCCGATATCAGTTTACATGAGTCGGGTTCTTCGCCCTTGCAGTTTTCTGAAAGCGAATCTGAAGAAGAAATTCCATTTGCAAGACATATCGTAAACGAACCTGAGTTCAATGAGCTGCTGACAGAGACAGACCAAGCACCACAGGAAGATCAATTTGCTTATCCATTTTCAGTAAAAACGGAGGATATTAAGGTTGGGGATTGGTTAGTGGTACGGTTTCCTATCACCCAAAATAAGCCAGGAACTTCAACCGCGACTAAATCTTTTATCGGACAGGTTAAAACCATTACAAATAATAATTTTGAGGGAGAATTTTATCGACAGAGATATTCACGGGATTTTCCAGGATTCATTTATGGTGTTCCGAACGTTCCAGACGTATCTGAATTTACCTGTGAACAAGTGACTGGAAGAATTAACCCACCAGAAGACTACCAAAGAGGCCTTAAAAAATGTGACATTTCTATTTGATTTGTTCATTTTTAGTTTATTTTTTTATTTATTTATACTGTTACACTTTGTGAATAAAATTTAGGATCAACATAGTAATTTTTACATGTATTTCATTGTTTCTATTGACCCTACATACAGTAAAATCGAAATAAACATGAATTTATAATACGTGTTTCTATTATCCTGACTTGCAGGTGAATAGAAACACACAGTTTTTTTTTTTTTTTTTACGTAACTCGATTTGTTGTATGGCTTACTTCAGCATAAAATTCAAAGAATGAACCAAGACCCATGTTTTAAGCCAATAATAATATTTATAACATTTTTGAATCTTGAAATATCAGATTGGTTATGTATGAAAGTGTTTCTATTCACCCCATTTTACGGTACAACAAATTCTCAACAACGACAATTTTATCTGTCACAAAATTACTCTGAACTCATCTTATTCTGCATTTAAAATCGGCGCTGATTTTAAATATCACGAACGGTTAATAGATCCATCTAATTGGCCTAATGGGATTATATTAAATCGATATATTTTTAGACAGGACAGACATCAACCAAAAACCATATAACAAAAACTGTACAAATGCAATAAATAATAACGCACGCATTAAATTTTATTTCATCAATATTCAATGTCTGCGAAATAAAATCAATGAAGTAGAGGCCTTCTTAAGCGAACACAATAATTTCCAATGTTTATGTTTCACTGAGCATTGGCTAAATAATGAAGAAATGCGGGTAGTGCGTTTGAACAATTTCATTGTAAATTCACATTTTTCACGTAAAAATTATATTCATGGAGGAGTGGCGCAATTCAATAGGGACAACATAAGAGCTGATCCTTTAACACATCTGAACAGCCTATCGGTTGAAAAACATTGTGAGATTGCTGCGTCACTATTTCATGATTATAACATTATTTTAATAACATTATATCGATCACCTGCTGGTGATTTTAACGAGTTCTTGGTAATATTAGCATCATTGCTTGATAAAATTAACACATCTAAACATATTGTTATCGGAGGCGACTTTAATATTAAATTTAATTCTAATGATTACAAATCTGTGTCCCTGTGTGATTTATTTCGATCGTATGGTCTTACATCCACAGTTAATTTTCCCACAAGGGGTTTGAACTGTTTGGACAATGTGTTTACCAATATAAATAGCCAAGACATACAATATAATCCAATTGATATGGGTCTGAGTGATCACATAGGTATTAGCGTTACGCTGAATATGAATTTAAATGTTAACACTAATTATAAACATAAAATTAGACCTTTCACTCAGCATGGGCGATTTCAGCTGTACAATCTGCTAAGTAATGTAGATTGGACTTTTATTACACGATCAGGAAATAGTGTAGAGGAGAAATTTGAAAAATTTGTGGGAATCATTGAAAAATACATTCATGAGGTATTTCCCAAAAAATATATTACATCTAATAATAGTAATAAAAATAAAGTTACATGGTACAATAGTAAGCTTCGAGAGATGAGAGAAACGTTATTCTTGTTGAGGGATATGAGTTCAGCTAACCCTGAAATAGATGTCCACTATAAAAAATACAGGAAAGAATATCACTCAGCCCTAAATAATGCCAAAAAAAGGCATATTGCAAGTTTTTAAAAGATGCTGGGAATAATCCTAAAACTATGTGGTCGTTAGTTAAAACTAATGAAAAACGCAGCTGTAGTAATACTGATTGCGGCATCAAGTCTGATGATTTTAACGATTACTTCATTAATGTACCCAATGATCTGGTCAATACGCTTCCATGTACTTCTTCGAATCCAATTGACCTAATGTTAGAAATGAGAAATAAAATAGGTATTAACTACTTTGAATTTCAAGAAGTTAGTGAAGTAAAAGTTCGCGAAGTTGTACAAAAACTAAGGAATACAACCAGCAGAGATATATATGGAATGAGTTCAATACTTCTAAAGGAATTAATCGATATTATCATTTGTCCTTTAACCAAATTAATCAATTATTGTATTAAAACGTCCAGTTTTCCAGCTTGTCTCCAACGTGCCATTGTAATACCTGTCCACAAAAAAGGTAATATCAATGATGCGAATAATTACAGACCGATATCTCTGCTCCCAGTCATTTCTAAGGTACTCGAAATGTTGCTCTTCCAGCAAATAGTAGATTTTCTAGATGGGCATGATATTATCTCCACACACCAATACGGATTTCAGAAGGGAAAGTCAACTAAGGAGGCAATCATCGCTTTCACCCAAAAGATCTATGAAGGATACGAGAATAGAACATATTCAGCTGCCACCTTCATGGATCTTAGTAAAGCGTTCGATTGTGTCTCGCATGACCTACTGTTAAGGAAACTATATTTTTATAACTTCCATCCAAAGAGCATTCGCGTTCTCAGTTCATATTTAAGTAATCGGATGCAAAGTGTGTACTTTAATCAAATAAAATCATCCGAGGTTAAGAATAATCATGGGGTTCCACAAGGGTCTATTCTTGGACCATTATTATTCCTGCTGTATGTCAACGACCTTCCATGTCAAGTTAATAATTCATCCGTAACGCTATTTGCAGACGACACAACAGTAATGGACTCTTGTAAATCACCTGAACAAGCTCTTAACAGGAATGCTGCATCTGTTAACAGAGCATCCAACTGGTTTTCAGCAAACAAATTGTGTGTAAATGCAGATAAATCAAATAGCATCATGTTTACCTTAAAACCGAATAACTTAGATAGTCATGCTAAATTCTTAGGGGTTACTATAGATAGTAAGCTATCATGGCATAAACATGGGGATGATATCTCGAAAAAGGTTAATAGCAGTATATACCTGATGCGGGCAATTAAACAATTTCTGCCTTTCAATACCTTGCGAACTATTTATTTTAGTTTATGCCAGAGTCACCTTACCTACGCATTACTAATATGGGGACACTCGGGTGTAATGTCCAGGTTATTTTGTCTGCAGAGAAGGGCAATTAGAATCGTAGCGTCAATAAACTACAGAGAGGATTGTCGTGAATGGTTTAAACAATTACGCATTTTGACTTTACCGTGCCTGTACATTCTGGAATGTTTAATGTATGTTCTCAAAAATTTGCACCAATATAGGATGCACCAAGAGAGCCATGGATATGAAACCAAGTCTGCATTATCTATAAAATTAAATTATTTTCGACTCACCAAGTCTCAAAACGGAGTCAACTACTATGGCCCTAAATTATTTAATGTTTTACCTTCTGAAATAAAATCACTCGGGGAAGATCAATTTCGCAATGTAATCAAAAACTATCTCATTCATAAAGCTTTCTACAGCATTCAAGAATGTTTGTCTGGTGGGTTTGCTGATATTACCAATTACCAATAGGACTTTTTTTAATGTATGTTGTATTACTTTATATCATTTTCTCTCTTATATTCGTTGTTATGTCATATTATTTATTTTTTAAATTTTACATAATGTATTATCACATATACACAATTTTAATATGTTTATTGTGTCATATATAAATCTATTTTTACCATGTTAACTTATTTATTCTTTTAAATTTTACATACTGTATTTTCACACATATACACAATTTTAATATGTTTGTTATGTCATTTATAAACCAATTTTTAACATGTTAATTTATTTATTGCCTTATTTTAAGTGTGATAACCACTATAAAAACAACTTTTAATTACACGTTATTTGTGCAAATTTAACTACACTCGTAATAGTTACGATATACTTAAAAATTTGTTTTTTTTTACCTTACACAATGTTAGTAATAGTTTACATAGATTATTATATTTTATTAACCCCATTTCTTATTTTTAATTTTAATTATCTTAACTGTCTGTTTATAGTTAAGTTATATTATACAATTATTTCCGACGTGTGTAAACTATGTTATTAGCACAAATAAATATTATTATTATTATTATTATTATTACTAACGAAATAGTCGAAGTATTATCACATATATTTAATACATGTATACAAAGTGGAGTCTTTCCATGACAGCTCAAAATTTCAAGCGTTACACCAGTTCACAAAAGGGTAATCTGGATGACGCTGAACATTATAGGCCTATTTCCATAATACCCTTTTTTCAAAAATATTTGAGGTCTTAATTTATAGGAGGTTGTAGTCATTCATAGATAGCCACATTTCTACCTCCCAATAATTTGGGTACAGAATGGAAAGTCTACAATAAATGCAATGTGTGAACTAACCAAAAATATAAACAAGGCATTTGAACTAGGACATAAACTAGAAACAGCGTACATAGACTTGAGTAAGGCAGTTGAGTGTGTCTGTCACATTAAACTCATTCATAAACTTGAATATTACGACATAAGGGGCACAGCACTTGACTTATTCAAGTTGTATATTACTGGGAGACAACAAGTCGTAAAATGTTACGGAAAAATATCTCGGATCGCAGATTTACGACACGATGTACCACAGGGGTCAATCCTGGGGCCTTTATTGTTAATAATCTGTGCAGACAAAAACTTATACGTATACGGATGATACAACCTTAGTCCAAAATGTTGATCAGGGGAATTCTAATATTGCAACAGCCGTTATAGAGGCTGATAGTTAGTTTAAAGCAAATGGTCTGTGCATGAATCATGACAAAACTAAATACCTTACTTTTGATCTACACAACAACGATCCCATTACTAATATATAAACCATCTATAAATGTTAAATGTTGTACATAAATGTGTAACATGTACTATTACCACTTATGTACCTCGCTATATTATATACTTATTAGCCAATTACAATTAACGTCCGCCGAGTCCCCTGCATTCGTCTGTTCATCTTTAAATATTAAAAGTGACAGTGACATTTAAACGTCAGATTGCAACTTATTGGTTAAAAGAATAACCGACACAATAAACTCCACGCTATGCCTTATTGGTACTTCCATCGCAATGGTATCTTAGTAGATTAACACTTCAGAGTGAGTACAACGATCCGTATCCTTAAATTTTTTTAATCGATGTATTGGACAATATATTATTCGACGGAAAATTTTCGAACGGTAATTCGTTTGTTTAGTTGGTAGTCGTCCTACATAGCCATTACCGGACAATTGCATGCAATTTTAAACGTCACCCTGACAAAATTCAGTTTCAATATTTCTTTAGTTTAAGCGAATAAATGTAAGGTCGAAGGTAAAGTATAGTACATAACGCGTGTTGTAACGCAATTACGCGCTTGTGAAATTACGTTACTCGCCGCTATGCGAGTACGCAATATCTTTCAGTTGCACGTAATTTGCTACTTACAACTCTAGTTATGTAATATACTATTACATCATGTAGACCGTATTTCAGCTCACTCAATATACTAACAATACCTGGTATATATGTATTAAATTGTTTGAAGTACATTAAACAAAATTTAGACAGCCGTATATGACATCTAGATAATCACAACCATAACACTAGATTCAACGCAAATCTAGCATTGCCCAAGGTGAGACTTCATCAAACTCAGACACATTATGAATACCTCGCAATAAGAATGTTTAACCATCTACCAAAAAATATGCGGGAGCTGCCTTTTACTCAATACAAACATGTTATAAAGGTAAAATTAACAAGTGAAGTTCGTAAAAAGACTTCTTCAACATGTTGTGGTGATAACAAAGTAATTGCTTTCTCAATCACAAAATGATTAATTCTTCAAAATTGTTGCATGTCTTTAGTCCAATTATGTTCTAACTTTTAAAGTTTTGTTTTTAAGTTTTTACATATCCATTCAATTTAATCAATCTTCTCTAGTTATAAGTTGTACAAATACCTACAATTAATTAAATAATGCATCATCCTGAAAAATTGATCATTAAACGGACCTCACAACGTAGCTGTAGTATATTATATTATATTTGTATTTTCTTTTTTAATTACCTTATTTTGTAAGAATTCTGTGAACGTATTGTGTTCTTCTATAATAGTTGACGATGTTATACCAAATATGGTGATGTTGGCAGAGTCGTGAGTGACAAATTTAAAAAAAAAATATTTACTTTTCAAAAGGAACGGACAAAATTTCGACAATTTTATTAATGATACGTCCGATTTTACGCAGAAAAATGGAGTTGAAGTTGCATACCCAGAAGTTCGTATAAGATAAAAACAGCGGATGTTCGATTATCTTTAATTATCTGCTATGAAAGTGTTTTGGATGCTGGGGAAAAATGTAGAATTCACTTTTATTTTGAAATTTTGGACATCACAATTAATTCGACATTCGAACGTAAAAACTGTTAGAAAATTTCTACTCGTTGTTTAAATGTTTGCTAGTATTTCATCCTGCAAAGCCCGAATATCTAAGAAAATATTAAATATTAAATTACAGGTAAATGAAAACGGAAAATTGATGAAAGATTTAGATGGAATGGAACTCCTAAAAGAATTGTTATCTTTTCGGGAACTATTTCCTAATCAAACCCAATAAAAAAAAAATGTTTTCATTTAATCAGCCAAGACTTTTTTTTTCCAAATTTCTGTTTTAGTCATGAATAAACTTAGTTCCTTCTTTTTCCAATTTCAGAATTAGTCGAATATTAGTACGAATATTTTTACCGATAACCGGCGGAAGGAGTTTTTCTAAATTAAAATGAATTAAAAATTATTTACGGTCAACTTTATCACAAGGGCGATGTGATAATTTAGCCCTAATTTCTATGAAAATGAGAGCGATGAAACATTAGTTATTTCATGTACTAAAATATTTTAATAAACACGTTTGTTGATTATGCTTCAACATACACTGGTGAAAAAAATGAAACACTTGAATTTCGTGACATTTCGACCATTTTCAAACCGCCATAACTCGGCGTATTTTCAATCGATTTTGATAAATCTTTGAGGGCGAAAAACTTTGAAGTGTCTTCTTTAAAGTCATGCATGCGAACTTAAGCGTTACCCCTTCTGCCCCCCTTTAGTGCCCCTGTGAAACAAAAAAGTTTTTTCTGGAAACCATTGTAATGTACCCGATCACTAATAATCACTATTATTATTATTATATATGTTAAATATTTTATATTATATTTTATGTATTGTATTTTCCTAAAATTATTATTGATAACGGCTTAGCACAGATAACATTGGAAACAACAAATAGTCCATTAGTTGAAATTCAAACATTATTCTTATATCATTTAGTAATCATCGTTTAAAGTCCGTTTGGATCGCGTCATCATAAAGTAAATACCTTGCAGTTCAGAAACTAGACTTTGTTCCCCATGTTATGCGTGTTTCTAATTGGTTATTGTTATCTACAATGAAGTAGGATTTCTTGTGTGGAGAAGTGTGGAGGAAACTTATATATTTTTACTAGCAGTCTTAAGTTAACCCCGTTCGAAATCGCTTCTACTAAATCTTTCTCACAAAGCTATTTTACGTTAAAATAATTTATACTTGCGTTCGGGCGTATTCTTAAAATAACATAAATAATTGAAATAAAACCAAATCAAAACGTGTTAAATAATAGTTTCATAAAACAACTACCATCCGCTCCCGGCCTGAACGTTACACCATGTCCAAACTTTGACGATGTCTACGGAGTTGAAAAAATTCTGTCGACTCGATCCACCATAAAGGCATTAAAATTTGATCAATTCCCTATGCGGGACTCAAAGAACGAAGTTCCTACGATGATTTGGGTGTTTGAAGAAAAGTGCATTTTGAGGTTTTTCGCAGTGACTTTTCAACCAAATTTGATGATTCTTTCGGGTAAAAAATCCCATTTTTGCACTACTTTAAAGGGGTAAACTCAGATTGGAATGATCCCCGAACCCTTCAACCCCCTAACGAAAAAAAACACGTTTTTGGGCAAAAAAACGTCCAACTTTGGCAACGTGTACCGAGTTTTATAAAATGTGTCGAATCGATCCCCCAAAAGGGCATTGAAATGTGTTCAATTACCTGCGCAGGACTCAAATAACGAAGTTCTTACGACGATTTGGCAGAAAGTTATGGGTGTTTGAAAAAAGCGAATTTTGCCAAAGTAGGACGTTTTTTGTCCAGAAACGGGTTTTTTTTTGTTCGGGGGTTGAAGGGTTCCAAAGGGATCATTCCAATCTGAGTTCGCCCTGTTAAAGTAGAGCCGAAATGGGATTACAATGGCATGAACATCGCAGCCAATTAGCATCTAAATTAAACAAACATATTTTTCTGCTTCGTAACCTCAGTAACAATGTATCAGGCCCTGTCTTAAAAACGGCCTATTATGCCTTATTTCACAGTCATTTAAACTATGGAATTTTATCATGGGGCCATTCCTCTATTAGAAATGATATATTTTCCCTTCAAAGACGTGCTGTTCGGGTTATTGCTGGGGTTAGTTATAGGGAGGATTGCAGAGAAATGTTTTCCCAACTTGGCATACTCACTCTCCCCTGTATGTATATATTGCAGTGTCTTATCCATATTCATAAAAATATTGATAGTTATACAACACACGAAGATACACACGACTACAATACTCGTCATAAAGCGGACGTCTGTCCTAAATATGTGCGATTAAATACTACAAGAAGTGGCGCAAGATATCTTTCTTGTAAATTTTATAATACCCTTCCAACGCCTCTTCGAGGATTAGATCTTCCGAAATTCAAACGTAAAGTTAAAAGTGTTTTGTTACGGGTATCATACTATTCTTATGACGAATTTTTACTTAATTCACGACACGATTTTACGTTATAACATAATTTTGTCGCTATATTTTTATGCTTATATTTTTAGGTTAAGTTTTATTTACTTATTTATTATGCAAATGTCATTTTAAATTGTTTTGTTGTATCCAATCTTATTGCAAATTTTAATTGTATCTTTGACGTATGTAAAACTTCGGTTGACACATTAAATAAATGAATTGAATTGAATTGAATTGAATTATTTCCCGAAAGAATCATCAAATTTGTTTGAAAAGTCACTGAGTTATGTGCAACAAACATCAAAATGCACTTTTTTTCAAACGCCCATAACTTCGTCGTAGGAACTTCTTTCTTTAAGTCCTGCATACGGAATTGATCAAATCTTAATGTCTTTATGGTTGATCGAGTCAAAAAATGTTTCCAACTACGGAGTTGGAAACATTTTAAACATATACGGATACCTCAAAGTTGGACATGGTTTCCTGAAAAAACTTTTTTTTTTCACAGGGGTGTTAGAGGGGGGGTTACGCTTAAATTCGCATGCATGACTTTAAAGAAGACACTTAACAACTTAAAAGTTTTTCGCTCTCAAAGATTCATCAAAACCGATTGAAAATACACCGAGTTATGGCGGTTTGAAAATGGTCAAAATTTCACGAATTTCAAGTGTTTCAATTTTCTCCTTCAGTTAATTTTTCTGCTTTAAAAACGTACAAAAACATTACAGAGGATTTTTAAATTTTTCGAATTGAAAAATCCATCTCAAGAAATGTACTTGAGGAAGCGGCCAACTCAACATTTGCACGCGAGTGGCCAAGGGTCTAGGATCGGCCCTGTTGACAGCCACTGTCACTGTCACTGTCTAGTTTGTATTAGCGCTAGCCAATCATCGTCATACATTCGAGTTGTATTTTCAAGGATCACTTGTATTTTTAGTGCCAGCCAATCAGCGTGCCAGATTTGAGTTATATTATTTCAAATCAGTATTCTCACGCATATAATAACTCACACACAAACATATGTGTAAACTGAAAATCCGTGAATATGCTTTAAATACTAGCGTAATATAGTAATGGCATTACAATTAAATAAATAGCCATCTGCAGACGCGTTTCGAGATTTACCTTTCATCAATGCAGCTTCGCATCTGAATTGAATGTAAAAATATAATGTTACAGAATGAATTAGTATATTATTAAACGAGTGAGAAAGTTGCCAACTTGTTCACGAGTTTAATACTATACTTTTTTGCATCATATTAATTAATTACCTAAAGATTTTTCTGTTTAGATTATAACAAATATTTTTACTTTCTCCGTTACGAAGTACGAGAAAGTATTGTGATCGTGATTTTTTTTTCAAATTTTTTTTTGTACGGAAATATCCGATTTGGGGTCCCTAGATGCCATTTCAACAATTTCTGGAAAAAAATTGTGTGTCTGTGTGTGTGTCTGTCTGTGCGCCCTTGTCCGTCAAAAACTAATTGAGCAATTGATATGAAACTTTAAACATCCGTCTTATTTGATAATCTGAAGAACTGAAAAGCTTTTGGTAAAATTTCGTACACCGGAAGTGGGCGTTTACCTTAACTGTTTTTTTGTTTTTTGCTAATATTTTCTTAAATATGAAAAATATCACAAAAATATTTAAACAAACTTTGAAGACAACAAATAAATGAACATCTTTTGCTTGAAAACATTTTTCATAAAATCATTTTTATTTGAGAAAAAAAATTATTATTTTTTTTAAATTTTTGGTTTAAACGATAATAGTTACAGCAAATTTATGTTAATAATAATTGTAGAGAATGCTAAAATGAACAATTTATAGGGAATAAGTTTTTTTCGAAATCCCTTTAGTTTTTGAGTAAACTGAGTTTTTGAATTTGAAGTATAATTTTCCCATCTTTCATAATTTTGAGGTTTTAAACGTCAGTTTCAACCGAGTTTACGCAACGCTCGATGTACATTTAAAATATGATTAAAATTGAAAATAAACCATGAAAGCGTAAATATAAATAATACCATCAAGTCGGAGAAAGTAACATGATGGCCACATCACCATTTTTACTTTCTCCGTTACGAAGTACGAGAAAGTATTGTGATCGTGATTTTTTTTTCAAAAATTTTTTTTACGGAAATATCCGTTTTGGGGTCCCTAGATGCCATTTCAACAATTTCTGGAAATTTTTTTTTTGTGTCTGTGTATGTGTGTGTGTGTGTGTGTGTGTGTGTGTGTGTGTGTGTGTCTGTCTGTGTGCGCTGTATCTCAAAAACTAATAGAGCAATTGATATTAAACTTTAAACATACTTCTTATTTGATAATCTGAAGAACTGAAAAGCTTTTGGTAAAATTTCGTACACCGAAAGTGGGCGTTTACCTTAACTGTTTTTTGTTTTTTGCCAATATTTTCTCAAATATGAAAAATATCACAAAAACATTTAAACAAACATTGAAGAAAACAAAGAAATGAACATCTTTTGCTTGAAAATATTTTTCATAAAATCATTGCTATTCGAGAAAAAATTTATTATTTTTTTTTTAATTTTTAGTTTATAATTATGAAACGATAATAGTTACAGCAAATTTATGTTAATAATAATTGTAGAGAATGCCAAAATGAACAATTTATGAAGAATAAGTTTTTTTCGAAATCTCTTTAGTTTTTGAGTAAACTGAGTTTTTGAATTTGAAGTACATTTTTCGATCTTTCATAGTTTTGACGTTTTAAACGTCAGTTTTATCCGAGTCTACGAAACGTTCGATGCACACTTAAAATATGATTTAAATTGAAAATAAACCATGGAAGCGTAAATATAAATGATACCATCAAGTCGGAGAAAGTAACATGATGGCCACATCACCATTTTTTCAATATGCATTCCTGTTAAAATGTATGCCTGTTTGCTTGTCCGCGCTGTATCTAAAAAACTACTACTTGAATGAACATCAAACTTTGAACATAAGCCTTATTTGATAATCTGAAGAACTGAAAAGCTTTTGGTAAAATTTCATACACCGGAAGTGGATGTTTACCTTAACCGTTTTTTGTTTTTCTCCGATAATTTTTTAAATATGAAAAGTACTATAAAAACACTCAAACAAATCTTGAAGAAAGCAAAGAAATGAACATTTTTTGCTTGAAAATATTTTTCGTGAAATGTATGGTTTTTGAAAAATAATAGCAATTAATTTTTTTGTAATTTTTGGTTTAAAATTATGAAACGATAATACTTACAGCAAATGTATTTTAATAATAATTGTAGAGAATGCCAAAATGAACAACTTATATAGAATAAGTATTTTTCGAAATCTCTTTGGTTTTTGAGTAAATTGACTATTAGAATTTAAAGTATAATTTGTCATTTTCATCTTTCATAATTTTGACGTTTTAAACGTCAGTCTCATCTGAATTTACTAAACGCTCTATACACATTTAAGGGGAGGCGCTACACCTATTAATTTTTTTTTTCGATATCTTCTAAACTATTTTATATTTAAAAAAATCTCTGCATTAGTTCTCCATTATTTCCAATTGTCTAAGGCTTACCGTGAAGATTTCTAACGAATTCATAATAATAACAAAAATAATTTATAAAAAATAATAACATTAAGAAAATCTAGACGGTATGTTCTGGTATTTATTATTTAAAATTTATTATGTTAGTAACGTTTTGTATATTTTTGGGTATTAATTGATATATCTAATTAAATGTAACTTCGAAAGCGAGCACTCTTCTATTAATTGACAGGTATACTTTATAAATGTTTATTACTCTTTTACTACAGTGGTCTTTCCATTTAAAATCGGATGCGCTCTTCTAAGGCTTTCGCGGGTTAGATACAGGGGAAAGGAGTTTACGTTTAAATTTTCGGTCGGGTAGCGCCGGATCTTAAAATGTGATTTCAATTGAAAATAAACCATGAAAGTGCAAACATAAAGTAATATACCAGCAAATCGGAAAAAGTAACACTGTTTTTTTATTTTTTTTTGCCATTATTTTAGAGTTTTGGATCGTATCTTAATTTGAGCTTGTGTTATTTTTGGGGCAAATTATTTTTAGACCAGAATTTTTGTGCTCGTATTTTATATTTTTTGCCTGTTTCTTCGATTTTTTCCTATAAATTCTTGATTTTTTTTTCATAAATATTCTTCATGTTGGTCTCAATTTTAAAATGATCTGTTGAAATTTTCGACTTTTTTGGTCAGTATTTTGATTTTTAAGCTCGTGCTTTTGATTTTTGGTCTAAATTTTCGATTTTTTGCCACAATTGTTGAAATTTTATTTGTATTTTGGATTTTTTGGTCTAAATTTTTTATTTTATGTCCTAAGATTTCTTTATTTGACCAAAATTTTTGATATATTTATTAAGATTTTCGATTTTTTAACTTTTTGGTCTGCATCTTTTTATTTTTAGGCCCATGTTTTCAATCTTTTGGCCACAATTGTTAAATTTTGACCTGTATTTTCGATTTTTTGGTCCAAATTTTTGCTCTTCTGTCCTAAGATTTCTTTATTTGGCTGAAAATGTTCATTTGTTTATTAAGATTTTCGATTTTTTAATCTGTATTTTTTATTTTGAGCCCTAAATTTTCGGTATTTGGTCCAAATTTTGTTTTTTTCGTCGTGTATTTTAAATTTTTCAATTTTCAATTTTAGTTTCTGTTCGGAAACTTACTTTGAGCTACAGGGTTATTTTGAGGGTGAAAATGGCAAACAATTTTTTTCTTTGCTTGAATTTTTTTTATCTGCATTTTTATATCTCTGGCCTGTAATTTCTTTTTTTTTTGGCCTAAATATTCTTTATTTTGGCCTGCTTTTTTAATTTTCTTGTCCCAAATTTTCAGTATTTGGTCTAATTTTTTGTTTTCTTGGCCCATATTTTAGATTTTTTTATTTTCAATTTGAGTTTCTGTTCAGAAACTTACTCTGAGCTACAGGGTTATTTTGAAGGTGAAAACGGCACACTATTTTTCCTTTACTTGAATCTTTGTATCTGCATTTTTGGATCTCTGGCCTGTAACTTCGTTTTCTATTCCAAATTTTTGACCTAAATATTCATTATTTTGGCCTAAATATTCTTTATTTTGGCGTGAAAATTTAGGTTGCGTGTTAAAAGTTTCGATTTTTTTGCCGGTATTTTCGAGTTTTTTTGTCAGTTTTTGATTTTTTTACTTTTTAACCTGAATTATTGCTTTTTATTTTTTTTTTTTTTTCATTATTTTCGAGTTTCTGGTCGGAAACTTATTTTAAGCCAAAGAATTATTTTAGGGGCTTGCTAAATATTTTTTTCTGGTCGGAAACTTATTTTGAGCCAAAGAATTATTTTAGGGGCTAGCTAAATAGTTTTTCTTTTACTTGAATTTACAATATTTTGGTCTGCATTTTTTTGGTCCATATTTTAGATCTTTACAAGATTCGCCTCAATTTATTCCAAATTTCTAATTTTTTTGCCTAAATAATCTTTATTTTGGACAACATTTTCGATGTGTTTGTTAAAATTTTCGATGTTTTGGTTTACGTTTTTTTTTTATGTTTGGGCCAAAGTTTTCGATATTTGGATTTTTTTGGGCCTATGTTTTAGTTTTATTTGTTGTTGTTTAATTATTGATTTCTATTAGCGAATTTTTGATTGGCGAATATTTTAGATTTTTAACCTAAAGCAGCGATTTTGTAATGTTTTGCCAGTATTTTCAAGGTTTTGGTCTAATCGTCAAATCGGAGAAAGTAACATGATGGCCACATCACCATTTTTTTTTCTATTTGGAAATTGCGGCAGTTCGCTGACAAAAAACGAATCGTAACCATAGTAACAACTAAACTGTTGGGCAATTAAACCGCTATCAATTGATTGGACGTCACCTGTGGAGAAAATGTTTCGGCCAAATAATGGACAACTTTCTCAATCAAAAACAGTTGTGTAGATGAGAGATAAATCTCGAAACGCGTCTGCAGATGGCTATTTACTAAATTTTTATATACCGGGTGACCCAGGGTTCTGTAAAAGCCCCATAACCTATTTGCTATTTGAGATATCGACTTCTAGTTTTCTTGAACTGGTATCCACTCTTATTCTACATATTTTAAAAATATGTATGTTTTTGTACAGGGTGTCCCAATATACATAACAGAACAAAGTTATGTTTTTTTAAATAGAACACCCTATATTTTATACTTTATTTTCAACCCTCTTGAGAAGCTGATAAAAATAGTATAAGATAGTATGGGTCTATTATGGACGGTTGGTTAGTTATGGGCAAATTTGTGGCAAAAACATGTACACATTGAAAAAATTGCAGAAGCGCTCCTAGCAAAGCTAGCGTCATTTTTTATACACTAAAAAAATTTCCACATCATGAAGAATAATACAAATCGGCTTTGGTTCTTTTTTGTTCATACTGATATACAGGGTGTTAACATACGCAAAATAATGGATAACTATTTTTTTTCAAATGGAACACCCTATATATCTTGCCACCAATGCATGGAATTTTTAATAATCTTTCCAATGATGTACAATTTGTATAATAAAATATTAAGGATTCTTGAGATTTATCCATAAAAACATTTATCTTTTGTCACCTCCTGCTCATTTTTGAATTTTCAGCCAAAACTATGCATTTTCTGAAAAAATAATAAGAGACCAAAGTTGTAGAGCGGAAAATTTTAGTTCTCTCTACTTTTCCAAAAATTGCGTGCATTGCCCGCCAGAGTGCGCAAAATTGTGACCATATATGCATTTTAGCGTTTTTCTCAAATTTTTTGTTAATTAATTGCACTATGCTTTATTTTCCACGTCCTCTAGCGGAAAAACGGGTAATTATAGAATTATTCAAATGACATATATCGATTGAAAATATTCCGCTTTACAACTCTTAAAAGAAGCAATTTTTGCCCAAAATGCATAGTTTTCGCTAAAAATTCAAAAAACCATTGAAAAACGCAAAAATTGATACATACATTTTCAATTTGCATTTTTAGGGAAAACTATGCATTTTTGGCAAAAACTGCTTCTATTAAGAGTTGTAGAGCGGAACATTTTCAATCAATACGGGCCATTTTAATTTCCCTATAATTTTCCGTTTTTTCCGCTAGAGGGTGCGAAAAATAAGTGAAAAAAAATAGTGCAATTTATTAATAAAAAATTTGAAAAGAAAACTATAAAATGCATATACGGTCAACATTTTTCGCGCTCTGGCGAGCAATGCAAGCATTATCTTAACAGTTGAAAGACTGAAATTTTTCGCTCTACAACTTTGCTCTCTTATAATTTTTCCTGAAAATGCATACATTTGGCTGAAAATCCACAAATCAGCAGAAGGTGACAAAAGAAATATGTTTTTATTGATAAATCTCAAGAATCCTTAATATTTTGTTATACAAACTGTATATCATTGGAAAGCTTATTAAAAATGCCATAGATTGGTGGAAATTTATATAGGGTGTTCCATTTGAAAAAAAATAGTTATCCATTGTTTTGCGTATGTTGACACCCTGTATAGCACTATGAATAAAAGAGAACCAAAACCGATGTGTATTATTCTTTATGATGTGGAAAATTTTCTAGTGTATAAATAATGATGCTATCTTTGCTAGGAACGCTTCTGCAATATTTTCAATGTGTACATGTTTTTGCCACAAATTTGCCCATAACTAACCAACCGTCCATAATAGACCCATGGTATCTGATACTATTTTTATCAGCTTCTTAAGAGGGTTGAAAATAAAGTATAAAATATAGGGTGTTCCATTTAAAAAAACATAACTTTGTTTTGTTATGTATATTGGGACACCCTGTACAAAAACATACATATTTTTAAAATATGTAGAATAACTGTGGGTACCAATTCAAGAAAACTAGAAGTCGATATCTCAAATAGCAAATAAGTTATGGGGCTTTTACAGATCCCTGGGTCACCCGGTATATATTGTGGTTCAGTTTTATAGTTTAAAGTTTTCAAAGTGTGAACATGCCTGAGACAAGGATCGAACCTGCAACCTCCAGCAGGTTTGATCCCTGTCAGAGGCATGTTCAACTTTTGATTCAGCTATATACGGAGAAACTTCGTTTATTATTTATTTAATTATATTAATACTCCGTAATTCGGGAAATCATCGAATATAAAAAAAGCAGTTTTGCACAATTGTTGTAAAAAATGAATAAAAAAATTAAAATAGTGTCTTGTTAATAAAATCATACAAGGTACTTATTAAATAATGTCTGATTAATGTTAACTAAGTTTGATTGATATGAATTATACAGGGATCCAAAATTTAGTGTCAAACATTCCAAACTTTAAAGCACTTTATTGTTCTTATTTTAAATTGGAGCCCCTGTATATTTTTGTCATTGAGGTGACCTCTCTAATCTGCATTAGAGGCAACATGACCACATAGCGTTACATCGAAGAAATTCTGGAACCTAATCTCTTACCCTAACTTCGGAAATTGCCAAATCCAACTTTTCAGCGAGATAATGCTCACCCACACATTGCAAGAGCCACAATGAACTTCTTTGAGCACGCTGAAATCAATTTGTTGCCCTGGCCACCGGTGTCACCGGATTTATCTCCAATTGAGCCAGCAAAGGTACTTAACGAGTTTTTATTATAATTTCATAGTGAAAATGTTTGTTCGTTGATCCAAAAATAATGAATTTGTAGCTAAAATGTTTAAAATTAGCAGATATTATACAATGATTTATAAAATGAGGAAATTTCTTGACATTTTTAAATAAATAATTATTACGCTGCAGACCTATAATATGAAGTTGAAATTCCCAAGGTATGCTTGCAGCGATTAGATTTGCAATAGGCGTGCTTTCGGGATTTTTGTGGCTTTTTTACTTTCTCCGTTACGAGAAAGTATTGTGATCGTGATTTTTTACGGAAATATCCGTTTTGGGGTCCCTAGATGCCATTTCAACAATTTATGGAAAAAAAAAATTGTGTCTGCGTGTGTGTGTGTGTGTGTGTGTGTCAGTGCGCGCTGTATCTCAAAAACTAATTGAGCAATTGATACAAAACTTTGAACATAAGTCTCATTTAATAATCCGAAGAACTGAAAAGCTTTTGGTAAAATTTCGTACACCGGAAGTGGGTGTTTACCTTAACCGTTTTTTGTTTTTTTCCAATATGTTCTCAAATATGAAAAATATCACAAAAACATTTAAACAAATATTGAAGACAAAAAAAATTTGAAAATATTTTTCATAAAATCATTGTTATTCAAGAAAAAACATTATTAAGTTTTTTTTTCACTTTTGGTTTATAATTATGAAACTATAATAGTTACAGCAAATTTAATAATAATTATAGAGAATGCCTAAATGAACAACTTATAAAGAATAAGTTTTTTTTCGAAATCTCTTCAGTTTTTGAGTAAACAGAGTTTTTGAATTTGAAGTATAATTTTTCCATCTTAAATAATTTTGACGTTTTAAACGTCAGTTTCATCCGGGTCTACAAAACGTTTGATGTTCATTTAAAATATGATTTTAAATAAAAATAAACCATGAAAGCGTAAATATAAATGATACCATCAAGTCGGAGAAAGTAACATGATGGCCACATCACCATTTTTTATGTTGGAATTCAAATTAAGATCATTCACTGTGGGTACTACGTATAAATAAATTTGTAATTAACACATAAAATAATTACTTGTGTAGAATACGTTTTATTCAATTATTGAATTACGCCTTTCTGTTTTAAAAATTTTAATTTCAAATTAAATTTAGTATGTCGTCGTCTACTATTTGAGTCATTTACTTTAGGTTTGTGTCCTTATTAAATTAAAATAAGAACGATGAATAAGAAAAACAGAAAATGAATTAATTAAAAGTTAATATTCCTGTGGTAATCAGGAACTGATGGTTGTTATGACTATAACTTGAAATAGTATAGCAAAATTAGTGAATAATGGCAGATAAATGAAGCAAAAGCTGAGTAAAGACGGCAACGGCGGCGGCAAGGAAATAATAGACTTTATTAAAAGCTAACGTCGACTCGATTTAGTCTCGAAGCAAGTCATCTGTTTATCGTTATTAAGGGTTTCTCCTTCATTGAATCGGATAATGGGAAATATTAACGGACCAGGGGCTTTAATGCGATTTAACGTCTCATGAATCGGATATTTGTTTAATTATCTCTAGCAATGTGTTTATAAAATTTAATAAATAATAAATCATAGTGGTTACGGTTTCTAATGGTTTGGGGTCCAAATGCACTTATGCTACATTTATCTGATGGTTAGAACGATCAATGTATCCCCTAACGACTATGGCCCAATTGATTAATTTATTTAAAATATTAAAGATTATGATTGACTTTAGTTGTTTAAAACTTCACTTGAACATAAACATGAAATTCACGAGAGTAACTAATTTTATCTTCCTGTTTATCAACTGTCTATTAGGGTGGATCAAAAAACGCGTTTTTTCTGCAATACAATTCTAATAGCGCGGAAAACTTGCGCATAGGCGTCATTATAAATGAAAAAATTTAAACTTTAAACTTTAAAGTTTCACATTTCATTTTAGAATAATTTTCTAAGTTAGTCTTGTATGTAGAAATAAACGATCTTAAACCAATGTTATTATCTAGTAGTACTAGTAATAACATGCAAATTTCTTTTGTATCATGCAATATCCGGAGTGGCACTAGCCAGGGAAGTAGTTGTTTCAATAAGTTATTTGTTTATAGTCTTAGTAAGACTTAACTTTTGCTTGCAGATTAACGAACAGGTTGAATATTCATATATTCAGGCTACATTTCGTTTTCTTGTATTTAAGTATTTAAAAATCCAAATCCGCAAAATGTTTGGAAACCAAAAGGTCAAACTTCAAATTTTCAACCCACACCAATGAGTACTAATACACGAAATACTTTTAATCAAAATCGTAGATTTAATAATAATCCTAATTTTAAACCTAAACCAAATTATTATGCTGAAGAATTATTTAATACTGAAATAAACCAAGAAAACTAATATTATGAAAATCAACCAAGTACTTCCAGTAATTCAAATGCTGAGTATGATCAACATTTTTATTCAGCCAGCCTCAAACAATCACTTACATAGAAAATCATACATTAGGAAATGAAGGTCTACCACATATAGAAATTAAATTTCATAAAAATAGCTTTCCCTAGGGCTCACCTATATCCCCGCTTCTTTATAATTTATTCGTTCACGACATATACCATAATAATCCTAACTACTTTAATCCCAAAGCCTATTCGCTTCTATTTGCGGATGACACTGCACTAATAGCGCATGCACCTACAACAAAAGCAGCAGTTAACGCCCTTCAGAAGTTAATTGATCAAATTCAATTATGGTTTGTAAAATGGAGAATTGAAATCAACCCAAATAAATCTAATCTATTGTTGCCCTTCCATCGTGTGTACAATTCTCCTTACAGTGTTCACATAAATAACAATCCCATTACCCCCTCCCTCACCTGCAAATATTTGGGAGTAACGTTCGATACAAAGCTATCTTTTAAAACGCACACCCATAATCTCAAAGGCAAAATCAAAGGTAGGGCTCGACACTTCAGGTGGCTAACTTATCGCAACGATGGCATAACAACAAAAACTGCCGTACACATCTATGCAATGATTTGCCGACCCCTACTCGATTATGCAGCAATCCTCTTCCACAATTCCCGTCCACAAGTCCTAAAAAATATGCAAGTTGCTGAAAGATCGGCACTGAGAACGCTTACTAAAATAAGGCATCCTAACAATCCTTTACATAATCCCTCAAATCTTCTGCTTTACCAAAAAACCCAAATAATCCCAATCGAATCTCGTTTGACCTTCCTTTCCGAGAAATTCGCCTCCAACTCCCATATCCTAGACATCTTTAAACATCTTTGCATTATTCGCAATCCTAATCAGGCACCCAAATCAAACTATCCCGATAAAACCATTTATGAATTCATACTCACATTTCATAACCATCCATAATCGTAACTAAAGGCATAACCAACTAAAACGAATTCAGGCTGAAAGACCCCGGGTCGATAGCCAATAAAGAATCTTTACACATTTAATTATTATAGTTAAGCAAGATTTGTTTATATCATATACTAAATGTATGAATTCTTTAATAAAGATGATTTATATATAGCTTTCCCTTAAAATTTTTAATTGATTCAGGTTCTACAAAATCCTTTATGAGTCCCGAAATTGCTAAAAAATATTTTAAACATAAAATAACCGAAGAAAAATTTGTTGTTACAACAGTATTTCAAAGTTCTAATTATTCAAATATAGTAATTATACCTATTCCTTCAGAATATAATCTTCCAAATAGTTTAGCAAAATTTTATCTGTTAAATTTTCATGATGAATTCGATGGCCTTATTGGCATGGATTTATTAAATATTTTAAAAGCACAGCTAGATTTTTCTGAATCATTTTTAAAGACTCCTCAAACAAAAATTAAATTAAAATATCAAAATAAATCAAAGGAACCAATACACACTTTACATTTAGATTCGCATACAAAACATACATATAACTCAAGTGCCTGTAGATGTTTCTAATGGAGAAGTAATTATTCCACATTATAATATTAATAATATTGAAATACCAGAAACTTTAACTTTAGCTAGAAATAATTTTGCTTACGTAGAAATATTAAATTGGAATATAGAACCTAAGGATTTTAAATTTTTAGAACCTATTAAAACCATTAAGTTTAATAATAATAATTTTGACTTATATTCAGTAAATAATAATAATAATAATAACCATAATATTAATAATAATAATATTCATAATATTAATGATTATAATATTTATAATAAGAATATTGATATCACTCCTGTAACTAAACCAGAATTCTTGAGTGATAATCAACAATATATTCAAAATGATGCTCCTGTAGGTAAACTTGAACTCTCGTTCGACAACAAAATAATTATAAAACATTTCTTAAATTATCACGAGAAAATAAAATAAATAATGAAAATATAATAGAAGTAAATGATAACCTTTTAAATTCTAAATATTCTCTTGCTCATTGTGTGAGTGCAGATTTAAAAATGAAAAAAGGTATTGCCAAAGTATTTAGAGCATTAAGTTCAAAAAATGTAAGAACATTAATCACACAAAAACCCATAAAACATAAAGTATGTTTTTTGAGAAATAATAATAGATTTATTATATATTTAATAACAAAGAATCAGTTTTATGAAAAACCAACATGAAGATATGTTTAAAACATTAATAAACTTAAAACAGTTTTGTATAAACAAGAAAATTAATCAACTATCAGTACCTAAGATAGGATGTGGATTAGACAAGTTGAATTATTCTGTAATAAGAAAAATGATAATGTATATATTTCAAAATACTAATATAAAAATATATGTTCATATTGTAAATAAAATAAATACTTTCAATATAAATATAAATCCATATAAATTGGATTAAAAAAAAAATAAAACTAATCATTTAAATAGTGAGGAACAAGAACAAATTCAAAAACTCTGTATAGAATATTCTGACATATTTTATGATGAAAATAAAAAATAACTTTTACAAACCAAATAAAACACAAAATTAAAACTAAAGATGAAGAACCTATTTACACAAAATCATATAGATATCCATTTGTTCATAAAAATGAAGTAGAAAAACAAGTCAATAATATGCTAGAGCAAAATATAATCAGGCCCAGTGATTCACCATGGTCGTCTCCAATTTGGGTTGTACCCAAGAAAATGGATAATTCAAATAAACAAAAGTGGAGAATTGTTGTAGATTATAGGAAACTTAATGAAAAAACTATTACTGATAGGTATCCATTACCTAATATTACAGATGTTTTAGATAAATTGGGTAAATGTAACTATTTTACAATATTAGACTTAGCAAATGGATTTCGCCAAATTGAAATGTTTCCAGATGACATAGAAAAGACAGCCTTTACAGTAGAAAATGGTCATTATGAATATACACGAATGCCATTCGGGTTAAAAAATGCACCCGCCACATTCCAACGAGTGATGGATAATATTTTGAGAGGATATCAAAATGAAATTTGTTTAACTTATCTCGATGACATTATTACATTTTCAACTTCATTGCAAGAACATTTAGTTTGATTACGAAAGATATTTCAAAGATTAAGAGAAACTAATTTTAAAATACAATTAGATAAATCTGAATTCCTTAAGAAAGAAATTGCATATTTGGGTCATATAGTAACTCCTCAAGGTATAAAGCCAAATCCTTCAAAAATCGAAGCTATTAAAAAATATCCTTTACCAAAAACTACTAAAGAAATTAAATCATTTTTAGGGTTGTTAGGTTATTACCGCTGTTTTATTAAAGATTTTGCAAAAATAACCAAGCGTATGACAAAATGTTTAAAGAAAGATCAAAAATTATTTATGATAATGAGTTTATAAAATGTTTTGAAACATGTAAAAATTTGTTGGTAAATGAACCAATCCTCCAATATCCTGATTTCTGTAAACCATTTAACTTAACTACTGATGCTAGTCAATTTGCAATAGGCGCAGTATTATCTCAAGGACCCATTGGCAAAGATTTACCTGTTGCTTATGCTTCACGTACTTTAAATGAATCAGAATTAAATTATGGAACAATTGAAAAGGAAATGTTAGCTATAGTTTGGGCTACGAAATTCTTTAGGCCATACTTATTTGGTAAAGAATTTAACATTATTTCTGATCATCAACATGTAAGGTGGAGATTAAAATTGGAAGAATTCGATTACAAAATTCATTATAAAAATGGAAAACTAAACACTAATGCTGATGCATTATCACGAATTGAATTAAATCCAGAAAATACGAATATTGAAATAAATATAAATGAATTGAAAAAATATGTAGAGCAATTTAATAAGGAACTTTAAAGTAAACTTTTAAGTAAAATTATAATTAAGTATTACACCAACTGCGAGTAAACCTTTTGAAATGATACATATTGATACATTTCAAATTCAAAAACAAAATTTTTTAACGATAATTGATTCTTTTTCTAAATATGGACAAGCATATCCTTTAAATTATTTGAACTCAATAGATATTGTTAATAATTTAATAAAATACTTTTCACATCATCAAATACCTAAACAAATTATTTCAGATAATGGACAAGAATTTAAGAATTCTTTAATTAATGATTTATTGAAAGTTCATAAAATCGATATACATTTTACTACACCTTATCACCCACAATCTAATGGAGCAATAGAAAGGTTTCATTCGACAATTATAGAACATATAAGAATTTTAAACAATAATGAATTTTCTCAAGAACCAATTATAAATAAAATGTTATATGCAATTTTAGCATATAATAATACCATACACCCTTCTACTAAATTAACTCCAGTAGAAATAATTAGTGGATATATTGAAAATAAAAATCCATTCGATTTAAATTTAGAGCAACAATTAGTTAGTGATTATGTACAAAAACATAGAGATCAAACACGACTTATTTATAGTAAATTAAATCAAAAACTAATTCAAAATAAGGATAAGATAATGTCAAAAAGAAATGAAAATTTAGAAGCTAATGTTGATGTAGATGAAGGTGATGAAATATTTGTCAAACAATATCATAGAAACAAATCTAAAAATTTATATGAACCACAAACAGTCGAAACTATTCAAGAAAAAACGATTTCTACGAATAAACGTTCCAAAATTAATAAAGATCAAGTTAGGCGTCCACCTAAATAATATATCATTTTTGTTATAGATTATTTCAAATTCACGTGTTACTTTTGTACTTTCTATCCCTATCATCCATTCCGAAATTTATAATTACTATCAATTACACCCTATTCCTATTCTTAATAAAAATAACCAATATCATACCCTTATACCTAATGAAAAATATTTTATTGCTAATAAAAATTATTACATGTATACAAGCGAAACGTGCAGGAATTTAAATGGTACTTACTATTGCCAAAATGTCAATTTGATCAATAGTCAAAATACAAAGTAATTGTATTTTCCAAATTTTACAAATTACAAATGATTATAGTTCATGTAAATATCAAATGATTAAAATCCCAAATTTTATTATTGAACAAATTGATTATTTACATTATATAGGAATTTTTCAAAATTACACCAAAATCAGTACAAATTGTAAAACTGATAATATTTTAAATTTGCAAGGCAATTATTTATTTAAGATACCCCATGGTTATAGTTTTACTACACAAGATACTAAATTTATTAATGAATATGATACTATATCTGATAGTTCGCCAATTTTATTACCAAATATTGTTATACCCGTTAATGACACACCTTCTGAACTTGCTACTATTGAAATTCAAAGTATTAGTCCAGATAAACTTAAAAATCTTCAAAATCATGCTAATCAGATTAAATACATAATTCCTAAAACTAATAATGAGTTTCATAGTATCAACATTTGGACTATTATATTATATTTTATTGTATTAATTAGTGTTTGTTATATTATTTATCATTATGTAATTGTTCCTTATTTTAAGAAAAAACAAGTAAACGCGAACTATGATAATATTACAAATTCCGATTTGAGAAACCCTTTATATTGTCAAAAAATATAAAGTGCCCTCTAAAGGGGAAAGGAGTTACATATTTGCTACAATGTAATTCATACGGCCTGCATTCTTGCTGATGTTATGTTTACTATCTAAATCTCATAGTTCGCATTTATCTTCATATAAATACTTATTCATTGCGTATTATTATTAGAACCGTAGAGATCCGCACATAACTGTAAATAATCGTAGATATTACCGTAGAGCGAGTGTTAGAGAATAAAAACCAGTTTTAATTATTTAAATTGTAATTAGTGATTTATAAATAAAGTTAAAAACAAATAAAAATTGTTTTTAAAAAACTTTACGTTCCGAGGGAAAACGTAAATCCTGCATACTTTTTCTGCTGCTTCTGTAACCAGTTTTACACACCTCTCAACTGACTGGGTATGGCATGGGAATTTGAGGTAGTTAAACTCTGGTAGGGCTTTGTCTTTCAATAAAGAAGCAATGTGTTCAGTTGGCATCTTGGACAGTAGTGGCGGCGGTGCTAACTTGCAGATTGACCAATGAATTAGTTCGGTATAGCCGTTTGCACTAAAATTAATTAAAGTCTTACGTATCCTTCAGCTGATGGCTCATTTCTGGATTTAAGGATCCTCCTGTAGCCAAGTTCTCTAATGTGTGGTCTCTCATTCATTATCATAGCCAACATCATATTTTCAGGGTGGCAGAAGAATGCGTCCCTTTGAATTACTGGATCAATGATTTGCTTGATATTGTCCGGTAGATGTCTGGTTATTTTAACTACCTTCAAAATATGCTTCGGTCCATCTTTCACAGTGTAGTTTTTCTTTATATCAAACCAAACAGGTAAATATGACTTCATTGTGTAATTAGCAAGAGTCTGTAACTCAATTGTTGGACTAGTTTGGGATACATACAATCTTAAAACCCAGTTAGCACAGGTTAGCCAACGAGAGTGGCTGATGCGTCCAGGATCCCTAGCAGCCAATTCTGGATTACAGATTCCTGTGTTGGCCGCTTTTACAATGTCTAGGAGATACTTCTGATCTTTGCTCAGATCGTGATATCAATGACTTCTTCTGATTGTATCGGCTCAAAATCTACAACAGGGAGTTTCTCGCATCCAAGGAGTTATTTTCCAAATGGACCGCTAAATGATGCTGGTCCTGTTGTCGTTCCATCCAAGTGATCAACAAAATGTCTATAAGGTAACTCGTTAAAATGTAGCAAGCAGATAAACCATGGCAAAGGACGGCGACATTTAACTTCAATGTTATGTACAGTCAGAGAAAATACAAATGCGAAACTCGCTCTGCGAGGGAATGCTGGCATATGTCGGTGCTTAGGTCGGTCGAAACCGTCCCCACTTAAAATACAATTATGAGGTAATAAAATTTACAAGCCTAGTTCACTTCTCGTCCTTAAGTGATCGACTGACGGAAAATTTTATTTCGTTATATGATTTCTATCAGTTAATGCCATATTTGTGATTTTTTCATCTTCCAATTTTTGGTGCGTCATCTTCAAAAATTCGAATAACTTAATGTTTATTTTGATATTTTTTTAAATATATATATATATACATAGGAGAATTTTTAAGGACCGTTCATGTGAATAACTGTAGATAAAGTGCTAACGAGATTCTCGGTCAGATGATGATAAAAATTTGCAAATGTGTGAGGCGAAACAGCTGTCTCTGTCTTTCGCCTCACACATTTGCAAATTTTTATCATCATCTGACCGAGAATCTCGTTAGCACTTTATCTACAGTTATATATATACCGGGTGGACCATTTAATGTGTTTTCAGGAAATATCTTCGAAACAAGAAACTTTAGAAAAAAATGACCCAAACAAAAAATGATTGTATTGAAGGGGGCCATAATAACATAATTTTGTTTTTTTTCATAGATGGCGCTGTTGTTGCTAAATCGAGGTCAACTTAGTTTTTTTAAATGGAAACCCCTACTTTTTATTACAGAATCAGAGTCCTTGTTAAAGAATGAGAAGAATTCACTCAGCTAACTTTTTCGTCAGAGTGATAGATGGCGCTGTAATCACGAAAAGAAGTTGTTGCATTTGGACGCTTGCGTATTCGAACTTCGCGCGCATGTGTGTGGGTGGGTGGTGTGTGTGTGTGTGTGTGTGTCAAAACATGACGTCGGCCGTATTTCCATGAATTACAATTTTAAATTGAAAAATAGCTGGAAATAGCTGGATTTTGGTGCTTTCTTTGACTGAACAAAAGAAAATTTAGTTTGGTAATCAGTCGGTCTTCTGCATTGACGGCGAAAACGTTACAATGATGCGGTATACTATCGCGGAAA
The DNA here is from genome assembly GCA_910593695.2 of Ocypus olens. Taxonomy (NCBI): domain Eukaryota; kingdom Metazoa; phylum Arthropoda; class Insecta; order Coleoptera; family Staphylinidae; genus Ocypus; species Ocypus olens. The sequence continues at coordinate 13,761,131 of OU343054.1, read as the reverse complement.
AGGTCGACATGATTTTCGTGTATGGTGAAGCTAGATGCAATGCACTTGATGCGTGTGGCTTGTACGCGGAGAGGTATCCTGATCGAGATCATCCGAGTCACATGACTTTTCTTCGGATCGTCAACTCATTTGTGGACACTGGCAGCCTAAAACGAACCAGACATCGAAGACGCACCGTAACCCAGGAGAATGCCGAAGTTGATATTTTAGCTGCAGTTGCAGTCAAACCCAACATAAGTTCTCTTCAACTGGCGCGGAGTTCAGGCATCTCCAAAACGAGTGTTCTGCGAGTTCTTCATCGGCATAAATTTCATCCTTACCACGTATCGTTGCATCAAGAACTTCATGGCGACGACTTCCAACATCGAGTGCAGTTCTGCAATTGGGCTCAGCAGCAAATACGCAACAACCGGAACTTCGTTTCCATGATTCTATTCTCGGATGAAGCAAGTTTCACGAATCGTGGCCAAATCAACCGGCATAACATGCATTATTTGGCGGAGGAGAATCCACATTGGATGCGACAAGTGGACCATCAACGACCATGGAGCGTCAACGTTTGGTGCCGAGTTCTGGGAGATCACGTCATTGGCCCGTACTTCATCGACGGAAATCTGAATGCTGAAAAATACGGTGAAATTCTGACGGCTCATCTTCCTGCTTTACTCGAAGACGTCCCTCTGCTGACCCGATTGAGACTGTGGTATCAGCACGATGGCTGCCCTGCACATTTTGCCCGTGTCGTCCGAGATATTTTGAACCGCCAATTTCCGAAGAAGTGGATTGGTCGTGGAGGTCCGGTGCCTTGGCCGGCACGTTCGCCGGACTTGACAGCGCCGGACTTTTTCCTGTGGGGATTGCTGAAGGACAAATGCTATGCCGACATACCGTCGACACCTGATAACATGAAGGAGCGTATTCGCAATGCTTGTGCGAACATCAACAGAGACACCCTACGAGAAGTTCAGAGATCGTTTCAAACAAGGATCGCAAAATGTCTCGAGATGAACGGCCATCATTTTGAGCACCTGCTCTAGAGATGATTTCAAGTAAGTTAAACACAAGTGCGCGTCTAGACACACTTCGACCCAATCGACTTCTTCTAACCTGCCATTTCTTTTCAGCTTCCTACAAATTACGCTCCAGCCGGACATCGACTACATCAACCTGCAGAGCGACATGGGGCTGTCAAAGCTGTCAGCAGCGCTCACGCTGAGCCCAGAATATAAAAAGCAAAATTGAAGTTATTTGTTTAATTTGAAATTATTATAAATTTTGAAATATCAACTTGGAAATGGATCAAAATTATTTATTGAAGTTATTTGTTTAATTTGAAATTATTATAAATTTTGAAATATCAACTTGAAAATGGATCAAAATTATTTATTTTGCATTTCCAAGTCGGTCGATCATACAATTACACTCTTGAATAAAATACTAGTTAAGTTTACGTCACATTCATATCCCTTACAAAAATAATAACAAAATAATGTAACGAACATTATTGGTGATTTTAGACGGGCATGTTCGCGGGTGCGCACACACACACACGCGCACACACACAGACATGCGCGCGAAGTTCGAATACGCAAGCGTCCAAATGCAACAACTTCTTTTCGCGATTACAGCGCCATCTATCACTCTGACTAAAAAGTTAGCAGAGTGAATTCTTCTCATTTTTTAACAAGGACTCTGATTCTGTAATAAAAAGTACGGGTTTCCATTTAAAAAAACTAAGTTGACCTCGATTTAGCGACAATAGCGCCATCTATGAAAAAAACAAAATTATTTTATTATGGCCCCCTTCAAAACAATCATTTTTTGTTTGGGTCATTTTTTTTTTAAGTTTCTTGTTTCGAAGATATTTCCTGAAAACATATTAAATGGTCCACCCGGTATATATATATATATACAGGGTGTCCCACGAGGTAGTGGACAGCCGATATCTCGAAAACGGTTTGTAGTACGAAAATGAAATTTGGTGGTTTTAAATGGTACATAGATGTCATTTCCGTTTCTCCATTTCCGAGAAAATTACATCAACTTCAGAATTTCAAATGGAACACCCTGTATATTTATGGATTTTTTGAAAGGTGATTGAAAGACAAATACAGCAATACCATATTATTACAGAGTTTTATTGTAAAATGCGGGAGTATTGTTGAAGTAATAATCGAAATAGATAATCGCGGTGGTATGGATTAACAAAAAAAAGCGTAAAAAAAATTGAAAACGCTTCATGTCAAATGTTTGATGTCAAGTTGACAATACATTCTGATTACGTGTAAGTAATGCCTCCCAGTTTTACGTATGACGAGTATGTCGACATGCTCCTTATCTATGGAGAATGTCGCAAAAACAGTAAACGCTCTCGAGATTTGAGTTAAAATAATACCTTCGTGAAGAAAGATTGCGCAGAGGTTCTTTTTCGGTTGGTAAGCATGAAACACCCCGAAAAAGGTCAGTTCTAACGGAAGATAACGTTATAAATATTTCGGCATATGCACAAGCGAACCCGTATGTATCTACAAGACTTCTTTCTCAAGAATTAGGAGTTGCTGAAATATTAATCAAACTTGAATATGATCAAGAGTTTCTTAAATAAAATATTATGGAGTGATGAAAGTCGATTTCACAACACTAGCACTGTTAACCGACAAACTGCCATTACTGGTCTCCTGATAATCCGCGTTGGATCGAAGAAACTTTCAGCACATTTGGGGAGTAAATGTATGGTGTGCTTTATTTAATGGTCGTGTGATTCGTTCTTACTTTTATCAAGGTACACTAACTGGCGCTGTATATTTAAATTTCGTCCAAAATGAACTTCCAGAATTGTTAGAAGAAACTCCGCTAAATGAGAGAGCAATGATGTAGTGGTAACATGACGGTGCAACCCCTCACTATTCTCGACGAGTGAGTATATTGATACTACTTTCCAAGGACGCTGTATCATTGGCCAGCGCGATCCCCAGATATTAAACCTTTGGATTTTTTCCTTTGGGGATATTTAAAAGATGTGGTATTTACCGCACCACCTACAGATCTGGAAGACTTGCAGAATCCAATCGTAGCAGCATGCCGAACAATTACTGCAGATATGGTGAGAGCAATTTGCACAAGAAACCTTATGGCAAGACTTGAATTTTGTGTTAAAGAATCTGGAAATCAATTAAAACATCTTATAGCCTGAGTTCTTGTCGCACAACTTTGATTAATTAGTTTGTTATTTTTGTTTGTTAATTTGTTCGTTGTTTTTGTATACATTGTTCTTTTGTTTTTCTAAAAACAATATATGAATAATATGGTATCGCTGTATTTGTCTTTCAATTACCTTTCTAAAAATCCATAAATATACAGGGTGTCCCATTTGAAATTCTGAATTTGATGTCATTTTCTCGGAAATGGAGAAACGGAAATGAAATCTATGTATGCTGAAAGGGGCATCATTTTAAACCATTTAAAGCCACCAAATTTCATTTTCGTACTACTAACCGTTTTCGAGATATCGGCTGTCCACTACCTCGTGGGACACCCTGTATATATATATATATATATATATATCAACAATTGAACACTAATTTCATAAAAAAATATTGGTAATATTTTAGTAGTAATTTTCTTTTCAGTTTAGTATAAATATGTTACCCCATTTTTACCAAGATATGACCTTGAAACGCTCGAAAAATAAAATTTGATTTTTTTAATCACTAAAAATTATTATAATAATTTGAAAAATTCACATATACTGGTTTGAATGAAAAATGCAACACCAAGAAGTTATGGTCAGATTTTAATGAAAATTTCGCAGAAGTTGTGTCTGAATGTCTCAAGTAAACGATCAAAATTTCAGTTGAAAAACTTACTTACACAAGCATTTTTTTAAATAATGAGTCGGTCCTCCGTTGTTTCTAATGCACTCATTCACGCGGTTCGGCATGCTTTCAATGAGGTGATTAATATCTTCTTGGGGTAGCTCATCCCAAGCTTCCCACGGGGTAAATTTCCTAGTCTGACACATGTTCGATGGGCGAAAGGTCTGGTGAACGAGAAGGCCATGGAAGCACTACAACGTTAGCTTCCTCTAAACACTCTATTGTTACCCTTGCTGTATGTGGGCGAGCATTATCTTGCTAAAAGATAGGGTTTTGCAACCCTTGTAAGTACGGCAGTGCAACGGGCTCTAGAATAGTCTGTACGTAGCGCCAAGCATTTACGGTGCCAGGAATAAAAACTATAGGGGACCTACCACCGTACGTGATGGCACCCCAAATCACCCCCTGCGTGAGAGCAGTATGCCGAGGAAGCGCGAACTCCATATTTCTGCGTTCCCCGCGGAAACGTCTGACACGTCTACGTCCATCGTTGGCCCACAAACAAAATCTGGATTCGTCAGTGAACACAATTTGTTGCCATTATTGTCTCCAATTCACCCGTTCTCTACATCATTCCAACCTAGAAGCTCTATGACGTGGAGTCAGGGGAAGGCAACAAAAAGGACGATAACTACGCATTCCAAAACTCCGTATTCGATGATATATCGATGCCATTGAGATTCTCACATTTAATGTATCCCTCCAAGTGTTTCCAATGGCCCGCGTAGTGGATAATCTTTCTCTTATTGCCGAAAGTCTCAACCTGCGTTCTTCGCTGTGGTCCAGATCCTCTCCGACGTCCATGAAAACCTTCCTCAGACCATCTTCGCCAGCACCTCATTACTGTGGTTGCGTCACGTTCCATTCTATTGGCAATATAAAATCATCCCAAAAAGAGGTTTGACGAAGGAGTTTTTTATTGAAATTTTAATGAGTTACTTTTTATACCGAAAGCCATCAATTGTAGAAAAATTAAATAAATTGTGGCTGTTTTTCTTGGTATTGCATTTTTCATTCAAACCAGTATATATTTTTTTACCCAAATAAAAGTTTATTTAGGGCCGCTTTTACAATCGTCGGATAAATGATGGTTAACTTATACCCTCTTTAACTAATCCCATCGTTTATCTCTCAGTTAACGCACGCTGCATTTCACAAATGCTTAGATAGATTTTCTCCCGAAACGCCAACGTTGGCAGCATTGCGGATACATGCGGTTGCGCAGTTTATAGAATTGGCATTTTTCGTTTTGCTTGCGGAAAAGTTAGAACGTTGTGTTTGTAATCAATGTTGCGAGCCTTGACCCCCACGACTTTCTTTTCAATACTCCACCTAGAAATATGCCAGAATGCATGTTTCTTAGAAACTAGTTTGTCGCCCTCTAACCGCCCCTGTATGTAATACCGATTGCAGATCGCTATAATGCCGGTATGGTGCGTGTGCTTGCTGTACGCATTGCCCGAGATTTATCTGTTGCTCCAAGCACCGGATAAGATAACTGCGAATTATCTGCTTCTTAACCCTAACCCTGCTTTAACTAGGCATTGTAAAAGCGTATTTTCGCATTTAGTCCGGAGATAGTGTTAACCATAATTTAACCGACTATTGTAAAAGTGGCCCTTAGGGTATTATTTTTTTTTCGCCCTTTCTAACCTTGAAAAAATTTACTTATTTATTTGTATTTGGGATAAAAATATTTATGATTTTTTTCAGATTTTTATAGTGGTTAAAAACAAAAACCCATTTTTCGAGGGTTTCATGGTCATATCTTGGCAAAAAATTGGGTTGTTTATACGAAACTGAAAAAAAATAATACTGAAATACTAATAATAATTTTACATAAAATAACTGTTCAGCTGTTGATAAATATACAAAAAATATCGTAAAAATATTAGTTATTCGAATTTTTGAAGTTGTCGCACCAAACGTTGGAAGATGAAAAAGTCACATAGATTGAATTTATTGATAGCAATCATATGACGAAATAAAATTTTAAATTACACTTTTTCAAGACTTTGAAGCATTTTTTTCGGGCCAATTTTTTTCTAGTATTCTTTTTGGCATTTTTTTCAGTTCACTTTTTCAAGACTTTTTAGCATTTTTTTGGGACAATTTTTTTTAGTACTCTTAAGACTCATTGGCATTTTTTTCAAGACAATTTTTTCCAGTACTCTTTTTGGCATTTTATTCAGGATAATTTTTTCCAGTACTCTATTTGGCATTTTTTCAGTTCACGTTTTCAAGACTTTTTAGCATTTTGTGGGACAATTTTTTTGGACTCTTGAGACTCTGGCATTTTTTGCAAAACAATTTCTTCCAGTATTTTTTTTGAATTTTATTCAGGGCAATTTTTTCCAGTACTCTTTGTGGCATTTTATTCAGGACTATTTTTCCAGTACTCTTTTTGGCATTTTTTTTAGTTCACTTTTTTAAGACTTTTTAGCATTTTTTTGGGGACAATTTTTTTTAGTACTCTTAAGACTCTTTGGCATTTTTTCCAAGACAATTTTTTCCAGTACTCTTTTTGGCATTTTGTTCAGGACAATTTTAGCCAGTACTCTTTTTGGCATTGTTTTTCAAGACAATTTTTTTTCAGTACTCTTTTTGGCATTTTTTTAAACAAATTTTTTCAGTGCTCAATTGGCATTTTTTCAGGACAATTTTTTCAGTACTCTTTTTAAAGACTACTATGGCATTTTTTTTTCAAGACAATTTTCTTCAGTATTCTTTTCCAAAACTGTTTTTGGCATTTTTTTAACACAATCTGTTTAGTACTCTTTCTCAAGACAAAATCGTTACTTCTACAGCAGGCTTTCTCTAGCAAAACATAATTCAAAAATTATATAATTACGTAACACCAAGAATAAGAGTCTCTTTTAACCAAGTTATTTTAAGTTGTTTCGTGAATACATGTCTGAATTTAACTTTATGTATTTTATACCTGACGTGTCCAATATTGTAAAGGCAATAAAATGATCTAATAAAATTGTATTTTATTTTATTCTATTCTTAAGACTCTTTTAGGCATTTTTTTAGACAAATTTTTTCCGGTACTCTTTTAGACAATTTATTTTCAGTACTCTTTCAAGACTAGTTTTGGCACTTCTTTTTTTCAGGACAATTTTTTTAGTACTCTTTTCGGTATTTTTTTTAGACAATTTTTTCCAGTACTCTTTTTGGCATTTTTTTTCTGGAGACTTTTTTTCAGTACTCTTTTTCACGACTACTTGGCATTTTTTTTCAAGACAATTTTTTTCAGTACTTTTTTTCAATACTCTTTTTGGCATTTTTACTTTCTACGTTACGAAGTACGAGAAAGTATTGTAATCGTGAAAAAATTTTCAAACATTTTTTTTACGGAAATATCCGTCCCTAAATGCCATTTTAACAATTTTTGGAAAAAAATTGTGCTGTGTGTCTGTGTGTGTGCGTGTGTCTGTATGTCTGTTCGCGCTGTATCTCAAAAACTAATAGAGCAATTGATATGAAACTTTAAACATAAGTCTTATTTCAGAATCTGCTGAATAACTGAAAAGCTTTTGGTAAAATTTCATACATCCGAAGTGGGTGTTTACCTTAACTGTTCTTTGGTTTTCCCAATATTTTTTATAATATGAAAAATGTCACAAAATCATTTAAACAAATATTGAAGACAACAAATAAATTAACATCTTTTGTTGGAAAATATTTTTCATAAAATCATTGTTATTCGAGAAAAAAATGTATTAATTTGTTTTTCATTTTTGGTTTATAATTATGAAACGACAATAGTTACAGTAATTTTTTGAATAATAAAATGAAATCTCGTTGGTTTTTAAGTAAACTGAGTTTTTGAATTTGAAGTATAATTTTCCCATCTTTCATAACTTTGAAGTTTTTAACATTAGTTTCATCCAAGTCGACAAAACGCTCGATGCACATTTAAATTGAAACTAAACCATGAAAACGTAAATATAAATTATACTACCAAGTCGGAGAAAGTAACATGATGGCCACATCACCATTTTTTTTCAGGACAATTTTTCAGTACTCTTTTTCAAGACTCTTTTTAGTATTTTTTTTCAAGACAATTTTTTCTATTACTCTTTTTGGCATTTTTTCGGGACAATTTTTTTCAGTACTCTTTTTCAAGACTACTTTTTGTGGGCAAATTTTCTTTTTTTATTTTCAAACATTTTTTTAATATAGTAAATAACGTTCAATGACCTTGAAAAATTCACCTGATTTGGTATTTGGGTCAATAATATCTGTGATTTTTTCAGATTTTTAAAATAATTTTTTAGTGATTAGAAAAATTATATTTGAAAGAATCTTATTTTGGGGCTTCCCGGGTCATATAAGGGTTTTTTGATATACGGCTACTTTGGTTTAAGGGCACAACTAATGATATTTTCATATTTATTTAAAAATCTGTGTCGGGTGGCATTTTGACCATCTTATCTCGGGATACCCTTTTATTACCTCATAAATGGATTTTAAACAGGAACGGGATTCGACCGAACTAAGCACCGACATGCGGCAGCATCCCACGCCGATCGAGTTTCGCATTTGTATTTTCTCTGACTGTACAACACCGATTTTCCATCCAGTGTTTGTGACTGCTCCATCACATCCGATGGCCTAAACTGCACTCATATCAAATTCCTTCTTTTCCAAGTGTTCGTAAATACTGTTAGCAATTTCATTTGCGGTACCTTTCTTTGGTGTGACATGGCCAATGTATTTACCACCTGGCGTACTTATCACGCTAATATGTTCTTCTTTTCTAGTTCTGTGGTACATTTTAGCTCCAATCTTTTCTTCAGTTATTGTATTATCTTTTCTTCCGTCGAAATAAATTGCGTTGACTTCTTTCATCTGGTGGTCTTCTTCCGTTATTGCTTTCCGAGTCTTCACTTTTTCTCTTCTTATTTTGTTTCTGTCTATGACTTTTGTTATGTTTTTGCCAGATATCAGTCCCAAATCGTGTAAAACACCGGTAGCTATTGCAGCGGTGGCTCTGTCCGACACCCCGAATCTGTCACTCAGCAACGATGTTGTTGTCAGCTTCGAACGCATTTGCGCAGGAGAAGAAGGCAACAACAAACCTACATCACAGTCAGCGTCTGACGAAGTTTTCTGTCTTTTATTTTTTTCATCACTGCAACCACTTATTACACTTTTGCTTCTGCTGGGAATACTAGGATCAAACGTAGTAAGCGATTCTTGAGACAACAACTGTTCTCTTCTTTCTTCTTCTTTTCCTGTTCATCTAAACTACCAATAACCATTTTCCTGGCTGTTCTTTGATAGTGCATAAATTTCAACTCTATGTCTGGAATCTTTTTTACTTTTTCACATTGACAAGCTACAGACAAAGAATAGTCTGTACTACCCTTACAGACAGTCTCACATGTGCAAGACAAAGTTATATTACATTTACAGGCAGCAATATCGAAAAGTTTAGTTTTCGCATTCTGTACGAAAACTTCTACTCTTTTCTTATAAAAATCTTTTTCACAGCCTCGATTGAAAGATTTTTTTAAATATTTTATAATTGGATCATTTGGACCACACGAGTATGTGTTACTGTTGGGATTGTGGCCTTCTTATAAATCTCAACTATTTGAGTTCCTACGGACTCGGCCACTGCTACAAATCCTAACTCTTTCTTATTCTTAGGGCTAAATAACAAAGAACGTTTATACTTCTCATCTAAGCAACAGAGCAGCATATCCTCGTATGTAGGCAGCGATATTCCACTTAGTTCTTTGGGTACGCCAATGGTAGGGCACGTAATAGGCTGTCTTGTAACATGCGAAGATTTTTCAGACGCCGTTTCTAAACTACGAAATACACTTCCACTTTGTCACAACCTTAAATATATCTCTCATTGCTTGCACTAAAAAAGTAGTAGCAGTAAAGGCTAGTTCAGACTACGCTAGTATTTTAGTCGAGTAGCGAGTAATTTAGTAGCTAAAATACTCGCTACTGCCCAAAAATCGTTCGCACTTTGCACGAGTACAGTTCACAAGTGAGAGGTGTTTTGCAAATAGCCTGCAACGCAATAAATTTCATTTTAATTTCCTTTTCACCAAAACCAGGTATATAGATGGTAAGAACGGTTCACTGACGGGAACGGTTCCGAACCGGTTCACTCACTGGAGTGAACTGGTTCCTTGGAGTGGTTTCCGGGTCTTTTCTTCAGTTATATACCAGATTGTCAGAAATGAGGCTTCCAATTAATTAAAAAAATATTCATAGTGCGGCCACAACTGCAATATATTTTTTTTGTATTTTTTTTTTAAGGAAAGATGTTTGACGGGAATTTGGGTTGGGAAATTATGGATGATATGGAACATTGGCTTAGACAACGTAGGTCATTCAGCCACAACCGATTATTTATAATATATTATTCATATTAAATGAACATTGACATCCACAAACACCCATGCCCTCGCCGGGATTCGAACCCAGGACCCTCCGCATTAGTTTGGGCGCGCTAACGCACGCGGCTAGTGGGCCGGCTTTTGTATTTTAGTCTTGACAATATGAAGAACTGGAAAGCTACTGGTAAATATTTGTAAACAGGAAGTGGGTTTTGAATATTTACTATGTTTTTTGCATGTTTTTGACATTTCTAAATCGATTGATCTTTAAAATTGCAAGTTTTAGTTTTCTCCTGTCATAGCTTCTGCTATTTTTTTTTCACATTTCCTCCTCTTTGGTAGCACATCGATAGTAAATATAAATCAAATCTGGTAGATTTTTAAACTCTGAACATTTATTTACTCTTGTACTTTTTCTCAAAAATAATCGAGAGAGCAGGAAAATGCACACCCAGTATATCATACTCTTCTTAGTTTTTGAATAAAATAAATAATTTCAAAATTGTATAATTTCTTTATTATGAAATTATAAAATATTATTGAATTTCGATATAAAGAAAACACTTAACTTTTTTTATACCACTTTTATTTTACTTTACGTGACTAGTTTCAATTACACGGTAATCATTATCAAACTGAGTGGTATAAAAAAGTTAAGTGTTTTCTTTATATCGAAATTGAAAATGTACCACGAAGTGAACGCCTCCAAGATTCAAGAATTATTGAATTTTTTATGCTGTCGGCATTTTTCATTTATTTATTAATTAAGTATCTACAAGAAATGTCAAATTTAACTAAAGTTAAAAGACTTTACGATAAATTAATGTAGAAATTTGACTTAAAGTTGACAAGTTTCCAGAAAAAAAAACTAATTTTGACTTAAAACCGTTAAGCCTCTAAAAAATGTCAAATTTAATTAAAGCAAAAGACAATTAGCAATTAAGCAATTAATGTCGAAATTTGACTTAAATTCGACAAGTGTTAAGAAAGCAAGATTAATTTTGACTTAAACCCTTAAGTCAAATTTGAGTTAAATTAAGAGACTTTATGTCAAAATTAATGTCAAAATTTGACTTAAAATCGAAAAAGTCAAGAAAAAAAGGATAACTTTAACTTAAAGACGTTAAGCCTTTAGAAAAATGTCAAATTTGGGTCTATTTAAGATGCTTTATGTGCAAATTATTGTCGAAATTCATGATGAGCTTCAAAAAAGACGAATTTTGACTTTAAAGGCGTTAAGTCTCTAAAAAATGTAAAATTTAATTAAAATGAAGAGACTTTATCTCCAAACTACTGTCGAAATTTGGCTTAAAGTTGAGAAGCGTTAAGAAAGCAAGACTAATAGAAAAAATGTCAAGTTTGGTTTGGAAACTATGTGAAAATTAAAAGTCTTCAAACTTTAAGAAAAACGACTAATTTTGACTTAAAGCCATTAAATCTCTCGAAAAATTGATAAATTTAATTCAAGTTAAAAGACTTTGTGACAAATTAATGACAAGCGTCAAAAGATCGACTAATTTTGACTTAAACTCGTTAAGCCTCTGGAAAAAAATGACAAAGTTCAAAGACTATGACAACTGAAATGAAACTTAAAATCGACGAGTATTAAGAAAAAAGTCTAATTATGGCTTAAATCCCTTAAGCCTCTAGAAAATATGTCAAATTGAATTAACTTTAAAAGACTTAATAATGTCGAAATATTAATATTAATATTAAGTCCCCACATTATAAAAACAATCTGCATACTCGGATTTGGAAAATACGATTAATGTACCTGGATAGAGATGGGCAGACAATTCAGGAACCGGTTCAATGAACCGGTTCTTAGCAAAGAGCGCTCAGGAACCGGTTCGGACAAAAGGAACCGCACTTCCTCTGCTCTTTAATGTGTACTTGTTTTTTACTTTCTCCGTTACGAAGTACGAGAAAGTATTGTGATCGTGATTTTTTTTTCAAAATTTTTTTTTACGGAAATATCCGTTTTGGGGTCCCTAGATGCCATTTCAACAATTTCTGGAAAAAAAAAAATTGTGTCTGTGTGTGTGTGTGTGTGTGTGTGTGTGTGTGTGTGTGTGTGTGTGTGTGTGTGTGTGTGTGTGTGTGTGTGTGTGTGTGTGTGTGTGTGTGTGTGTGTGTGTGTGTGTGTGTGTGTGTGTGTGTGTGTGTGTGTGTGTGTGTGTGTGTGTGTGTGTGTGTGTGTGTGTGTGTGTGTGTGTGTGTGTGTGTGAATAATAATTGTAGAGAATACCAAAATGAACAACTTCTAAAGAATAAGTTTTTTTCCAAATCTCGTTAGTTTTTGAGTAAACCGAGTTTTTGAATTTGAAGTATAATTTTTCCATCTTTTATGATTTTGACGTTTTAAACGTCAGTTTCATCCGAGTTTACGCAACGCTTGATGTACATTTAAAATATGATTTTAATTGAAAATAAACCCATGAAAACGTTAATATAAAGTCGGAGAAAGTAACATGATGGCCACATCACCATTTTTTCTTCAAGAGTCCAGACGCATACCCCTATTTGTAGAAACGCCCCGGTTGAACCGCATGAAGTCACCTGCGGAAACTTCATGCGGTTCCAAGAGATGGGCATGAAGTGCGAAATTTTCATGCGGTTCACTCCACTATCTGAAACGCATGGAGTTTCCGCGGTAACTTCTTGCGGTTCATACCAGGAACCGCATAAAGTTCCCGTTGGGAACCGCTTGAAGTTATCTGCGGAAACTTATCGCGGAAATTTCATGCGGTTCTCGTGATTTTTTTTAGTCCAGACTTAAATTTTTACTTAAAGTTTTATATTTCGAATTTTAAATGAAAATGTGCAAACGGCTAATTAAATTCAACATTTTTCAAGGGTCTTAACGGCTTTAAGTCAAAATTAGTCTTTTTTGAAGCTCATCATGAATTTCGACATTAATTTGCACATAAAGCATCTTAAATAGACCCAAATTTGACATTTTTCTAAAGGCTTGTTGACTTTAAGTCAAATTTAGACATTAATTTGTACATAAAGTCTTTTTACTTTAATTTCATTTGGCATATTTTCTAGAGGCTTAACGACTTCAAGTCAAAATTAGTCTTTTCTCTTGACGCTTGTTGACTTTAAGTCAAATTTACTCATTAATTTGGACATAAAGTCTTTTAACTTTAATTCAAGTTGGCATATTTTCTAGAGGCTTCACCACTTTAAGTCAAAATTAGTCTGTTCTCTCGACGCTTGTTGACTAAGTCAAATTTACACATTAATTTGGACATAAAGTCTTTTAACTTTAAATAAATTTGACACTTTTTTAGAGGCTTTAGGATTTAAGTTAAAATTAGTCTTTTTTTTAACGCTTGTTGACTTTATGTCAAATTTATACATTACTTTGAACATAAAGTCGTTTAACTTTAATTAAATTTGACACTTTTTTCTACAGGGTTAAATATTCAAGTCAAAATGAGTCTTTTTTTCTCAATGCTCGTCGACTTTAAGTCAAATTTCGACATTAATTTGATATAAAGTTTTTTAAAGTTAATTCAGTTTAACATATTTTTTAGAGGCTCAACAGATTTAAGCCATAATTAGACTTTTTTCTTAATACTTGTCGATTTTAAGTCACATTTCTACATTCAGTCTTTGAACTTTGTCATTTTTTCTAGAGGCTTAACGAGTTTAAGTCAAAATTTGTCGATCTTTTGACGCTTGTCATTAATTTGTCACAAAGTCTTTTAACTTGAATTAAATTTATCAATTTTTTCGAGAGACTTAATGGCTTTAAGTCAAAATTAGTTGTTTTTCTTAAAGTTTAAAGACTTTTAATTTTCACAAAGTTAAGAAACTTTGTGAAAATAAATTCTACGCTAACTTGACATTTTTTCTATTAGTCTTGCTTTCTTAACGCTTCTCAACTTTAAGCCAAATTTCGACAGTAATTTGGACATAAAGTCTCTTCATTTTAATTCAATATTACATTTTTTTTAGAGACTTGGCGCCTTTAAAGTCAAAAATCGTCTTTCTTGACGCTCATCATGAATTTTGACATTAATTTGCACATAAAGCATCTTAAATCGACCCAAATTTGACATTTTTCTAAAGGCTTAACGTCTTTAAGTTAAAATGATCCTTTATTTTTCTTGACTTTTTCGATTTTAAGTCAAATTTTGACATTAATTTGGACATAAAGTCTCTTAATTTAACTCAAATTTGACTTAAGGGTTTAAGTCAAAATTAATCTTGCTTTCTTAACACTTGTCGAATTTAACTCAAATTTCGACATTAATTCGGACATAGTCTTTTGCTTTAATTAAATTTGACATTTTTTAGAGGCTTAACGGTTTTAAGTCAAAATTAGTTTTTTTTCTGGAAACTTGTCTAGTTTAAGTCAAATTTCTACAATAATTTATCGTAGTCTTTTAACTTTAGTTAAATTTGACATTTCTTGTAGATACTTAATTAATAAATAAATGAAAAATAAATTAACAGGCAGCATAAAAAATTCAATAATATTTTATAATTTCGTAATAAAGAAATTATACAATTTTGAAATTACTTATTTCATTCAAAAACTAAGAAGAGTATGATATACTGGGTTTGCATTTTCCAGCTCTCCCGATTATTTTTGAGAAAAAGTACAAGAGTAAATAAATGTTCAGAGTTTAAAAATCTACCAGATTTGATTTATATTTACTATTGATGTGCTACCAGAGAGGAGAAAATGTGAAAATTATGTGATAATGTGAAAATAGCAGAAGCTGTGACAGGAGAAAACTAAAGCTTGCAATTTTAAAGATCAATCGATTTAGAAATGTCAGAAACATGCAATATTCAATGTAAATATTCAATGCCCACTTCCCGTTTACAAATATTTACCAGTAGCTTTTCATTTATTCATATTGTACAATACAAAAGCCGGCCCACTAGCCGCGTGCGTTAGCGCGCCCGAACTAATGCGGAGGGTCCTGGGTTCGAATCCCGGCGAGGGCAAGAATAAAAAAATACAACTTATATGGTTTTAGCACATGTTTAAAAATCGTCGAAAATCATGAAATATCGTTTTTTTTTTACGATACAACCCGCAACTTTAGGCCTTTTGCGCGAATTCAGTAAAACAAGAATGGGTCTAATTATTTTTTGTATGCATTAAGGATACTCTCAAAAACACTTTTTTCACTATAAGAACAAAAAATGTGTCTTTTGTAATTTTTGCATTTTTTTGAAATTTACCGGTATTGTGACTTTTTTGGTAATTGTAGGCCTTCTGCGCGATTTGAAATCTTTAAAAAAAAAAATTTAATATTTTTTCATTAATAATGACGCCTATGCGCAAGTTTTCCGCGCTATTAGAATTGTATTGCAGAAAAAACGAGTTTTTCGATCCACCCTATAGTTATTGTTATATTTCAAATTTTGTAAGATTTCTTGAATTAGGTTCGCTTGGTGAAAGATATTCTAATACGTAGTGATAACAAAAAGCACTTAACCTTGCCTAAATTTTCCAGAAGGATTTGAAAGATACAAAGCATTGTATTATTGTATTGTAAATGATAAAAAAGAGATTTGGATTTACATAGTAATGACCTCCTTGGTTACCTGAATGACGGTATTGTTTTTTGCAATAAGGGGCTATAGACCGGCACACAAGAAGAGTACATGAACAAATATCGCTATTTACATGTACTGCCAAAACAATACATGCAAATAGCGATACTGGTGATGTTGATTTAAGTTTTTCTGTTTTTTTTTTTCTATCGCAGATACAGTTCGAATATCTCTCTGCATTTTTTGCGTAACCTGTTCAGTGGATAATGATGCGAAGGGGGTTGAAATGAAGTAACCTTACACGGAGACTATTATATAACTATGAATTACAGTAATAACACTTAAATATGTTATTGTGGTTGGGGTGTTTCATATCGAAATAAAAAAAAATGTCTAATAAATCAATTAAATGGATTAATACTTTTATCATCAGGCAAACACCCTTCCCGAAATGATTTCCCAATTACATTTCCGATCTTATCGATTCAGGGGGCGACAATAGGTGATCAGATATGATCTCATCTGGTGGCACGCGGCCGTCTATCACCGTGCACGTGTCTGGGGGTTGTCAACTGCACTTTGCGTGCCGTTAAATCGTTATTTAATTAGATTCACTCTCGATGCTACTGCCCAACAATGGTTGTTCGAAACAAATTCGCATCATTTTTACTTTCTCTATTACGAAGTACGAGAAAGTATTGTGATCGTGAAAATTTAAAAAAAAATTTTTTACTGAAATATCCCTTTTGGGGTCCCTAGATGCCATTTCAACAATTTCTGGAAAAACATTTTTGTGTATGTGTGTGTGTCTGTGCGCGCTGTATCTTAAAAACGAATGGAGCAATTGATATGAAACTTTAAACATAAGTCTTATTTGATAATCCGAAGAACTGGAAAGCTTTTGGTAAAATTTCGTACAACGGAACTGGGTGTTTACCTTAACTGTTTTTTTTTTCCAATATTTTTTTTAAATATGAAAAATATCACAAAAACATTTAGACAAATATTAAAGACAACAAAGAAATGAACATCTTTTGCTTGAAAATATTTTTCATAAAATCATTTTTATTCGAGAAATTTTTTTTTTTCATTTTTGGTTTATAATTATGAAACGGTAATAGTTACTGCAAATTTATGTGAATAATAATTGTAGAGAATGCCAAAATGAACAACTTAACAACTTATAAACAATAAGTTATTTTCTAAATCTCTTTAGTTTTTGAGAAAACCGAGTTTTTGAATTTGAAGTATAAGTTTTCCATCTTTCATAATTTTGACGTTATAAACGTCAGTTTTATCCGAGTCTACAAAACGCTCGATGTACATTTAAAATATGATTTAAATTAAAAATAAACCATGAAAGCGTAAATATAAATGATACCATCTAGTCGGAGAAAGTAACATGATGGCCACATCACCATGTTTTATGCTGTTTAGTTACTTATATTAGGAGTAGTATATCGCCTCAATCATGGAAGTATCCATTTTTTTTAAATAATATTTCCGTATATATTAATAGTTCATAATAAGAATAGTAATATGAAATATGCAGGATGTTACAAATTCGATGCATTATCATTGCTATATCGGTAACTATAAAAGATAGAAAGTTAGTTAGGCAAATATAAGCATTTTAGTGCTGAATACTGTGTTAAAAAGAAATTTAAAATATTCCAACTACTTCCGGAGACATTCGATAGAAACTAAAAAAATCAATTTTGGTTTTTATTTTTTACAACTTTATTACTACTTAGTTTGAAAAACCAAGAGCATTTTCTTAAGACGCTTTTGTAAGCTCTTCCAGAATATAATTTTTGTATACTTTGGTATCAACAGGGCGGAGCACCTCCCCATTACGCTCTACCTGTTCGTACATGTTTGGATAACATAGGCAGCAATTTACGTTTTTGATCGTCTCGTTGCAACACCAATTAAGACATTTGAACATTTATGTGAAAATGCGTTTGAGGGGCGCAGGAACTGACACTGAACATAGTGATGGGAAAATAACAATATTGTGTATGTACCGAATACCTGACCGTAATAATTTAACCAATTTTTTTGATAAACTCGCGGAAATTTTAAATTACTTGTTTGACAGTAACAAGTTGTTTTCCATTAGGGCGATTTTAATATCGACACACTTAATAATGATGATAAATATTGTAATGTGTTCTTAAATATTATGCATTCATTTGGTTTTAAGTTGCTCGTTAAAGAATTTACAAGAGTTACCAGTACATCCTCCACTTGCCTAGATAATGTCATTTGTAACTGCAACAATAATTATCGAACCTCAGTTTTAGCTACAGGAATATCCGATCACTTTGCCCAGGTAGTTAATTACAAAGTTACACATCCGTTGTATACAGAACACAGTATAAGTACTCGTATATACTCAGTCATAGCATTAAATGAATTTGCTGCGGATATATCACAAGAACATTTCGAAAATGATTATATTGATCACGACGACGTGGACATGAAAGTTTTAAGACAAGTACGGAATAAAAACAAGACATGCAATTATAAGTTTCTATCAAATGAAATAACTGATTGCAAAAATATTTTAAATTAGTTGGAAGTTGTAGTAGTTTATCAATCAGAGTTAGAGGATGTTCTGAAGACAACTAAATTAAAATTTAATACTTTACTGCACAATGCACGTGATAATTACTACAGTGAATTGATTAATAGTTCTGTCAATAAAAACAAAGCAATGTGGCATGTAATAAATGATATTAATGGAAATAATAAGAAAAATATAATACTTCCTGAGCACTGATCGGTTTGCTGAGCAATTTAAACTAAGTATTACTAATATAACTTCCAATGTTTCAGTTCATTCATATAATTGTAGAATCAAGTCTAATCCAGCTTCTTTTCTATTGTATCCTATTGATGAAAATGAAGTTATATCTATAGTTATGAATATGGCAAATAAACGTAGTTACGGTTTTGATGGAATTCCAATAAACGTAATAAAATCTGCTGTCACTTCGATAGCAAGTCCACTGTGTGACATAATAAATACTTCTTTTTCCACTGGGACTTTTCCCACTAATTTCAAATTTGGCATTGCTAAACCACTATTTAAAAAAGGCGATCTTAATAACCATAAAAACTATGGTTTTGTTATTATTTTAAGCACATTTTCAAAAATTTTAGAAATTGCATTCTACAAGTTAGTTGATTTCCTCTGGAAACATAATATATTTAATAAATCACAGCATGGCTTTCTAAGAAATCGAGGAAAGGAAACTGCACTATTTGACTACATCTCATCAATACTAAATGCATTAGATCAAAGCAATCTTGCATGTGGCATATTTCTTGATTTGTCAAAAGCTTTCGACAGCGTAGATCATGAAATATTGCTACAAAAAATGGAAGCGTACGGAATCCGAGGTGTAGGCAAAAAGTGGGTAACAACTTATCTAAGTAACAGAACGCTAATTGTTCAAGTGGAAAAAGATGGAGCCAAATGCCAATCAAACAAAATGTCTGTAAATGTGGGTATTCCACAAGGTAGCATTTTGGGACCGTTATTTTTTTATAATATTTACAACAGATTTAGACAGTATCTGTCAAAGTAATGAACTTACTTGTTATGCGGATGATACAAACCTATTTCTTAAAGGTCTCAACTTCACCGAGATAGTAAACAAAGGAACAGAACTTCTTGGTAAAGTAAAACATTGGTTCAAAGAAAATAAGCTGTCCTTAAATGACAACAAAACAGACTGCATTTTATTCAAATGTACTGAACATACAAAGACTCCGTCACATGTACATTTTGGTGAAGATATTATCAAATTAAGTAAGCAATCACGTTTCCTTGGAATAACTTTAGATGATAGGTTAAAATTTGATAACCATATAATTCAATTAAACGTAAAATTAACCAAAGTTCTATATGCTCTCCGAGTACTAACCAAACACAGCAATGTGAGTGTAGTGAAAACAGCTTATTTTGCAAACTTTTATTCATTATTGAGGTATGGAATTATTTTCTGGGGTAGTAGTAATTCAGTTGATAGCGTATTTGTAATACAAAAAAAGGCTATTCGTATAGTTTTCCAAATGAACTATTTATCCAGTTGCAGGGGCGTTTAAAAAAAACATAAAATGCTTTCTGTTACGGCATTATATACCGGGTGACCCAGGGATCTGTAAAAGCCCCATAATTTATTTGCTATTTGAGATATCGACTTCTAGTTTTCTTGAACTGGTACCCACACTTATTCTACATGTTTTAAAAATATGTATGTTTTTGTACAGGGTGTCTCAATATACATAACAGAACAAAGTTATGTTTTTTACACTCTATCTTTTATACTTTATTTTCAACCCTCTTGAGAAGCTGATAAAAATATTATAAGATAGTATGGGTCTACTATGGACGATTGGTTAGTTATGGGCAATTTTGTGGCAAAGACAAGGACACATTGAAAAAATTGCAGAAGAGCTCCAAGCAAAGCTGGCGTCATTTTTTATACGACTATTATAGAATAGCAATTTTATTGATTCATTTTCAATTATAGAACGTTGACTTTCTGTAACATTGTTCGAGAATATTCTCACTCTTGTTATAGAATGATCACAGGTAGCGCCATCGTATGTTTGTTGAGAAAACTTTCTCGTCAGTATCTCATTAGTAAACAATCATTGCAATAACAGTTATACATTTTATAATTTGGATATAAACGCAAAGATTATTTTATTATTGTGTCTGAATTTGCTTGATTTATAAATTTTATAATCAAATAAGAAAAAAATGTTGCAGCGACATTTTGGGTGGAATTATGATCCGAACCGCAAAGACACCTACCATAACGACACTGGCCGTTTTTTGTTTTCATAACAAAGTTTGACGTTTGCGCAAGTCGTACAGTTATTATAATTGCAGTTGATACAAAGTCCTGTTCTGTGTGATTCAGAAGAACCATGTACCTCTCCAGAAATAACAGAGGCAGCTACAGCAGGTAATTTATTACCTCAAAAGTCAAAACAAGTGTACGAACATTGCTATCAGCAATTTATGTATTGAAGAAGAATCGATTGCGTAAATTCATTTTCCGAAAATGTTATGGTGGCCTATTTCAGTGAACTCTTAAATAAAATGAAATCCTCCACTTTGTGGAAAATTTTCTACAATACCCTGAACAATTTACGGGACATGGAAATGTCCACACAGAGGTAACTGAAAAGTACATAGATAATTCATTAACTAGCAGAATCAATATTGTCATCAGTAATTGCACAAGTGCATTGGAAATTATCGGTAACAAGTTTGTGCGATTTCGACAAGCGAAGTCGTATTGTTTGACATTTACTGTCATCGCGGGCGTGTCGCGCCGGTTTGAATTTTACATTTTTAAACGGATCAAACAAAATTTGAAAATCAGAAACGTACTTCTCTTGCACTAACTTAGCACTGGTATTCCATATGGATTTTGATTTTCTTTACAGTACGTACCGTTCGCGTTTCGCATGTTATGTGCCCTGTTTTCCAGTATTGTAGAAATGACTTCCCGAGTACAGGTCATGTTAGTGACTCCGCTCAAACTTTTTGGTTGGGCCTCTTTCCCTTTTTCTTGAATTACTTCAAGAGAAACACTTCCAATGCGGAGTTTTCACTAATTCTAATAGCGTTCTACCCGCAAACTGACGTTTGACATTTAACATTGTTTTTCTTGAAACCAATCATTTGCCGAAACATAATGCGAGTAGAGAACTAATCACAAATTCGCATTCGAACTCTACATGATATGTTTCCTGAAAACAGAAGTTATATAGGATCTGATTGGTTCTAATTCATTCGAATTTCGGCATGCTACGGTTGGCGGGATATAGTCAATAAAATATTAGGTGAAGTTACACCTCAAACTTCAAAACCAAATTCATCCACAGTAACATCGGTGCAGTGCAGTGCAAACTTAGGTAGTATACCAAATTTTAATTTTACCAACTGTAATATAACTATAAACTTTTTACATAAAAATGTAAATAAAGAAAATGTAGATAAAGAAAATATAGATAAAATATAACGCAGGTATATTTAGAAAAATGTTAAAATCAGATGTTACATTGTTAATTATTTAACATTGTTGTCGCAATTTGTATGTTTCAATAATTATTATAAATAAATATACATCAAATTTGGATTAAGCTGTGTTATTAAAAAACAAAGCTGACAGGTAATAGTTGAAACAATAATAAAACATAAATAAAAGAAACTGCTTTCTAAATTTCAATTTAATTCAAACAGTTTTCATTTGTTCATACATTTTAGTCGTAGAAAAAGTATAGTCTGCAACGCGTTTGGAATAGTATATTCTGTAACAAGGTTAGAATGGAAATTCGATGCGAGTGGAATATTTCGAGCGCGAGCCGTGAGGCGAGCGCGAGGAACCACGAGCATCTGAATTTCCATTCTTACCGAGTAACAGACTATACTTTCTCCTCGACCAGATCAAATAGACTAATAAAATAATGAACACAAAGAACTTACGTTTTATCACGTTTGTGGTTATGTTTATAGTATTTTGACAATTGTGATATCCAAGGCTAATTGTTTTATTCGAAACGATGTGAGAATATTCATTCTATCCCTTGTTATGGAATGAATTACATGCAAAACGCATAAGCGCATAGTGTTTTGTTCCATAACAAGAGTGAGAATGTGTACGTTCTATAATCAAAATGGATTTCAGAATGCTTAAATTCTATGGTGGTCGTGGAGAAAGGCTATTCCGTACTCGTGGAACTCGCCTTCGGCTCGTGTGACGAACATTCCACTCGTGCGGAATATGCCTTATTCCAAACTTGTTGCAGAATATACTATTCCACATCATGAAGAATAATACAAATCGGCTTTGGTTCTTTTTTGTTCATACTGCTATACAGGGTGTCAACATACGCAAAATATTGGATAACTATTTTTTTCAAATGGAACACCCTATATATCTTGCCACCAATGCATGGAATTTGTAATAAGCTTTTCAATGATGTACAATTTGTATAATGAAATATTAAAGATTCTTGAGATTTATCCATAAAAACATTTTTCTTTTGTCACCTCCTGTTCATTTAAAAAAAATAATAAGAGACCAAAATTGTAGAGCGAGCGGAAAATTTTCGATCGATGTAGGTCTTTCGACTTTTCCAATAATGCGTGCATTGTCCGCCAGAATGCGCAAAATGTTGACCGTATATGCATTTTAGCGTTTTTCTCAAATTTTTTGTTAATTAATTGCACTATACTTTATTTTCCACGTCCTCTAGCAGAAAAACGGGTAATTACAGAATTATTCAAATGACCTACATCGATTGAAAATATTCCGCTCTACAACTCTTAAGAGAAGAAATTTTTGCCCAAAATGCATAGTTTTTGCTAAATATACAAAAAAAGATTGAAAACGCAAAAATTGATACAAACATTTTCCATTTACATTTTTAGGGAAAACTATGCATTTTTGGCAAAACTTGCTTCTATTAAGAGTTGTAGAGCGGAACATTTTCAATCGACATGGGCCATTTTAATTTCCCTATAATTTCCCGTTTTTCCGCTAGAGGGTGCGGAAAATAAAGTATAGTGCAATTTATTAATAAAAAAATTGAAAAGAAAACGCTAAAATGCATATACGGACACGATTTTGCGCGCTCTGGTGGGCAATGCACTCATTATCTTAAAAGTTGAAAGACCCAGTTCGATCGGAAATTTTTCGCTCTACAACTTTGGTCTCTTATTTTTTCCTGAAAATGCATAGTTTTGGCTGAAAATCAAAAAAGCAGCAGAAGGTGACAAAAGAAATATGTTTCTATTGATAAATCTCAAGAATCCTGAATATTTTGTTATACAAACCGTATATCATTGGAAAGCTTATTAAAAATGCCATAGATTGGAGGCAACTTATATAAGGTGTTCTATTTAAAAAAAAAATAGTTTTCCATTGTTTTGCGTATGTTGACACCCTGTATAGCACTATGAATAAAAGAGAACCAAAGCCGATGTGTATTATTTTTCATGGTGTGAAAAAATTTCTAGTGTATAAATAATGATGCTATCTTTGCTAGGAACGCTTCTGTTTTCAATGTGTACATGTTTTTGCCACAAATTTGCCCATAACTAACCAACCGTCCATAATAGACCCATACTATCTTATACTATTTTTATCAGCTTCTCAAGAGGGTTGAAAATAAAGTATAAAATATAGGGTGTTCCATTTAAAAAAACATAACTTTATTCTGTTATGTATATTGGGACACCCTGTACAAAAACATACATATTTTTAAAATATGTAGAATAAGTGTGGGTACCAGTTCAAGAAAACTAGAAGTCGATATCTCAAATAACAAATAAGTTATGGGGCTTTTACAGATCCCTGGGTCACCCGGTATATTTGAGTGTATAAAATTTAATTTCAAACACTATAATAAATTTTCTTTAAACAGTAAACCTATGTTTATTAAGACCCGATACTGTCACGATTTTATTTTGCCTAAGCACCGAACAACGTCTTTTGAAAAAGGAGCACACTATGCCTCATTAAAGATTTTTAATCATCTACCACAAAGGATAAAAAAATGTAAAAAGCTACAGAATAATAAAAAACGAAGTTCATGATTTACTCTATAAATTGGAGCCATACACTCTTTATGAATTCTTCAACGTCAACTTATGGTATACTGTTGTATATTGTTAAAAATTACGCTTTCTTCGACGCTTTCTTTGTCGCTTGTATTGAGATCGAGTAAAGAACGTTTGGCACAGGCGGTTTCCATGGGTGCGAGAGCGCTGGAAATAAGAGATATACATTCTTTGAGTGGAAACAGGTACGAAGACGCGTACGTAGGAGGGGATGCATCATGCGATTTCACATAACACGGCAATCGGACGCGGCATTTATTTAGTAAATCTCGATAAACGTTAGGAGTATATCGAACGTAGCGATAGCAACAAAATACGCATAATGTAACACAAGAATTCATGTACAACAATTTTTTCATTTATTTTTTACTAAAGTAAACACAAATATTACTCTTTTAAAAATAAAACTGTACTCGAAAACTAAATAGAACCTCTTTAAAATTAAAACTTTTAAATAAATTAAGTCAATTAAGTCAAAGGCTAGGTTAAATGTTCAAATAGACCTCCTTCTCTTGCCAAACAATAACCTAAACGGTTGTAAAATCCTTGTCGCACATTCGCCAGAGTTACCGGGCTAATATTTTGGCATGAATTAATGATTTTAATTTTCAATTCTTCCAAATTATTAGCCCTCTCTACTTGGAAACCGTAAATTTGTGATTTTATGTGTCCCCACAGGAAAAAATCGTCTGGCGACCTCGCGGGATAAATAATTGTTTCCCGACCGCTTATGAGCCGATTTGGAAACGTAGTGTACAAATATGGAGTCACTACTCGTGAGTTATGAGCAGGACAACCATCTTGCTGAAACCAAACATTGTCAAACCTAATCCCCGGCAAAGTACGAACTGTAGGAATTATTTCATTGCTAAGCAGATCGAGATACTTCTGCCCGTTTAACATTCCTTCAATAAAAAATGGACCGATTATATTATCGCCTAATAAACCAGCCCAAACATTTAATTTTTGCGGGTATTGAGTACGAGCGTTATAAATTAGATGCCGATTTTCGCGGGACCAATATCGTGCAATGGATGGATTATGCCGACCCTGCAACGGAAAAGTAGATTCATCCGTAAAAAGGATATTTTTAATGAAATTATCATCATCATTCGCCTTCTCCATTACAGTTTCGCAAAATTCCATCCGTCTTATTTGGTCAGTCGGAAATAACTCATTGCTCTTCAATAATTTGTATGATCGGTACCCGCAACGATTTAATGTTTGTACGACTGTACTTTGACTCATGTCATATTCATCCGCAATATTATAGGTTGTCATTGTTGGATTTTCTTTCATAGATAAGCAAACCAATTCGTCCCGTTCTTGCAATTCGGCATTGCGAGGACGTTTTGGTTTTTATGTTGCGCTTTCAAATTTTTTTATTAGGTTTCGTATTGAACCTTTGGAAGGAGGAAGGCGGTTTTCAAATTTCCCGGAGCGAATTACCTTGGTGACACCATTTGATAATTAGCAGCTTTTCCGCTAAATTCTCCAGAGGCATGTTTAGTTCGTGTACAGATTTATTAATTAAAGAGTAAACTTACTGCACAGACTGCACGAGTTCACTTTAGAGAATGACAAAATTATTTTTGTTTGTTATCATACTTAGATTAGATGGGCAACAGTGCCCGAGGCGCACGGCCAATAAGAAGCCGCCTATATCTCTCCTAAGAACGCGACTTCGTAGCCGTTTTCACTCAAAGAATGTGTATCTCTTATTTCCAGCGGTCTCGCACCCATGGAACCCGCCTGTGCCAAACGTTCTTTACTCGATCTGTATAGTATTTTATCATTTGTAAGTATGTTTCAAAGAAATAAATGCTTTATTATTTTTCTAAATTATTATTTCCACAACGTTGGATGGAGCTATCAAATGGCCGGCTCGCACCCCTTGATTTTTCTTATGGGGTCATTTCAAAATCTTTACGGTGAGTTAGTACTTTAAAAAAATGGACTTATGGCTTCTACACTTTTTATGATTTTTTTTGCATTAAATTTTATACTGAGAATAATGGGACTTTCTGCAAATCAAAGGGCATATATTGTAGTATTAAAATTATTTTTAATACATGAAATTACTAAATTATTTTTGTCCTTCAGCGGTCATCCAATCAGGGCGTGCGAAGACTGCAGCATTTTTCGGTAACAGATGAATCTTGAATTCAGGTTATCTGAAAAGAAAAACAAAACAAGGACCTTAAAATGTATTAAAATTTTGTAGTCCCTCTCGAATGCTTTTTCCAATTTTCAAATTATAAGTATATTTTTGAGCGATTTAAATCCGAAAACATAAAAACGCAAAATCGACAACTCAAAATTTGAAAGGCTGCCATTTTCTTTAGAATCTAAAAATACAAGTCAAAAATCAAATAAAAGTCATATACACTCAATGTGCAGCGGCTTCGGCGGATCGGCGGCGACGGCGGAATAGTGGCATCAATCGATTAACGGCTTTTAAAGGTTAAAATTCAGTATTACCTACCTGCAAATATAAAATTTACCAAAAGTCCGTATTCAATCTATTGCCAACAGATCTTAAAATTACATTTACACAAAACTTTGTGGGGACACCTTGAGCATAGGAGCAGTAGAAATCCGAGGCAGCAATGGTGCTGTAACTTGGGAAACGAGAAAAATAAACATATTAAAAAAATATCAGAGACTGAAAGTACCTAATTTAATTTGTACGTGTTTTCTTAGTCATAATAAACCAGCAAAAGAAGAATAAGCAGTTTTTTTATATCATACCGTAATACTAATAATAATAAATTTTTATAATAATAATAAATTTTATTACCCAACGGAAGAATCCAATACAGGGATAACAACAAAAAAGAAAGAAATATAATACTACAGTATTTAAAGTAAGAGTAAAATTGTAACTAATTCTAACATATTCTTAAATTAAAAGAAAACAATCAACAATAGAGCAGTACATATGATACATATTATGGCGGATTTCGGTTATTAATAAATATATCACGAAATAGCTTATCACTATTTCGGCACATGTGGCTAAGTGGAGCTTTAACCAATATATTAGTATTGGCGGAAACGATAGCAAATGTATTACAATTTCTAGATGATAATCTAGGAATTTGGAAATTAATTAAACCTAAAAGTTCTGCACTATCAATAAAGTTATGAATTATTTTAAACATAAAAGAAGCGCTGCTTTCATCACGGCGCGATGACAAAGAGGAAAATTCATGCTTAGATAATAATTGGCAATAATCTATATTTCGTTCAGGGTAGATACCGTCTGCTTTGAAAGATAGAAATTTTAGGATTCGTCTTTGGATTCGTTCGACTTTTAAGGTATTGCTAGTGTAATATGGATACCATATTATCGAAGCATATTCAAGTTTACTGCGCACTAAAGATATATATATATATATATATAGGGTTCGCAGTAATAACACATTGCTGAAATATTTAGAAGTTCGCATTATAAATCCCAACGTCTTCATTGCAGAATTACACATATTATCAATGTGATCGATAAAACTTAGGCGGTTATCAAAAATAACTCCAAGATCTTTAACACCTGTGCTCCTTAGAATCGCGGAACCATTGATATGATAGCAATATTCAGCAATTACACGCTTACGACTATATGACACAGCGTAACACTTGTCAATATTTAGAAATAATTTGTTTGTTTCGCACCACTGCGAAATCAAGTCCAAATTTTGTTGAAGTGAAATTTGATCATCCATAGAGTTGATATTCTTGTATATTTTTAGATCATCGGCATAAGCTAATATTGGGCAAGATATTGATGTAATTAAATCATTAACGAATACGACAAATAACAATGGCCCCAGATTTGACCCTTGCGGTACACCTGACGTTGATAAATATGTGTGCGATTTGAAACCATTGAAATGAACATAGTTTAGTCTGCCTTCCAAGTAAGATGCCATGAGTTGAAGGAAATTTTCCGTGAGACCGAAACTACTAGTTTGTTTAATAAAATTTTGTGGTCAATGATGTCAAAAGCACGCGAGAAGTCAGTATATATAACATCCGCCTGGCCTCTATTGTCAAGAGTTACGCTTAGATATTGCGCAATGGTTGCCAAATTAGTTATTGTCGACCTACCAGATATAAACCCGTGTTGTTGAGGAGAAATGTACCTTTGGACGTGGCTATAAAGATAATAGTAGATAACTTGCTCGAATATTTTTGCAAAATTAGACAAGATAGCGATTGTACTAATGTAACGTACTAAGTGGCATTAGTTGAGTTTTGTTCGACAACTCCCACAACGTTACATCTGGTGTCCCCGACGTGATCCACACTGAAACGAACCTGAACCCGCTTGGAATTATACGGGATCAAGATCCAGGGACCCCTCCGCAGTTATTGCATCTGGACTGTTTTCCCTAAGACACTGACGGCTATGTCGGAAAACCCCCCAAACGATCACCTACTGTCTATTCTCCATGCACGAAGGCCGCAACCGACCGTCACTGCCGTACCTGCAACACGCTGTCTACTTTGTTCCGGCCTGTGCTTAATGTGTTTCTTTATTCAACCTCTGTTTCTACTTTATACTATTCTAATCCATCCTTCACACACACTTTTACACGTACTAAGGGCTATGGTTGATCAGGTTAAGTCCACAGTCAATAATTTTCGATATAAATTATCTATATTTTCAAAATTTGAACCAACAATATGGTTCATCCAAATTGAATCCGTTTTTAAAAACAATCGCATAACAAACTCTCTCCAGAAAATTCATGACGTGGTCGCAGCCCTAACCGCCGACGTAGCGATTGATGTTCGCGATATGCTAATCAATCCGCCAGAAATTTTTCCTTATGAAATGCTCAAATCAGAAGTTATAAAGCGTACAACGGTTTCCGAAAAGCGTCGCATGCAACAACTTTTGTCCAAGGAAACTCTGGGCCAGCAAACCCCGTCGCAATTACTACGAAAGTTATATCAACTTCTCGGGAATACGTCCATGGACGAAAGTTTGCCCACTGACGTGCAACGAATACTAATTTCGGCAAACACATCCAGTTTAAATGATTAAGCCGACATGGCCAACCAGATCCTCGAGATTTCTGGCCCGCATACCATTTGTGCAATGACCTCTGCGCCTCGGGTGATTCTAACAACAACTGACAATTCCTTACATTTGCAAAACCAGATCACTGCCTTAACGCAACAAATTGAGAAGTTGATCAATTCTCAAATTTTGCAAGAAATATGAGCCGTTCAAAATCAAGACTTAATAGCAACAATGATAAGTCAACGACGAAGTTTTGTTGGTATCACCAGAGGTACGCAGAGAAGGCGAGCAAATGCACACCTCCTTGCGATTGGGGAAACGGACAGCGGCAGGGCTAATGTCAACCCATTGTCCTGCCATCTCTCCAGGTTATTTATTCTTCATACGCGACACTAATTCTGGGACCAAATTTTTAGTCGACACGGGAGCCCAGGTTAGCATCTTGGCGATGAACGAATTTTTCCTCAGCACTCATCGTCGCGCAAAATTTTCGCTGACCACAGTTACTGGTACTTTTATGCCAACTTTTGGTCATTCCAAATTAATAATTAATATCGGCCTGGACGTGAATTTTCAATGGAACTTTATGTTAGCACAAGTTAACCATTCGATTTTGGGTGCTGACTTCCTTCGGCATTTCAACATCACCGTTGACATTGCCCACGATTGTCTTGCCTTTCAGAACTAAATTCTCTCACTTTTCAGAATTCAAATTCAAAATTGCTACAACAATTTCATAATTTGTCAACTCCTTTCGATCTGTCACAACCTGTCAAACATGATGTATATCATGACATCACAACTTCTGTACCTCCTGTTTTTGGCCGACTACGGTGATTACCGCCACATAAATTCTAAATTGCGAAGGACGAGTTTGACAAATTGTTACAACTCGGCTTCGTTCGACCTTCCTCCAGCCCTTGGGCGACGCCACTACATCTGGTCGCTAAACGTGGCTCCCATGTGGAGATTATCGAGGTCTTAATCTAATCACGATTCCAGACCGGTATCCCTTGCCACTTCTTCACGATTTCGCGTATAACTGTTGTGGTTGTACGTTATTTTTCAAAATCGATTTAGTCAAGGCATACTACCAAATTCCTGTTCATCCTGCAGATATTCCTAAAACGGCAATCACAACACCTTTCGGCCTATACGAATATACTAGGATGAGTTTTGGTTTAAGAAACGCCGCCCAGACGTTTCAGAAGTTTATGGACTCGGTTTTACGCGGACTACCATTTTGCTTCGCCTACATTGACGACATTCTCGTCTTCAGTAAAGACGAACGCGAACATGTTCGTCACATCTTCCAAATTTTTGAGCGACTCGCTACTTTCGGTATCAAAATTAATCCTGGCAAATGTTTTCGGTCAAACAAAATTGAACTTTTTTGGTCGCAGCATCAGTGGTTCGGGAATCAAATCTCTGCAGTCCAAGGTCGATGCGATCTTGTCATTCCCACAACCTGCTGACCCAAAACCTCTTCAACGATTTCTCGGCATGGTAAACTTTTATCATGGATTCAGCCGCTTAATCATCTCGCTGCTTCAACTCCGCGCAACAAACCACTGGTCTGGTCACAACCTGCTCAACAAGCATTTATAACAGTTAAGGCTGCTCTTGCCGACTGTGCTATGCTTGCACTACCAGACCCGGTTGCGGAGGTAAACATAATGGTAGGAGCATCAGACTCCGCTGCTGGTGCGGTCTTGCAGCAGAAGGAGAGTTCTGGCATTCTTCGCCCGCTCGCTTTCTTTTCTAAATCTTTCTCATCAACAGAACGCAAACACAGCACGTTCGGCCGTGAATTGTTAGCCGTATATTTAGCAATTAAAAAGATCAAATATTACCTCGAAGGTCGCGTATTTATAGTATTTACAGATCATAAACCTCTGATCGCTGCTATCAACTATATTTGTAATCGTGCTTCGAGAATGTTGGGCTATATAAAGAGAATGTCTAAGGATTTGTCACACTCTTCTTACAAAATAGTTTACATGGCATTTGTTCGATCACATCTAGAGTATGCCTCTTGTATATGGTCTCCACATCAGATTATTTATAAAAATCAAATTGAACATATACAAAATAGATTCTTAAAATCAATTTCATACAAACTAGGTTATAGTACAAATATCGACCTTGAAGTAATAAGATCCAGTCTACATATTGATCATCTTTGCTGCAGAAGATTTTTTGCAGATATGTCGACTTTTTTTAAAATTATTAGCGGAGATATTAAATGTTCTGAACTTCTCTCTCTAGTGGATTTTTACGTAAAATATAACAATCGCGCAATTCGGCACCCCCCACTATTTTGTGTAGCATTCCATAGTACAAACTATGGTTTAAATAACCCAATCACACGCTTTATGCGTACCTCGAATTCACTTTCGCTTAATCCTAATTTTAACATTTTCTCTTGTTCTCACCGGGAGTTTATGCGCTCAATTAAATTTACAGGATATTGTTCACATTAGTTTTATTTTAGGTTAGGTCAGTTATTAGTTAAGTGTAGTTCTAAATTTATACTTGTAATAATTTTAATCAATGTACATTTATGTTAAAATGGTTAAACCGTTTAATAAACATTATTATTATTATTATTATTATTAATTCTAATTCTGATCGTTTTTCAGGACGTGAGCACAGACACTTCCTGGGGAAGGAAAACAACGTGGCTGACACACTGTCGAGAGTCGAAATTAATGCTTTAGACCTCAATCTCCTGGCAAAATTACAATCTAATGATTTGGAACTACAATCTCTTCTTGGTAGCACTACTGCAGCACTCAAACTGGAGAGGTTCATCCCTGACGGCACAAGCACAGACATCTACGTAGACACTGCTCTTGCACAACGGCGCCCTTATGTCCCTCCTGCACTAAGACACGAAGTTTTGAGTTCTTTGCATGAGCTCACGCACCCTGGCGTTCGTGCAATGAAACGTCTCGTAACAGCACGTTACGTGTGGCCACGGATGAACCACGACATTGCACAATTTGTCAAATCTTGTTTGAGCTGCCAGAAGATCAAAATTTATCGATATACAGTGTCACCCGTTGCTAAATTTCCGGACCCAGATGGCATCATAGGCCCTTTGCCCATTTGCAACAATTTCAGATACCTTCTGGTCTGCATCGATCGCTTTATGCGTTGGCCAGAAGCTTTACCTCTTTCCGAAATTACTGCAGTTTCCTTTTCCAATGCCTTTTTGAACAGTTGGATTGCACGCTTTGGAACGCCATCGACGGTCATCACTGACCGAGGTCGGCAGTTCCAGTCCAACATCTGGAAGGAATTCTGCAAGACTTTCTGAATTTTACACAAATCCTCAACCGCCTACCATCCGCAATGTAACGGTTTGGTAGAGCGACTCAATCGACAAATTAAAGACTCGATCCGAATGAGCAACGATCCGAAGAACTGGGTAACTCACCTCCCACTAATTCTTTTAGGCATATGGACAACTTTAAAATCATCTCTTTCGGCCACGGCTGCATAATTCGTGTACGGTAAGACTTTACGCTTGCCGGGCGATTTTCTTTTTTTTAATTCCGCAATCAAAAATAATCCTTCTGATTTAAAATTTAATAATAATAATAATAATAATAATAATACTTCTTTATTGTCCAACAGATTAACCAAAAAGGACAAAATACATAATACAAAAATATACATAATAATAATGATTATAGAACAAAAATTACCTAATTACCAAAAACAAAACTAAAAGTATACATCATAATTACAAATAGTTATTTCTTATTTACAATTAGCAATCATTTATGATTATATTAGCATTTCGACTCATATGGGCAATCGGCGCTCTCATCAGAATGTTGGTGTTAGCAGTGGGCGAAAAGAAAGTTACATGTTGACGTGATGTGAGCCGCGGAATATTAAAATGAACCATGGAAAGTAATTCCGGTGAGTCCACCAGGTTGGATATTAATTTAATCATAAATGATCCACTAGCTTGGTCTCTTCGTTCAGACAAGGATGCGCAGTTATGTAGTTGAGGTAAGTATGTGTAATCAACCGATTGATCAGGATACATACCATTAACTTTATAGCTCAGAAATTTTAGAAAACGCTTCTGAACTCGTTCAATTAACAAGGATCCGTTCACATAATACGGATACCAGATAATTGAAGCGTATTCCAGTCTACTTCGAACTAAGGCAAAATATAATATTTTTAATAAACTGACATCTTCAAAGTACCGAGATGTGCGCATTAGGAAGCCGAGCAGTTTAAAAGCAGATGAACTGATTGTACGAATATGTTCTTGAAATGTAAGGCCAGAATCAAACAGAACACCAAGATCTCTCACTGTGATGTCACGTCGTATAACATCATCACCAATTTTGTAACCGTAGTTAGTTACATTGTGTTTGCGAGTGTACGAGACGATAACGCATTTACTGTTATTTAAGTGCAATTTGTTAATTGCACACCACTCAACAATATAATTGACATTCCTCTGAAGTAAGATGCAGTCAGATAGGTTATTAATAGTGTTGTAAATTTTTAAATCGTCTGCATAGGCCAGTACAGGGCAAGATACAGATGCAACTAAATCATCTATGTATAAGTTAAATAATAAGGGGCCCAAGTTGGACCCTTGCGGTACACCAGAGGAAGAAATAAAATAATGCGATTTAAATCCATTGTAGTGAACATAATTTTTGCGGTTGTCAAGATATGAAGCAACAAATTTTATAAAATCCAAAGAGAGTCCAAATGCGCTGAGTTTATTTAAAAGTATTTGATGATCAATAGTGTCGAATGCCTTTGAAAGGTCGGTGTATACAACATCAACCTGACCACGGCTATCCAGAGATTCGCAAATATGTTGGGTTATAATTGCTAGATTAGTGGACGTTGATCGTCCCGAGCAAAATCCATGTTGATGAGGTGAAATATAGATATGTGTATGATAGTTGATGACTTGATAAATGATTTGTTCGAATATCTTGGCAAAATTGGAAAGTATTGATATTGGTCTATAGTTTTGAATATCTTTAGTGTCTCCTCATTTAAAAATTGGGCTAATTACTGCAGTCTTCCACAACTCAGGAAAAGTCATTGTATGCAATGAGAGATTATATAATTATAAAAGTTAATGGTTTTGAGATTACGTACTTGCAGTCTTTGATTAGGTAACAAGGAATGCGATCATCACCACATATTTGTGAGTTCTTGAGTCGATTAATACTCGTTATTACATCAGATTCCTGAATAATAGGCGTTATGAGTGTTTCACGATTAGTAAAAATATCATTAGGATGAATACTGTTCTTGTTAGAGTAAGCCCTAGAGAAGTTGCTAGCAAATGCGTTGATAATTTCTTGAGGAGATGAATATAACGTGTCATCACTGTGTATTTCACTGGGAATTCTTGATGTTCCTTGCTTTAGGTGTATAAATTTCCATAAATCCTTGGGATTGTTTTTAAGATTGGCCTCAATAGTTTGTAAGTAATTTTTGTAAATTTCTTGATGACTTGAGGGACAATCTACGTGTTCTTAGTCCTGCCACTGTTCGTTACCATAGTCGCAAGTCTTTTATTCACCTTGATTTGTCCACATGTACACATGTTTTTATTCGTCGTGATAGCATTCGCAACATTGTACAAGATTTTAAGTCGAAATTCCAATTTTTTTACGATCACTATTGACGATAAACAAGACACCATGTCCATAGATCGCTTAAAACCCGTATGTATTTCTAATATTTCAGCAACTTTTATGAAAAATACAACAAACACCTCACATCCTCATTTATTTCCATTTTGAAATCTGAAAATAGCGCCTTTAGATCTTCTCCTTTTAAAAACGCGTCTCTTTTTCTTGTGTTTCTTCTCGTTTTAGTTTTTCTTAGACGGGGGGTGGTATGGGGACACCTTGAGCATAGGAGCAGTAGAAATCCGAGGCAGCAATGGTTCCGTAACTTGGGAAACGAGAAAAATAAACATATTAAAAAATATCGGAGACTAAAAGTACCTAATTTAATTAGTACGTGTTTTCTTAGTCATAATAAACCAGCAAAAGAAGGATAAGCAGTTATTTTATATCATACCGTAATTCTAATGTAACGTACTAAGTGGCAGAGTCATTAGTTGAGTTTTGTCCTGCCATTCCCACAACGTTATAACTCCTTTAAAACGATTCATAATATCCATGACTATATCCCGCCAAACGTATAATTCCGAAATGCTAATGAATTAGAACCAATCAGATTCTATATAACTTCTGTTTTCAGGAAACATATCATGTAGAGTTCGAATGCGGCTTTGTGATTGGTTCACTACTCGCATTATGTTTCAGCACATGATTGGTTTAAATAAAATAAATGTTAAACGTCAAACGTGTTTGCGACTAGAAAGCTATTAGAATTAGTGAAAACTCCGCATTGGAAGTGTTTCTCTTGAAGTAATTCAAGAGAAAGTGAAAGAGGCCCAACCAAAAAGTTTGAGTGGAGTCACTAACATAACCTGCACTCGGGAAGACATTTCTACAACATTGGAAAACAGGGCACATAACGTGCGAAACGCGAACGGTACGTACTGTACTGTAAAGAAAATGTCCGTATGGAATACCAGTACTAAGTTAGAGCAAGAGAAGTAAGTTTCTGATTTTCAAATTTTATTTTGTTTAAAAACGTAATATTCAAACCGGAATTACACGCCCGCTATGCCAATAAATGTCATTCAATTTTGTTGTAATATTTTTGTTCTGATATAGTCTGATAAATTGCTCTCGAGCATTGTAAATTATCGCAAGTTTACAATCTTTCGACAAACTCAGTCGCATTGTTTTAGGCAGCAGCCCCTCGCCCTTGCGGGCTCGCGACAGTTGCCAAACAATACGACTTCGTTTGTCAAAATCGCACAAACTTGTTACCGATAATTTCCAATGCACTTGTACAATTACTGTTGATAATTTTATATGTACCTTTATCCTAAACATCATTTAACTAGATGCCTGTTTAAAAAAATTGATAATACCAGGCGTTATAGATTTAAAAAAATAACAAATATGGCAAAAAAATAGTGTCGATAATAATAGGTAGCACACGGGCCGGGTTGTAAAAGGATATCCTCAGAACGTATTAAGCCCGGAGCCCTTTAATCGATGTTTATGAAAGGAGGATTCCGGATATTAACGCTATTAGAGTCTGAAATTGCTTCTTATCTTATTAGGTGCCATGAAGAGCCGCATTAACCGTATAACTCGCTTTTACATTCTAATTAAATTGCCGACTTTAAAATGTTACGTTTTCGTAACGCGTTCCGCACTTAGTTTCAATTAAAACTTACCCGGGGGCTGATTTATTCTATTAATAATCGTCATCGTTTTAATTCGCTTTTTCGCTTTTACTCTCGCCACGTTTTTGCGTTCGTGTTTGTCGGGCGTGTATGTGAGTCTGCGAGGGCGTGTTTATGATTAAAATTTTCTCTGCGGCTGTAATAAAAGTTCCAATTTATAATTTCGTGCGGATTACGGAAA
This sequence comes from Ocypus olens, assembly GCA_910593695.2. Classification (NCBI taxonomy): domain Eukaryota; kingdom Metazoa; phylum Arthropoda; class Insecta; order Coleoptera; family Staphylinidae; genus Ocypus; species Ocypus olens. Next base: position 13,724,166 of record OU343054.1, on the reverse strand, counting down.
TTTAGGGGTTGGGGGAATTAATGTTTAACCCCCGGCGCGGTTTTAATTTCAAATGCCTCACATGTTCCTCTGGTTGTGCGTGGGGGTCATTACACTTTTCAATATTTCAATTAAAACTACCCTTTAAGCGAAACTTTCAAACATGTATGGAATATCATTCTCAGGCTACCCGAGCAAAATTTATAGGGAAATTATGGCGACAATTGTGAAAACTGAGAATACAATGCGAGGTAGAAAAAAATTACTGACAGGACATTAAAAGTAAATGGTTGCAGAAGGTTTCCTCGATAAATTCTGTGTAATTATCACAATTGTATTAAAGTTGAGATATATTATTCAACCTCGCGATCAGTTCTTCTAGTGTTAATTTCTTCAAATTGTTGTAGTTTGCAACAAGAAACAAAATAAAGCTTTTTTCAATACGTGCCATGTAACTGGTACGGATCTTTTCCTAAAGTGCGTACCGCAGTGGTCGAAATTTTTGAAGCTGGCGTACATATACGTTATATTCAGTTGATATAATTATTGTAGTCGACATAACCGTTATACAAAATTTGGATACAAAACATTGTGTTCGAAATTTATCATTTCTCGATTTAAGTTGTCTCGTGCTAGAATATTAAGACTGGCAAAAATTGTACAGGAAGGCGGTATTCTAAAAGAAAAACGTGGTGGAGATAAAGTGTCACAAAAATTAAAAGATAGCATGGAAGAAGTGAGAGAATTTTTACGCTGTTTGAAAGGTACAGAAAGTCATTATGGGCGAAATAAATCAAGAAGAATTTATATACACTGCAACTTAAATATTTCTAAATTATATAGACTATTTATAAAAACAAAGACAATGTTTACAAAATAGTCTCATTTTCAACATTCAAAAGAATTTTTTGCAGGGAATTTAATATTGGATTTAATTCTCCAGCTTCTGATATCTGTAGCCTTTGTGAACGTTTAAAGAATAGCATTGGTAGAGAAAAAGACGCAACAAAGAAAATACAGCTACAAACAGAGAAAAGAATTCACAAGCTTCGGGCCAACGCATTTTATCAACTAATGAACGAGAATCCACCAGGAAGCAAGATTTACAGCAGGTACAACCACTGCCAAAACCCCCTGTATCTAATGCTTTTTATTTGCGTCAAGTTAGCTACTATACATTTTGCGTAGTAGGTACAGATTCCAGAAATCCAAATTTCTATACTTGGACTGAGGATGAAGCAGGAAGGGGATGCACAGAAATAGGGTCAGCTCTCCTACATTTTCTAGGAACTCTGGAAATGCTAGAAGATGTAACAATGCTACGACTATTTTGTGATGGATGTGGTGGCCAGAATAAAAATTCACACATCATCCATATGCTCATTCATTGGCTATCCATATCAACTATTTCCATCAGCAATATCACGATTATTTTTCCTGTTCGTGGGCATAGTTTCTTACCTGCAGACCGAGTATACCAAACTGTTATTTCTATATCGCTATTGCAGTTTCTTTAATCTGCTTTAGTTCTATGATTTGTTTTTGTCCTTCATTGTAATTAAAATAAGATTAATGTTCATTGTAAATGGAGTTATCCGTTAATAAACAAATAAATAAATAAATATTCGGAAGAGTAGAAAAATTTTTGAGAAGGGAATCCTTTATCAAGAAAAAAGAAAAGTACCATGACCTGTATAAACAAGTTGGAAATTTAAAACTATTAGATACAGACTGGAAATTATTTGATATTAAAAGTCTGGAAAAAAGTCACAGGAATTAGCGAAATGAAACGAATAGTGTTAGAAAAGACAATTAACAAAAGAAAAACACAAATATTATTTCGAGGACTACAAAATTTTGATATGACGCAGATATTGAAATGCCACAAAACTTATGCAAAAGAGGAACAATATACGGAAATCTGAACCTGCCACATATCAAAGTAGGAAGACTACTACCGCCAAAGAAAATTTAAAATCTTCAATCTATATTGCGAGCCGAATTTAATGAAGATTGAGTCACCGACCCCGATCTGGAATGGTACAAACATATCATAAACAAAGAGATACCAACATTGAATCTTTCAAACGAAAATCTTGGTGATGATATAGATATGGTAGAAGCTTGTAAATGCCTAACCGAAGAAATAGCTTTTTATATCTGACAATTTTTAAGTTTAAAAGTTTTTGTACTTATACAAATAAAATTTTCAAACAAAACTTGTTTTGTCCATTTCATTATCCGATCAAAACTTAATAGGTCCACACTGTTCAAGCAAAACTCAATAAATCCAAATCGAAATGCTAATTTTTGTGCTTACATTTGAATTTAATAAAAATCTTCTTATACAATAAAAAAATGTTTGTAACTGACGACATAATAATAACTGACGACATAATAATGTTAAAATAGTAAAATTTTATACAAAATTAACCCTCCAATTAAAAAAATGTAATTATCTCAAATGTTAACAATGGTGATGTGGCCATCATGTTACTTTCTCCGATGGTATCATCATTTATATTTACACTTTCATGGTTTATTTTCTATTTAAATCATATTTTAAATGTACATCGAGCGTTTTGAAGACTCGTATGAAACTGACGTTTAAAACGTCAAAATTATCAAAGATGGAAAAATTATCCTTTAAATTCAAAAACTTAGTTTACTCAAAAACTAAAGAGATTTCGAAAAAAACTTATTCTTTATAAGTTGTTCATTTTGGCATTCTCTAAAATTATTATTAACATAAATTTGCTGTAACTATTATCGTTTCATAATTATAAACAAAAATGAATTTTTTTTTTTCTCGAATAACAATGATTTTATGAAAAATGTTTTCAAACAAAATAATCTCATTTCTTCATTGTCTTCAATGTTTGTTTAAATGTTTTTGTGATATTTTTCATATTTAAGAAAATATTGTCAAAAAAACAATAAACAGTTAAGGTAAACACTCACTTCCGGTGTACGAAATTTTACCAAAAGCTTTTCAGTTCTTCGGATTATCAAATAAGACGTACGTTCAAAGTTTCATATCAATTGCTCTATTGGTTTTTGAGATACAGCACGCACAGACACACACACACACATAAAGACACACACACACACACACACACACAGACACAATTTTTTTTTTCCAGAAATTGTTGAAATGGAATCTAGGGACCCCAAACGGATATTTCCATAAAAAAAAATTTGAAAAAAAATCACGATCACAATACTTTCTCGTACTTCGTAACGGAGAAAGTAAAAATCGACAAATTAACTTTTGAGTAAATGCTCCTCAAATATTCAAACGTACGTCATATCCATTGGATACAGTCATCGTATACGTTACGTTCATTGAACAAAATTGATTCAATTTATTTAGATTAGATCGGGTTTAAAAATGTTTAAATAACATTTATAAAATTAAAAGACAATTCAAATTTATTTCATTATTAAATAGTTAATAATAATTTTACAAAGAAAAAAAATATAATATCCCGGGTGACTCAGGGATCTGTAAAAGTCCCATAACTTATTGGCTATTTGAGATATCGACTTCTAGTTTTCTTGAACTGGTACCCACACTTATTCTACATATTTTAAAAATATGTATGTTTTTGTACAGGGTGTCCCAATATACATAACAGAACAAAGTTATGTTTTTTTTTAAATGGAACACCCTATATATTATAATTTATTTTCAACCCTCTTAAGAACCTGATAAAAATAGTATAAGATACCATGGGTCTATTATGGACGATTGGTTAGTTATGGACAAATTTGTGGCAAAAACAAGGGCACATTGAAAAAATTGCAGAAACGCTCCTAGCAAAGCTAGCATCATTCTTTATACACTAAAGAATTTTCCACATCATGAAGAATAATACAAATCGGCTTTGGTTCTTTTTTGTTCATACTGCTATACAGGGTGTCAACATACGCAAAATATTGGATAACTATTTTTTTCAAATGGAACACCCTATATATCTTGCCACCAATGCATGGAATTTTCAATAAGCTTTCCAATGATGTACAATTTGTACAATGAAATATTAAGGATTCTTGAGATTTATCCATAAAAATATTTTTCTTTTGTCACCTCCTGCTCATATTTGGATTTTCAGCCAAAACTATGCATTTTCTGAAAAAATAATAAAAGACTAAAGTTGTAGAACAGAAAATTTTCGATCGATATAGGTCTTTAGACTTTTCCAATAATGCGTTCATTGCCCGTCAGATTGCGCAAAATCGTGACCGTATATGCATTTTAGCGTTTTTCTCAATTTTTTTGTTAAATATTTGCACTGTACTTTATTTTCTACGTCCTCTAGCAGAAAAACGGGTAATTATAGAATTATTCAAATGACCTACATCGATTGAAAATATTCCGCTCTACAACTCTTAAAAGAAGCAATTTTTGCCCAAAATGCATAGTTTTCGCTAAAAATGCAAAAAACCGTTGAAAAACGCAAAAATTGATACATAGATTGTCAATTTGCATTTTTAGGGAAAACTATGCATTTTTCCCAAAAATTGCTTCTATTAAGAGTTGTAGAGCGGAACATTTTCAATCGATATGGGCCATTTTAATTTCCCTATAATTTCCCGTTTTTCCGCCAGAGGGTGCGGAAAATAAAGTATAAAGTATAAAGTAATAGTTATTAATAAAAAATTTGAAAAGAAAACGCTAAAATGCATATACGGTCACGATTTTGCGCGCTCTGGCGAGCAATGCACGCATTATCTTAAAAGTTTAAAGACCGATATCGGAAATTTTTCTCTCTACAACTTTGGTCTCTTATAATTTTTCCTGAAAATGCATAGTTTTGACTAAACATCCAAAAATTAGCAGAAGGTGACAAAAGAAATATGTTTTTATTGATAAATCTTAAGAATCCTTAATATTTTGTTATACAAATTGTATGTCATTGGAAAGCTTATTAAAAATGCCATAGATTGGTGGCAACTTATATAGGGTGTTCTATTTGAAAAAAAAAATAGTTATCCATTGTTTTGCGTATGTTGACACACTGTATAGCACTATGAATAAAAGAGAACCAAAGCCAATGTGTATTATTCTTTATGATGTGGGAAATTTTCTAGTGTATAAATAATGATACTATCTTTGCTAGAAACGCTTCAGCAATGTTTTCAATGTGTACATTTTTTTGCCACAAATTTGCCCATAACTAACCAATTGTCCATAATAGGCCCATACTATCTTATACTATTTTTATCAGCTTCTCAAGAGGGTTGAAAAGAAAGTATAAAATATAGGGTGTTCCATTTAAAAAAACATAACTTTGTTCTGTTATGTATATTGGGACACCCTGTACAAAAACATACATATTTTTAAAATATGTAGAATAAGTGTGGGTACCAGTTCAAGGAAATTAGAATTCTATATCTCAAATAGCAAATTAGTTATGGGGCTTTTACAGATCCGTGGGTCACCCGGTATATACAATTTGAAACATCTTATTCTTTTGTGTGATAAATCTTGAAACATGGAGCTACGCATAGTCCACAGTGACATTCTTTGCACCAATATCTTACGTATGCCCTTCTGATGGCAAATTACACATCTTTTTGCCGGCTTTTGTTTTGTTGTGGGTGGTATTAGTGAAGGAAAATGCGTTTTCAGTAATCGAGAATTTTGTTTCGTTTTAGGTTTTCTTGTGCTAACATCATTTTTCTCTGCATACTTTTCTATAATTCCCGCAGCCAAAACTAAAATGAAGTTTATGCGTTTATACCGATAATTTTGTGAGCCTCCTTAAAAGGCTACAAGAAAATTGGAAAAAAAATCTTTTTTTTTTTTAATTCCATTTCTTGAAACTAGACTTATTTAGCCGATTCCGCCGCCGCCATCGCTTCCACCACCGCCACTTCCGCCGCCGCCGCTTTTGCCGCCGCCGCTTCCGCCGCCACTGCCGTTCCGCCGCTGCCGAGCCGCCGGTCATCCATCCGCGAACTCGTCGGGCAGATGACGTGCTACACGAACGTTTTAGAGAAGTTTTGGTGACTATTTACTTTTATGTGACTTTTATTTTGTGTCGTAACAATATTTCTTGACTATCTCGCGTGTATATATATTTTATTTTTGAACCTTGAACATTTTCCTGTATATTTTTTCGTGTATAAATAATAGTGATTGTTATATCGCCTATCAGACTTTTTATACCTGTGCCCTATCCTTGTTTCTGTGGTTCTTGGGCGCTATTATGCAAAGGCGCACTTCTTGGTGTGCTATGTTGTCAAGTCTCTTTGCGCGAATAGGTGTAATTTCTTTCAAAACCAGATTGTTATCACTTAGCGATTGCAGCGGCTGGTACTAATGCTTAGGTTAGGGTGAGGTTAAGGTTTCCTGTCCCCTTTTGTACCGGCTAGTAGTTTCATCCGTAGTAGCTTTATTTAATTTTAGTTGTTAGTGCTGAACTTCCTGCGTTTACTTCGGTTCGAAATTTAGGTCCGCTTTTGCGTAATAGCTCCCTCGAGCGCTATTGTGCAAAGGAGGACCCACTTTGAAAACAGAAGTGGGTCCGCCTTTGCTCAATACCGCCGGTTCTTGTGCTGTTTCATAGTGACACCGACTCCATGAGCTAGCTGGAAGCCATCGAGGGCGATTTTCACCCCGCGCGCTTCGACCCCCCCGTCACAAATTGACAACTTTGTCATAGAAAATAGGTTTAGTAGCAGTTGCGCCCAGGACACTTGCACCGCCGTCAAAAATCGGGACATTTGCGCCCAGATCCGAATCCGGCGGATCACTTGCGCCCAACGGAATGCCACTTTTGTCACCTTTGTCATTATTTTTAAATTTAATTTACTGCGGGTAAAACTACTGGGCGGTTCAAAAGGGGAGGAACTTAAACTAACCCTAACCTAAGCATAAGCAAGTAAATAAATAAAACTACTGGGCGATCCAAGGGGGGGAACTTAAACTAACCCTAACCTAAGCACAAGCACCTACCATTTGTAACGGTTAACTTGCAAGTAATGACGATGGCTCTGCTTTGCTCCGTCATCCACCATAGCGAGCCCGTATAACTACTTCTTTTGCATTCTTGACGGCTTCGCCGTCCCCTAAAGTGTGATGGACAGTTAAAATAGAATACGCAGATTTATAACCTTCCCTTTGAGCGTTAGTGGTCCACCGGAGCGCCTCCGCGCCTTCAGGGCACAAATATCCCGATTTTTGCCGGGGACACAAGTGTCCTGAGCGCAACTGACCCTTTACCTGGAAAAAATATATATACTATAAAATAATAGGTACATACTATAAAAATATTGTAGCAATATCACATATATTTTTTATTTATTATTTATTAATAAACGGTTACACCTTTTTTACAAAGTTTTTACAATTATATAATTATAACACCTAAATGTTGGTACCTATATGTTGGTATATACCCTTCAATTTGTATCTCCATTATTGAATTTAAAAGGTCAGAGTAAAATTAGATTAATTCCTTTGCCTACTAGCATTATTCTCGGAGTTTTGTTTTCGTTTTAGTTTTATATGAAATATAGCTTAAAAATAGTGAACAAATATTCGAAAATAAAATCCTCCAAATAGTAGTTGCTATGAAAAGTCAGTGTTTACCATCTGACTTTTTTAAGTGTTTATACCACAAAAGAAAAATTCTGATCATAATATAGGAGTTTTTACGGATATTCTTCCCACGCTGTTTCCGAGTTATACATTTTGAAAATGGTCCATTGTCGTGGAAATCAACAATTATAAGAACCGTCGAAATTTAAGGTGAATAGTTTTATCAATGATGGACATACCGTTAGGAGTAAATAGAGAATATCTGAAGAAACTACAATAAATATATTGGCAAGGATCTCAATAGTTCCAACATTAAGTATAAAAAAAATGGCTTTAGAATGTGAAAAGAGAAAATCTACTATCCATATAATTTTAAAAGATTGTAATTATCAACCGTATAAAAGCCAAAATCATGAAGAACTGTTGGCAGTTCTTCATGATCCCGATTGCAATTGCAAAACGTGGGCTCAACCGGGATTTGAACCCGGGACCTCTCGCACCCGAAGCGAGAATCATACCCCTAGGCCATTGAGCCATTGGTTCTAATGGGAACTTGGTGTAGCTCGCCAATTGGTGATTGTAATATTACTCATTGTATTAATTCCTGCAATTGCAAAACGTGGGCTCAACCGGGATTTGAACCCGGGACCTCTCGCACCCAAAGCGAGAATCATACCCCTAGACCATTAAGCCGTTGGTTCCAAAGGGAACTTGGTGTAGCTCACCAATTGTTGATTGTAATAGTACTCATTGTATTAATTCCTGCAATTGCAAAACGTGGGCTCAACCGGGATTTGAACCCGGGACCTCTCGCACCCAAAGCGAGAATCATACCCCTAGACCATTGCGCCGTTGGTTCTAAAGGGAACTTGGTGTGACTCGCAAATCGGTTATTGAATTAGTACTCATTGTATTCATTCCTGCAATTGCAAAACGTGGGCTCAACCGGGATTTGAACCGGGGACCTCTCGCACCCAAAGCGAGAATCATACCCCTAGACCATTGAGCCGTTAGTTCTAAAGGGAACTTGGTGTGGCTCACCAATTGGTGATTGTATTGTACTCATTGTTTTCATTCCTGCAATTGCAAAACTTGGGCTCAATCGGGATTTGAACCCGGGACCTCTCGCACCCAAAGCGAGAATCATACCCCTAGACCATTAAGCCGTTGGTTCCAAAGGGAACTTGGTGTAGCTCACCAATTGTTGTTTGTAATAGTACTCATTGTATTAATTCCTGCAATTGCAAAACGTGGGTTCAACCGGGATTTGAACCCGGGACCTCTCGCACCCTAAGCGAGAATCATACCCCTAGACCATTGAGCCGTTGGTTTGAGAGAGAACTTGGTGAAGCTCGCCAATTGGTAATTGTAGTAGTACTCATTGTATTAATTCCTGCAATTGCAAAACGTGGGCTCAACCGGGATTTGAACCCGGGACCTCTCGCACCCGAAGCGAGAATCATACCCCTAGGCCATTGAGCCATTGGTTCTAATGGGAACTTGGTGTAGCTCACCAATTGTTGATTGTAATAGTACTCATTGTATTAATTCCTGCAATTGCAAAACGTGGGCTCAACCGGGATTTGAACCCGGGACCTCTCGCACCCAAAGCGAGAATCATACCCCTAGACCATTAAGCCGTTGGTTCCAAAGGGAACTTGGTGTAGCTCACCAATTGTTGATTGTAATAGTACTCATTGTATTAATTCCTGCAATTGCAAAACGTGGGCTCAACCGGGATTTGAACCCGGGACCTCTCGCACCCAAAGCGAGAATCATACCCCTAGACCATTGCGCCGTTGGTTCTAAAGGGAACTTGGTGTGACTCGCAAATCGGTTATTGAATTAGTACTCATTGTATTCATTCCTGCAATTGCAAAACGTGGGCTCAACCGGGATTTGAACCGGGGACCTCTCGCACCCAAAGCGAGAATCATACCCCTAGACCATTGAGCCGTTAGTTCTAAAGGGAACTTGGTGTGGCTCACCAATTGGTGATTGTATTGTACTCATTGTTTTCATTCCTGCAATTGCAAAACTTGGGCTCAATCGGGATTTGAACCCGGGACCTCTCGCACCCAAAGCGAGAATCATACCCCTAGACCATTAAGCCGTTGGTTCCAAAGGGAACTTGGTGTAGCTCACCAATTGTTGTTTGTAATAGTACTCATTGTATTAATTCCTGCAATTGCAAAACGTGGGTTCAACCGGGATTTGAACCCGGGACCTCTCGCACCCTAAGCGAGAATCATACCCCTAGACCATTGAGCCGTTGGTTTGAGAGAGAACTTGGTGAAGCTCGCCAATTGGTAATTGTAGTAGTACTCATTGTATTAATTCCTGCAATTGCAAAACGTGGGCTCAACCGGGATTTGAACCCGGGACCTCTCGCACCCAAAGCGAGAATCGTACCCCTAGACCATTGAGCCGTTAGTTCTAAAGGGAACTTGGTGTGGCTCACCAATTGGTGATTGTATTGTACTCATTGTTTTCATTCCTGCAATTGCAAAACTTGGGCTCAATCGGGATTTGAACCCAGGACCTCTCGCACCCTAAGCGAGAATCATACCCCTAGACCATTGCGCCGTTGGTTCTAAAGGTAACTTGGTGTGACTCGCAAATCGGTTATTGAATTAGTACTCATTGTATTCATTCCTGCAATTGCAAAACGTGGGCTCAACCGGGATTTGAACCCGGGACCTCTCGCACCCAAAGCGAGAATCATACCCCTAGACCATTGAGCCGTTGGTTTTAATGGGAACTTGGTGAAGCTCGCCAATTGGTGATTGTAATAGTACTGATTGTGTTAATTCCTGCAATTGCAAAACGTGGGCTCAACCGGGACTTGAACCCGGGACCTCTCGCACCCGAAGCGAGAATCATGCTCCTAGACCATTAAGCCGTTGGTTTCAAAGGGAACTTGGCGTAGCTCGCCAATTGGTGATTGTAGTAGTACACATTGTATTAATTCCTGCAATTGCAAAACGTGGGCTCAACCGGGACTTGAACCCGGGACCTCTCGCACCCGAAGCGAGAATCATACCCCTAGACCATTAAGCCGTTGGTTTCAAAGGGAACTTGGCGTAGCTCGCCAATTGGTGATTGTAGTAGTACTCATTGTAATAATTCCTGCAATTGCAAAACGTGGGCTCAACCGGGATTTGAACCCGGGACCTCTCGCACCCAAAGCGAGAATCATACCCCTAGACCATTGAGCCGTTGGTTCTAATGGGAACTTGGTGAAGCTCGCCAATTGGTGATTGTAATAGTACTGATTGTGTTAATTCCAGCAATTGCAAAACGTGGGCTCATTCAGGGGGTCCGTGGAAAATTAAAATTGATTTCGGGGTCCCTGAACAACGTCAGGGGGTCCACGCAAGATTTAATATAAAATAAAAAATGTTGATGTGGCCACCATGTTACATTCTCTGACTTGATATTATCATTTATATTTACGCTTTCATAATTTATTTTTAATTCAAATCATGTTTTAAATGTACATACAGCATTTTGTAGAATCGGATGAAACTGACGTTTAAAACGTCAAAATTATGAAAGATGGAAAAATTATACTGCAAATTCAAAAACTCAGTTTACTCAAAAACTAAAGCGATTTTAACAAAAACTTATTCTTTATAAGTTGTTCATTTTGGCATTGTCTACAATTATTATTAACATGAATTTGCTCTAACTATTGTCGTTTCATAATTATAAACTAAAAATAAAAAAATAATAATAAATTTTTTTCTCGATTAAAAATTATTTTATGAAAAATATTTTCAAGCAAAAGTTGTTGTTGTCTTCTATATTTGTTTAAATGTTTTTGTGTTATTGTCTATATTTAAAAAAATATTGGAGAAAAACAAAAAACGGTTAATGTAAAAGCCCACTTCCAGTGTACAAAATTTTACCAAAAGCTTCTTAGTTCTTCGCATTATCAAATAAGACTTATGTTCAAAGTTTCATATTAATTGCTCTATTAGTTTTTTAGATACAGCGCACACAGACAGACACACAGTAACACACACACATACACAAAAATGTTTTTTCCAGAAATTGTTAAAATGGCATCCAGGGGCCCCAAATTTTTTTTTTTAAAATCACGATCACAATACTTTTTCGTACTTCGTGTCTCGAGCGCTCGTTAGCGTTCTGAAATGCTTAGGCAGCATATTCCAGAGCGTTCGGTATGACACATTTGTTTACTTGAGGATTGCGTCATTACAATTTGAACTATAAAAGAGTCATGCATGTAATCAACAATTTAGTTCTGTGTTATGCGTGATGTGAAGTGCATACAAAAAACTTTCCTAGTCTTGGACAAAAAGAAGTATTTTGTATTGTTACGCATATAGCGTACTTTCGTTACGTAAGTATATTAGAATAAAATTGATATCTCTTTTTAATTTAAATTTATTTAAGCAAAGTTATACTCTTGTTTAAGTTAATTAAAACAGTTATTTATCACAGTTATCAGTACAGTAATCCCTTAACATTATTAAGATTTATTTTTTATTAAAAACTTAAGAAGGGATTAAAAGTTTTTCTAACACAGATAAAATGACTTTTTCTTGCGGTACTAATTACATACATTCCACACTCATGTAATAATTGTTAATTATTAGTTGTAATTTTCTTAAGGGACTAATGAGTAATTCCACATGAGTATAATATAAAATTTTATCCAAAATCTTCAGTAAGTGCATTAAATATTGAAATAATATTTATAAAATTTTGACAAGAAATTTTGACGTACGTGGTGTCAATTTGAATTATTTCAAAAATCTTACGAAAGTGAGTTTGTGTTATTCTCTTACTAGGGGGTAATGAACAACATTACATGGCTCAAATGACCACAGTAATTCGATCATTACACCCGATTTTGGATAGACAAATTTAATAAGTTTCTCCACAGACTTGCACAACAGCAACAGTCACAAGTCACAACAAACAAGTAAAAAATGTAGTGAAAAAACGTGGTCAGCTAGTAGAAAACAGCTGTTTAGAAGGTAGATAAGGCGAATGGGTTCCCACCTCCTTGGTTCCCGCTTCCTTAGTTCCCGCCCTATTCTCGCGTTGCAATTAGAACTAGTGAGAAAGGTTAACATCCACTATGCACTTATTACCACACTCGGAAACAAAAAAGGGGATAACTCCCGAGTTAACCCCTTTTTGTTAATAGACAATAAGTTAACCCCTTGTTGCAGTACAAAAGTGTGTATTACACTCAGTTAACTCCTTCTGCTACTCAACAACACTGGTGTATTCTGTTGAGAAATCTATCAAGCCAAAAGATAGAAAGCCCATCCAGAAGTTTTATGAAGTTATAAAATGATTTTTGAAAAATCAAGTTAACCCCTTCTTGCACCAATGTCTTCAATTACACAGCCCCGCAAAAAAAAGTGCCATGATCTGGGTATGCGACACATGTGGTCATATGTATTTTGACCCGCTGATTCCAGATCCGCCCTCAGAATTGGCCCTGAGGGCTTAGGTTGGGCCCTAAACCTAAAAAATGGTGATGTGGCCATCATGTTACTTTCTCCGACTTGATGGTATAATAGCCATTTATATTTACGTTTGTATGGTTTATTGAAATCATCAGTTTACTCAAAAACTAAAGGGATTTCGAAAAAAACTTATTCTTTATAAGTTGTTCATTTTAGCATTATCTACAATATTATTAACATAAAGTTGCTGTAACTCTTATCGTATTATAATTATAAAACACAAATTTAAAAAATAAATAAATTTTTTTCTCGAATAAAAATGATTTTATGAAAAATGTTTTCAAGCAAAAGTTGTTCATTTATTTGTTGTCTTCAATGTTTGTTTAAATGTTTCTGTTATATTTTTAATTTTTAAGAAAATATTGGAAAAAAACAAAAAACAGTAAAGGTAAACACCCACTTCCGGTGTACGAAATTTTACCAAAAGCTTTTCAGTTCTTCGGATTATCAAATAAGACGTATGTTCAAAGTTTCATATCAATTGCTCTGTTAGTTTTTTAGAAACACAGATCCACAGACCCAGACACACACACACACACACAGACACAAATTTCAGCAGGTGAAAATATATTTTAAAAAATATTTTTTATTTTTAGATCAGGTTTTTTTTCCTTGTTTTAGTGCGAAACCATGCATAGACATAGAAATATCCAAACATGAAGAGGTGACATGCTGGTTGTGACTCGCATCTTGGATACAAACATTTGTGGAGTCCGCAAGATGACCTTGGACTTGACCTTGAATCCCATTTCATGACCTTGTTGAAGGTCAAATTTGTTTGAAGATCAAATTGTTATTTTCTAATATACATTTCCAGTTCCAGCCTCATATTTGTGATGATCAGGTAGGTGCTTGTTGAAAAACAATGTCCGAAGTGCACAGGAACTGAATGTTTTCATAATACCTGCAAAAAATATTTTACTTGGTTATATCATACATTAATTTTTTTATAACTATATCTTGTTCTTATTTCATCAAAAGATCTATGCAAAAGTTTTCGCTTACGTTTCTTCCTCTTGTTTTGGTTTCTCTCTTTAGCATCCAGCAAAAGTCAGCCATCATAACTTCATCCCATCTACCCTGATATCTCTCTTCCATCACTCTGATATTTTGGTGGAATCGTTCGCCTTGCTCTTCACTGTAATCTCCACAATTCTCAGGAAATCTATCCAGATGCGAGTCAAGAAAGTGTAACTTGAAATTCATTAAACATCCCAACTTTCGAAAGTTTTTCACCATATTTTTCACAATATTCTTGTAGTCGGGACTCCTATGGTTACCTAGGAAGTTCGTTGCCACTGCTTTGAAACTCTCCCAACCATTTTTCTCAATGTCGGTCATTTGAGTGACGAAATTTGTGTCCCTAAATAACTTTCTAATTTGTGGTCCATCATATACCTTCTTTCAACTTAGCATCAGAAATAGCTGGAAATGTCTGTCCTAAATATACGAAGCATTGGCCGTCCTTGTCTAATGCTTTGACGAATTGTTTCATCAGACCAAGTTTGATGTGAAGAGGTGGGATGCGAATTTTTGTAGGATCAACTAGATATTCTTTAATGATGTTGTGCGAACCAGGTTGAATCAATGGTCTTTCTGACCATTGCTTCCTGCTTTAATGGTTAGCTCGATCTCTGCTATTCCATAAACATAAGAAGCATGGCTTTCTCGTAAAACCTGATTGTTGTCCAAGAATCATAGTTATGATTTTCAGATCACCACAAACTTGCCACTTGTGACTGGCATACTTAATTTTATCCAAACGCATTTTTACGTTGCTATACTGCTCTTTGAGCGTTGTGGAATTAGCTATTGGGATAGGAGCATACACATTTGTATTATGTAGTAATACAGCTTTCATACTGCGTTTCGATGAATCAGTGAGAAGTCTCCAGTCTTCATCTCTATACACATCTTTCTTCAAGTTATTCATCAAACCTTTAATGTCAGTGCCGTAAACTAGAGATGTTTCTTCATCTTTTGTGAAATACTTCCGGAATTCTTGATCTCTATTACGGTAAAACGAGACTTTTGTCTTCGGCTCCAGGAAGTTCCTTCTCTTCAGAAATGAAGCAACTATCTTTTGGCAATCCTACATCCCTAACAAAATCATTTAGAACTGGTTGAAAAGTAACAATGGAATTTTTGATGCAGTATTATATGGAAGATGAACATCTTTTTTGTCGTTATCTTCATAGGGATCATCGCTGCCACCCCTACTTTTTTCAGATTGGTTGTCAATTTCCATCAGTTACACGTAATTTTGCATCTATTACAATTGGTCTTATAACTGAAGACACATTGATGTACGAAATAGATTTCTTATGTTTTGCGGTGATTCCATTGACGTCACTCATACAGAAGTAACAGTCTCTCATGAGCATTGACTTCTTCCATATGGTTGGTGTAGAAAATTTGAGATATTTCAGATATTTAGGATTCTTTGAACGATACAACATTAGTCTACAGGAGTTACAAATTATATGAGGAACCCATGTTGTTTCCTGGTGGAGTAATCTGCGACCGAAACAATCCTGATACAGTTGTTTCACCTCCTCATTTATTTCTTTTCTCAAAGAGTTCACTTCATATTTGCTGCAGATATAGCAAAATACATCTGGACACTTCTGGCATTCGGTGAAGCGTGAAATACGAGAAGTATCTCTCCTTGTAGCATCATACTCTCCAACAACCAAGAAGCCAATGAAGATCAATGGAGAGCTACGGTCGTTTGATGACGCCGTCGGTGAGCCCGCTTTCCCACTCTGTCCAGACGCCGATACTGGGACTCCGTATCCCTGCATCGTAAGACACTTCTTATCTGTGCCTGCCATGACAACATGTTTCCAACCGTCACCACGTGCTTGATCTGGTTACAGGCACAGGCGTTATTGAAAAAAAAAGAAAAAAAAACGTATGTTCCACCCAAGATATCAGAGTGATGGAAGAGAGATATCAGGGTAGATGGGATGAAGTTATGATGGCTGGCTTTTGCTGGATGCTGAAGAGAGAAACCAGAACAAGAGGAAAAAATTTGTTTTTCAACAAGCACCTACCCGATCATCACAAATATGAGGCTGAAACTAGGAATGTATATTAGAAAATAATAATTGGATCTTCAAACAAATTTTACCTTCAACAAGGTCATGAAATGGGATTCAAAGCCAAGTCCGCGGACTCCACAAATGTTTGTATCCAAGATGCCAGTCGCAACCTCTTCATGTTCTCTTCAATAAATATACTGTACGTTAATATACAATCAGTCCGTCACAAAATCGGCGAAATTGAATCATTTCTTCATGAATTCGGTAATCCTTATGATGTCATAATGTTGAGTGAACATTAGTTATCCAAAGAAGAGTCGGAATTATGTAGAATAAATGGAAAGCACGCGATATCGTTTTATAGCAGAAAATCGTCGAAGCATGGAGGAGTCATGAGTTTAATAAGCCCACAACTCATAGTGCAAGATGAAAAATGGATTGTAGAACTGAAGAGAAAAATTGTGAAATATGTGGTACATTTATTGTAAAATTTAATATTATGCTAATAACGGTATATCCATCTGGAAATTTCCATATTTTTCTAAACATAGTAAATTCTCTCCTAGAAACGCTATCTCATAATAAATGTCATATATTGTTGGGAGGAGATTTTAATGTAATTTTTTTATCCAATGATATGAACTCGAATATACTAAGGGATCTCTTGCGTGGTTATGGTCTACACCAATTCGTTAACTTTGCAACTCGCGAAAAGAATTGTATTGATAACATCTTTAGCTATTATAACCAAATTAGCAATATTGTACAGGTTGACAAAGGCACCCTTTCAGATCATTACGAGATCTCCTGTTCTCTTGGTGTAAGTACTATTGATTCTTTGAAACAGTTTAAAATTAGATCAATAACAAATGCTGGCAAAGTGATGTATTATGATCGTTTGAGTAACATAGACTGGACATTTCTTAATACGGATGATAACTGTAATAACAAAGCTAATCAATTTCTGGATGTATTAATGTATAATTACCAGTTATCATTCTCCGAACGCATTATAAAATAACAGTATTTCTCTCCACAATGGTATACTGTCGAATTAAAGCAAATGCGTGAAATAATTAATTTAGTCAGCGAGACTTATCGCAGAACTCCTACAGAGGAATTAAAGACATTGCGGGTCAACCTCACTAGAGATTATAAAAATACCATAAAAATGAAAAAAAATACATGCTAATGACACATATATTAAAAAATCGCCCAATAATATTAGACGCATGTGGAATTTAATTAATCTGCAAAGGTCAAATATCAATCACAATGTGACTCAATCTACTGCTTTAAATGCAGACGACTTTAATAACTTCTTTATTAAAGCAATTGATGCAATTGTACAGGAATTACCTTCAGCTCCTGACATAATACCACCTATAAGGACCTCAAGTAGTGATTGTTTATTCAAATTTACAGAGGTATCTTCAATTCAAATTAGGGATGTGTTGTCATGTATTAAAAACAAAAATAGCAGAGATATTTATGGGCTATCTCCAGTTGTCATTAAATCAGTAACAGATGTAATAATTCAACCATTAACCAAACTCATTAATCAATGCATTAGAGAAAATTGTTTTCCAGACTACTTTAAAATATCGAAATGTGTATCATACTTAAAAAAGGCGATCCTGGTGATCCTAATGATTATCGGCTGGTATCAATTATACCAGTTATAGCCAAGGTAATGGAACTAGTTCTTTACAAACAATTATCTGATTTTCTTGAAATGAATAATATGCTTCAAATAAACAATTTGGGTTTCGCAAGTATAAGTCGACAGTTCACGCCATGGTGGAACACGTTGATGGTATTTTAAGTGGTCTGGAGCAAAAATCATTTGTTCTCATTAACCTTATGGACCTGTTGAAAGCATTTGATTGTGTCTCACATCAAATATTGATTGAAAAGTTACTTAGCTTTAACATGTTATCATCAAGTCGCCAGATGATTATGTTATATTTGAGCAATAGGAAACAGTTGGTTATTTATGAACAGGAGTTATCAAAAGAAGTACTAGTTTCTCGCGGGGTACCACAAGGTTCCCATATGGGCCCTCTCTTGTTTTTAATGTATGTCAATGATTTTTCCGATGCATTCTGTGATAATAAAGTGGCAGTAATTCAATTTGCCGATGATACTACCATTTCATTGACTAATACATCGCTGGAAGATTTGTTCACAAACGAGCATGAGATGCGGCAAAAGTCAAAATCCTGGTTTACAATAAATGAACTTAGCATGAATGATACAAAAACAGCTAGATTGTTATTTGCATTGAGGGAACATGAAGAGCATTTAGCCACAACTTCAGTTAAGTTTATGGGATTACACATTGACCAAGAACTCAGATGGAATATCCACGTTGAGAACTTAGCAAATAGATTCACTAAAAATATCTACTTGCTAAGGAATCTGATGCGCTGTCTCTCACCAAAAATTGTCACGGCCGCATATTTCGCACTTTGTCATTCATTACTTTCGTATGGTTTGTTGGTATGGGGCCATTCAGCTGCAGCTAGGAGAATTTTTGCTTTACAGCGCAGGGCAGTGCGAATAATATCAGCATTAAGCTACAGGAATTACTGTAAAGGAAAATTCGTAGAATTGAGGATTTTAACATTGCCCAACCAATATATTTTAAATTGCTTGTTATGGGCAAAGAAAAATCAGGCAACATACAGCCTGAACAGCAAATATCATGATTACTGCACTCGTAAAAATGATGATATTAGGCAAGTACACAGTAGACTTATGTTATCACAGAATGGAACGAGGTACTATGCTCCGAAACTATTTAATAAGTTGCTAGATGATGTCAAAAATCTTGAACTGAAGGTGTTTAAAAAGAAAATTACTATTTTCCTGACCTCACAAGCTTTCTACAGTGTAGAAGAGTTCACATCAAATAACATTGGTTTTTAATTTTTAGTCTTAACTATAAATTGTATGTTTCTGTTTGTATCATTTTTTTTTGTTATATACTGTTTTATAATTTTAACTAAAAAAAATATTTTAATGTATTTCAATGTGTTTCTTTTCATCACTGATTTTATTTTTATATTTATTAAATTTTTGAAATTTTTTTCACAAATTGTTATATATTTTATTATAATTGATTTTAAACTGTGTCATTATCTGATTCATTACTGTTTATTCTATCTTTACCATTTACTTATAGATGAATAATATTTAGACATATATGCATATAATTATTGTAATACTTGTATCTCTAATTTAGTCAACTTGTGTAAACTAATGTAAAAGCACTGAATAAAACACTTACTATGTTTTTTACCACAATTTATTTGATGTATGTACAAATATTTCATATACATACATATAACGACTTAAGTTTCGACGTTTTACTGTCATTATCAAGTGAAACAATTAATGGAAGACGTTACATTTATATCGGTGATGTAGGACAAACCGGTCGTAGTTTTGAAAAAAGATATTCTGAACATTTACGCGCCTTTAGATTAAATCAAAATTCCAGTTCATTCTCTAACCATTCGTTAGAATGTAAACATTCATTCCCCGAAATCCAAAACATGAAAATTTTACACAACGGTACAAAAGGTACAAAGCTTAACTTCCTTGAATCCGCCGAAATTTTCAGACTTAGCAATAATCCCCTCGTTAATCTGTTGAACGAGCAGACCGATCTAATGTACTCACCGCTTTTCAAAATTCTTTAATCTCTTAATTATGTTTAAATCTTTGCACCTGTTCACTGTAAACCATTTTGTTGCCCTCACCCTATTTTCGTACCGATATAAATGTAACGTCTTCCATTAATTGTTTCACTTGATAATGGCAGTAAAACGTCGAAACTTAAGTCGTGATATGTATGTATATGAAATATTTGTACATACATCAAATAAATTGTGGTAAAAAACATAGTAAGTGTTTTATTCAGTGATTTTATAATGAATTACCACGTAGTAACGGTCACAACCATCACCATGATTAATGTAAAAGCACTAATAAATCTAATATAATATAATATAATATAATGTTTGGATATTTCTATGCCTATGCGTGGTTTCGCACTAAAACAAGGAAAAAAACCTGATCTAAAAATAAAAAATATATCTTTAAATGTATTTTCACCCGCTGAATCTGAATTCACCATTAAAAATCGCCAATCAGGCCTCTGTTTCACGTTTATTTCGAAAAATAGGCAAATTTACCGATTTTTAGGTTTTTTTTAGGTTTAGGGCCCAACCTAAGCCCTCAGGGCCAATTCTGAGGGCGGATCTGGAATCAGCGGGTCAACATACATATGACCACATATGTCGCATACCCAGATCATGGCACTTTTTTTGTGGGGCTGTGTAATTTTACATTTTTGTAAAATTTAATTTTTTGTTATTTAATGTTTGTTTTTTCCAAAAATGGTTAGAATCATCTCCGGGGATCTCAAAATTACGGGTCCTAATAATTCGAAACTTCAAAGTAACCAAGTTTCAAAATTTTCGAATTTAAAAGTTGTAACATTTTGAAGTTTTCGAATTTTTCAATTCCAAAATCATTTTAAATCCCTAAACTTTTAAGTAACTTCAAAACTTTTATCTCGAGAACCCAATACGAAATTTAAGATGCGCATGCTGAGTTGCTGTAATAATAAAACATCGAACTTATGGATTTACAAGGTAAAAAACATTAACATATCCTGCAAAATTAATTGTTTTTTATTAGTTTTGAAATGATATGATATAAATGAACTTTTTCATTTGCCAATATTCGCGAAATAAGACTTCGAAACTTCGAAAATTCGAAACTTAAAAAAATTGGAAGCTTCAATCTTTTCTATGAACCTACGAAGATTCGAACCTTAAACATTTCAAATTGGAGAGTGAAGCCGCTTTACTATTCGAACTGGAAATACAAATCATTATTATTTCCACTTGATCTAATTAATTTGAGAATAGAAAATTCTTTGGAAATCCGTTGCGTGCGTACACGAATATCTGAGAATTTTGTGAAGCGATGTGTAATATCTGAAGGAGGGTGGGTGTCCCGAAAACCGCCAGCACCGGCTTCACGACCACCCGGAGCGGCTCAGGGGAATTCCGGAGCTGTGACCGGAGTCGGTGCGTCCTTCCCATCGTAAACATGGCAGGGAAGCTGGGAACGCCGTGGGTTGTACGGGACCAGCGCGTCTCATCTCTCCGGGGACGAAGGAATCGATGTCGGGACATCCAATTATTAAGGGACTATGAATCTAATTCAATATTCAAGTCGCAAGATTTATGTATCAATTGGCGCGATTCCCCAAATTAAAATACTCGCGCACGTAACGCACATAAAAATTTACATTCCGACATTCCGCAGTGGCCACTCGGGCGCAACAATAAATTACCGGTGACGTCGCGGACGTGTTTGGGGGTTGGAAAAAACGAACATGCCGATATTATAGGTACTTAACCTTTTTCGGTCATCGTTGCCGTAACACTGAAAGTATAATTTTACTACCGATAAATATAAATTATTATTATTACTATACCACCGAATGTGACATTCTCATATCATAGTCCATTAGGGATCTCTAAGATAAAAAGGTTAACTTTTATTTCATCTATTTACCTAAAATGATACAACAAACAATTAATATAAAAGTTATAAAAGACGAAGAAACAACTCGTCAGTATACAATTCGTGGAAATGTTGATGATAGTAATACTATTAAACTATTAAGAGTAAATTGTAAAAATCACACGGTAGGACCTTATATCTATTTTAATTTAACATAATATTATTTACGATTATCTACATTTGCATTGATTTTCCTTCACCTTTTAGTACAGTAGTGTGCTAAACATTTAACTTTATAGTTATTTAAGATACAAGTGTAAAAAGGCACTCTTTATTGCACAAATAGTACCTCGCTCGTGTTTTAAAAGCCGTGAGTGCAATGAAGAGACTTTTTACATGTGTGTATTATTTCGTTTTATGATCGACCGTGCACAAAATTCTTAAGAAATGGTTAAAACGACTTTAATACGACTTTGTTTTAAAAAAATCGCGAAAAAATCAAAAATTTCAATTTTCATTTTTAATTTTTTATTCGAAAACTATTACTATTACGCATTTTGCACTCAAACATTATTGGAGCACTTTTTAATGGGGGATCTAAATATGTTATTAGATTTATTGTAGCTTTCAAGATGGCGGAGAAACAATAGACAACTTTTGTTTTTCTTATGGGCGCCATATTGGATTTTTACATTTTCTAATGCAAGATTATTTTCTGTTTACGATGATATATCACACATTATGTTTTAATTTTACATTTGAGCCAAAATTTGAAATGTATTATTTTTGTAAAGAGTGCCATGCAAACATCACATTTTTCTACAACAATGAGTATTACAAAGCCTATAAAACAAACTGTGGCATTTTATTTTATTATTTAATTCATCTACAATCAAGCAAGGGAATATGCATTCATTTATCAACACTTCTATATGGGTAAGGTTGGGTTTACATAAAAAATACAATTTGTAAACGAATAACAATCTCAGGAATTTATTACAACATATAAAACTACTAGAAAACATAATGCTATAATAAGTGTTCAAATTATTGACATTCACATTCCACTTCTAAACATACTTCTGCGCTTTTTCTTAAATTATAAATTGCCCTACTAATATCTCTTCTTCTAATATTATTTATAGAATCAACGATACTTCTACGCAGTTCATTAATATTGGCTGGAACGCTTTGATAAATCTTATTTTTCAAAGTTCCCTATAAAAAGTAATCCAATGGGGATAAATTTCTCGGATATTTCTGAAGATACACCTCCATTGAGACTTGCACATCTTTATGGGAATTGTAATAAATTTCTAACATATCGCGTTATTCTTCACTTGAAAATTTCATTTTTACGATAAAGTTACCAGTAAAGTAAATTTCAAGAATGAAGTTTAAATGCAACTGTCACATTTTGTTTTGAACAAAAGTGTTGATTTTGTTTACATGGCACTCTTTACAAATATAATAAATTTAACATTTTGGCTCAAATGTAAAATTAAAACATAATGTGTGATAAATCATCGTAAACAGAAAAAAATCTTGCATTAGAAAATGTAAAAATCCAATATGGCGCCCATACGAAAAACAAAAGTTGTCTATTGTTTCTCCGCGATCTTGAAAGTTACAATAAATCTAATAACCTATTTAGATCCTCCATTAAAAAGGGCTCTAATAATGTCTTAGTGTAAAATGCGCGTTTTAGAATAAAAAAGTAAAAATGAAAATTGAATTTTTTTATTTTTTCGCGATTTTTTGAAAACAAAAAAAGGTAACTCCAATTTTTTAACAGATTATTAATCAACGTTATAATACACAACTTTTCCCTAATATAACCAACCTCGTATCTCTTAAGATAACTGAAATCCCTATGGTGCCGCTCGAAAAACGGGCACCCTGTATATTCATTTCCTGAAAATGTCAGCTCCAAGCGCGCTCGTTCATATTATTTCCGTAGTGTTTTGACAATGAATGAACAATTTTATTTTTTTCAAAATTGGCATATACAATATTGCGATTATTTAAAAAAAAAACATAAAACCAAATGCGATACTTTTCGCAATCTACAACGAATTGAAATTTAATTGTAATAAATTGTATGAACATACATAATTTAATTATAAATTTAGTACAATGTATGACCAAGGATAATTATTTGGAGTCATTAAATAACTACAATATCAATATCAATTTTACCGTTACTCTTTATTCTCATATAAATATAAAGATTATACATTTTAAACAACATGAAATAACCACTTAAAAAAAATATACACACGCTCCCAAAACACTAAAAACTTAGTAAATTTCAATAAATAATCGACGAACTTCAATATCATCAAAAACACGTTTGTTGATTAATTTGGCAATCTCTGCAATTATTATTAACATAAATTTGATGTAACTGTTATCGTTTCATAATTAGAAACCAAAAACGAAAAATACAAAATATTACTTTTTTGAACAATGACATTACAAAAGATTTTTTAAACAAAATATGTTCATTTTTTAGTTGTCTTCATTTTTTACGGTTTTTGTAATATCTGTAATATAAAAAAATGGTGATGTGGCCATCATGTTACTTTCTCCGACTTTATATTTACGTTTTCATGGGTTTATTTTCAATTGAAATCATATTTTAAATGTACATCGAGCGTTGCGTAAACTCGGAAGAAACTGACGTTTAAAACGTCAAAATCATGAAAGATGTAAAAATTATACTTCAAATTCAAAAACTCGGTTTACTCAAGAACTAACGAGATTTCTAAAAAAACTTATTCTTTAGAAGTTGTTCATTTTGGCATTCTGTACAATTATAATTCACATAATTTTTCTGTAACTATTATCGTTTTATAATTATAAACCAAAAATTAAAAAAATTATAATAAATTTTTTTCTCGAATAAAAATGATTTTATGAAAAATGTTTTCAAGCAAAAGCTGTTCATTTCTTTGTTGTCTTCAAAGTTTGTTTGAATGTTTTTGTGATATTTTTCATATTTAAGAAAATATTGGCAAAAAACAAAAAACAGTTAAGGTAAACGCCCACTTCCGGTGTACGAAATTTTACCAAAAGCTTTTCAGTTCTTCAGATTATCAAATAAGACGGATGTTCAAAGTTTCATATCAATTGCTCTATTAGTTTTTGAGATACAGCGCACACAGACAGACACACACACACACACACACACACACACACACACACACACACAGACACAATTTTTTTTTTCTCCAAAAATTGTTGAAATGGCATCTAGGAACACCAAAACGGATATTTCCGTAAAAAAAATTTTTGAAAAAAAAATCACGATCACAATACTTTCTCGTACTTCGTAACGGAGAAAGTAAAAAATGGTGATGTGGCCATCATGTTACTTTCTCCGACTTTATATTTACGTTTTCATGGGTTTATTTTCAATTGAAATCATATTTTAAATGTACATCGAGCGTTGTGTAAACTCGGATGAAACTGACGTTTAAAACGTCAAAATTATGAAAGATAGAAAAATTATACTTCAAATTCAAAAACTCAGTTTACTCAAAAACTAAAGGGATTTCGGAAAAAACGTATTCTTTATAAGTTGTTCATTTTAGCATTCTCTGCAATTATTATTAACATAAATTTGCTGTTACTATTATCGTTTCATAATTATAAACCAAAAATGAAAAAAAATAAATACATTTTTTTCTCGAATAACAATGATTTTATGGAAAATGTTTTCAAACAAAATAATCTCATTTCTTTATTGTCTTCAATATTTGTTCAAATGTTTTTGTGATATTTTTCATATTTAAGAAAATATTGGCAAAAAACAACAGTTAAGGTAAACGCCCACTTCCGGTGTACGAAATTTTACCAAAAGCTTTTCAGTTCTTCAGATTATGAAATAAGACGGATGTTGAAAGTTTCATATCAATTGCTCTATTAGTTTTTGAGATACAGCGCGCACAGACAGACACACACACACACACACACACACACACAGCACACACACACACACACACACAGACACAATTTTTTTTTTTCCAGAAATTGTTGA
This sequence comes from Ocypus olens, assembly GCA_910593695.2. NCBI lineage: Eukaryota > Metazoa > Arthropoda > Insecta > Coleoptera > Staphylinidae > Ocypus > Ocypus olens. Next base: position 13,698,495 of record OU343054.1, on the reverse strand, counting down.
AATGGCATCTAGGGACCCCAAAACGGATATTTCCGCAAAAAAAATTTTTGAAAAAAAAATCACGATCACAATACTTTCTCGTACTTCGTAACGGAGAAAGTAAAAATGGTGATGTGACCATCATGTTACTTTCTCCGACAATGGTATCATTTATATTTACGCTTTCATGGTTTATTTTCTATTTAAATTATATTTTAAATGTCCGTAGAACGTTCCGTAGACTCCGGTGAAACTGACGTTTAAAACGTCAAAATTATGAAAGATAGAAAAATTATACTTCAAATCCAAACACTCAGTTTACTCAAAAACTAATGGGATTTCGGAAAAAAACTTATTCTTTATAAGTTGTTCATTTTAGCATTCGCTACAATTATTATTAACATAAATTTGTTATAACTATTATCGTTTTATAATTATAAACCAAAAATTAAAAAAATAATAATACATTTTTTCCTCGAATAGCAATGATTTTATGAAAAATATTTTCAAGCAAATGACGTTCATTTCTTTGTTGTTTTCAAAGTTTGTTTAAATGTTTTTGTGATATTTTTCATATTTAAGAAAATATTGGCAAAATACAAAAAACAGTTAAGGTAAACGCCCACTTCCGGTGTACGAAATTTTACCAAAAGCTTTTCAGTTCTTCAGATTATTAAATAAGACGGATGTTGAAAGTTTCATATCAATTGCTTTATTAGTTTTTGAGATACAGCGCGCACAGACAGACACACACACACACACACACACACACACACACACACAGACACACACACAGACACACACACAGACACAAAAAAAAAAATTCCAAAAATTGTTGAAATGGCATCTAGGGACCCCAAAACGGATATTTCCGTAAAAAAAAATTTTGAAAAAAAAATCACAATCACAATACTTTCTCGTACTTCGTAACGGAGAAAGTAAAAATGGAAAAAAACAAAAGACGGTTAACCAAATTCCGGTTTTCTGTTTTTCAGTTCTTCGGATTGTTAAATAAGAGATATGTTTCCTGTTTTATGTTAATTGCCGAAAGTAGAAGAACCCTAGTGTACAGAGAGGGCAAAATTCGATGTTTGTATAGGAGATCTCGATAACTACAATAGATAGAGAAAAACGGATGGCGCATCCTCGATCTCTCTTTTCGAGAAAAACTCAATGGTGAAAACTAAATTTATTTATCTTCTTTTGTTTTCGAGTTATATCGAAAAAGTCAATTTATTCCATTTTTACTTTCTCCGTTACGAAGTACGAGAAAGTATTGTGATCGTGATTTTTTTTTCAAAAAATTTTTTTACGGAAATATCCGTTTTGGGGTCCCTAGATGCCATTTCAACAATTTCTGGTAAAAAAATTTTTGTGTCTGTGTGTGTGTGTGTGTGTCTGTCTGTGTGTGTGTGTGTGTGTGTGTGTGTCTGTCTGTGTGCGCTGTATCTCAAAAACTAATAAAGCAATTGATATGAAACTTTCAACATACGTCTTACTTGATAATCTGAAGAACTGAAAAGCTTTTGGTAAAATTTCGTACACCGGAAGTGGGTGTTTACCTTAACTGTTTTTTGTTTTTTGTCAATATTTTCTTAAATATGAAAAATATCACAAAAACATTTAAACAAACATTGAAGACAACAAAGAAATGAACATCTTTTGCTTGAAAATATTTTTCATAAAATCATTGCTATTCGAGAAAAAAAATTATTAATTTTTTTTAACTTTTGGTTTATAATTATGAAACGATGATAGTTACAGCAAATTTGTGTGAATAATAATTGTAGAGAATAGCAAAATGAACAACTTCTAAAGAATAAGTTTTTTTTCGAAATCTCGTTAGTTTTTGAGTAAACCGAGTTTTTGAATTTGAAGTATATTTGTTCCGTTTCATAATTTTGACGTTTTAAACGTCAGTTTCATCCAAGTTTAGGCAACGCTCGATGTACATTTAAAATATGATTTCAATTGAAAATGAACCATGAAAACGCAAATATAAATGATACCATCAAGTCGGAGAAAGTAACATGATGGCCACATCACAATTTTTGATATATTGAAATATCTCAGTTATTTATCATTTGACAATAATGAAAGTTATATGTTGTTGAGGCACTTTTTTGAAAAGAATAAAATAAGCTTAACAGAATTCCGATATCTTCATTAATATGAAAGTTATAACATAAAGTTGTGTTTTTTTAAATACAACCCAAAGTTGGCTTTGACCTATTTTTTCGGTTATTTTTTTTCTCTTTTCAACGATATACAGCATGTGGAGGTTGTATCTTATTTTTGAAACATTCAATATATTTTCTCACTTTCGTCTTAGTTGGCTTGAGTTAGTTATAGAACATTAATTGTTTTCTATTAAACAAACCAATTTTCGCTGTATCTCAAAAACTACTTCATCAATTAACATCAAACTTTGAACATAAGCCTTATTTGATAATCCAAAGAACTGAAAAGCTTTTGGTAAAATTTCGTACACCGGAAGTGGGTGTTTACCTTAACCGTTTTTTGTTCTTCTCCGATATTTCTTTAAATATGAAAAATAGTAGAAAAGCACTTGAACAAAACTTGAAGACAACGAAGAGATTAACATCTTTTGTTTGAAAATATTTTTCGTAAAATGTCTGGTTTTAAAAAAATTCTAGTTATTAATGTTGTTGTTGACATTTTTGGTGTATAATAATGAAACGATAATAGTTACAGCAAATTTATTTCAATAATAATTGCAGATAATGCCAAAATGAACAACTTATAAAGAATAAGTATTTTTCGAAATCTCTTCTCGCTTCTATTAGTTTGGCAACCGAATTTTTGCCAAAACGTTGCGACATTGTAATAATAAATTATTAGGTACAAAATTATTTGACATTTCTTTGTGGTTGTCATAGTAACACAGCTTACTTCTTTAAAACAGAATTTTTAAATTTCATAAATATTACTTCCTTTACATTCTTCTAAAATTGAGTGATATTCTTCCAAATATCCCACATGCATTAAATATTCCCCGGATCATGTTTTCGTGCATTTTTGCGATAGCAATCGGTCTTCGTCTTTGATTCGTGCCGATTGTGCAATGCAAAAATGCACTCAAGAAATGATATTTTCATATAATATTTAACGCATTAGGGATATTATTCAGAGTGGTGATTAAGTTCTATACAAAATTCATAATTGCTCTATTGAATGTTTTTAAAAAAATTGCTCGGACTGAGCGATTTTTGTTAGTTACTGCGCACTTTTTGGAGTGCTGAAAAATATTGTGACGTCGCCAATAATTCAAATTATGTAATGTTTGACGTATGATGTCATCGGCAATTTTTCAAAATTGAATTTGATTGTTTTCATTTGGCAACCTTGGCAAGCTCTTAATTCTCTTTACAGTCACATTGTTTTTAAATACGTATCTTTTAATCTAAAAACTTTGTAGAGCTTGTGATTCTCTTTACAGCCATTTTTTTTATGGAAAGTACAAAAATGATCATAAAACTTGGCACAAAATTTATAGGTAGAAACGCCAAAGTGGCGGAATCTATTGCCTGAATGCTGTACTTGAACCAAATCCGGGTGGCTTTAACACCGACAAGATATGGACATTGCCAGCGGCGGCAAATATAACAATATAAATGTGAACATTAAATATTGTTCCCCCATCAGAACACCTACAGACCGGTTTCGACCTTTCAGGTCTCATCAGTGTAGTTAGTTGCCCCATCAGCAACTAACTACCCTGATGAGACTTGAAAGGTCGAAACCGGTCTGTAGGTGTTCTGATGGGGGAACAATATTTAATGTTCACAAAATTTATAATTTGCATTATTTAATATCTAATTTTGAAAACGCTGGAAAAGGCAAACCATTTTTTTTAAATTTATTTTCACAATCTTACACAATAAAGCATTAATGAAAAGTAAGTCAACTCGAAATTTATTGATTTATTTAATATTAGACATGTTAACATTTGACATGTTTATTTGACACTTAAATTAAAAAATAATCATTACTTCTCCTAAAAACTAAAAATGGTGCATTTGACTGAACTTGACTTGAAATTCTTACGGTCCTCAGCCTCAGGTGCTGGATTTTTTCCTCCGAGGTACTCGTAAAAGGCGTGACGAAAACGTCCCAAAAATCAGATTTCGCTAAGTTCCATGAGAATGACGTTTACACAATAGAATTAGGAAACATTATTACTTTTCAATCCGAAACATTTACTTACTACCCAAATATTAATAAAATTAAACAATACTGCCATTACATGTCCATGGGTACCTTTGCCGCCGTAAACTATTAACATTTTATTACGAGCGGCGCGTCTGTTATGAAACTCAAGTTGATAAGAGTTCAACGTAGTCACGCCCCTATGCGTCGATATTCGAGGGCAGATTATTAGGGATCACTAATTTCTAGAAACGCGATCGTACTTTTTCCATCTATTATACATTTTAGAAAAAAAGATTAGAGGAAAAATATATTCTAAGTAAAGGTAAAAAGGGCAACCTAAAGTTATTTTTTTTTAATTAATTTATTTTTTAATTCTTACTTTGTTATTAACAAAAAAACAAAAAATATAGCTCTAGGATGCCCTCGGTATAATAATTTTAGAAATAACTGTAAAAACAGATTTGCATTTTATAAATTCGTGAAAAATCTGAGTTTTTGTTATATGCATGGTATCCAGGACTCTTAAGGCTGTTCGTCCCGCAACAAATACTTTCTTTGGGGTGCAAGGGTGAGACGGCAAGTAATGGGCGGACCTAACAAATCATACCATATCGCAGAAAAATCAGGATCGGACTTAGGCACTGGCGTATTAACGCATTGGTCGTGCACGCGTCAGATAACACAGCCCCACAAAAAAAAAATTCCGGATCTCTAGACCAGACATGTGTATCCTTATGTATTTTTGCCAGCCGAATCCGAATCCGAGGTCAGAAAAAGCCCTACACCCCAGGAATTGGCCCCAGAGGCCGAAAATGGCCGCTGAAAGGTGTGAAACGGGAATTCCGGCATGACGGATGCTCAGGGCAGGTTGAGATTGCATTCTCAAGGCAAAGTCGAATTAGTGGCTAACGGAGGTTAGATCCAACAGGCATCGCGGCCCCTGAGGCCGGAAAATGGGCCCTTGGGGGCCGAAAAATCGAGATTTTCACGTCGTCATCACGGCACTCAAATTTCTATGGACTCTAAAACTCAGGAAACACTGGCAATGTAGCAACATTTTGAGGCCCATTGTAATTCATGCCCCGGCCCAGAAAATGGACCCTTAGGACCAGAAAATCGAAATACCATGCCGGCATCCCGGGGCTCGGGTTTCTACGGACTTTTAAACTTGAGAAACACCCAAGATGGTGGAACGGTTCAAAGCCCATCGGAAGTCATGCCCAGGGCCCGGAAAATTGGAGCTCGGTGACCGGAAATCGAGATCCCTACGTCTGAATCACGGTACTCGAATTTCCATGGAGTTTCAAACACCAGAAACGCAAACGATGGTGGGACAGTCCGAGGCCCATTGAAATTCATGCCCGGAGTTCAGAGAATGGCCGCTCTGGTGTCGAGGAGGAAAATTTTTTTCCCCCCATATTTTGTTAATATTTTTCTGTTATTTGTCTTGTTGTTATTGTTATGATCGGACCTGTTATTCAACTACTGGAAGTGCTTGTGGGTGACTGGTTATACCTGCAACCAGTACTCTCACATGCTGCTGTGAGCTTGCTCTGCCGATGTAGTTTGAATTGCAGGCTTCCAGAAGCCAACCCTTTCGAGCCCTGATCAGGAAGTGCGCCATGAATGAGACTGTCGGAGGTCTCATCGCTCCGAGTGGGTGCCGGTTCGTCCGTGTATTCCGGAACTGGTTAAATGTAGGTTGGGCCTCAGGGAACTGGGGTAGGATAACCATCCGAGGGTATACCCGTTCCCAACTGTACAGCACGCTCCTTGCCGCACGATGCGTTGGTAAAATAAAAATATGTCATCTTCAGGTACAAAAAATAGCAAAAGTGTTGGTCTTGCACAACCAGGTCCTAGTTCTTCTGGCACCACAATCCCAAAAAAATGTAAAAATAATCCCGAACATTTCTGTTTTATGTGTGGACAGTTGGTCTTCCAGTCAACTCAACGTAAACTCACCCCCAATATGAAAAATATCTATGAAACGCTCTTCAAACTGGAAATCCCTCACAATCCAGAATGGTGGATACCAAGCTTGCTGTGTAACTCTTGCTATCTCTCACTGAATCATTGGAAAAACAAAGAAGGATATGTTATGCAAATGAAAACACCAATGAGATTGAGAAAACCTCGAGCAAACCATGCCAACTGTTATTTCTGTCGTTGTAGGGTATAAATCAGAAAAACAGGGGTAATGCCATCTATGGCACTGTCGACAGTGTGACTTTTCCAACGTTTGCCAATAAGCCACGTGCCAAGTCACAGGTTGGTCGAGTGGAAAGTATGGACCTTGGTGAGGAAGTAGAGCCTGAACCGGTTGTCGAAGAAAGTGATGATGAAGCACAACCAACGACAATACAACCTAGGCTGTATACTCAGGACCGTCTAAACGACTTGGTGCGAGATCTTGGATTGGATAAGGATAGAGCAGAGTTATTAGCATCGAGATTCAAAGAAGATAAACTCCTAGCACCCAAGACAAAAGTGACAATGTATCGGACCAGAGAAAAAGACTTCCTGAAGTTTTTTAGGGAAGAGAATTCCCTGGTATATTGTTCTAACATCGAGGGATTAATGTCTGAAATGAAAGTGAATTGTTATAAAGATGATGAATGGAGATTGTTCATCGATGCCAGTAAGAGGAGTTTGAAGGCGGTTTTGCTGAACAATAAGAACGTGTATGCCTCAATTCCGGTTGGACATTCCGTGAAACACCGTGAATCCTATGACACCTTCAAATATTTGCTTGACAAGTTAAATTACAATCAACATAATTGGGCTATTTGTGGAGATCTGAAAATGATCACAATACTTCTTGGTCAGCAATCAGGTTACACAAAATTACCGTGTTTCCTGTGTTTATGGGATAGCCGAGCGGATGATCGTCATTATATTGTCAAGGACTGGCCCCAGCGGGAAGAATGGGTCCTCGGGAAAAATAACATCCTCTTCAAGGCTTTAGTGGATCGCCACAAGATTTTGCTGCCACCGCTTCATATCAAATTAGGCATGATGAAGCAATTTATCAAAGCCCTGAATAAGGAAGGCAAGTGTTTTCAGTACCTTTGTGAGAAATTCCCTCAAATTTCGACCGAAAAATTGAAGGCAGGAATCTTTGATGGTCCACAGATTCGCACAGCCATCAAAGATGCTGATTTTGTGAAAGTGATGAATCCTCGGGAAAAAAAGGCTTGGTTAGAGTCTTATCGAAAACTTTTTGGGTAATAAGAAGTCTGAGGATTACGAGCAACTTGTAGAAAATTTTTTGAAGAGTTTCAAAGATTTGGGATGCAGAATGAGTCTGAAGCTCCATTTTTTGCACTCACATCTAGACTATTTCCCGGAAAATTTAGGCGATTGTAGCGATGAGCAAGGGGAAAGATTCCACCAAGATATCTCCGAGATGGAGAAACGATACCAAGGCAGGTGGGATGTCCATATGATGGCTGATTACTGTTGGTCATTAAAAAGGGACACGCAAGACCACCATAATCGCCAGCCAGTGAGAAGATCCTTTGAGGATAAAGCAATAAGGTACCACAAAAAAAGGGAATAGATCTGTTTTATGTTATTTATCAAATTTTTATCATTGAATTTATTTTTCATAAATTCAGTTTTTATTAAATTTATTTTTTTTTGTAAATTTATTTTTTACCAAACTTTTCTTTAGTGAATTTATTTTTATTGAATTCATTTTTGATCGCATTTATTTTTAGTGGATTTATTTTTTATAAAATTTGTTTTTTTACAAAAAAATTTTAATTAATTTATTTTTGACATTTTTCTCAGTAATTTTCGATTCTCGATTTCCGGCCCTTCAGGCCCATTTTCTGGGCCCCGGGCATAAATTCAAATGAGCCACGAATTGTTCCAACATCGTCAGTGTTTCCTGAGTTTGAAAGTCCATAGAAACTTGAGTGCCGTGATGACGACGTGGAAATCTTGATTTTCCGGCCCTGAGGGCGCGGTTTCCGGACCCTGGGCGTGAATTCCAATCGTCCTGGAAGAGGTTCCACCCTCTTTACGTTGCTGCAGTTTGAAGTTACAAGAAAATCCGAGTGCTGCGATCCCGACGTGAAAATCTCGATTTTTTGGCCCCAAGGGCCCATTTTCCGGCCTCAGGGGCCGCGATGCCTGTCGGATCTAACCTCCGTTAGTCACTAATTCGACTTTGCCTTGAGAATGCAATCTCAACCTGCCCTGGGCATTCGTCATGCCGGAATTCCCGTTTCACACCTTTCAGCGGCCATTTTCGGCCTCTGGGGCCAATTCCTGGGGTGTAGGGCTTTTTCTGACCTCGGATTCGGATTCGGCGGGCAAAAATACATAAGGATACACATGTCTGGTCTAGAGATCCGGATTTTTTTTTTTTGTGGGGCTGTGTAATTCATATGAGCTGCAGGAACTCGCACACTCATCTCGCAAATATTACACTCTTTACACAAAATAAACCTTTTAAACACCGGTTTAATGTAATTATGAATAATTTTCATGAAATAACTAACTTAATCGTTTTGTTGAAATAGTTTTATGTCACAATTTATACACAATTTTTTTTTGTACGATTAATTTGAACTCTAAAGAAGTAGGGTTCTTACATTCCTATTTGATATTATTACAATTTACGTTAAAAGTAGCGAAAATTTCAGCATTGTAGCAATTGTTATAATATTTTATAGTTATGAAATTCGTAGTTTTATAATTAGCATTAGCATTGTTCCTGTGCGATTATTTTCAGAAACTATAGAAGGGGTGTTTTCTTATTCTGACTAAATTTGAAATAGAAGTTTGAAAAGTTTCAAGTATATGGCAAATGTTTTTCTATTCTTGTTTTGCCTCTGAAGAAAACGTATCTTTAGAAAGACGATTTGCTCTATTATTGGGAGATTATTTTCAAATCTGGTTAAGAAGCGTTTGGAAATTTTTTGTAGAATCCTAAAGTAGAATATATTTGAGTAAATTTGGAAAGTGTAACAATTGTTTTTCCATTATTATTTTGCTTCCGAAAAGACGCATGTTTATAATGACGATTTTTTTCTCGGGTGAAAAAGAAATATATTTATTGAGACACTTTTATAAATGACCTCAACAAGCTATTCACCAGAGGTCTTTCAGCCTCTCTGGTGATTATTTCAAAAATTAGTGAAGCATTTCTACATTTTTGCGGAATCGTAAATTGCAACGTATTTTGGGTAAAATTAAATATTTTCAAGGATATCGCAAATGTTTTTATACGTCTGCGTTGCCTCAGAAAAAGCTCATCTTCAGAATAACGATTTGGTTTGTTCCCGGGGAGTTATTTTAAAATCTAGTCGAAAAGCATTAAAGATTTTTGCAGAATGTTAAAGTGGAATACATTTTGAGTCATTTTGGACAGTTTCAAGTACGTGATATATATATTTTTTAAGGAAGGACGTGGATTGAACTGCGGGTTAGGAAGAGTGAATCTGCCACAACCGTTGTTTTGTAGATATATTAGCAATTAAATGAACAATGAAAGACAGATTACAACGACCACGGTCCCGAGCGAATATTCCGCGGCCCCGAAATCTTTCGCCCGGGCTGGGATTCGAACCCACACGGCAGGCGGTGCAATCGGTACAATCGTTCGCCTGTATCCACTACACCAACGTTATAATTGTTTTTCTGTTTTTGTTTTACCTCTGAAGAGGTGCGTCCCTAGAATATTAGCTCCGATCACCAGGGATTATTTTTAAATAAAATAATTAACGTCGAGGGGTATTTTTTGCAGAGTCCTCTAGTATATTTTGAGTAAATTTAGAAAGTCAGATTTGTATCAATTGTTTTTATTTATTTTTTTTCAGTTCAAGGAATTTGTAAATTGAAAATTGGTTTCGGGGTATTATTTCAAAATTTATATGAAGAGATGTTTAGTTATTTGCACTGAATCTTAAAGCAAAATTATTGTTTTTTTTTAGTAAATTTGGGAAGTTTCGTATTTGTAGCAATTGTTTTTATTTTATTGTTCAGTTCACGAAAATCGTAATTTTGAACATGAGCATAAGAGCATTCTCTTGCGATTCTTTAAAATCTAGAGCAACATGGACGTATAAACTAATTAATGTAAAAAATAATTGGGTAAAGTAAAACGCTTGTTTTGTTCCATAATTTTATTTTCAGTTGCCTGACACGTGTTTCGATCGGTTAGGATCATTTTCAAAGTTAAACTAATTAGTTAAAATGATCCTAACCGATCGAAACACGTGTCAGGCAACTGAAAATAAAATTATGGAACAAAACAAGCGTTTTACTTTACCCAATTTGAAAATATGGTTCCATCAAGAAAGTAGCACAACAAGTATTCAGTATAGTAAAAAATAATATTTAGAAATGCTATATATGTATAGAAATATTGTCTTCTTACAATCATCAGTCACAATTTAAGTATAAATCACTGTTTACGTAAGAATCACAGTTTAATTAACAATCACTGTTTGGGAAACTTTATAATTTTAAATAGCGATCACGTTTTAAGTAGCAATCAAAGTTTGAGTAACAGATGAGATTTTAAATAACAAATCGCGGTATAAGTAATACTCGCAATCACAGTCACACTCACGGTGAAATTTGCCCATTTGTAACAGTAATGACCTGTGATTTTTTAATATCAGTGAAAAATTACAGGTACGTGAAATATCGCCCATCCCTAGATAGTACCATTTTTTCACTTTCTCCGTTACGAAGTACGAGAAAGTATTGTGATCGTGATTTTCTTTTAAAAAAAATGTGTGTGTGTGTGTGTGTGCGTTGTATCTCAAAAACTAATAGAGCTATTGATATGAAACTTTGAACATACGTCTTATTTGATAATCTGAAGAACTGAAAAGCTTTTGGTAAAATTTCGTACACCGGAAGTGGGTTTACCTTACCTGTTTTTACTTTCTCCGTTACGAAGTACGAGAAAGTATTGTGATCGTGATTTTTTTTTCAAAAAATTTTTTTACGGAAATATCCGTTTTGGGGTCCCTAGATGCCATTTTAATAATTTCTGGAGAAAAAAAAATTTGTGTCTGTGTGTGTGTGTGTGTGTCTGTGTATGTGTGTGTGTGTGTCTGTCTGTGTGCGCTGTATCTCAAAAACTAATATAGCAATTCATATGAAACTTTCAACATACGTCTTATTTGATAATCTGAATAACTGAAAAGCTTTTGGTAAAATTTCGTACACCGGAAATGGGTGTTTACCTTAACTGTTTTTTGTTTTTTGCCAATATTTTCTTAAATATGAAAAATATCACAAAAACATTTAAACACACAATGAAGACAACAAAGAAATGAACATCTTTTGCTTCAAAATATTTTTCATAAAATCATTGCTATTCGAGAAAAAAATTTATTATTTTTATTTTTAATTTTTGGTTTATAATTATGAAACGATAATAGTTACAGCTAATTTGTGTGAATAATAATTGTAGAGAATACCAAAATGGACAACTTCTAAAGAATAAGTTTTTTTCAAAATCTCGTTAGTTTTTGAGTAAACCGAGTTTTTGGATTTGAAGTATAATTTTTCCGTTTCATAATTTTGACGTTTTAAACGTCAGTTTCATCCGAGTTTACGCAACGCTCGATGTACATTTAAAATATGATTTCAATTGAAATTAAACCATGAAAACGTAAATATAAATGGCTATTATACCATCAAGTCGGAGAAAGTAACATGATGGCCACATCACCATTTTTTTGTTTTTTGCCAATATTTTCTTGAATATGAAAAATATCACAAAAACATTTAAACAAACATTAAAGACAACAAAGAAATGAACATCTTTTGCTTGAAAATATTTTTCATAAAATCATTACTATTCGATAAAAATATTTATTAATTTTTTTTCAATTTTTGGTTTATGATAATGAAACGATAATAGTTACTGCAAATCTCGTTAGTTTTAGAGTAAACCGAGTTTTTGAATTTAAAGTATAATTTTTCAGTTTCATAATTTTGACGTTTTAAACGTCAGTTTCATCCGAGTTTACGCAACGCTCGATGTAAATTTAAAATATGATTCAATTTTAAAATAAACCATGAAAGCGTAAATATAAATGATACCCTCAAGTCGGAGAAAGTAACATGATGGCCACATCACCATTTTTTTCTCTACATAACAGTCTGTCTGTGTGTAACTGTGCGTGCTGTATCTCAAAAACTAATACAGAAATGACCATAAAGCTTTGAACATAAGTATTATTTGAAAATCCGAGGAACTGAAAAGCTTTTGGAAAAATTTCGTATTTCCGAATATATTTCTTAACAGTTTTTTGTTCTTTTAGCCTTTTTGGGACTTCAGGATAATGTTTTCAGAACTTTTTTTTTGGTCTTTTTTAAGGACATTATTAAAAGATCTTTTTTAGAGGATTCTTTTTCAGGATTTTTTAAGAAATTTTTTTCAAGGCTTATTTTTAGGACTTTTTCTTTCAGGACCTTAATTTTTATGATTTCTTTTCAAATTTTTTTTTCAGGAATTTTTTCTTGGGACGTTTTCGGGACTCTCAAGAACCCGTTGTTGAGGACTTATTTTCAGGTTTTTTTCTGAACAAATTTTTCCGAATGTTCTTCATGGCATTTTTTAGAATTTTTTTTTCATGACCTTTTTAAGGACTTTTTTAGATTTTTTTAGCATTTTCAAAACTTTTTATATCAGGAATTTTGATAAGGACTTATTTTAAGCCTTTTTGCAGGACTTTTTTCGGGAATTTTTTCAAGATTTTTTTTGGGATTTCTTTTTCAGGGCAATTTCTTCAGATCTTTTTAAGGACTCTTTACAATGCCTTTTTTTCAAAAATTCTTTTGTTAATTTTATAAAGATGTTATTTTCGGGGCAATTTTTGGACAATTTTTTAATGATATTTTATCAGGACTTCCTTCAGAACTTTTTAGGACTCTATTTCGGGACATTTATTTCAGTTATTTTGTATGAAGACTATTTTTCAGGACTTTTTTTCACGACTTTTATCAGGACTCTTTTTTCAAGATTTTATCTCCAAGAGTTATTTCGAGACTTTTTTAAGAACCTCTTGTTCAGGACTTCTTTTCAGGATTATTTTAAGAATTTTCTTCGATACATTGTTTCAGAATTATTTTTTTGGGAATTTTTTTTTTCAAAAAAGTCCTGTAAGGAAGGACTTTTTTCAGTACTATATTTCAAGACATTTTTTATAGGATTAATTTCCAGGACTTCTTGTTCGGGACTTTTTTTCAAGACTCTTTTTGGGATTTTTTCACGACAATTTCTTCAGAACTTTTTCAGGTGTTTTTAATTATTTTCAAAAATGTTTTTTAGCATGTTATTTTCATAAATTACTTTTGACTTGTTTCTCAGACCATTCTACTCTGCTGAAATAAATTATTTACTACAGAACTCTTTTTCAAGACTGTTATTACAGGACATATTTTCAGGATTTTTATCAGGACTCTTTTTCGGGACTTTTTTCAGGACTTTCTTCAGGACTGCTTTCAGTACTTATTTTAGGACTTTCCTTAGGACATTTATTTCTGGTTTTTTATATGAAGACTTAATTTTTCAGGACTCTTTTTGCAGTACTTTTTTCAGGATTTTTCACGACTCTTTTTCCGAACTTTTTAACAGGATTCTTTTTTCAAGACTTTATGTCCAAAACTGTTTCTCCAGGACTTTTTGTCAGAACTCTTTTTCGCGACTTTCTTTCAGGACTATATTTCTGGTCTTTTTGAAGGACCTGTTTTTCAAGGCATTTTTTTTGTCAAGACTCTTCTTTTGGGACTTTTTATTGGGACTTTTTATCGGGACTTTTATCAAGATTTTCTTGTTCAGGACTTTTCAATCAGGACTATTTTTAGAAATCTTTTTCAAGACTTTTTGAAACATAATTTGCCATTTTTACCTTTCATCATTTTGACGTTTCAATCATTTGATCATGTGAAACGCTCGATTTAAAATATGATTTAAATTGAAAATAATCCATGAATCTATAAATATATATAACTATTATACCAAATCGGAGAAAGTAACATGATGGACACATCACCATTTTTTTTATTGTAAGGCAGTTTGGCAAAAAATGATGCAGGTCATTCGTGAGCCAGTTTGTTGCATTATTGCATTATTTAAACAAATAGACTACCCAGTGTGTGGATTTTGGATTAAAATGTACTTACATCTTATTTACATGGAAACTGTTTGCTTGTTTTTCATCTTGCGGATAAATAAAGTCGGCATTTATTACCTCGACGGTAGTAATTTAAATCGCTCATCCTGGACACTGTGTCCCTTGTAAGGGAACTTGGTTATGGCAACCGGACGAAAAAAAAATCACGTTACAGGGTGGGCAAAATTCGTCATTTCTATGGGGGATCTCGATAACTATAATAGATAGAAAAACGGATGACGCATCCTCGATCTATTTTTTCGAGAAAAACTCAATGATGAAAACTAAATTTATTTATCTTCTTTTGTTTTCGAGTTATAGCCAAAAAGTCATTTTTTCAATTTTAGATATATTGCAATATCTCAGTTGTTTATCATTTGACAATAATTAAAGCTATATGTTGTTCAGGCATTTTTTTGAAAGGAATAAAATAACCCTATCAGAATTTCGATATCTTCTATCTATTATAATTATCGAGATCCCCTATACAAACACCGAATTTTTCCCACCCTGTACATACAATAATAACTGTGTATATTTAAAACTCTGTCTCGGTATAAATCTGAGTTAATACTAACAATTTACAAAATATTTACACGAATTGTAACTTCGTAATACAGCTTTTAAGAAGTAGGACGCCATGGGGGTATGTCCACTACCTGCAGTACTTTGCATTCGGCACCACTGCGAACGCACTTTTTAGAAATTCACAGAAAAACATCTGGCGACCAAATGTCCACTTTCCCAATTGCAGCCCTTGTCCGAGGAAGACAAAGGGTTGTAAAAGTAATTTATGCGAAATCAAGTACGGGTGGATTTCCTCGGTTCAGCAGAGAATGAAAACAAACATGTTGACAGTTGAAAATTTTGATGAATTTTGTCTGGAAGATATCTTCGGGACAGTCAGCAGGTACCCCGATGAAAATCGGAATTCAGCACACAGGCGTATTTTTTTTCGTTATAAATGTATGCCAATTCCCAACAGTTACTTACGATTTTATACTATTATTTCATTTGTTGATGTGAAGTAATGTGATTACATGTAAAACGAAATTATATTTATAATGGTAGGGCATTTGCTTAAACTACGTAACATATAGTAGATTATTTTTAAAATCGACAAGAAACTTAAAATACACGAAATGCCCTCAAAAATCGACTGAAATCGGGCTTCTAAATATGCCTCAGTACGGTTGTTCCCCTACCGCTGTTCGGGAACTGTTTTCTACAGATGGCGTTACTTTAAGGCAACTAAAATATCTTGCGTAAGGGTCTAGCTCTAGCGTAATTGCGTCCTTATTTTTCAGGAAAAACTAATTTGGTTCAATGGATTTTATTACCAAAGAATCAATCTGTGTCACTGTAGTAAAACATTTTGAATTTTCAGCGTTTATTTACATTTTATTTAATGTTGAAAATACCTATTTTTCAACACTAAATTACACATTTTCAGAGATACTTATAAAAAATGTAATTCTTTAGTAACCTACATTCATCCTTTATGTAACCCAGTGTAAAATATTATTACTTACATTTTTTCCATCACACCACTATAAAGAGCCTAGTGCCAAAAACGCTTCATTTTTTGAACGGGTCGAACAGCCTTAATTCCCAAGATCCGTTTGCAATTTTTGTTGCTAGCTTTTCGCACATCCACTGTTAATTGCCGGATACGCACTAAACCTAATCTTATAATTTCACTACCATGCGAAAAATTTTTGTGTACGGTACCAAGCATGTAGTTCCAGCTTCAGTGCTTCAAGTATAATTTAAATGCGTCTGCGCAGTACTTTTCTAAAGCACCAAAATTTGCTTTGTACCCGCTTGCAATCAATGATAAAATTACAGATCAACGTCACATCAAGTCTTCATTTCCCCATCCCACTCTTCAATCTGTCAAACACACCCCAGAGTTTCTGTAAACATTTTTTTTTTGTCGAGGCAACGATAAACCATTTGATTATTTTTCTATCAATTAATAAACACTTGCAAAACCCTTATTTATATTCCAAAGATTGGCGGATGAGATAAAGCCAACCGACCCCCCTCGTTTTCACTTAAACTTAACCTACAAAACTCGGATTGATTAAAGAAATGTCTTCATCAATTCAATGAAGTTTCAAACGGTACAAAACCACCAATAAAGGAGGTGTAGTGTTTAGTTATTTTGGCGCTAGATTTTAAATAATGAATTGATTTGTAAGTCAATGTTTTTTTATAAGTTTCCGGGCCTGCACATGCGGAATCTGCAACGAAGGTAGTCGATCGAATAAAGATTATTTTCAGTTACCGTGAGAGTTGATAGTGTTTCCCCTAGTTTTACCCTGCACCCTTATATTGTGTCCAGCTAAAGACACAACAGAAGGTTTCAGGGTTAAGTTAATGTGAAAATGAAGGGCGGTGGGTGGTCCCTATCCTGCTCTCGAACCCGTTAAATACGCCCCAGAGTTTCTACAAAGAAATTCTTTTGTCGAAGCAACAATAAAGAGTTTGATACTTCTCTCATCACTTAATTAACAATTGTAAAACCCTCGTTCATGTTCTAAGGATTGGAGGATGGGATAGGGCCCACCCACCATCCTTCGTTCCCTCTTAAACCTAACCAAGAAAACACTGTTTGATTAAAGAAATTTCTTTGTCAAATCACTGGAGTTTCAAAAGTTGCAAAACCACCAATAACGAGATTCTGGATTTAAATTAAAGTGTAAACGAAGGGTGGTAGGTGGGCCCTATCCTACTCTCTAACCCGTTAAATTCGCCCCAAAGTTTCTACAAACCAATTATTTTGTCGAAGCAACGATAAACCGTTTGATTTTTCTCTTATCAATTAACATTCGTAGAACCTGTGTTTGTGTTCCAAGAATTGAAGGATAGAATAGGGCTCACCCACCGCCCTGAGTTTCCACTTTAACCTAACCAAAAAAACACTGTTTGGTTAATTTCTTCGTCAAATCATTAGAGTTTTAAAAGTTGCAAAGCCAACAATAAAGAGAGTCGCTGGGTTAAGTTAAAGTGTAAATTAAGGGTGGTGGGTGGATCCTATACCACTCTCCAATTCGTTAACATGCCCCAGAGTTTCCATTAACAAACTCATTTGTCGAGAAAATAAAATATATAAAATTGTTCGGTACTTCTTTAAACAATTAATTAACAATTACAAAACGGTCGTTTATGTTCCAAAAATTGTATGATAGGACAGGGCCCACCCGCCACTCTGAGTTTACACTTACACCTAACCAAGAAAACTGGAATAGGGCCCACCCACCATGTTTCACTGCTTGATTAAAGACATTTCTTCGTCAAATCAATTTCAAAATACCAATAAAGAGAGTTGCTGGGTTAAGTTAAAGTAAAAAGTCAGGGCGGTGGGTGGTTCCCTCTCCTACCTGTTAAACATATTCAAGAGTTTCTATAAACAAATTATTTTATCGAAGCAACGATAAACTGTTTGAATCTTCTCTTATCAATTAACAATTGTAAAATCCGCGTTTGTGTTCCACGAATTGGAGGATAGGATAAGGTCTACCCACCACCCTGAGTTTCCTTTTTAACCTGGCCAAGAGAACACTGTTTGGTTTAAAAAATATTCTTCATCAAATCATTGGATCGTTGCAGAACCAACAATAGAGAGGGTCGCTGGGTCATATTTAATTGGAAATTAAGAGTGGTGGGTGGGCCCTATCCCACTCTCCAATTCGTTAAACATGCCCCAGAGTTTCCATTAACAAATTCATTTGTCGAGAAAATAAAATATAAAAAATAGTACGGTACTTCTTTAAACAATTAATTAACAATTGCAAAACCGTCGTTTATGTTCCAAGAATTGGATGATAGGATACGGAAAACCCGCCACCCTGAGTTTCTACTTACACCTAACCAAGAAAACTCTGTTTGTGTACAGAAATTTCTTCGTCAAATCTCTGGAGTTTAAAAAGTCGCAAGGCCACCAATAAAGAGGATAGCTGGGTTAAGTTAAAGTGGAAACGAAGGGCGGTGGGTGGGTCCTATCCTACTCTCCAACCCGTTAAACGCATCCCAGAGTTTCTATAAACAAATTATTTTGTCGAAGCAACGATACACCGTTTGAATCTTCTCCTATCAATTAACAATTGTAAAACCCGCATATGTGTCCAAAAAATTGGAGGATAAGATAGGGCCCTCCCACTGCCTTGAGTTTCCGCTCTAACCTAACCAAGAAAACACTGTTTGGTTAAAGAAATTTCTTCTTCAAATCATTGGAGTTTTAAAGTTGCAAAGCCAACAATAAAAAGGGTCGCTGGGTTAAGTTAAAGTTAAAATTGAGGGTGGTGGGTGGGCTGTATCCCACTCTCCAATTCGTTAAACATGCCCCAGAGTTTCCATTAACTAATTTATCGAGGAAACAAAATATAAAAAATTGTTCGGTACTTCTTTAAACAATTAATTAACAATTGGAAAACCCTCTTTTGTGTTCCAAAAATCAGATGATAGGATAGAGACCACCCGCCGCCCTGAGTTTCCACTTACACCTAACTAAGAAAATTCTGTTTAAGTAAAGAAATTTCTTCGTCAAATTACTGGATTTTAAAATGTCGCAAGGCCACCAATAAAGAGGGTTGCATCCCAGAGTTTCTATAAACAAATTATTTTGTCGAAGCAAAGATAAACCATCTGAATCTTCTCTTATCGATTAATTAACAATTGTAAAACCGTAGTTTATGTTCCAAGAATTATAGAATAGGATAAGGAACACCCACCCCCCTGTCATTTCCACTTAAACTTAACCTACAAAACTCGTTTTGTTTATAGAAATTTCTTCGTTTCTTCGTCAAATCACTGGAGTTTTAAAAGTTGCAATCGAAAGTAGTTTTAAGTAAATTTAAAAAAATCCTATAATGAATAGTTTGGTGATTAAACACAAGTTAACAACAAAGAAGGTTTCTGGATTAAGTTAAAGTAAAAATGAGCGGTAGTGGGTGGGCCCTATCCTACCCTCCAGCTTGTTTAACACACCCTAGAGCTTCCATAAATAGATTCATTAAACCACAAAATCTACAATGGTTACTAAAATCTGTTGATGCAATTTGAGTTTTCATGAAGCGAAGCAATAAAAATATACAACATTAACATATTGCTTAACCATAGTAAACATAGTAATAACAAAATAATGTTAAATTAACGTAAAAATGATCTAAATTCCTGAGTGAATATAATCCATATAAAACTGGTTGTCACCTGTTTAATGGCTAGAGTCCGCAAAATGTTTTTAAATTTTCTAAATCGACTTTTGTCGAGTTGGATTGGGAATCGACCAATGTGCTCCGGCGTTCCTAAGTAACTGCCTATATTGCCTTATGGATATTGACTCATGCATTGACGAATACGTTGCTTAGCGACTAACTAAATAAATTGCACAATTGTCAGCCTCTATTGTTATTTTCGCAAAAGCATTCGAAATCGGTGGTTGAAATTAACGTAAAATGTGCGATAGTAATACCGACAACCCGCGAAGCATTTGTCCCAATGTTGCAGTGGCTGCAGACAAGGCTATTTCAAGTTTGCCTCCTGAAAAATCACGTAAATAATATGGATTGGTTTACAACAAGTTTAAGCAATGGTGTGTGTCTAAAAGCGCAGATAATTTTACGGAAAACGTTTTCCTATCCTATTTTTTTTTTGTTAAGAGGTAAACAGATAAAACCGTCGATCCTATAGTCCGAGTACTCCTTAATTAAGTCATGCAGGTTGAGTATGGACAGACTAGGTCATCAATGAATAGTTCGACTGTGATATCCATTGAGTAGTCAAGCAAAATAAAATGTATCGATGAAATTAAATTGATATAAATAGTTTTCCATGATTCGGGCAAAAAAATTTCAACGTAAGTTCATTACGATCGTATATGATTGCTAAATGTTGTGTGCGCAATAAAAGGGCAGCATCCCTTCTATCGGGCGAAGATGAAAGGGCCAGATGTACGCTGAATGGTGCGTGTGGGGTCGGCATGTGACCGCCCGGTTGAGCATTTGTCAGCCAGTTTCCCTCTGGTTGCACACCATGACCTCCTCAGGACTTTTATGTACTAAACAACCCTCTACCCCCTTATTACCTACACTTGTTCGACCGATTGTATAAATAATAACACTAACGCGCAGATGATTTGCCGAAAGTGAAAAGGCCGACACCCGGAATAACATTTTAATTAACTAAAGTACGGAGAGGAGGTGATCGATCAATTGGAACGCTTTTATAATTTATTATAGATTGTGTTACCAGTGGTACGAGTTGATAGCAGATGTGGTCCATGGATTGAAATTGCCTAAAAGTTTGCATTGTTTAATAAAATAACGTAAGCTAAACCACGGGTAATAAAATATTTCATTAACGTAACCTGTGACAGCCCTCGGATTTAGTGTGTGTTTTTTTTTAACTTGCTAATTAATAAAAGCCTAGAAAACAATTGCAATAAATGCCAGTATGAAAATAGTTATTTATGCAACAAGTGAGTAAAGTAATACTTTTTTTCACGAGTAGGAAAGATTGCCGCATGAGCCGAAGGCGAGTGCGGCAATTCCTACAAGTGAAAAAAAGTTGCTTTACTCTCGAGTTTCATACAAAATTTTTTCTACGTCCGCAACTTTAAATAAATTTATAAATTTGATAAAACCTTAATCATTTTTTATAAGTCATAATACTTGTTTTAAATAAAGAAAATAATAATAATCATCAAGTTGTCTTGATCGGAAACGAATGTATGATATTTATCGGCGGAACTCTCGGCGTGTTGCAAAGCGTTCATGACACACTTTGCGCAAACAATTTTTTAGTTGCGTTAAAAAATGAACCGCTACGGCACTTTTTTTCACGCAAAAGAGTGAAAAAATGAACCGTTATGGCACTTTTTTTCACGCTACTTGAAGGGTTCAGGAATCACGTATTTTATGAACGCAGATTAATGAAAAAAACTGTACATTTTATAACGGACGTAGAAAAATACATTTTTCTACGTCCGTTATAAAATGTACAGTTTTTTTCATTAATTTGGGTTCATAAAATATGGGATTCCTGAACCCTAAAAACAGCGTAAATAAAAGTGCCATAACGGTTCATTTTTTCACTCTTTTGCGTGAAAAAAAGTGCCGTAGCGGTTCATTGTGTGTGTCATGAACGCTTCGCAACACGCCGCGAGTTCCGCCGATAAATGTCAAACATTCGTTTCCGATCAAGAAAACTTGATGATTATTATTTTCTTTATTAAAAAAAAGGATTATTACTTATAAAAATTGATTAAGGTTTTATCGAATTTATTTAAAGTTACGGGCATAGAAAAAATTTTGTATGAAACTCGAGAGTAAAGCAACTTTTTTTTCCTTGTAGGAATTGCCTACTCGTGGAAAAAAGTACTACTTTACTCACTTGTTGCATAAATAACTAAATTTCTATTTCAGGGGCAGTCTTATTGAAAGGGGAGCGGGATGGAAAGAGGACACTTTTTATTGCAAATAGTACAACATCAAATTACTACGTGTTTAAGTTTTAGTGGGCAAAATTAGTCAACACTCAGTATTTTCTTAAACTATTTACTAAATGTTATAACAAACTTGACGCAGTTCTTTATATATGCATAAAATTAGCTACCTTTGTATCATTCAAAAATCAAAAACGCCATCTTGCCGCGATTTTAGCGTTTCGAGTTTATTTCGCCAGAAATAAAATATCTTCGTAATAAGCACTTAATTAATAAAATGCAGAAAATGCTTCAAGTATTGAATATATAAATTAACGCTTTTACGTTATGTATTCGGAATAGTTTGTTTTGTTATTATAAGAGATGAAATTATTAAAGTAAATGTGAACCTATAATCTTTGTTGAAAGCTTTGTTACTCCAAATGAATACAAAATATAATTAACTTGTTCATTCCAATAATAATTTTCATGCACAAAATGTAAGATGCATTTTAACGTCAAATTTGATACTTTAAAGTAATTCAATAAATTGTTTCGCAGTTTAGTAGTAATTTCTAAATATCAAAAATGAAGTTTTATAGGCTTAACGTACCAGGTACAATTTTAGCATTATGTGTAGATGCAGAAATGAATACAACTGAGATATTATTGTGCAAACAAATAACAAGAAAAAGTATTTTGAGTTTGCTTATATTCCTACTTTACACTAGGCAACACAACTTACACCAACATTAATTAACTTGTTCATGCCAATATTAATTTTCGTGCTCAAAAAGTAAAATGCATTCTAACGTTAAATTTGATACATTAAAATAATAGAATAAATTGTTTCGCAGTTTAGTGGTAATTTGTAAAAATCAAAAATGAAGTTTTATAGGTACAATTTTAGCATTTTGTGTAGATACAGAAATGAATACAACTGAGATATTATTGGGCAAACAAATAACAAGAAAAACTATTCTGAGTTTGCTTATATTCCTACTTTACACTAGGCAACACAATTTACACCGACAGTTCAAAATGCGGCATATATGAAATCGAATGTGGGGATTATGATGCAACGTATATTGGCCAAACCGGAAGAACATTTAGTATAAGACTAAAAGAATACAGAAAATCCATACTAGACAATAAAGGCACCGCCTGTTTTGCCAAGCATTGCATCACACATAACCACTTCTTCGGGGAAAATAATTTTAAGATATAACATGCAGGTAATAAAGGCCGAAAAGGATTAGAGATCAACAAAGTGTTCAAATGGGAAAAACACATCGTAGACGAAAATAACGACAGCTGGAATCCCCAATAATGACCGCCCTAATTACCTGAATGTACAATTTTACTATATAAGCGAAAATATTTTTCTTCTGTACCATTCGTAGATATGGAAGTAGAAATCAAAACTAGTTGGAATAAAAAAAAATTGTGAAACCAAGTGCCTCATTTTAACAGCCCTAAATATTAAAAATGAAAGCTGGCCATCGCCACTAGGGTGAAGTTTGCAATTCAACCGAGTGGCAATGGCCAACTTGTTCACGAGTATAATACTATACTTTTTCGCAACATATTAAATAATTACCTAAAGATGTTTCTATTTATATTAAAATATAATGAATAATTTTTCTATTTGGAAATTTCGGCAGTTTGCTGACAAAAAAAAAATCGTGAGGAGAATGTATTAAAAATCGTTGACCTTATTAAGATTGTTAATTTAGTTTATGTCTCTATAGAATAGGTTAATGATTATTAGGTTAGTTTGCATTTCTGTAAAATACATTAAGATTGTAAATTTTGTATTTAAAAGGGGAGATGTAGATAGTTGTAGTAGGCAACCCATGTTACGGGAAGTTGCCACAGATGACACGCTGTGTCGTAGGGGACACTGTGCAGCAGTAGAGAACATAGACAAAGTAAAATAGATCGGCGACTCTCTGTATAAAACATTTACCGCATTTGTAATTCGTCACTGTGGTCATAGGATGGCGCTGGTGAAGCAAAAGCAGGTGTGGGTAGAATGGGTTGCAGAGGTAGTGGGTTTCCAAATTTCACAGTACTTGATTAAAATCAAATGTAGGAGCAATAATAAGAAGTCATTGATTAAAATAATATATTTATTGCAAATTGCACAAATGCTTACTTACACTATAATAATAATAATATTATATATCAATATCCAACCAGCAAGAAGAACATTTTGTTGCCTTCCATTTGTGGCATGGTATTTCATTAAATTATTTCTCACACACTTTAGAAAATGAGGAGAATCAAACGATGGAATTATTTCCTCGTCACCTATGAGAAATAAACGATAACAATATTTTGTCCCAAAAAATAATAATATGACATTCAAAATTTCATACAGACAATAAAGAAATGTACTTGTAAGGTCTGGCGCGCACTGACAACTTTTCCTATGCAACTTTTTAGTCACCGAAATCAAACACATTAAAGTTGCTTCGATTTAAAAATCGCGCGGGCTTTCATTTACTTTAATGTGTGTGATTTCGGTTACTAAAAAGTTGCTTAGGAAAAGTTGCCAGTGCGCGCTAGGCCTTATAAATATCACTTACCGGTTCCTTTGTAGTGAAGGAATGCATATAAGTGTTTCTGTTGCAATTTTTGCAGGATTTAATGGCACAATAACGACTCTTTATTTATAATATTTTTATAACGCGAAGGGTATGGATGACTTATTTTTCGTTTTCGTGGGCCTAGTATCAACGAAATTTATACTAATTTTTAGGGGTATGTCCGGCTCTTAACAGACGAAAAACTGAAAGGAATCGAATATCACGGTTTTGTTTGTTTACATATACTCGGCCTCGCTGATTATCGCTTGGTGTTGAATGATTTACGGACGAGATTTCAAATTGTATTAGCAGGTTGGGCCATCTAGCGTCATTTGCTGTAACAAATTCTTGCCTGTTTGGCGATACTTACGCCATCCCACGTTTCCAGTGCGAAGCTCCAATGCGAACAATTTATTTTGTATGGAGTGCGCAGCGCATGGTCGAGAATGCAAGTGCTTACAACGTCTTGTGTTAATAAAGCAAATAAAACAAAAAATGATATAAATCAAGTCATCACAAATATGACCCCCGGTTTTCCCCATCACCCACCATTTTTGGGGGACGCCGAGGATTATTTAACCATTTATATTTCCTCTGAGGGGCTAGTAAGGTGAAAAGTTCTAAAACATGGACAGGTGTGGCAAGGTGGTAGTTTGGGGGGGGGGGGTCTACGATTGATAATAAGTTCATAAAATGTCAATATCGAAGTGCCCTCTTAAATATCTCGTAATTAAATTTTTTTAAATGGAATGACCCATTTTTTATCGCATAGCACGATTGGGAGGAAAATTTACTACAAAAAAGTATTATACAAACATACTCCTAAAGCAAGTTTTTACTTTCTCCGTTACGAAGTACGAGAAAGTATCGTGATCGTGAAATTTTATTTTTTTAATACAACGGTAACTCCGTAAATAATACAACGGCAACCCCGTACACTTTTAATGAACGCTATACACCGTTATACACAGTCATAAAAATATACAACTACAATATAAAGCGACAGTCATAAAAATATACAACTACAATATAAAGCGACAGTAATAAAAATATATAGCAACAGTTAGGAATATTCACTGTACCACGCTGGCGCTCTTAATACCACGCGTGCACAGGTTTGCACAGGAATTTTTATGCTTTGGCAAGTTTAAACTTGCATTGTTCTTGTCACTATAGTCCTGCACTGTAATCCTTACCTTCCCTCAGAACTTCTTTACCCATCGTAGAGTCAACTTGGTGCTCTAGGCGGGGATTATGTTTCCAATTTGTTTGAATTGTGTAAAATGGTAGAATTTTTTTTTTACGGAGTGATATCGAGCATTTATTTACGGTTTAATTATGCCATAGAAGTGGAAAAATCATCCCGGTAGCTTCTGCTATGTTTGCGGAGAATTGACTTTAAAAGCACATAGAAAATCCCTTTCTCCGCTTCTTAAAACAGCTTATAAATTTTACTTTGATTGCCAAGTTCGCGATCAGGACAAGAATTGGGCTCTAACAGGTTACTGCACTATTTTTTACAGTAGCTTGAGCAAACGGCTGAAAGTTAGGCGTTACGTAATAAACTGGATGATCTAGAAGCTTAAACGATTGATAAAAACATAATAGTAATAGCATTAACCGAGCATTGGCTGACACCTTGCGAGAGAAGTGTGTATACTATAAATGATTTCCATGTTGGATCTTGCTATAGCAGACACACTTCTAAACACGGTGGCTCCCTTATAATGGTCAAAAATGATTTTGAATATCCCACTTTGAGTTTCCTCTCTGAATTATCAACTGATATGATATGCGAAATGTCAGGATTAGTTCTTTACGGGACATACATATGAGCATAGGGAAATAGCATGGGAAATCAGG
This sequence comes from Ocypus olens, assembly GCA_910593695.2. Lineage (NCBI taxonomy): Eukaryota > Metazoa > Arthropoda > Insecta > Coleoptera > Staphylinidae > Ocypus > Ocypus olens. The sequence continues at coordinate 13,672,312 of OU343054.1, read as the reverse complement.
TTTTTGGAAATTTCTGCTCACCAAATTTATGTACAAGAATAAAAGTGGTATCAATCGAAAGTTCCTATTTGTGGGAATTTATTGATGCAAAATACTTGCACCTTGATTTATCTTTTTTGAGGATGAAATAGTATTTCAATTGATGAAATTTGTACCCGTAAAAATAAATGTAGGCTGTGAAATGTCAAAATAAAATATTTAGATTTTCATCTTATATTATTTTTAGCCGCGCTTATTGACAATTGAAAATTTGTCAGATTTGACAATTAAGTAATTGATATTATAAAATGAATTCGGATTATAGAAACGAACAGAGAGATTTTGTCATTAAAACGTTTTATGCCGGCAACAGTTTACGGAGAGTTACGGACATATTTTCCCTACAAAATTAATTGTGAATAGTTTGTATTTAGATTTTTATTTTTATAAGCACTTTGAATGAAACTAATAAAAACAAATACAGTTTCTAACAATTGTTACAATACAATTTTATGTTTGAAAATTCGAAACTATAGCGAGTGTCGCAGCTGAATCCAGTAAAAGTAATAGTAATTACATACAGTTTTGTATTTAATCCCTGGTATTTAAAATGAGATTTTTCAGGCAATTGCTCTAGTCAAAATAATTCCGATTTGTAAGAAATAATTCTCGGACTAATCAATGTAAATTCCAATTTTAGTGCAAGAACCATTGCTCGCGATTGCAATTTAAATCATACATCGGTATCACAAATACTAAAGAAACATTACAATCTGTAGACAATGCCACCAAAAAGTTTTACCCCTTGATGAAGAAAGTAGACGTATATTCTGCGAAGAAATATCAAACCAAGATCGTAACTTTTCATCTATTTCTTTAACGGTCGAATCAACATTTACGCTGAACAATGAACCCAATGTTCAAAATACTAGATTTTGGTCTCAAGAAAATCCAAGAATAAAATTCTAATTATTTCTACCAGAACACAATACCCACAAAAAAATAATATTTGGGCTGGGATTTTTAATAACACAATAATTGGACCATTTTGAAATAAGTGGAAATTTAAATTCGGAGTCATATTTGGAGCTATTGATAGCTAAGATTGGCCCTGAATTAGACAAAGAAGAAAGTCAAAAGGTTTGATTTTAGCACGACCGATGTCCAGCGCGTTTTGGACTCGATGTTACAACTTATTTAAACCAAGCATTTCCAAATCATTGGATTGGTCGTGGTGGAGCAATTCACCGAGTCCTGACTTGGCACAGTGCGACTTCTTTTTATGGGGTCATCTTAAAAATAAAATTTACCTGATCCTAAATTCTTTGAGGGCTACAATAACTGCAGTATGTGCACTTATCACGAACAGACAGTTAGCTAATGTTAAAAAAATCTACAATAGGCTAGGGTATTGTTTAGCCGAAAACGGAGGATTATTTGAATACCTGTTATAATGTATGCTGTGAATTAGTTTATTGTTTATTATCTTATTTTATTTATTTACATAAATGATGCCTTTGAAAACCAGGAAATTGTTATGAGTAAATTACTTGATCTCTGCAAAATTTAGTCTTACTAAACAAATAACTTATTGAAACAACTACTTCCCTGGCTAGTGCCACGCCGGATATTGAATGATACAAAAGAAATTTGCATGTTATTACTATACTCGGCGCACCGAATCGGTGGTATTATGTGTGTGCGTGATTTTCGCGTGATATTCGCTGATTGGTCAGCGCAAACGCATGTGAAGCGTATGTCACGCAGCCGAAATTTTTTATCACGCCCGTTATATGCCATGTGTTCTCGTTTTTCTGTCTTATTTAAATTTAGTGATTACGATCTATCCTCAAATCAGTCATTTTCAATTATAATTAATTAAGAAGTGATAAATATTTTGTGGGTTAATGTAGAAAGATTTATATTTTCGGCACAGAACTAAAATATGGCAAGGCTGTGGGAATCATGCTTTTCATAAAGTCTGGACGAACTATCACGAGGACGCGGGGTGAACGTAACGTGACCATACCACCTATTCGGTGCGCCGAGTATAGTACCACTAGCTAAATAACATTGGTTTAAGGGGATACCACTCGCTTGAAAAAGAAGACCAAATCGTACCTTCGCATTTTATCCGTGGTCATTACAATAATCATACTGAAATATTGAAATTTCACAAATAGAAAGTTAAAAGATGACACTTGGTGAATTGTTATTTATTTTTCTGAAAAAACTGTAAATTGTTGATATATTACACGTTAAATATGTACAATATTTGTGCTAATTCGATCTTCGATTTAGCCATTTTACACATGATTTTATTTAATTTAAAAAAATGAAACAAGTGTCATGGACTTTCGTTAATAATATAGTGTTTAAATCATAAAAACATATCCGGTAGTTTACCCACAATTTGGTAAATAGTTCCGTACTATTTTACATTTTCTTGCTGTAACGAGCCGAACACTTATTTTTCTATCACTCTTCCGCTACGGGTACATCTCTCTTCTCGGCCGCATCTCCGATTACGCTCACCATTTACGCAAGTTACCAGTTGATTTATGGGAGTATAATAACATAAGAAATTCTCTTTTATGGGGTTTTGAGATTAATGTGTAACAGTATTATTTTTATTGATTTTCATTGGAATATCAGTGTATTTTACAGCAAACGGATAAAAATGATTATTTACAAAATGTAATTCGTAAATTATTGCACATTATTGAATGGAGAGCCAAAACATGGTCTTATTGTTTGATAATTTGACTACCAAGTAAGCGTAAGCCTCGAAATACTATATCTCGAGAACGGGTGTATATAGGATGTTGAAATTTTCACGAAAAATCGAAAAAAATAAAAAATACGATCCCCAAAATTTCAACCCCTACATTCAACTCTTCACATTAGGGGTTGCCGCCCTATCATTTTTTTATTTATTTTTTGATGGGCGCCGGAGCCCGTCCAGGAACCACAGCTCCAAGTCACCCCTGGACCCCAGGGCGAATTTTTGAAAATCGATTTTTGATGATGCAGGGGATTGTGCCAAATCTATCTCCTACCTGGATTTTCGGATACGGCTCAAAAAATTCCCAATGCGTTTTGGGGGGCACAAAACTTTAACATTTCGGTTGCAACCCCTCAGGCGTTTTTCTAAAAAGTGACATTTTGGACGCTTCTAGAAGCAATCAATTTTCATAGAGTTTTGTAGAACGGACTCTTTTCGACATTTTATGTTTCAACTTTTTCGATAGCTCTAACCCTCGAAGAGTTATTCAAAGAAAACCACCCCCGATTTCAATAAAAAAATTCTAGAGCGGCAACTCCACGAAAAAAAAAATATAGAGCAGGTGATTTAGAACTACATCCTGCGTCGAAAAGGTAAGAGTTATTTTTTCGTAGGGGGCACCGTTTAGGATGTACAGTAGATTTTCAATTGTTTTCTGAGGATGTTTTGAAGATTTTTTCATTTTTTTTTTCCGAAAATTAAAAATCTGATGGCGTCATATCAGTCGCCGAATTAATCCGTATCCCCATAAAGTTTTTCGATCCAATATTTAGTTTTCGAGATATGACGATGTAAACGAAAGGGGGAAGCGAAATTAAGCAGCGGGGAACAACATTTTTTTTGTCCCATCTGAGATTGCACCACTGCACATCCAGCTACATTTCAAAACTGTCCAAAATCCTAAAATGCAAAGTCGAAAAGGAGCTTCAAAACATTTTTTTTTCTTTTTAAATCACGGATCTAACGACGGATTATCATTACGCTATTGTATGTTGGGAGAAAACATTATGAAGTTTTGAAATCGCGCAGTTATTAACCGAGATATGAATTATTGTTGTTTGGGAATGTTGAAAATCTTTGCCCTAAAAATCAATATCGAACAAAGATCCTTTCGTGACGGTTAGAACAATGAAACTTTGAGAAATCATTAAGCATAAGCATCCCATTTGAAGCAGATTATCAAAGTTTGTTAACATTTTGATCGCCCCGTCAGCCGCAACGAGGTGCCAAAGACCAAAACAACCCCTATCTGCGGCTCCCATAATTTTAATAGCATCAACAAACTTTTGACTTTAATATGATCTTCAGAGAATCCTGCAATTTTAAACTCGGGTGGCATCCATCCCTCAATCTCGCCCCCAACTCCGGCAATACCTTTTTAAAACGATGAAAATCAAATTTTTGAATCGTCAATTTTTCAAACCTCGAAAACAGTATACGCTTCACAGATGCTCACTAAATAATTCTTAGAGGACCAAAATTAATAAAAAAAGCTTCTTCTGTTAACGTTCGAATGCTTTCCAAAGAACAAATTAAGAAATACATTGATAGTACATTGTCATGTTTTACAGATTATGTCAGATTTAGAAACTGTGGTCACTAGATTACATTCCCAATGTTCCTCTGCGGAACACGCCTTTCTGCAATGCTGAGAGAGGTGACGCGTTTAGGCAATGTGGTGGATATGAGATGACATGGATTGGGCAAATTGTATTGTCCCAATGATTCTTTCCGATTCTTACATTCCATTTTTTTAATTGAAAATGAAGGTCCATGAGGTCTAATTTTCAGCAGTTTTCTATAGACATTGCTGCCTCCGTCACCGATAAGCCGATTATATTTTAACCCGTGAACTTCATACTTCTTTTAAAACCTTCAACAATTGTACTGCATTCTATCGACGTTGATGTCGACCAATACTCGATACATTTGTGATCAGCGGGTTTTTCTAATGTATTTTCCGCTTTTGCACAAATGGTGCAGTATTTATTTCGAAGTCTTAAAAATAACAATTTCACCGTCCTCCTATTGGCTTCCTCTATTCCGGCTTGTTTCATTACTCTCCATGCAGATTCATAAATGACATCTGACAAGGAAGTATGAATGGTTTTATACAAATTGTACGATATTGATGGAATATCCTTGTAGCGTGTTGCTCTGTTATCTTATTTAGTACTTCCTATGGATAACGCTCCCAAAACGTGGGTGTTCAAAGCCTTTTTTGGCTGCGGCCCCTACGCTACGCCACTGGCTATATCTTGAGATGCAAATAAATTCCCACGGAGGGTTGCAAGCTATTTTAATCACAATGAATATTTTTTATAATAAAATGTATCAAATTGATATCATTTGAAACAATTTTGAGCGAAATAATTGTATTGTACCGAAAGTAACGTGTAACGTGTCTATCATTTCACAAATAATATAATTTATAGTTTTCCAAAATATTTTTCGCAAAATCCACTTGAATAATATTGCCGTTTTCTAGTGGTTTTATTAACATCTTTATCACAATGCATTTTTTTAATTCCTGCTGGGAACCGGCCGTCAATAGCCACAATAAATAATAAATTTGCCTGTGACAATATAATTATACATAATATGAAGTGGATTTTAAAAGAGATTGGCTACATTATTTTTCAAGTTGACTATTTAATAAGGGATGGCCGGCGGTATCTCAATTTCCGATTTTTTATAAATATCGGAAGAATTGAAATCTAGTTGGTATTCGGGATTTTGTAATTATAATATTCAGCGTGAAAAACGGCTCTGTATTGAGCGTAATAAATTTTAATAATGTAAACAAGCTGGCGATAAGCATTCGGTCGGTTCCTCGATTGACTCAGATGAAGAGTGGATGTGATACACAGGTTGGGGCCTATACAGTTTCATATGGGTGCATTTGAAGGATAGACATATTTATTTTCTAATGGACTAGATAAAGACATTATGTGCCTCAAATAATTTTTGCCATACGTATGAAGACGTGTACTAAAATACACTTGAAATAAAAAAATCCGCTCGAATGAAATGAAGTGGTTCGCCCTTAAGATCGTTTATTTCTACCCACAGGACTAACTAGAAAATTAAACTAAATTGAATTTGCAAACTTTAAACTATAAAACTGAACAACATGATTGTTATTATTCAATTTATGTAATGCTTCTGCAACACGGCGTTGTCTCTAATTTATTTATCCCTAAAATACTTCCGAAACAAACACCCTGTATATTTGTACATATGCCCTGTTAATTATTGAGTTTTTTAAGCGCGTGTTAATATAAACCACAAATATTTTTATTTAAATCTCATCGGTGAATAAAAAAAACAAATAAGTAAAAAGTGCACAAAAATTTACCAGTAAAAACCACTTTGTAAATTTTACTGCAGCATGGCTCAGTGTTAAATGTGTGTTCACCAACAACTCACACTTCTGGTATCATGAAGTATGTTATTTGCCTACAAGTATTAGGCATATTTTCTACAAGCGTCAGCCTCGCCTATTCAGACAGCACCACTTACTTAACAGAAAACTTTTTTGCCAATCTACAAGAAAATCTAAAAGGTAAATTATAATTTAATAAATGGGATAAATAAAACGCGATTTTATATGTTTTATACCACAACGGAACAGGTTGAATATTTCTATATTCAGACTATGTTTCGTCTTTATTTAATTTATCTTCAAATGAACCCTCAGAACTTTCATTTTTCAAAATACTAAATACCTTAATATTGAAAAAATTAACCTACATTAAGGGTACAGTCTACTTTGCAGGCCTGAAAAAAAGGTGATTTTCGGTACTTTTTTAACTAATAAAGTTTTGAACTTGAATGTTTTTCCCAGAAATTTAATAAGCCTTTAAGTGCAAATTGTGATTTTTTTGGATATTTTTATATAAAAATTAATTATGTTGCACATCGTCGAAGTTGGGATGTCACACGATCCACAAAAATAGTGTGAAATCAAAAAATACCCTTGCGGGTATGTCCTTAGAGTATTTGGGAAAAATTTCAGATCGATTGCTGTTCTGAGAAAAACGCGTTTGAAAATCCCCGCCACGCTGTGCTACTTTGTACATGGCACGCTTAGGCCCGTCGTTTATAAGCATTTCCATTTGAAATATCAACTTGCCGTTTGGACACAATATTCTATACACCTACCGCTTCCAAAAAATGTAAAATAAAAAAAAAAGATTTTTTGAATCTAACAAAGTAGACGATACCCTTAATGTATTAAGTAGAGATTGGTCAGGACAACGCATATCTACCGCACTAATACAATTCGTCTCACTGACTGACTGCACCAATCTTTACTGCCACCTCTACTACCGTGGCCATATCATGAGTTCATCTACAAATTTGCCCCTATAAAACATCTTTATTTAATTTTTTAATATTTTGCAGATGCAAATCCAGATGTGTTAACTTACCAATTCATCGACAGGCAGGTTGACAACTACATCAAATTGATAAAAAGCATCCGTGATTCAGAAAATGTAGGAACTAAGATGAAACGGGACACATCAAAATCCATACACATATCAAGGGATATCCATGGTAAGGACATTAATAAAATACCGTCTACAATATATACAAAACATTTTTAATACTATACAAAAATATTTTTCATTAAACAAGTATAAAAAAATAAGTATTTTATAGTTTTAAGATTTGCAAATTTTCCAAAAGCTTATTATTATTAAGCTTCACTCTGAAAAGACCATAATATCAAAATATCCCTATTAATTTTTGAGTAGTTTAGATCTCGCAACAACTAAAATACATCAGTTTATTTGACGAAGTGAAAATTCAATATCAATACCAAATCTCCATTATTTCAAATAAAATGGTAAGTTCAGCTCAAAATGCCGAATGTCCTTAATATCAAATTGGGGATTTGTGCCCATAAAGCCAAACGGTATCAAGTGACGTCACATTAGGGCCGGATTAACCAATAGACAGATGTCTAGGGCCCGTAATTCGCAAGAGCCCGATTACAGTACAGGACAAAATATAAATAAATAAAAAGAAATATTGAACATCATTAAACCACGGATTTTTTTATCGTGATATTTATTCATTCTTTTTCAAAAACCAGTGTAATTTAGAAAACAACTTATTCTTCATGAGTTGTTCATTTTGGTATTTTCTACAATTAATATAGATTTCAATTTTATGTAATTGTTATAGTTTTATAATTTTAGACGAGAAATTATTAAATAACATTTTTTTAGAATTCATGTAAAGTAAAACATTAATTAATTAAAGTGTTTTATTATCTTCAACATTTCTTAAATTTTTTGTAATTTATGTACAATAATATCTGAAATAAACAAATCACGCTATAAATAAACTCACCCTTCCGGTTTTTAAAATTTAACCAAAAGCTTTTTCAGTTCTTCAAATTATCAAATGAAGCTTGAATTTAAAGTTTTATTTCAAAACCTGTATTAGTTTTCGGGAGACAAAGTCCACACAGCAATTTTTTGAAAATGGTCGAAATCGTCAGATTATTAATAAGATTTAAATTTTGAATTCCAAAATAGTATATTGTACAACAAGAATGAATATGATGCCCATATCTCACAATGCCGAGTTACAGGGAAAAGAAGAAGTTTAAGTTTGGAAAACGAGGCCCGTTTTTGCTCCTCGCCTAAAAAAATGGCTTCGATGGCATTTTTTAGCTGCTCGCTTTCATCAAGGCATGTGTTGAAATTTTTAAGGCCATCGATGCCAGGAGTTGAAATGTTTCATCAAGGAAATTGACGGTAACAATTTTGAATGCGAGCAAAAATTTACAAAAACAAAAAGTTACTGACGAACCGGTGGATGGTAAGAAAATTTACTTTAACCAACGATACACAAGTAAGCGATGGGTGTAAGGGTATACAAGTTTGAGTACCCCTGTTCTAAGCAGCAGAACCTACACAAGAGTTCCACATGTAGAAAACCACGAATTGTTCGCTACCTTTTGGGGCCAAACGCTCACTTTGTCAGGTCCGCTTCTTAATTCGCCTCCTTAAAATTTTAATAGCTCAAAATAAAGTTTCTTGATTATGATGACTTAAAATTCCAAAATATAGCGCATTTAGTATGTTTTAAAAAATAGTTAATTTAGTATGGTTTAAAAATATTTTAAGAAATATTCTTGTAAAAATCTGAAATTTTTGATTTTATAGAATTGCCAAGATATTGACGTATTTTTGATGATTATGGTGAATTATTTGTTAAAATATAAAGGAATTATTAAATTTTAAAAAGTATTATGAAATACATATTAATAATGGATCAACGAAAACTGTCAAAATCCTCCAAGTTCAAAGGCAACAAATTCGCGATTTCGATTTTTGATTAATGATAATTAATATGCTAAAAGTATAAAAAATATACATGTCAAAGTAATGAAAGTTGACAAATTCTGAAATTCAATAGCAACAAAATCGCGTTTTTGATTTTGAAAGATTGTTTAACATCCAAACGCCTTACTTAATATTGATGATTTAAATTCGAAAATATGGCTAATTTAAAAATATATAAATAAATATAGATTCGTTTAAAGAAAGTTCAAAGTCAACAAAATCAAGTTTGAAAAATTGCTTAACTTCCGAACGCCTAACTTGGTTTTGATGATTTAAATTCCAAAATGTAGCTAACTAATTCAGTGTGCTAAAAAAAATATAAAGCAATATACTATCGTTCAAAGAAAGTTGTCAAAATCTGTTGTTTTACAAGTTCAAAGTCAACAAAACCGCATGTTTTATTTTGAAAAATTATTTATCTTCAAAACGCCTTAATTGATTTTGATGATTTAAATTCCAAAATGTAGCTAATGCAGTGTGTTTAAAAAAAAATAAAGAAATATACCGGGTGACCCAGGGATCTGTAAAAGCCCCATAACTTATTTACTATTTGAGATATCGACTTCTAGTTTTCTTGAACTGGTACCCACACTTATTCTACATATTCTAAAAATATGTATGTTTTTGTACAGGGTGTCCCAATATACATAACAGGACAAAGTTATGTTTTTTAAATGGAACACCCTATATTTTATACTTTATTTTCGACCCTCTTGTGAAACTGATAAAAATAGTATGGGTCTATTATGGACGGTTGGTTAGTTATGGGCAAATTTGTGGCAAAAACATGGACACATTGAAAAACTTGCAGAAGCGCTCCTTGCAAAGCTAGCGTCATTTTTTATTCACTAGAGAATTTTCCACATCATGAAGAATAATAGAAATTGGCTTTGGTTCTTTTTTGTTCATACTGCTATACAGGGTGTCAACATACGCAAAATAATGGATAACTATTTTTTTTCAAATGGAACACCCTATATATCTTGCCACCTATGCATGGAATTTTTAATAAGCTTTCCAATGATGTACAATTTGTATAATGAAATATTAAGGATTCTTGAGATTTATCCATAAAAACATTTTTCTTTCGTCACCTCCTGCTCATTTTTGAATTTTCAGCCAAAACCATGCATTTTCTGAAAAAATAATAAGAGACCAAAGTTGTAGAGTAGAAAATTTTCGATCGATATAGGTCTTTCGACTTTTCCAATTATGCGTGGATTGCCCGCCAGAGTGCGCAAAATCGTGACCGTATATGCATTTTAGCGTTTTTCTCAAATTTTTTGTTAATAAATTGCACTGTACTTTATTTTTCACGTCCTCTAGCAGAAAAACGGGTAATTATAGAACTATTCAAATCACCTACGTCGATTGAAAATATTCCGCTCTACAACTCTTAAAAGAAGCAATTTTTGCCCAAAATGCATAGTTTTCGCGAAAAATGCAAAAAACCATTGAAAAACGCAAAAATTGATACATACATTTTCAATTTGCATTTTCAGGGAAAACTATGCATTTTTGGCAAAAATTGCTTTTGTTAAGAGTTGTAGAGCAGAACATTTTCAATCGATATAGGCCATTTTAATTTCCCTATAATTTCCCGTTTTCCGCTAGAGGGTGCGGAAAATAAAGTATAGTGCAATTTATTAATAAAACATTTGAAAAGAAAACGATTTTGCGCGCTCTGGCGGGCAATGCATGCATTATCTTAAAAGTTGAAAGACCTATATCAATCGAAAATTTTTCACTCTACAACTTTGATCTCTTATAATTTTTCCTGAAAATGCGTAGTTTTAGCTGAAAATCCAAAAATCAGCAGAAGGTGGCAAAAGAAATATGTTTTTATTGATAAATCTCAAGAATACTTAATATTTCATTATACAAACTGTATATCATTGGAAAGCTTATTAAAAATGCCATAGATTGGTGGCAACTTATATAGGGTGTTCCATTTGAAAAAAAATAGTTATCTATTGTTTTGCGTATGTTGACACCCTGTATAGCACTATAAATAAAAGAGAACCAAAGCCGATGTGTATTATTCTTTATGATGTGGGAAACTTTCTAGTGTATAAAAAATGATGCTATTTTTGCTAGGAACGCTTCTGCAATGTTTCCAATGTGTACATGTTTCTACCACAAATTTGCCCATAACTAACCAACCGTCCATAATAGACCCATACTATCTTATAGTATTTTTATCAGCTTCACAAGAGGGTTGAAAATAAAGTATAAAATATAGGGTGTTCCATTTAAAAAAACATAACTTTGTTCTGTTATGTATATTGGGACACCCTGTACAAAAGTATACATATTTTTAAAATATGTAGAATAAGTGTGGGTACCAGTTCAAGAAAACTAGAAGTCGATAGCTCAAATAACAAAGAAATTATGGGGCTTTTACAGATCGCTGGGTCACCCGGTACATATCGTTCAAAGAAAGTTGCTAAAATCTATTGTTTTCCAAGTTCAAAGTCAACAAAACCAAGTTTTTGATTTTGATAAATTGTTTAACTTACAACTACGTTATTTGATTTTGATGGTTTCATTTTCAAAATGTAGAGAATTTGGTGTTAAATATTAAAAAACTATCAGAGTATTTTCAAAAACGAGTGCGCCGTATAAGCTTACTTAAATTTTTGCGTGTTTTATAATTTTTATAATTTATTATATTGGTATATTTAAAAAATCAAACCAATTAAAATCATTTCTAAATGAGATCGAACACTAACTTTTGATTTTTACTTTCTCCATTACGAAGTACGAGAAAGTATTGTGATCGTGAAATTTTTTTCAAATTTTTTTTTTAGGGAAATATACGTCCAACTATAGGTTATATTTAAAAACACAGAACTTTATGTTATAACTTTCATATTAATGAAGAATTCTGTTATAACTTTCATTATTGTCGAATGATAACGAATGTTACATTATGGAAATAATGATGATTTACACGTCGATTTTTTTTCACCGCACTTTGGGTCTTTTAAACGCCAATTAAATAATATTAACCTTGAATTGTTTTAAAATCTGAATTTTATTTTATTTTAATTTGTTGATAACGTCTCGTCTTATATCTAAAATTTTTAAATTTTATATTCATACTGTTTTTAATTTGTATGTATATCTTGTACCAGTTTTAGCACGTTTCTTATAATTTAAGCAACTAAATTATATTGTCGTCTAGAACTTATTTAGTATTCGAAGTTTTTATAACATCAAGACTCTTATATTGTTTTATTTCGTATATTTTATTGTATTTACGATTGTTAAATGTTCCGCTAGTCCTTTTAAATTGTATATGTATTTCATTTAGGTTAATACCTTTTTATATTGTATTTATATTATGCTATATTGTAATTATTGTAATTAAAATGGCTTGGCCGTAAACGAATAAGTAAATAAATAAATAAATAAACAACTAAGATATTGCAATATATGAAAAATGGAAAAAATTGACTTTTTGGCTATGACTCGAAAACAAAAGATATTAAATAAATTTATTTTTCACCATTGAGTTTTTGTTAAAAAAAAGAGATTGAGGATGCGCCATACGTTTTTCTCTATTTATTATAGTTATCGAGATTCCCCATAGAAACATTGAATTTTGCCCACCCTGTACAATCGACTGTAAAGTCAACTCTTTCGAGTCATTATCAAAAGCTACAATTTTGACACCACTCTTCCAATATTATTTTTTTATTATATACTGGGGGTTTAACCTCCAATCGAATACTTTAAGTCTAAATTTTAAACTCTTGAATTTACAAAAACTTTTTCAGGCCATATAAGTGATATGTAGATAATCAAACTTATTGATAATTTTATTATGCTAAAAGCTTCTCTTATATTACACATGTTATTATTTTAGTTATATAACACGAACAAACAATGAACAATGATGATTCATATCAGCTGGATTTACCATCAACGCCAAAGAGCTCCTTAAAAATAAACCCAAGCCGATGTGCCTCTAAATACTTATAAAGCTCACCCATATCCATATGGTTACACCTAGCACCATTGTTCTGAAAACCCACCTCTTCAAAATTTTCAAAACGCCGAAACGTCTCCGGGTGCTTACACTCCTCAGTTGCCTTACAAAAAATCCTCTTCCAAGTCATTGACTTGATAGTCTGCCACCATTCATTACAATCGGAAGATCTACCCTCGACACAAATAATTCCAGGCTTACCAGGCATACAAAATCCGGTTATCTTCAAAGAATTCGCCAAACTCAAAATCTCCCTGCGTTTCATCTTACTGTAGATGTGATGCGAGTATACCCACAACCTCACTAATTCTTCCTTATCTTCAGCTTTTGACTCCTCGAAAACTTCATTAGTAGTATTCATGTAATCACTACTGTGTTCCTGTATCCAGGTTACCACAGAGAAAATGCAAGGTTCTCCGCGTGCTTGTGAGGTGATGTAATCGTGGCAGTCTTTGTTGATTTTCGCGTGTTGCGCTTTGCTTAAGGATCTGTTTCTGATGTAGACGTCAGGTTCTGTTTCTGGGTACTCTTGGGATAAGTTGATGCAGGTTTCGAATTTCTCTTCGTTTATGAGAAGGTTGATGGTGAAGTCCAGGAATGGTGGAGTGTGGTCGATTTCGCCGTTTAGGAATTTTTCCATTTGTGGTATCGTGGTGCTGTCGTCGAATTTTATTTCGCCTGGATTCGCAAACATGGATTGTAGCATTTCCATCTCGTAGAGTTGTGCTTGTAGGTTTTCTCTTAGTGTGGCTGTTGATAAATGTTCTTCCATATCTGAAAAATAATCGGATGGTAAAATAAATTTGTTACTATTTTAATTCCGCGCAAGGAATATAAATCAAACAAGTGTTTAATTTTAAAACCCTTAACAAATTATATTTAGTACGAAATCATGTATCAAAAAAATGGTGATGTGGCCATCATGTTACTTTCTCCGACTTGATGGTATCATTTATATTTACGCTTTCATGGTTTATTTTCAATTTGAATCATATTTTAAATGTACATCGAGCGCTTTGTAAACTTGGAGGAAACTGACGTTTAAAACGTCAAAATTATGAAAGATGGAAAAATACTTCAAATTCAAAAACTCAGTTTACTCAAAAACTAATGAGAATTCGAAAAAAACGTATTCTTTAGAAGTTGTTCATTTTGGCATTCTCTACAATTATTATTAACATAAATTTGCTGTAACTATTATCGTTTCATAATTATAATCCAAAAACTAAAAAATTAATAATATTTTTTTTTCTCAAATAGCAATGATTTTATGAAAAATATTTTCAAGCAAAAGATGTGCATTTCTTTGTTGTCTTCAATGTTTGTTTAAATATTTTTGTGATATCTTTCATATTTAAGAAAATATTGGCAAAAAACAGTTAAGGTAAACACCCACTTCCGGTGAACGAAATTTTACCAAAATCTTTTCAGTTCTTCGGATTATGAGATAAGACGTATGTTCAAAGTTTCATATTAATTGCTCTATTAGTTTTTGAGATACAGCGCACACAGACAGACACACACACAGACACACACACACACACACACACACACACACACACACACACACACACAGACACACACACAGACACAAAAAAAATTTTCCAGAAATTGTTGAAATGGCATCTAGGGACCCCAAAACGGATATTTCCGTAAAAAAAATTTTTGAAAAAAAATCACGATCACAATACTTTCTCGTACTTCGTAACGGAGAAAGTAAAAAAAAAGCCTGGTACTGGTTGGTCGTTTCTACCACATTTAGATTTTTTTTAGAATTATATACTACTGCAATAAATAATTTCAGATGTCTACATACTGGATAAATTAACACCATTAGACATAATCCAAATGAAGTTTCCACAAGATATAATGCTATTCAGACACGACTTTCCTGACTGTGAAAAATGGTACGCAGTGTCATTAGAAAAACTAAATCAAGAAGTCCTCAATATATATAAATACAACGTAAGTAAATATGGTTGATAAAATTGAGGGGCCTGGAAGTAAAAGGGTTTACGTGAACTTTAAACAAAATGAACTAAGTCCGATATGCTGCACCTCAAAGGCATCTCTAGCATATTTTTTATGCCTTTAAGTAAAATAACTTACACAAAATATCATTTCAAACCATAACCTGAAATTTTTATTATCAAAGGAAATTTCGAAATAATATTCGAAGAATATCAAAATCTATTATATTAAAACCATAAAAAGTGCACTTGAACCGCTTTACTTCTAAATTTATTCTTGAGGTCTTACTACAAAATTAGACAGCTGCGCCTCTTCTGGTATTATAACTTGGGCTACTCGCCCATTCCGGTGATTATATCTAAATCCTATATTATCTCTATTCTTCGTTCTATTGGGTACTAATTCATAAATACAACTTATATTATAGGGCACACACTTTGCTAAATTATTTACTGAGCCTATAAATACCGGCATAAAACTTGGACTACATACTACTTCAAACGGAACCTATATAGTAGCAGCTGAGAATTCGCAAATTGAAGAAAATTTTCATAAGAAGTCAACTGTTTATCTATTTACATATTCTGAAGAATTAAAGAAAATACAAAAATTTCATGTTGATTTTGCAAGCGATGTGTCAATATGGTAAGTACACAACAAGTCGTTGTTCATTCCCAAACCGAAGCTGTAATAATCAGCTGTAATGCATCACGGGTACTAATGATTGCAAGACAAAATTATAAGGATTTATCATTGCACGGGGTGCAAACGGTAAGGTAATTTCTATTTCATTCATAACATAGCTTATTACCCAATAAAATGTGTTTATTTGACGCCATGTTGGGTTAAAGTGGCTAATCACGGGTTGCTTATATTATTTACTTAACGACGGAAGCTTATCGCATCCTGACGACGGGAGCTTGTTAGCTCAATTTAAATCGATTTAACTCTAGATATGTGCCGGTTTGGCAGTCAATAAAAAATGTCGCGTTTCTGGACAGTAAATACGAGTCGTTCAACATAACGTCTACCGCCTATCTCACATTTACCAAATTTGACAGGAGAGATAAAAAACTGATTTATAGCTTTCTGAGAAAAAATTATATACTAAAATCTCCATTTTGGTCCAAATCCAATTAGACGGTATTGTCGCTTTGTAGACGATATGTTTATTTTAATTTTGAAATAGAAGATTTCATCATAATTATTTTTAGGGAGGATAAAGGACAGATATACATGGGGATTTCCAAAGAAATGTCGAATTCCACTGGAAGAAAAGAGTACGAGACGGAGAGCGTTATTTATCAGTGGTTAGGAAAGCATTTTGATATTATCCAATACATTAACACATCAGAGGCCAGGAAGATTATTCCGTTCGTAATAGGGAAGTCACTTTTTTTAGCAGTGGCAAACAGGCAGAATAATTTAGGTAAGTTAAAGTATGTATTTAAAAACACAAACCTTGAGTAAATCTGTTTCGGTTTCGGCCGAAACTGAGACAACAACCGAAATTCGGTTCAAAAAGTCGGTTTTATTGGGCACTATTATCTAAGGTTTTCTATACCAAAGCCCTGTTTCCAACCCATCTATTACTACAGATACTACGGTGTCGCCTAGCAGCAGATAAAACAACTAGAGACCATTAAATTGCATTATCTGAAGGGTTTTCAGAAGAAAAAATGCATACTAGAAAAGCTGGCCGAAAAGAAAACTCATTGTTTTGAAATTAACATGGCTTATCAGAACATATACGTACAGAGTGCATCGTGCTCCGCTTCTGAAGTGAAATAAATAGTGTTTCATACGGTCTTAAATAGTGATTTTTGTACTACAGCTACTATTGAGTGCATCCCTCAAGCTGAAAAAATCTGTTAAGTATACCTGTGTTAGTTTAGTAATTATCGCCATTCGTTCTGTTGTGCGTAAACTGCAAACGCGAATCTATTTAATTCACGGTCGAGATTGCTTTTTATTGCTCTCGTTTTGATATCTCGTTATAAAAAAGTCTCATCGAATTCATTCCAATATAATTTTAATTTCTGATTCCCCCGTTCCTCTGTTTAACACTGTATTTTATTACCTTGGCCGACTTACCCTGTCAGTTCATATAAAAGTCACCACGATAGGCCACGTCGGTGTGAAGAGTACTCGTATTTACTCTTTTAAATGATTTATTTGTTTTTTATATTTTTTGCCTGATTATTATCTTATAATAATGGTAAATAAGTGTGGAATTTGTGATCAGGGTGTTACTCCAAACACCCCTTATGCTAAATGTACTGGAGCCTGCAACAAATCTATTCATTTACGCTGTGCAGGCTTAAAAGAGTCCGAGGTAAAATCTAATTATGTTTGCGCCAGATGTAGAGGATCGTCTTTAAATAAGCAAACGACACAGCAAATAACACTTGAAACAGTATATAAGGCTCTTAATTATCAATTTGTATCAATTAAACAAGAATTAAATGATATCAAAAGTTCGCTAGTTACTCGTATTGATAATTTAGAAGCCAGAATATTAGAACTTGAGTCAACCAAACGGGTAAAATCAAATTTACTGCAAGATAATTTTCTTGAATCATTTATGGTGGAGACTAAGGACAGAAGAATAAGATCTTGTAATGTAATTCTATTTAATCACCCTGAATCTACTGCTAAGGAACCTGATCTAAGAATTAAAGATGATTTAGATAGTGTGTGTGTGCTATATTACAACCCAGGGGTGTGACGCTCAAACCAATCAGAACTTGGAGAATAGGAAAGCCCACTGCAAATACTAATAATAGGCCTTTGAAGGTTATTTTCAAGGATACAACTGAAGCAAAGGAAGTTTTGAACAGTAACGCCAAGGATCACAACGAGAAAAACCATTTTCGTGCCGATCGTACCCAGAAACAACAAGAATATTTCAAGCATCTAAAATCTGAAATGAACACCAGAAGAAATAATTGCGAAAATAATTTAACTATAAGATACAAAAATGATACACCATATATTACCATTAATAATAGGCAACGCAATGATACCCCAAAAAACTATTAACGTACTACCAAAATTGCGGTGGAATACGATCGAAACTAAGAGATTTAATGTTAGCTATTAACTGTTTTTTTAACATGTAATTATAATCACCTAAACCTGGCTATATGAAAATATCACTAATAGTCAGTTGCAATTAACAAATTATGTTGTGTATCGTACAAATCGTACAATATCTGGGGATGTAATGGGTGGTGGTATAATGCTTGCTGTAAAGAAATGTTACCAGAGTCATGTATTAATTTGTAACAATGAGTTAGGACACATTTTTATTAGTGTACATGTAAATAAGTCAGAATTTATTATTGGTGGTGTCTACATTCCTCCAAACTCATCAGTTGATAATTACAATAATCACTGCGCCGCTCTGGAAGAGCTCTATAGTCGTTTTAGGTGTAGTTACTTTTTGGTATGTGGTGATAATAATGTACCAAATATTAAATGGAGCAATGGGAATGCTACTAGTTTAACGACAACATTGGATCTAAAATCGAAAACTATAATTGATTGTATTGATTTTTTAAATTTTCAACAAATCAATACATTACCCAATTCTCGTGGAGTGTTCTTAGATTTAATTTTATCAAATATAAGAGATATAAATGTAGCTACTTGTAATAGTTTATTGTGTGAATCTGTTCATCATTATTCGTATGAGTTACTGATTCATTTTGATACTGTTGATAATCTAGAGTTCATGTCAAAAAAGGTATATTTATTCCATCGCGCACATTATTATGGTCTGAACTGTTACTTTAACACGTGTAATTGGGATTTTATTTTTTCTGACAAGGATATTGATTCTATTGTTAACGAGTTTTATGGTATCCTATACGATGGAATTGATCGTTACGTCCCTTACAAATATGTCTCTAATAAAGTAGACACATATCCTAATTGGATGAATGATTAATTAAAAAGAATGATTAGACTTAAGAAAATTGCACATTCTAATTTCAAAAAGAGTGGGTGCTTAGAAGAGTACAACCGTTTTGCCAATCTGCGTAGAATATGTAAACAACTTAGTGCTTCTCAGTACAATCAACATCTAGATTATATCAGTACCATTGTAACTTCCAATCCTAAATATTTCTGGTCATATGTTCGTAACCATTACAATAAAAAAACAATTCCCACGATTATGGAATATGATGGTGTTGAGGTCTCAAATGGTTGTGATATTGCTAATACATTTAGTGATTACTTTAAAACCGTTTATGTTAGTAATAGCAACAGTAGTAATTCACCATTTAAGTTTTAATCAAGCTCTGGTGTTGTTAATGACAGCAAATTATCATTGTCAAAATCAGAATTATTTGATATGATCATTAAATTAAAACTTAGTAATAACTCAGGTCCTGATGAAATTCCTCATAATTTTCTTATTAATTGTGTCCTTTCTCTATGTTGCCCTATTTTTCATCTATTCTCAAAGTCGGGTATTTTCCCTTCTAAATGGAAAGTTAGTTACATAACTCCTATTTATAAAGCAGGTAATCGTCAACTGATTAATAATTATAGGGGAATTTGTATTCAGTCTGCTATACCCAAACTATTGGATCCAATCGTTGCTAAACAAATTCCATGGATATCCCGCAGTATAATTTCTCCTAGTCAACACGGTTTCTATCCAAATAGATCAACAGTTTCGAATCTTTTATCATACAAACAGTATTTGTCTGATGCAATGCGAGATCATAAGCAGGTGGATTCTATATACCTTGATTTCTGCAAGGCTTTTGATGGAGTGAACCACACAATACTTCTAAAAAAGTTACAATATCTGGGCTTTTGCGATGAAACGGTTACCTGGTTAAGATCATTCCTTACATAACGATCTCAAATTATTAGGGTTAATAATTTTAAGGCGTCACCTATCTCAGTTACATCAGGGGTCCCGCAAGGTTCTCACTGTGGACCAATATTATTTACCTTATTCATCAACGATATATGCAATTTCATCAAAAACTCTAATATGTTATTGTATGCCGATGACATTAAAATATTTAAAACTGTAGAGTCCGTTAGTGATTGCGTGTCTTTACAGGAAGATTTGGAAGCAATAGTTTTGTGGTGTAATATAAACCAAATGAGTCTCAATATTAGCAAGTGTTTTTCTTTGTCTTTCTGTAGAAACAAGCATTTACTTCAACGTACTTACAAGCTTCAGTCTATTGATCTACAGTGCAAAGCGGAAGCTAGGGATTTAGGAGTCATTTTTGATTCGAGTTTAAGTTTTTACCCTCATATGCTAAATGTTTGTAACACAGCCTTGAGAAAATGGGGTTTGGTTTGGCATGTTGGTAAGGACTTGAACCCTGACTGCCTAAAAATTCTATTCTGTGCACTTGTACGTTGTCAGTTGGAATCTGCTTCTCCTGTTTGGCAGCCGTATAAGATAGGCGATGTTGATATGCTTGAACGGATTCAAAACAAGTTCTTTACACGTATGGAGTTCAAGATGGGAAGAGCGCATGTTCAGGGTGACTATTCATTTATTAAGTGTGTACTGAATATGCAAAACTTGAAGCTTAGAATGGATCGTATTGATGTTTGCTTATTGCATCGTTTAATCAATGGAAGTCTTGACAGTGAGCAGCTAATAATGTGTATCAATTTTCACTTGGCTCCAATAAATCGGTGCACACGATACACTTCCATTTTTAGGCTCTTCACATACCGAACAACATTCGCTTCTAATTCCAATCCAATTAATCGAATTATGGGTATTTGTAATAAATATAATGAACAGGCTTCGTTTAATATTTTTGGATCTAATTATAACTCGTTTAAACGTAATCTTAAAAATGTAGAAAATTTATGTACGTTATTGATGAAATTAATTTTAGTTTTAGTTTTAGTATGAGTGTAAGCTATTAATTTAAGTATTTTTTTGTAAAAAGGAGATTTTTTCCGCTAATAAACTTTATTATTATTATTATTAAATAACAATAATAATGTACTTTTCAAAAATCGGATGTAATAAGCGAATTACTGCGGTCGTTTGAGGGGTGTAATATTATTCATTACCCTCTAGTGAAAGAATAACTCGGACTCACGGAATACATAGATCCTTCGTAGGATTTTTCAAATATTTCAAATTGACACCACGTACGTCAAAATTTCTTGTCAAAATTTCTTGTCAAAATTTCTTGTCAAAATTTTATACACATTATTTCAATATTTAATCCAATTACAGACGATTTTGGATAAAATGTTATTTTATGCTCATGTGGAATTACTCATTAGAGCCATTAGAAAATTACCCGTTCGCTCTTCGAACTTACTGGTAAACTTTTTCGTGCGAGACTAATTACGTACATTCCACATTCGTATAATAAATAATTATTATGTCATACTTGTTTATTGTTGAAATCATAATGGCATGGAAACAACGTATATTAAATGACAAATAACGCTCTAGGGCGTTATTTCCATAACGCCCGCTCACAATGCCCGTTCAAATTCATTCAGGTTCCCAAAATTTGAAGCAAATCGGTCAATATTTAGAGGTGCATCAAGCCAAAAACATGTTTTTTTGAGTTTTTCCTCAATTTTCGAGAGGTTTCATGTCACTGTTCTACAATAAAGGGATATTTGACATTTGGGACACATTAATACATTCAAACACATAGTTATTTAAGCAACAAGGAGCGTAAGGACGTATTATGCCGAAAATGTTAATTGTCATTACGTTACGTGTTGCTTATTAATTTTTTTTCCGCTACCGGAAATATAATACTTAAAAAAGATCAGAAAATATTCTAAAATACGGCTTGTAACATTTGGGATTCAAATGTTTATAATCACCTATGCGTCCTATGGCAACCCAGCAACCGAAAAAGCAATGTCGAATTTTGTTTGTGTGTGTCAATCCAGTGACAGTTTTTTCGGGCATGGATGCAAACGAAGCTGCGAATATTACGTGTTAGAACCTGTTACCGACAAAATCGAAAAAGTTATGTGTCCTGTTATGACTCTTTTAAGCAGTGGTTATGTAAAAAGGATGCCGATGCTATAGGTATAGACGAAAAAGTGTTGCTCGCCTATATGTTGGAACGTTACTTTTCTGTTTATTATTTTCCTAGTTCCGTAAGTAAAAATTAAGTTCCGTCGCCAAAGATAACAAACACCACGAATGTTATCAGCCACTTACGGTACCTATAACTATGGATGCAATGCTTATTTACGCGGTAAAAAGTATTTAATGCGTTTTAGCCGCCACATCCACTCTCGGATAGATATATTGACAAAAACAACCATTTTTTTAAGGCCTTAAAACCGTAATTTCAAATTTCAACTTCAATACCTACATATTTTTATATTTGTGTTGCGTCATATACTGCTTTAACGTAGTCTAATATCACGTATCATTAATTGAATTGATAATTTAAGAGAAAATCGCCCATCAGTTATGATAATCCCTACTCGAGTCAAAAAACTCACCACTTTTTACCAAAAGCTTTTCAGTTCTTTGGATTATCAAATAAGGCTTATGTTCAAAGTTTGATGTTAATTTATGTGGTAGAAATGCACAAAAAATAGCTAAATTCAGAGTGTCATAATTCGGTTGCGTTTAGTCGAAATAGAATGAATCCTCAAGTTATAAAAAGGTTGGAATCATCCCCTCCCACCCGCTAAGAAAAAATGTCCCTGATGTTAAAAAACTAGGATCTCTTTAAAGGGAAGGTTCTAACCTTTTTAGAACTCGAACATTCATTCAATTTCCACTAAACACAATCGAGTTACGGCACTCTAAATTATAGACATTTTTAGTGCATTTTTAAGTGGTGAGTTTTTTTACTCGAGTGTAGATTATTATAACTGATGGGCATTTTTATCCAAAATTATCAATTCAATTAATGGTACGTGATACTAGACCACGTTAAAACAGCATATGACAGCGTTATGAACCTAAAAATGTAAAGTTATTGAAGTTGAAATTTGAAATTACGGTTTCAAGGCCTTAAAAATGGTTGTCTTTGTCAATATATCTATCCGAAATATCCCGTTATTGTAGAACAGTGACATGAAACCTCTCAACAATTGAGGAAAAACTTAAAAAAAACACTTTTTTGGCTTGATGCACCTCTAAATATTCACCGATTTGCTTCAAATTTTGGGAACCCGAATGAACTGCGAAGGGACTGCGGTCCCGTGTTATTTCTGTTATTTATAAATGACATTAGTGTGAAGATTGAGTATAGCAGGTTTCTCCTGTATGCAGACGATCTTAAAATATTTAGAGAAATTAGAGCGGTTAAAGATCAATATTTACTACAGTCAGATCTGGACAGTATTGCTGAATGGTGTGTTCATAACAATCTACAGTTAAATATAAATAAGTGTTTCCATATTTCATTTTGCCGCAGTAATGGTATAAAATGTTCGTATTCTATTAATAATCATCTTCTAACATCTACGACGGAAATAAAAGACTTCGGTGTGTTGTTCACATCGAAACTTGATTTCAATAAACATATCAATAAAGTATGTAATTCCTCGTTAAGAATGTTGGGATTTATAAATAGATTCACGTCTGGTTTTAGTATCAATACCGTAAAAATTTTATACCTTGCGCTTGTTCGTCCTCAGGCAGAATATGCATCTGTTATATGGTCACCGTACTCACTGACTGTCATCCAGCAACTAGAAACTGTACAGAGCAGATTCTTAAGACTTATTTATCTAAAAATGGGCGGACTGATTATTAACTTTAGCCACAGTTTTATGCTTAACCAGCTCAATATCCAGTCACTGCATGACAGGAGAACTCTGTTGGACTTATGTTTTTTTGCACAAGCTTGCCAATGGATTTATAGATAGCATAGAATTGGTTTTAGGGCGGCCCGTTGATGTAGTGGGTACAGGGGAGCGCTTGTGCCGATTGCACCGCGGCCGTGTGGGTTCGATTCCCAGCCTGGACGAAAGACTTTTCTGTCGAGAAGTATTCGTTCGGGTCCGTGGTTGTTTGTATACGTCTTTCATTATTCATTTGATCATTTATTCATTTAATTTATAACTTATAC
The DNA here is from genome assembly GCA_910593695.2 of Ocypus olens. Classification (NCBI taxonomy): domain Eukaryota; kingdom Metazoa; phylum Arthropoda; class Insecta; order Coleoptera; family Staphylinidae; genus Ocypus; species Ocypus olens. Next base: position 13,648,153 of record OU343054.1, on the reverse strand, counting down.
AAATATAATATGGATGATGGCTAATGGTCATAGCACCAAAGCCAGGCATAACGCCGAAAAAAAAAAAAAAAAAAAAATTGGTTTGCAATTTAAATTTTAATATACCACGTGGTATTAATAGTAGGCACAAACCAATATTTCGTTTATCTTTTCATCCTACTAAATACGGTATGTTTAATCCCATCGATAGGCTTATGCGCTATGCGAATAAATTACAAAATGATGCCAATTTTAAATTGTTTGTACATTCTACCTCATTGTTTAAGTCTAGTCTCCGCCATGTATGTCTCTCTAATATTGATAAATAATTTATTCTTTTCTGTTTCTCGGCTTGTGTATAAATTTTTAATACTAGCGTGTCTTTTATTATTGTTTAGTTGCGCCATTTGTTTATTTCTTGTTTGTTTATTGTTAGTCAAATTTTGCTAATGTTTGTTATATTATTTGTGTTTGTACAAAAAATTTAAATTTGTATATAATCATGTTAAATGTTAATCCGTTAAAAAAAAAAGAAAAGAAAAGAATTTTTGGCAAAGTCTAATCTGCACGCTATATTTGTTCCGACGCGGAAACCCCGACCAGCAAGAGATCGACTGTCAACAATTCGCCAAACGCAAATCAAGCGTGCGAACGCCGTAGACATCTGCGCGGCGCGGCTTTCGATGCGACAATCTGTCAGAAAATAGTATAAAAAAATCTTCGATAAATTTAAACTACAAGTATGACATAAAACGTTGAAAGCACGACGGGCGCAAAACGCCCACGGCCGACGTGCATCCCTCGAGCTGTACACCGTCGACCTGGGACGTTATTTATTTATTTATTTATTTATTTTATTCATGTTAATAGCATAAAGCTTTACATTTGTCAAAAGATGATATTATATATAAGTTAATACTATAAAAGATACAGAAAATACATGTAAGTGCATCAATGTTATAAAAATATAATGATTAAGACGAAGAATAATTACATATAAATAAATATACATAACACGAGTACTGAAAACATTCTTAACCATAATTATTCACTTCATCATAATTAAAATTCAAAAACTCATCCCAACTATAAAACGCATTTTGAGTTTATATGTTTTTTATTTTCTTTTTAAATTTTGCATAATTGAGAATTTTAATTTCTTGGGGCAATGCATTATAAAATAGTACCTAACGCCAGTCCTTGACTTAGACAGCCGTATCGAGTTTTGATAGATATTACGATGTTGTCTAGTGTAATGGTTGTTGGCACTCGGACAGGTATTATATGAGGAGGGATGTTTTTTAATGAAAAGCAGGCATTCGTAGATATACAGACTAGGTAAGGTTAGCATCTGCATAGCTACGAAAGCCCGCCGGCAGTCCTCAGAGTAACCAAGATCAGACAGTATTCTAACTGCCTTTCGTTGGAGACCAAAAATCCTGTGTCTAATAGCAGAATGGCCCCAGATAATGAGTCCATAAAGCATGTGGGATTGAAACAGGGAGTAGTATGCTATTTTAAGGACATCCTCCGAAACGAATTGCAAATATCGATGAGCATAGTTTGCTGGAAATTGCATCACAATCTGACGTCCATGATAAATCGGTAGCAATGTGCATCCCAAGAAATTTTGTGAATTCTACTTCGCTGTCCTTGCATCTTAGAGAAAACGTCCTAACTGCCGTTTTCCTGTCATTTACCTTTAGGCGATTACTAAGAAACCAATCTGAAACATTTTCTTGTGCTTCCGTGGGTGAATTTGTTACGACGTTTTACACCTATTAATTAACGTAGTATCGTCCGCATATAATATAAAATTCGCATTTTTTACTACGGTTGGAAGGTCGTTGATATATATCAAGAATAAGAGAGGCCCCAAAATTGATCCTTGCGGTACCCCGTGTATGATCCGTAGCTCAGGTGAGGCGACACCGGATGAAAAAACACACTGAGTTCTACGAGATAGATACGATAGAATTAATTTACAGCTAGTCGGATGTAAATTATAGCAGTACAATTTTCTTAGGAGGATTGAATGGGAGACACAGTCAAATGCTTTAGATAGATCTAAGAACGAGGATTTTAGATGGTCTTTCTCCTCAAAACAGTCAATTGTCATTTCAACAAATTTGCAGATGGCTTCGGTTGTTGAACATCCTTTTCGGAAACCATACTGTTCTTTGCAGAAAATATTGAAATTTTCGAAATATTCAGTTAGTTGCATTTGTAGGATCTTTTCGAAGATTTTTGCTATCACGGGCAAAAGTGAAATCGGTCGGTAATTATCAGGATCTGAGTACTCACCCTTCTTATGAATGGGGATCACTCGTGCTTTTTTTAGTGAGTCTGGGAAAATTTGGTCCCTAATACATTTGTTTATTAGTTTTGTCAGTGGAGAGATTATTGTTGCAAGTACAGATTTTAAGACATCATATCGAATTCCATAAATGTCCCTGCTTTTGCTAGGTTTTAAACTGTTAATGACTTTGATCACCATACTAGTTGAAACTTCAGAGAACTCAAAATACGTAGTATATGTAGGAGAATGGCGACACATTAAGGTTATGGGATCAGTGTTAGACTTAGGCAAAGAGCTTATTATATCACTAGAGACTTTGGAGAAAAACTGGTTAAAATCCGTTGCGGATATACTACAATTTTTATTCATATTTTTATTATTTGACACTCTGGTTGAATTTATGACATCCCACACGGATTTCGGTTTGCAAGCTGAATTTATAATGTGAGCATTATTTTGCTGGTACTTATAGTTATTAATAGAATTCCTATAACAAAGTCAATATTTATTCTTTATTATCTTTAATTCGCGTTGCCTATAGCAACGCGCGGCAAAGTATTCACAACAACTATCTAAACATCACTTTGCACATTTTTTATTGACCCGTTACCATGGATACGACATTCCATGGCTGACCACGGTACAATCTGTATGTATTATTGCTTTTTATATTTAATTATATTTATGTTTCTTTTTCAAAGCAGTCGTAGAAAAAATTTTATGTATAGTGCGAGCGCAAAGCTCATTGCCGCTTTCGAGAGGTTTCCTCCTTCCTCTCTCAAGCGGCAATGTATCACTTTGCGCTCTTACCATACAAATAATTATTGTAACCTATCAACATATCTTCAATATGTGCAATACTTTAAGAATTTGAAACTTATTTCTGGTTAAGAAACGGAAAATTATTTTTGATCTTATCTATATCTCTATGAGTACCGCAAGAATTTGCAAAATCTGTCCTTTCGTTCAAGAGTTATCCTAAAAAAAAAACGGAAAACAACTGAACTACAAATTTAATGTGTGTGTCTTATATGCATTTATTCGGCGAGTACAACACTTTTCTGAAAAAAAATTGCCAAATTTGATGATCCGTTCAATCACAAAACAATTAAGCAATGAATTTAATTTTTTTATATTTTATACGTCCACACGGTGAGTGCAATACTTTGCTCGAATTTTCAATATCCGTTTCTCTTAATTATTTAATGAGTACATCACTTGCCTGCAAATTTTCTCAATAGTACATGAGCAATTAGGCTTATTCGGCAATGAACTAAGTTTATTCATCGTGTGCGGTACGCAAATAGGACTAACAATTGATGTATGTATGTATGTATGTATGTATGTATGTATGTATGTATGTATGTATGTATGTATGTATGTATGTATGTATGTATGTATGTATGTATGTATGTATGTATGTATGTATGTATGTATGTATGTATGTATGTATGTATGTATGTATGTATGTATGTATGTATGTATGTATGTATGTATGTATGTATGTATGTATGTATGTATGTATGTATGTATGTATGTATGTATGTATGTATGTATGTATGTATGTATGTATGTATGTATGTATGTATGTATGTATGTATGTATGTATGTATGTATGTATGTATGTATGTATGTATGTATGTATGTATGTATGTATGTATGTATGTATGTATGTATGTATGTATGTATGTATGTATGTATGTATGTATGTATGTATGTATGTATGTATGTATGTATGTATGTATGTATGTATGTATGTATGTATGTATGTATGTATGTATGTATGTATGTATGTATGTATGTATGTATGTATGTATGTATGTATGTATGTATGTATGTATGTATGTATGTATGTATGTATGTATGTATGTATGTATGTATGTATGTATGTATGTATGTATGTATGTATGTATGTATGTATGTATGTATGTATGTATGTATGTATGTATGTATGTATGTATGTATGTATGTATGTATGTATGTATGTATGTATGTATGTATGTATGTATGTATGTATGTATGTATGTATGTATGTATGTATGTATGTATGTATGTATGTATGTATGTATGTATGTATGTATGTATGTATGTATGTATGTATGTATGTATGTATGTATGTATGTATGTATGTATGTATGTATGTATGTATGTATGTATGTATGTATGTATGTATGTATGTATGTATGTATGTATGTATGTATGTATGTATGTATGTATGTATGTATGTATGTATGTATGTATGTATGTATGTATGTATGTATGTATGTATGTATGTATGTATGTATGTATGTATGTATGTATGTATGTATGTATGACCCACTCTTCAGAAGCTGATTAAAATAGTATAAGATACTATGGGTCTATTACGCAGAAGCGCTCCTAGCAAAGCTAGCTTCATTTTTTATACACTAAAGAATTTTCTACATCACGAAAAATTACACATCGGCTTTGGTTCTTTTTTGTTCATACTGCTATACAGGGTGTCAACATACGCAAAATAATGAATAACTATTTTTTTCAAATGGAACACCCTATATATCTTGCCACCAATGCATGTAATTTTTTACCAGCTTTCCAATGATGTACAATTTGTATAGTGAAAAATTAAGGATTCTTGAGATTTATCCGTAAAAATATTTTTCTTTTGTCACCTCCTGTTGATTTTTGGATTTTCAGCCAAAACTATGCATTTGCAAAAATAATAGGAGACCAAAGTTGTAGAGCGGAAAATTTTAGATCGATATAGGTCTTTAGACTTTTCCAATAAAGCGTGCATTGCCCGCCAGAGTGCGCAAAATCGTCACCGTATATGCATTTTAGCGTTTTTTTTTTTCAATTTTTTTTATTAATTAATTGCACTATTCTTTATTTTCCGCGCCCTCTAGCGGAAAAACGAATCATTATAAAATAATTGATCTACATCTAATTGATGATCTACATCGATTGAAAATATTCCGCTCTACAACTCTTAATAGAAGCAATTTTTGCCCAAAATGCATAGTTTTCGCTAAAAATGTAAAAAACCATTGAAAAACGCAAAAATGTATACACACACTTTCAATTTGCATTTTTAGCGTAAATTATGCATTTTGGACAAAAATTGCTTCTCTTAAGAGTTGTAGGGCGGAACATTTTCAATCGATATTGGTCATTTGAATTTCCTATAATTTTCCGTATTTCCGCTAGAGGGTGCGAAAAATAAAGTATAGTGCAATTTATTAATAAAAAATTTGAAAAAAACTCTAAAATGCATATACGGTCACGATTTTGCGGGCTCTGGCGGGCAATGCACGTATTCTCTGAAAAGTTGAAAGACTTATATCGATCGGAAATATTCCGCTCTACAACTTTGTTCCTTATAATTTTTTCAGAAAATTCATAGTTTTGGCTGAAAATCCATAAATCATCAGAAGGTGACAAAAAAAATATGTTTTTATTGATAAATCTCAAGAATCCTTAATATTTTGTTATAGACACTGTATATCATTAGGAAGCTTATCAAACATGCCATAGATTGGTGGCAACGTATATAGGGTGTTCCATTTGAAAAAAAATCGTTATCCAATATTTTGCGTATGTTGACACCCTGTATAGCAGTATGTACAAAAAAGAACCAAAGTCGATGTGTATTATTCAAAATGTGGAAAATTTTGTAGTGTGTAAAAAATGATGCAATCTTTGCTAGGAACGCTTCTGCAATGTTTTCGATGTGTACATGTTTTTGCCACAAATTTGCCCATATCTAACCAACCGTCCATAGTAGACCCATAGTATCTTATACTATTTTTATCAGCTTCTTAAGAGGATTAAATATAAAGTATAAAAATGAGGTGTTCCATTTAAAAAACATAACTTTTATCTGTTACTTGTAGAAAAACATACAAATTTTTAAAATATGTAGAATAAGTGTGGGTACCAGCTTATGAAAAATAGAAGTCGATATCTTAAATAGCAAATTGAGAACCAGGAATTTACTCTGTTGGTGAGGGCTTGCAGTGATTGTATTGTTAACGGGAGGGTTTTATTATGGGAAATTAGTGCAGTATCATCTGCAAATTGAAGGATGTATTGGTTAGGATTAAACACATTAGGATCGGGTTTGTATGTCTACGCAAAATATGTTATATAACAGAGGGGAACGTGAGGAACCTTGCGGAACACCTTGGGCAGAATGGAATGTGTTTGATTTGGATTGTCGAATTTTTACTTGTAAGAATGGGTTTGAGAGGAATTCGTGAATTAGGACGATTAAATTGTGGGGTAGGTTAAGTAAATGGCATTTGTAAAGCAAACCTCGATGCCACACCGAGTCAAACGCCTTCTTTATATCAAGGAATAAAGCGGCAGACTGTTTACCTTCGAGGTAGGCTGTTTGGCAATTAGATACAAGGATTGTGGTTGGGAGAATAGTTGACTTATTCAACTGGAAGCCAAATTGATAGTTTGGGATTTTGTCGGATAGAGCATTTAGGATTTTTTGTTTGAGGAGGGATTCAGTTTGCCTAGGACAGGTAGGAGCGTGATAGGTCTATAGCTTGATACGGAAGTTGGGTCATTTTCGGGTTTGGGGATACATACAATTAATCCAGTTTTCCATTCAGGAGGAAAATATTGGTGGGAGTATGCATAATTAAATATATCTATGATATAGGAATGGATGTTTTCTGGGAATTTTTTTGAAATAATCGAGGGATTTGGTCGGCACCAGGAGCAGAGTTTTTTACCTTTGTGAAGATGTGTGTAATAGTCTGTTGGGTCGATTAGGTCATCTGTCGATGAAATGTTGTTTGTTGTGCTGAATGAGTCACACCAGTTTTTTACGTGTTTGAAAAAGTCTTTGTCAAAGTCAGTATGGTCAGTAGGCTCGTATATGTTTTTTAAATGTTTGCAAATGCATGAGCAATGTCCGTATCGTCAGTTAACTGTTCGTTTATTATTGGGTCGCTGATGTGCTTAATTTGCTCTGTTTTTATACTTCGTCAGTTTTTTAATTTCGGTCCAATATGTCTTGCCTTGCTTTTGTTCAATTTCTTGACAAGTCTGAAGCCATTTGTCTTTTTTATATTCTAATATAAGGTAATGGAGGTCCTTGTTTAGTTTGTTAAATTTCGTCTTTAGAGCTGAATCGTTCGTCATTTTAATGTCCCTGTATAACTGTCTTTTGAATTTAATTAGTCGAAGGATATATGACGGAAGGGGGTTATAATTTGATTTATGCGCAAATTTCAGATTTCCGACTTATGTGCTTAGGGCCGCCGATCCTGAATATTTCAATGTGAAACCTGAATCGATGTTTTAAATTATATCTGATCTGCAATTTAATCTCTTGCTTTTATTTTAGGTATTTCCAATGTGTATTCCGAAATATTCAAATATGATCTAGATTTTGAAAAGTTCGTGAGCTACCAGAAGATCTTAACCGATGGAGCTTCCGACATAAAAGTGTTCTGCTTCAAAAAGAATAATCAACATGAGTACTTTCTAGCGGTTGCAAACACTTTTTCAAAAGGTAGTGTACAAATTATAGTAATAATAATATCATGTAATGTACCTGAGATATATATAGACCAGTGGTGGCGAACCTTTTAAGCTCGGTGTGTCAAAATTTTGAAAAATCGAAACATAATTTTCGTGGCGTGTCACACATCACAAAATATTTATCATTTTTGTATTAATTAATTATAATTTTGCTAGTTATTAATTATTATTAATGTGAGTAATAATATTATTATTAACGTGAGTAATAATATTATTATTAACATGAGTAATAATATTATTATTAACGTGAGTAATAATATTATTATCAATACCCAACTCTGGCCGTTATGAATATTTGAATTATGAAATTTTTTATCTTTAAAGATGCGTGTCACCAAAAATGAGCATATGAGTGTCATACGTTCTCCATCACTTGTATAAACCATCAATAGAGGTCATTTGGCAACAATTTTTTTAATTGAATATAATTATTAATATTATTGTAAACAAACATGTATGTAATATTTTATTTATTAGGTGATTTATACTTTGAAAATATTATTTATAATTTGAAGAGATCCGAGAGTAGTTCAGCTTTCACTCAATTCCCAAATTGCATACCCAGATTTTATTTTTAATAATTCAAATCAATTATATTGTGCAGATGTTCATCAAAATATTGCTTACAAGACCAACTCCATCATATATAAATTTGTGGACGACTACTTCATTCCTTTCCAAACTTTCAATTTGATTGGGCTTACTGAATGGCTACCGGTTATGGTAAGTTTACAGTTATACAGAGTTAGGCAATTAAACCGCATTATTTATAATTATTAAAAAAGTATACAGAAACATTTTTGTATTCATTTTGGAACAAATCTTAAAACACAAATGGAAATTATTGTATAAGCAGAAAAAACATTCATTTTTTTAATAACTCGCGTAAGGTGGCGACCATCATTTTGTACACATTTTCTTAAAAAAAATATCATTGGCACGTCGTGGTACCGCCGGTGTTATTGCACGTATTATTCCTACTGATGAGGCGGTCCGGGAAATTGTCTTTCAGAAGATCCATTGCTGTATGACTAATTGCTCAATCTTGTTGGAAATAAGTGTTGTCATTCACAGGAAATCGTCTGGACTAAGGTACGTTTTGCAGCATTTGAACATAGTGAACTGATGACATTGTAACTGCATGGCCATCATCATCCTCGAAAAAAACACATTCTCGGGTGTTCGAACAGTTCTTACACTACTTGTTGTTTGGCCCGCAGTTATTTAAATGGCTTTCCTGCTTGGAACATGGGCACGAGATGGAAAATGAACATGTAACCGGAATTCGCGTTGGCCATTCTCTAAATACACGAAACCTCGCTGTTCACAATACCAACCATTCATATTTCAAAACTTCCAAATGTGTAGGACGTCAAAGTCACTAACTGCTTCCCTCACCACATACACACACACAATGCAAGCTTTGTTAAATAGTGCCGTTTGACTGCCCAACCTTGTAGTTTGTCAATAATTATTTAATTATCTATCACATAGGTTTAAGTATACAGAGTGACCCAAACTGAATGTTTTTACTATTTACTCTCGTAGGCTTTTCAATAAGTAGAATAATAAGAAGGCTTCTATTCCACGGGTTGTTGTTGTTTCTGGATCCAAGTTTCATACAGGTGTGACGTCAATTCAAAACAATAATATATCAGAGAAAACGAAATTTTGTCGATTTGATCCACCATAAAGGCATTAAAATTTGATAAATTCCCTATGCAGGACTCGAAGAACGAAGTTCCTATGACGATTTGGCACCAAATTATGGGTGTTTATAAAAAGTGCATTTTGTGGTCTTTTTATTTTTTCGTTTAGAGGGGCGTAGAGCCCTCTCTTTGAGTGAACACATTTTGTTTTTTATTTCTCAAAAGATCGTCGAAATCGGTTGGATAGAAGCCGAGTTATGGCCATTTTAAATTTTTACACTTTTCAAGTGTTTCATTTTTTTTCCGTCGGTGTAATTTGTAAACTTCAGACTTATAAGTCAAGAAACCACAAAATTCGCTTTTTTCAAACACCCATAATTTTGTGCCAAATCGTCGTAGAAACGTCGTTCTTCGAGTCCTGCGCAGGTAATTAAACACATTTCAATGCCCTTTTGGTGGATCGAGTCGACACATTTTCCAACTCTGTACACGTTGCTAAAGTTGGACGTTTTTTGCCCAGAAACGTGTTTTTCTTGTTCGGGGGTTGAAGGGTTCGAAAAGGGATCATTCCAATCTGAGTTTACTTTACGTAGAGCCAAAATGGGATTTTTTCCCGAAATAATTATCAAATTTGGTTGAGTTATGTGCGACAAACCTCAAAATGCACTTTTTTCAACCACCCATAACTTGGTGCCAAATCGTCATAGGAACTTCGTTCTTTGAGTCCTGCATAGGGAATTGATCACATTTTAATGCCTTTATAGTGGATCGCTTAAGTTCGCATGCATGACTTTATAGAAGACACTTCAAAGTTTTTCGCCCTCAAAGATTCATCAAAATCGATTGAAAATACGCCGAGTTATGGCGGTTTGAAAATGGTCGAAATTTCACGAATTTCAAATGTTTCATTTTCTTTTTCCTTCAGTATATATCTCGGGAGAGAATACTATTTTTTTTTAATCACGCATTTCTCTCCCTTGATATATAATCTACCATTGTAAGTTTGCAATCAGCTATAATTAAATAAAAATTCTTATTCGTATCACTAATACGTGTTCTTTGAAAATCAAAAATAAAAAAAAAATAAAAAACGTTACAGGCACCGTTGCAACCACCAAAATATTAATTTATCTCGTAACTCGCAGAAATCAATACTTGGCGAAATAAATGTCGATTTTTGACAATGTTGCAAGAGCTAAATACAAATTGGTATTCTTATCAAGAATACGTGTTTTTTAATAATCTAAGGTCAAAAAATGCTACAAGCATCCCTTCGATCCTAAAAAAAATTCTCCCGTCATTTGCAGATGTCCACATCTGGTGACATATGTCAATTTTTGAAAAGTTTGCAATCCGCCATAACCAAATTAAAATTCTTATTTTTGTTAACATTAATCAGAAGTCAAAAAAAGGTTGCAGCACCCCTTGAGCGCAAAATCTGTATAAATCTGGCGAAATAAATGTCGACATTTGACAAAGTCTGGAATCAGCCATAACTAAATAATAATTTTTGTCATAACTAAATTAATTTTGTCGAAAATTCACATTTATAACGCCATGTACAGATTTCTGATAGTGAGGGAAAAAATAATTTTATGGGGGTTGAAGAGAAGCCTGTAACATTTTTTGACTTTTGATTATTAAAGTACGGGGTGGGCAAAATTCGACGTTTCTATGGGGGATCTCGATAACTATAATACATAGAGAAAAACGGATGGCTCATCCTGATGTCTTTTTTAGAGAAAAACTCTATGGTGAAAACTAAATTTATTTATCTTCTATATGATTAATTAATTTCTCACTTAACCCGTGGTGAAACATAATTATATATTTGATTAATTAAAACACTTGGTTTTGTTTCACTGATTTTATTTTTCTCTCCGACTAGTTTCGACCTTAGGTCATTCTCAAGGAGATATGTACAAAATTAACATCGACTGGTATTTATACAGGAATTGAAAAATACAATGTTGTGACAGACAGAATAAAATTTCTACAGGTCTGTCCCAACATTGTATTGAATGTAACTATTTTTTTAGTGACAATAATTTCCGAATTTTGTATTCAGGTAATAAGGGACGGGATTTGAATTTGCGAGAGGGCCTCGAAATTAACAAAACAATCAAACGTGGAAAAACCACGCTTAATAACGTCGAAGATATCTGGAACTCCCCCATTTCGACGGCCCTTATTACCTGATTTTTCAATTCCTGTATAAATACCAGTCGATGTTAATTTTGTACATATCTCCTTGAGAATGACCTAAGGTCGAAACTAGTCGGAGAGAAAAATAAAATCAGTGAAACAAAACCAAGTGTTTTAATTAATCAAATATTTATCTTCTTTTGTTTTCGAGTTATAGCCACAAAGTCAATTTGTTCTATTTTCGGTATATTGCAATATCTTAGTTGTTTATCATTTGACAATAATGAAAGTTATATATTGTTCAGGCACTTTTTTGAAAAGAATAAAATAAGCTTAACAGAATTTCAATATCTTCATTTATATGAAAGTTATAACACAAAGTTTTATTTTTTTAAATACAACCAATAGTTGGCTTAGGCCTATTTTATTAGGTTTTTTTCTCTTTTCAGCGATATATAGCATGTGGGGGTTATATTTGTAATTTTATTAAAATCTATTAAAAATTATTATTTTTCAAACATTCAGTATATTTTCTCAAATTCATCTTAATTGGCTTGTGTTATTTATAGACAGATTAATTGTTTTGTATTATACAAACCAATTTTCGGTCAGTTTTCCTTCTGAAAATGTAAACATGGCATACGAAAACTATGAAAAGTTTGATATGTTAGAATGCTTTATTCGAAGTAATAACAATGCCCATATTGCCTTGGAATAGTTATTTGTATGGTAAGAGCGCAAAGTGATACCTTGCCGCTTGGAGAGGAAGTTTCCGAGCGACGCGAAGCGGAACGCGGAAACCTCTCGAAAGCGGCAATGAGCGTTGCGCTCGCACTATACATAACATTTTTTCTACGACCGCTTTGAAAAAGAAACATAAATATAATTAAATATAGAAAGCAATAATACATACAGATTATACCGTGGTCAGCCATGGAATGTCCTATCCATGGTAACGGGTCAATAAAAATTGTGCAAAGTGATGTTTAGATAGTTGTTGTGAATACTTTGCCGCGCGTTACTATAGGCAACGCGCGGCAAAGTACTTTGTCGCTCGCTCCTCGGGAAACGTCTACTTTGCGTTGACAAACGCAAGCGCAAACACCTTCTTTTTATATCGGTCGTAGAAAAAAAAAACATATTTTAAGCTCTATCCCGAAAGAAAAAACCGGATATATTAATTTTTAAACATTAAAAAACTTATCTTATCAATTAAACTAATAATTTTCACAATAAATGTTCAAATTGATGCCCATTATTCAAAATGCAAAGGTTACATCTGTTCATAACACTTCTGCATGCATTATTATTTCGGGATAGAGTCTAAAATATGTTTCTAAAGCAATATGAGCATTGTTATTGCATCGAATAAAGCATTCTAACATATCAAACTTTTAATAGTTTTCGTATGCCATGTTTACACTTTCAGAAGAAAAACTGACAGAAAATTGGTTTGTTTAATACAAAACAATTAATGTTCTATAAATAACTCAAGCCAACTTAGACAAAAGTAAGAAAATATATTGAATGTTTCAAAAATAATAATTTTTAATAGATTTTAATGAAACTACAGATACAACCCCCACATGCTATATATCGTCGAAAAGAGAAAAAATAACCTAATAAAATATGTCAAAGCCAACTATAGGTTGTATTAAAAAAAACACAACTTTATGTTATAATTTTCATATGAATGAAGATATCGGAATTCTGTTGAGCTTATTTACGGAGATTTTTCAATAAATCGAAAATGGCAAAAATTGACTTTTTGGCTATAACTCGAACATAAAAGAATATAAATAAATTTAGTTTTTCTCGAAAGAGGAGATCGAGGATGAGCCATCCGTTTTTCTCCATCTATTATAGTTAACGAGATCCCCTATACCAGGCATGTCAAACACGCGGCCCGCTTACAAGTTGTCTGCGGCCCGGCAAGGTTGGTATCAAACATTAAAAAAAGAAATTATATACAAGGTAAAAATAATTATTTTTTGTTTGGTTTTTAATTGTAGTTGTTTTTTTTTTGGTAATGCGGCCCGCGGCTTGTGTGTAATACTTGATGTGGACTTTGGTGGTAAACGAGTTTGACATGCCTGCCCTATACAAACATCGAATTTTGCCCACCCTGTACACTTATTAGTGATAGAAATAAGAATTTTTATTTGATTATGGCTGATGTCAAACATTATCAAAAATCGATATTTATATCGCTAGATATAGATCATCTGCGATTGACTCATAGCGTCATATATTTGTGACAAGGGAACGATTTTTTTTTAGTTACAGCTGATTCTAAACATATGCATATCGGCAGATATGCATTTCAGCAAATATTTTTTTGAGGGTTGAGTGGGTGTTCGTAACGTTTCTTTAACTGCTGATTATTAAAGCACATGTATTTTTGATAGGAATACACATTTTTATTTTGTAATGGCTAATTGCAACCTCTGTCAAAAATCGACATTTATATCGCCAGATATGCATTTCTGCGAGTAATGCAAGAAATTTATTTTTTGAGAATTAATGGGGTGCCCGTAACGTTTCTTTGACTTTTTATTATTAATGCAGACGTATTGGTGATAATAATAAGAATTTTTATTTGGTTATGTCTCATTGCAAATTTTGTCAAAAATTGACATTTATGGCAACATGTATAAAATTCTGCGTGACGGAAGAAATTAATTTTTTGGGGGTTGAAGGTAAGCCAGTAATGTTTCTTTGAATTTTAATTGCGAAAGTACACTTTTTAGTCATAAAAATAAGAATTTTTGTTTTTTTATGACTGATTGCAAACTTATCAAAAATGGACATTTATATCGCCAGAAATTGATTTCTGCGAGTGACGGGAAACAATATTTTTTGGCGGTTTAAGGAATACGCATAACGTTTTTTGACTTTCTATTTTTAAAGTACACGTATTAGTGACTACGATAAGAATTTGTTTCTAATTATGGCTGATTACACACTTTGTCAAAAAACGACATTTATATCGTCAGATATGCATTTCAGCGAGTGGCGAGAGAAATGTATTTTTTGAGAATTGAAGGGATGTTCATAACGTGTCTTTGATTTTTTATTATTAATGTACACGTATTAATGATAACAATAGGAATTTTTAATTTGATATGGCTGATTGCAAATTTCGTCAAAAATTGACATTTATAGCGCCATGTATAGACTTCTAATGGCGGAGGAAATTATTTTTTTTGGGGGTTGAAGAGGAGCCCGTAACGGTTTTTAACTTCTGCGTATTAAAGCACGCTTATTATTGTTGGGAATAATTTTTCTTTTAAGTTTAAAAGCTTTGTCAAAAATCGACGTTTGCATCGCCAAGTATGGATTTCTGCGAGTGACGCGAGAAATAAATTTATTAAGGGTTGAAGGGGTGCTCATGACGTTTTTTTTATTTTTTTATTATCAAAGTACACGTATTAGTGATCAGAATAAGAATTTTTATTTAGTTATGGATAATTGCAAAAAAACATTTTTTTTTAAAGAGGTAAACAAATATATGTATAGGGTTAAAATTGAGATTTGATTCCTTTTGTGGTATTAATTTAGGCCTTTTTCACTTTTTTGCTAATCTCACATCCTTTTATCCGTGGTTACAACTAGGGCTAGAATTTGTCTTATAAGATTTCCAACTTCGAAGGATCGAAGATACGAAGATTCATACAAAGTCTTTGAAGGCTGAAGATTCGAAGTTTAGAAGTTTTGAAGACTCGAAGCTTCAAATTATTTCAGTATTGAAGTTTCGAAGTTTAAATTCTGATTTGTCAGAATGCTAGCCTCAAGAGCACCGATCATAGGAACATTTTCAAAATTTGATCTAAACGATGGTTTTGTTCGAAGAAAATGTTGTATAACTTTATTTTAAATGTAATGTGTCATTTCGCGTATATATCAAATTATTTTAAAACTAATAAATACGATTTATTTTGCAAGATATATTATTGTTTTGTTTACTTTGTCAATACAATAGTTTTATTTTAATTTATTATTTCAGCAATACAGCATGCGCATCTTAAGTTTCGTCTTGGGGGGGTTTTCGAGGTAAAAATTCCTAACTATTTAGAGTTTTGAGATTTAAAAATTCGAAACCTTCGGAACTTCACAACTTCGATTCTTCGATAAAATCGAAAACTTTGAAACTTCGGAACTACAAAACTTCGACTTTGATACTTCGAATTTTCGAAACTTGGATTCTTGGAATCCTCGAAAAAATCGAAAACCTCGATATCCGAAGTTCTCTGCATATCTTCGGATTCTTCGAAACTCCGAAGTTGCGAAGCTTCGAATTATTAGGAACCCTATTAAAATCACGGTTCAAGAAACCTTCACTTGTTCAAACCGAACACAGATCGAGCGCGATTCTCGTTTCTGTTCAGGGGTGGAGGGCGATTTTTTTCACAGCTCAAGTGAACTACATGAAATGTCCAATGCCTCGGATATTCGCTTTAGTACAATTCATTGCTCTGATCAAACTATGTCGTGAATTGCAAATTGTATTCCGCACTTGGGGAATAACAGATTGCATCTCTAGGCTCTGGTCATATTCATTACCAATTTTCGATACATCTAAATTGTTTCCACTTCATTATACTTTTACAAACAAATTTTAAATCAGCATACCCCCGCCAGTTGCAAAAGCGAATTTTCGACACAATTGTCTAGATTCTAAATTTCTTTTAAGAGAATCATTTCTTACGAATCTGTGATTTTAATCGGTAAGCGATGTTCTTTAGTATGAAGAAGGCGATCTTTTAAATATAAAAAATACACGTGTTTCATTGTCATAGAAAGAAGTCTTTGATACTACGTCCTTGAAAATGCAACCAAAGAACTAAACCAGTAATGAAAACTTTTTTTTTTTTAATGTGAAATACGATACTTTTCGTCTTCTACAATATAAGAGTCTCTAAGAGACTACAATTAACAAATCATCTACCGAAACAATTACTTTCCTGGCTAGTACCACGACGAATATTGAATGATACAGTAGATCATTTGTGTGTTAAAAATATCAAAGATATCAAATTAACACATGGTTGAATGTATTTATTACTGCACAAAAATACTAAATAAACAAAATTAACTAAGATATAAGTATGGCAGAATTGAGTTGTAAATGTTGGCCATCTATAAACGCGTTTCGAGGTTTACATTTTTAACATTTTTTTATACTAGATTTGCCCTTATTGTGTGTTATTGTTTTTGTTCTAAATTGAAGTATAGTAAAAAGAGGTCCTCAAGGTTCTGTAAAAATCGTTACACGATTCAAGCTATTTCCAAAATAACCTTATTTATGTATCCACTTCTCTTCCTGCGCTCCTCATTCCCAGAAAAGAAACTTCATGTAGCAATAATTAAAATCAAAAACTTAACAAGCACTAATTATTGATTTCGGGTTTTTCTAAGGGAGTCAACGGAGAATTTGCATTATTCGCCGCTTGTAAATACGAGGGCCTAAAAATCTTCCAATACGACGGATGGAAATTTATAGAAACAGAAACCCAATTCACGGACGATTCATTCGGAAAAGGAATCCTCTCCATGAACTCTTATCAGTTCCAAGGAAAACCGGTCGTTGGTAATTATTGTTGATTGAAATATTCCAAAATTAATAAACACACGTTTTAATTTTAGTTGTAGCTAACGCCAATGACAATGGGGCGATGATAAACTTCTACAAAGTCGATTTCAAGAAAGAAAACGAACTCAACGAGTATTACGACGGAATGCTCACCTGGTGCAAAAAATCACTTCTGGATGCGAAAAAATCGAAAGGAAGGGAATTGTCCGAGGTTATTAATAGCGCTCCAACTATGGAAGAAAAGGAGCTGGTGCTAAGTAAGAAAATTACGTTCAAGAATTTAACTGTTGCCAACCTTCGGACTTCAGAGGTAATGGAACTTCTTAATATGGTCATAGCAAATCATCAAATGCAATATTGTTGTGACATAGGTTTCAAAATGTCACCTATCAAAAATATTATGTTTGGAAAATGCGAAGGGCGAAATTACGGCACCCAAAAGACGGAAAGGACCAGTGTTGCCATACGTACGGTAATTACCGTACTTGTACCGTATTCTGAGCGAAAGTACGGTATACGGTCCAAATGTTAAAACCGTACACAAATGTACTGTAATTTTCACCCTATATAAAAGCATTTTTACCGCGTTTTTAATTCGACAAATTTATCGCGCGGTAGCCATGGCCGCTCTATTAAGAGCGTTGTAAGTAGTGGAGAGAATAGAATTATGAGAGGTACAACATCCATCCCACATAAAATTCATTTCACGGCGTGGTATATACAGTGCGAGTCTCTAACTTGGAATAAATTCAGTAAATCAAACAAAGTTTATTTTTCGGAAATATGCTCGGACACGTCGATTAGTATTTTAAATTGTGCTCTTTTTGTTGTAATAAAATTTTATACAGCGTGTCCCAAATTTGAGATATGACGTCATCGACTATTTTTTTTAATAGCAACCCTAATTTTTTATCACTATTTTTAAAGAGTATATCAAGTTACACATGTGTGCCAAATTTCAATTTTTTTTTCCCTGTCATTTAGAAGATATTTAACAAACATTATCAAATTTGTAGAATGAAGAAATCAAGTCACCTAAATCGAATTTTTATGCATTTTAAAAGTGGAATGCCAAAACGTGCTGGTTTGTTTTTTTTTTCAAACTGACGTTTATCATTTTGACCTTTAGTTATAAAAACAAGTAAGAAGTGTAGCATCGCATTCCACGCATATTCGAGTGAGGAGAGTATTAGTCGTTCCATTGTTGTGTTGACTGTTGTTCACCGTTGGTCGAAAAATTATACTAACATGCCGTACTTAACTGAAACCCACAAAATCGAAATTTTAATGATGATTGGCTATGGAGATAGGACAAGAACACAAAATGAAGTTATTTATTTATTTAGAGAGAAGTATCCTGACTTACCAGCCATATCTCAAAGTACCGTAAGCAAGATTGAAAGTCAGTTTCGGGAAAATGGGCATTTAAGAAAAACGAATAATCATCGTCAGAATGCGCTGAGTGAAGAGGTCAAAATTGATGTACTTCTCTCTGTTCAGGAAAATCATCATGTCTCCTCTAGGCAGATGGCTAGGGAACTAGCCAGTCTTCAGTGTCAAGAATCCTTAGAGAGCAAACATTTCATCCTTATAAAATGACAATCCTCCAGGAACTCACCGAAGATGATCCGGATAGAAGACTTCAGTTTTGCGAAAAAATGATGGATCTACTAGATAGAAATGTTCTAAAAATAGAAACTATATTGTTTTCCGATGAATCAACGTTTATGTTAAATGGTGAGGTAAATCGTCAAAATTGCCGTTATTGGGCAGACAAGAACCCACACTGGATGAGGGAAGGCCACACTCAATATCCAGAAAAAGTTAATGTTTGGGCAGGGATTGTTGGTGATCGAATTTTAGGACCAATTTTCTTTCCAAATAATCTCAATGGAGCGGGATATTTACAATTCTTGGAGGAAGAGCTAATTCCGAGTTTGGCTATTTTGTTTCCTTGCCCTGTAGAAGCTGACGTCCCGAATAGAAACATCTGGTTTCAACAGGACGGTGCGCCTCCTCATTTTGCAAGGCGTGTCCGTGAGTACCTGGATAATGTATTTCCACGAAGATGGATTGGCAGAAGAGGACCAGTTGAATGGCCACCCTGGTCTCCGGATTTAACACCTATGGACTTTTTCTTATGGGGGTACTTGAAAAGCAAAGTTTTTAAGACCAAACCGCCAAATCTTGAGGAGTTGAAAGAACGAATAAGACAGGAGTGTAGACTAATTTCCCCCGAAGTAATTAGAAATGTTCAAAACGAGTTTCAGTTCCGTTTAGGGTATTGTCAGTTAGAAAATGGACAACATTTTGAGCATTTATTGAAGAAAGACTATTAAGTTGAATTCATTTTTCAAATTTGATACTGTTTGTTAAATATCTTCTAAATGACAGGGAAAAAAAATTTGAAATTTGGCACACATGTGTAACTTGATATACTCTTTAAAAATAGTGATAAAAAATTAGGGTTGCTATTAAAAAAAATAGTCGATGACGTCATATCTCAAATTTGGGACACGCTGTATAAAATTTTATTACAAGAAAAAGAGCGCAATTTAAAATACTAATCGACGTGTCCGAGCATATTTCCGAAAAATAAACTTTGTTTGATTTACTGAATTTATTCCAAGTTAGAGACTCGCACTGTATATTAACCGCATAAGAGTGCTTAGAGTCTCTAACCTATGGGCGACGTTGCCATCTGATCATATAATATTTCCGCCAGAACGCCAACCTAATTCCACTAGAATTCCGCTGGAAAATATAAAGTACGAAATAAATCTATCTCTTATTTTAACATAATGTTCAGCATAATGTTCAATAAACAAATTCAAAGAAAAATAAATACAGATATGATTTTTTTTTGTCTTAGGCATGAGCCATTCAGTCACATAGAATATGTAATTTTGTATTTTAATTTTTGGGATAAATAAATGAACAAATGAATAAATGAATAATGTCGGACGTATACACAACAACCATGCACCCGACCGAATACTTCTCGATCCCCGAAAAATCTTTCGGCCGGGCTGGGATTCGAACCCACACGGCACGCGGTGCAACCGGTGCAATCGTTCGCCTGTACCCACTACACCAACGGCCCGCCCTAGAGATATGATTGAATTCCTAAAAATTTGAATGAATTTTTGAAAATTAATAGTTTGGTAGTAGAAGAAAAAAATCTAAAAAAATAAATAGTGATATTAAAGAATTCCACAAAAATTTTAAAATCTTTACAATACATCTACCTTTAAAACTAACTTACATTTTCTTTTTAATTTGCCAATTTCATATAAATTTATGAAAAATAATATTTTAAGTTGTCGAACAGTTAAACAAATAAAAATAAATACTTATATGATGGAATTACCTTAATATACACTTGGATTTTTGAAAATGTTTCAATTTCTGCTCGAGTCATAAATTTAAAAAAAAACGAATTTTTAAGGGGTCGAATATTTAAACAAGGAAAAACTAGAAAAAAAATCATATCCCTATGATTGAATTCCATAAAAAAAACTCTAATGCAATTTACCTTTAAAATTAACCTTGATTTTTGAAACTGAGTCAATTTTTGTGTTAGTTATGAATTTTTGAAAATTAATATTTTTAGTTGTTGAAGAAGAACAAAAAAAAAACTAAAACAAATAAATAGTAATATAATTGAACTCCACAAACATTTTAAAATAGTTCTACTTTACAACTAACTTAATTTTTTGCAAATTCGCCAATTTCTCCCCGAGTTATGATTTTTGAAAATTATTTTTTGTTTATTTTTTGTAAGTTGTCGAACAATTGAACAGATTTAGAGAAAATAAATACTCAAATGCTCGAAATTGTTAATATATCCACAAGATTTAACATAAATTTGGATTTTTGAGTTATAAATTTTTTTAAATGTATTTTTAAGTGGTCAAATATTTTTACAAGGAAAAACTAGAAAAAAAAAATCATATCGATATGATTGAGTTCCTTAAAATCTCTGTTGAAATCATAATACATTTACCTTTAAAATACACCTTGATTTTTGAAATTGAGTCGATTTTTGCGCGAGTTATGAATTTTTGAAAATTTGTCGAAATATTTAAACAAAGAAAAAATAGAAAAATAAAATAATATCGATATATATAATTCTTTAAAAAGTCTGATGCTATCATAACACATTTATGTACCTTCAAAAAAACTTTTTTTGGCAGTTGAAAATTGTCTTTTTTTGGCAGTTAAAACTTGTCACTTTTGGCATTTAAAAATGGTCGTTGCCGACACTTGAAAATGCGCCTTTTTGGCAGTTAAAAATTGTCATTTTTGGCAGTTAAAAATGGTCGTTTCTGACACTTGAAAATTGGCCTTTTAGCAGTTGAAAATTGGCCCTTTTGGCAATTGAAAATTGTCATTTTTGGCAGCTTAAAATGGTCGTTTCCGATACTTGAAAATTGGCCTTTTGGCAGTTGAAAACTGGCCTTTTTAGCAGTTAAAATTATCATTTTTGGCAGTTAGAAATTGTCATTTTTTGGCAGTTGAAAATTGTAATTTTTGGCAGTTCAAAATGGTCTTTTTTTTCAGTTAAGAATTGTCATTTTTGGCAGTTAAAAATGGTCGTTTCCGACACTTGAAAATTGGCCTTTTTGGCAGTTGAAAATTGGCATTTTTGCAGTTGAAAATGGTAATTTTTGGCAGTTGAAAATTGTCATTTTTGGCAGTTAAAAATGGTCATTTCCGACACTCAAAACATCTGAATTATCATCAATTTTTAAAAATGCGTGAGTTATAAATGTTGAAAAATTATGTTTTTCTAATTTGTCGAATATTTGAACAAAGAAAAATTAGAAAAAAAAATACTGATATGATTGAATTCCTTCAAACGTTTAATGCAATCATAATATATTTACCTTTAAAATTAACTTTGAGTTTTGAAAATGCGTGTTAAGAATTTTTGAAAATGAATATTTAAAGTTGTCGGAGACTTGAATAAAAAATGGTGATGTGGCCATCATGTTACTTTCTCTTACTTGATGGTATCGTAGCCATTTATATTTATGTTTTCATGGTTTATTTTCAATTGAAATCGTATTTTAAATGTACATCGAGCGTTGCGTAAACTCGGATAAAACTGACGTTTAAAACGTCAAAATTATGAAAGATGGGAAAATTATACTTCAAATTCAAAACTCAGTATACTCAAAAACTAAAGGGATTTCGAAAAAATCTTATTCTTTATAAATTGTTCATTTTAGCATTCTCTACAATATTATTAACATAAATTTGCTGTAACTATTATCGTTTTACAATTATAAACCAAAAATTAAAAAAAAAAAAAAAAATTTTTTCTCGAATAAAAATGATTTTATGAAAAATGTTTTCAAGCAAAAGATGTTCATTTGTTTGTTGTCTTCAATGTTTGTTTAAATGTTTTTGTGATATTTTTCATATTTAAGAAAATATTGGCAAAAAACAAAAAACAGTTAAGGTAAACGCCCACTTCCGGTGTACGAAATTTTACCAAAAGCTTTTCAGTTCTTCAGATTATCAAATAAGACGTATGTTCAAAGTTTCATATCAACTGCTCTATTAGTTTTTGAGATACAGCGCGCACAGACAGACACACACACACAGCATACACACATACACAAAAAAAAATCCAGAAATTGTTAAAATGGCATCTAGGGACCCCAAAACGGATATTTCCGTAAAAAAAAATTTGAAAAAAAATCACGATCACAATACTTTCTCGTACTTCGTACCGGAGAAAGTAAAAATCATTTTTTTAATACACTCACAAAACATCTCCCTTTACAACTGACTGTAATGTTTGAAAATGCGTCACTTTTTCCGTAAGTTATGAATTTTTGAAAATTAACGTTTTAAGTTGTCGAACAAAAAAAACTGATGTAGAATTTCTCCTAATTTTTAGCAAGTATATTCACAAAACATCTGCCTTTAGAATCAACTTAGACTTTTGAAAATGTGTCATTTTTTTCGTGAGATTAATTTTTGAAAATTAATATTTAAAGTTGTTGAAGACAAAAAATAGATTTTTCTTTCATATATTCACAAAACATCTATTTAATTTAATTTATCTAATGTGCCAATAACAATGGGCTTATACAGGTTAATATACATAATATAAATAAGTGGTTTCAATAAATAAAAAAAATATGAGTCATAACAGATTTATAAAAAAAAATTAAACTTACAGGGTGTAGAAATATGCAAAAGATGCGTTCAGAAAGAAAATTGTAACATGGATGAATAACAAATGTATCTTTAGAACTAACTTTAATTTTGTGTCACTTTTTTCAATTTTTAAAAACGAATTTTTAAACAAGGAAAAACTAGAAAAAAAATCATATCGCTTTGATAGAATTCCATAAAAACTCTGATGCAATCATCATACATTTACCTTTAAAATTAATCTTGATTTTTGAAACTTAGTCAATATTTGTGTTAGTTATGAATTTTTTTTAAATTAATGTTTTAAATTGTTACACTTAAACAAAACCAAAATCGAAAAGAAAATAAGGTCTGATATGATAAGAGTTCCTCAAATAGAACATCTACCTTTATTTTTCGAAAATGTATTAATTATTTTTTACTTTCTCCGTTACGAAGTACGAGAAAGTATTGTGATCGTGATTTTTTTTTCAAATTTTTTTTTAAGTTAATGTGCTTTTTCTCTTGTAAAATATACGTTTCGAAAATAAAGTTCAACATTTAAATTGAATTACGCTAGTTTTCTCAACTATCCAATACAATTCCGTTAGAAAATCCGCCAGCCGCTAAAACGAAAATTACTCCGCAATGCCAGATCTATCGGATTTTCCGCTGACCTGGCAACGCTGCCTATGGGAAGTATTAAAATCTATGTCGCCCCAAAAGTTAACATTATATTAGCAGATAGAACCATCTAGCGTCGATTTATGTAACAAATCCCCGAAATAATCCAATAGAAAGAGATTATAAAAGGGGGACAAAACGTTTTTTATGTGATATTTTCGGTAAAAAAAACATTTAGAAAACCTTCGCTTCACCTCTGAAATCGTAAGTTTACATCATTATAAGTGTTTATTTCTCGTAGTCCACACCCTAATAAATTATCACATCTAACATGTATGTACGGTAATTTATTAATAAGTACGGTAATTCAGAGTATGCGGGTACGGTAATTCGTTTTCGAACGTGTGGCAACACTGGAAAAGACTCACCTTTTCGTCTGTCTTCTTGGGCATCGTATTGGTACCTCTTTCAGTATTCGGAATAGTTTTATCCCGGCGGTTGTTGTACGTAAAGAACTATTTAAAATAGTAGCGGTAACGATAAGCCGAAAACCACTTAATCCTAATAATTCAAAAATCTTGTCCAAAAAAAATTAAAAAACCGCTTTAGTTTATAACAAATATCCGGTGTATTTAAAGTAAGCTATTTTATGTATTTACTAATAACAATGAGAGGATCAGATGTGTGACTCGCCGATTTGATCCATCTTTGGCACACGTGTAGGTCATGAGTAGGAGTGTAACAGATGCAAGTAATAGAGCTCACTATTCAGCCATTTTCGAGAAAAATGGTTTTTCTATTCGCTGTGTGTTTATGTACCAATTACGTTAATGAATCAATATCGATCCCGTGGCGTATTGGTAAGATCACCGGTTTGTGATCGCAAGGTCGGTGGTTCAAATCCTTTTGGCCAGGTTCTTAATAGTTTTCTTTTTTATAGTCTTTTTATAAATCCATGAGTATTTAAAAATGTTAATTTTAGAATACATTATATTAATTTCATTTTTACGAGAAGTAGACAAATTATACAGGAGATTGAAAAATCAATATTTTTATTTCCAGTATTTTGTTCTAAATTAATTATCCTACTTCGTGCAGTCCTTTATAACCCAAAAAGCACAATAGTATATAGAAAATAATATCGAACAAGGATTTATAAAAAAATAGTCTGGAAATACAATTATTGATTTTTCAATCTCCTGTTTAGTTTGTTTAAGAACCCTTTTACCCCTAAATATGAAATTAGTATAATTGATTCTAAAATTAAGATATTTAAATACACATGGATTTATAAAAAAGAAAATGAATGAACCCAATTTCAACAACGGGGTTCGATCCGTCGACCTTCCGACTACGAATCGGAGGTTTTACCGATGCGCCAAAATCTCGGTGTAGTTTTGTTAACGCAAAAGGTATATAAACATACAAATAAATAACAAATTAAAAAAAAACATTTTTTTCTCAAAAACGGCTGAATAGTGCGCCCTATTACTTGCACCTGTTACACTCCCAGTCATGACCTACACAAGTGCCAAAGATGGCTCAAATCGGTGAGTAAATTGTAAGATTAGTTTGCCTAAATATTGAGCCGTAAAAATTTGTTTCTTCTGGAACAGAAATTACTGCAAATACATTACGAAACAATATATTATTTCAGATAGAAAACACGAAAAGAAAGTCACGATTCTCCAACGACCCAAAACTAGAAGACCTTAAAGCCCAAATGAGGGTAGAAAAAGAAAACTTGGAGCAACTCGAAACTGAACTCCAAAAACTAACCAATGCAGACGTGACCATAATGGAAAACGATGTACATTCAAAAAGCGTAACATTTACCAACGATAACTTCTTCAACAAAATCAATGCACGAACCATCAACGGAATCGACATAAAAGACTACCTAGATCACAATATTTACATCGAAAGTAAAGGACTGACCATCCCTCGTTTAGAGCTGGAAAATGCAAGATTTGAAAGTAACGTAACTGTAAGGAACATCAACGGTAATAATGTTAGCAGATTGCTGCACACTAATGAAGCAATTGAATTGAAGAATCTTGTTGTCAAAGGAAGCGCAATTTTCGATCATTTGAACATTAAAGGCCTGATCAATGGTGCTAATATAACAAAAGAAACAGTTTTGATGATTGATGAAGATCAAACTCTTAGAGGTAATCTAGGTGTTGGAAAGGTAGTTGCGGAAAAAGTTGCTGCTAAATTTTTAAATAAACTTTCTTTGGGAGATTCAACTCTTGCTCGCGAGAACACGCACAAAATCCATAGCTTGGATAATTTGAATATTAAGAACTTGATAATAGGCGGTTACCTAAATAACATCGACCTACCTACTCTTGATAAATACGCTTTGCGTAATAAAGGTGATCAAGAGATCACTTCCGCGTATTATTTCGACCATCTTGTAGTTGATGCTTTTAATACTGATTCGATTAATGGTGTTGATATTCCTGAGCAACTGGTACGAATAGATGCTGGTGATTATGTGATCAACCAAGATGTACAATTCGCTGGTGTACTGGCAGGAAACGGTATATTCGTTTCTGATCAGCTAAATCAGATTAGAGTCAATCAAGGGAAGTTGGATGTTTTACTGAAGGACGCAAATGAACGTCAGGAAGTTTCTGGTTACAAGGACTTTGAGAATATCGCCGTTACCAATCCGGTAGACATGCGAGGAAAGTGTAACGGTGAATGTGGTAGGATCAACCCAGTGAGAACAATTGATGAGGAAATTATACGTATCGGGGATTATGTCATTGAAGGAAACGTTAGTATTGAAAACATGCTATCAGTTCGCGATTTCGCTACGAAAAATGAGGAGTATTCGATTGGGAGATTAAAAGAGCATGGATTGCGTATTAATGAGGAATCTATACCTATTCATCTAAACTTCACGCAACAGCTGAATGTGAGTTGGAATCTAAATTTACTAATATAATTAATGATGTGGTTATTTGATGACCATCATACTTTAAAATAAGTTTTATTAATTAACAAACATCTTTATTAACAAAACTCTCTGATTTGATAATAACTTACATCCATACATTTTCAGATTTTTTTATTTCCTTCAAATGATCTTTATAAACTAACTACCACAACTTTCACCTTAACCAAACTGCTGCTGCTTAAATGTTGGCAATTCTGAAGATTAAAATGCGTCCTTTTACCTGTGATTGTAATGAGACTCTTTTGATTATAGGTTTTTGAAGTGTTCGCGGATAAGATCAATGGCATTGCTCCTAGTGATTGGGTTGTGAATGGTGTTGCCGAAACGCAGTTTGTTAAAGGGTGGAAGACGTTTGAAGGTGATTTGCACATTACAGGAAATACGAATTTGAATTTCGTAAATGGTATCAATGTGCCTAAAATGGAGACTGATATTTTGAAAGTCAGCGGGGGTCAAGTTATCGAAGGAAAATTGCACGTACCACAATTAACCACGGATAGGTAGGTCAATATCGTTACCCACAAGAAGTTAACCATGGATTTCCATGGCGGTAAAAGGGGGCTACGAATTTTTAAATTTATTTATGCATTGCCTTTCTAGAATTATATTTAACAAATAGAAACTGTCAAAAAATTAAAGAAACATTTTTTTTAATATCGAACAGATCATTGATCCGTGGTTGGCATCATAAGTCGAAAAGGGCGCTGTCAATTTTAAATTTTATTTTTACAGTGCCTTTCTGGAAGTACCGTAAACAAATACAAAAAGTAAAAATACCGTGAAATTAACAGAAATATTTTCTTTAAATATCGCACATTAATCCCTGATTAATGCACATAAGTCCGAAAGGTCGCTAAAGAAGATCGATTTGATTTATACAGTACCTTTCTCGAAGCATATTCAGCATATAGAAACTGTCGAAAAACTGTCAAATGCATAGAAATATATCTTTTTAATATCGAGCTGCGTATTAATCAGTGGAGGCACTTAAAAATCATACGTACGAAACGGCGCCAAGTATGTTTAATTTTATTTTTGCAGTATCTTTCTGGAAGTATATTTAACGAATACAACTGTCAAAAAACCGCGTATGAATTTTTTTAATACATCGAGCAGCTCATAAATCTGTGGCTGGCACTTAAAAAATCATAAATCCAAAAACCTTTCTGGTATATTTAACAAATACATACTATCAAAACATCGTGAAAATATTTTTTTTAGTATTGAGCAGCTCATTTATCCGTGGCTACTAGCACTTAAAAAATCATCAGTACAAAAGAACACTATAAATTGTTAATCTTATTTTTACAGAGGCTTTCTGGAAGTAAATTAAGCAAATATAGTACAATCGCGCAAAGGTGACAGCGACTCATGCTTTTTCGATCTTATCATCGCGTCTGGATAAATATCTATACTCGTTCGCATGCTTAAGAAAAACGAAATAAAATACGAAACGTATGTCGATATGTAAATTCAAGGGCTAAGTGCAACGTATGTCTGTTCTCATTCTATCTATTCTAACCTCAAAATTCACGTCCTTGTATCTGGTTTTGACCGTCTCCGATTTCGATTTAGTTAAGAGCAGAATTAATTGTATCCATTTCATTAAAAAGGTTAAATTTAATGATCAATTTTCAGTTGTCTTTACCGATTGCCAAAAAATGAACTCGCAAAGTTTGCACGCTCGAAATTTTTTTAATTTCCCGCCTAGACTGAATCGAATTATTTTATGGACATACGTTTACTATAAACTTAATTCAGGCAACATGGAGCGATGAGTCACTGTCACCTCTGCGCGATTTTACTATACAAACTGTTAAAAAACCGTGAAAATGTTGGTAAATATTTGTTTTAATATTAACAGCTCATTGATCAGTGGCTGGCACTTTAAAATTCATAAGTACGAAAAGGCACTAAAAATGTTTTATTTTATTTTAGCAATGCCTGTAGAAGTATATTTAATGAATACAAACTGTCAAAAAAACCATGAAAATGTTAAGATTTTTTTATATATCGAGCAGATCATAAATCTGTGACTGGCACTTAAAAAATCATAAACCCAAAAAGGCGCTACAATTTTTTTTATATTTATGCCTTTTTGGAATAGTCCAGTCAAATTAGACTAATTTTCGACAAATAAAAACATGAATCGGTAAAGAACTGAATTTTGGTATACGTGCTTATTACGGATTCCTATTAAACTTACTAAAAGTTTCCATCAAAATATGTTGCATTCGAGCCGCCATCTTGGCAAAAAGGTACACTTTTTCAGTTTTTTGCCTATAGCTCCGTAACAAAATCGTTATAAAAAAATGGTGATGTGGCCATCATGTTACTTTCTCCGACTTGATGGTATCATTTATATTTACGCTTTCATGGTTTATTTTCTATTTAAATCGTATTTTAAATGTACATCGAGCGGATGAAACTGACGTTTAAAACGTCAAAATTATGAAAGAGGGAAAAATTATACATCAAATTCAAAAACTCAGTTTACTCAAAAACTAAATGAATTTTAAAAAAAACTTATTCTTTATAAGTCGTTCATTTTAGCATTCTCTACAATTATTATGAACATACATTTGCTGTAACTATTATCGTATTATAATTATAAACCAAAAATTAAAAAAATAATAATAAATTTTTTTCTCGAATAAAAATGATTTTATGAAAAATGTTTTCAAGCAAAATATGTTTATTTCTTTGTTGTCTTCAAAGTTTGTTTAAATGTTTTTGTGATATTTTTCATATTTAACAAAATATTGGCAAAAACAAAAAACAGTTAAGGTAAACACCCACTTCCGGTGTACGAAATTTTACCAAAAGCTTTTCAGTTCTTCGTATTATCAAATAAGACGTATGTTCAAAGTTTCATATCAATTGCTCTATTAGTTTTTGAGATACAGCGCACACAGACAGACACATACACACAAACAAAATTTTGAAAAACATCACGATCACAATACTTTCTAGTACTTCGTAACGGAGAAAGTCAAAACTTATGCATTACAAAAGCAGCAAATAAAGTTATTTTCAATAAAAACTTTTACCTCGATTTTCTCAATCGTAAAATATTTGGCTTTGGCCTTTTTAGCACCAAGCCACAGAAATAGCCTCTAAAAAAAGCATATTAACATTTTTTTTATCTCCAACACGTTGAGTCGCAAAATTATTTATATTTTTGCCCACGATTTGCCTTTTTTTGTCTGTATAAACTGTAAAATCGGTAAAATCATTTTAATTTCATTCCCTGAAATTACAAAAAGATAGAGAGAAAGAGAGAGACGGACAGACAGGAAAGAAATACTTACTTCACGACACCAGGAAAGCATAAAATTGAGAGAAAAAATTACTCTTCGCGTCACTTTAAATTTGCGAAAAATAACAATAATTTGCGTGACTCTAAAAAGATATATTAACAATTTCCATCGGCTAAAACTTGCCCAAATTACTCAAAATACAACCCAAATTATGATTCTTTAAAAGATGCCCTTTCCCTAAATTTTAAAATAAATTTAGGCGCGGAGCGTAAATTTGAAAAAAATATCATTAACTTTCGCGACATGAAAAAAAAACAATTGCTATCGATTTAAAACTTGCCAAAATTACTTAAAATACACCCTCAATTATAATTATTTAAGAAACATAAACACCCTTTTCCTAAATTTTGAAATAAATTTATGCAAACAGAGCATAAATTTGCGAAAAATTTCAATAAAGTTCGTGATTCGAAAAAAATATAAAGACAGTTGCTATCGACTTAAAACTTGCTAAAGTTACTCAAAATACACCCTAAATCATGATTATTTAAAAACATAAACACCCTTTTTCTGAACTTTGAAATAAATTTATGCAAACAGAGCGTAAATTTGCGAAAAATTTCAATAAAGTTCATGATTCGAAAAAAATATAAAGAAAATTGCTATCGACTTAAAACTTGCTAAAGTTACTCAAAATACACCCTAAATCATGATTATTTAAAAACATAAACACCCTTTTTCTGAATTTTGAAATAAATTTATGCAAACAGAGTGTAAATTTGTGAAAAATTTCAATAACTATCGTGACTCGAAAAAAATATAAAGACAAATGCTATCGACTTAAAACTTGCTAATGTTACTCAAAATACACCCTAAATTATGATTATTTAAAAAACATAAAAACCCTTTCTCTCAATTTTGAAATAAATTTATGCAAACATTGCCTAATTTGCGAAAAATTTCAATAACTTTCGTGACTCGAAAAAAATATGAAGACAATTGCTATCGACTTAAAACTTGCTAAAGTTACTCAAAATACACCCTAAATCATGATTATTTAAAAACATAAACACCCTTTTTCTGAATTTTGAAATTTATGCAAACAGAGCGTAAATTTGCGAAAAATTTCAATAAAGTTTGTGATTCGAAAAAAATATAAAGACAGTTGCTATCGACTTAAAACTTGCTAAAGTTACTCAAAATACACCCTAAATCATGATTATTTAAAAACATAAACACCCTTTTTCTGAATTTTGAAATAAATTTATGCAAACAGAGCGTAAATTTGCGAAAAATTTCAATAAAGTTCATGATTCGAAAAAAATATGAAGACAATTGCTATCGACTTAAAACTTGCTAAAGTTACTCAAAATACACCCTAAATAATGATTATTTAAAAAATACCCTAAATAATGATTATTTAAAAAAACATAAATTTTGAGTGATTCGATTCAAAGAGTCAATGTCAGGATGTTTCTAAAAGATTTTGTTAGCGGGTTAAAATATAAGTTAAATTTTTGTGGTACGGGGTATCGAGTCGACTCTTTTAAGAATGAGTCGACTCTTTGCAAGTAAATAAACAGCAGGTGAAATATAAATTTTTGGAAGTGAGGACATTTTTTTCTCCTCATCACTATTTTCCAGACTTTTTACTTCTTACAAGCCAACAAGGCTTACAGCACGTAACATACAGTGTTATCAGCCAAATGGAATAAATTCGATAATAAATAAATGGGGGCGTGTTCAAAAAAACGCTCGGATACATCGATTG
This sequence comes from Ocypus olens, assembly GCA_910593695.2. Taxonomy (NCBI): domain Eukaryota; kingdom Metazoa; phylum Arthropoda; class Insecta; order Coleoptera; family Staphylinidae; genus Ocypus; species Ocypus olens. The sequence goes on along the minus strand of OU343054.1, from coordinate 13,616,177 downwards.
GTATTTTTAGTTGCGCATTTTTTTCAACAATTTTTTTTATACAGGGTGTGTCATGTAACAGATACCAATACCAACTTTCTGATTTTAAATGCATCACCTTGTATATTATTGAATTTTTGGATTATTTCGAAAATTCTAGACATATTTCATGTACCATGTCCTATGCCTATCTTCAACTGTTTAGGTAAAAAAACACAAACACACAGACATTTTTTTTCAGAAATTGTTAAAATGTCATCTAGACCCCCAAACGGATATAGTTTCACGTACTTCGTGATGAAGAAAGTAAAAAAGAATATTATTTGATTACAGAAATTCGCTACAATACACTCAAAAACTAATAAGTAAAAAAATAGTTGAGATAGGTATAGGACAGAGTATATGAAATATGTCTAGAATTTTCTGAACAATCCAATTATTGAATAATATGTAGGGTTTTACATTTAAAATAAGAAAGTTGGTATTGGCTTCTGTTACAAGACACACCCTGTATAAAAAGTTTTTGTTGCAAAAAATGCGCAATTAAAAATACCAATAGAGGTGACCGAGCGTTTTTTCGAACGCGCCCCTATTTATTTATTATCGAATTTATTCCATTTGGCTGATACACAGTGTATATATTTTTGCAAACAGTCAAGAGTCTCATTTCAGTCGGGTCGTAGTAATTTCGCCCATCGGTAAAATGACCTCGAAAGATTTCTTTGGCAAGCGTATTTGTAATATACCAACAGATTTTATGTTCATGCACTTGAGTCCATTGTAATGGTATATCTTAGCGTGTTCTCTGACTGAAATTTTCCAGTTCCAATCTCTTTTGATCTCGTCAACAGCAACTGCGGATCTAAAATGTGTGGCATTGGTTAGACAAAGAAGCCGTTGTAGCGCATGTCTACCTTGACGCAACGCGCACGAGAACTGTCAGTCATCCGTCAGTAGCGTTCACTAACCGTCTTTAATTTGCAAGTTGTCAGAGTACTTCTGTTTGTTTTAGTTTTTCATTAGTTCCTGACGTCTTTTATATTTTTGCAATGTTTTTCGTACTGTATATCGTTTAGTATAAATAAGTGTGGAAATAGTTGTTACATAAAAATAACCGCAAAAGCCCGAGATATGATACCGACAGTAAACGAGTACTTCACTAAGGAAACACATAATGTGAACATTAAATATTGTTCCCCCATCAGAACACCTACAGAACGGTTTCGACCTTTCAGGTCTCATCAGTGTAGTTAGTTGCTGATGGGGAAACGGAGATTACTATTGGAATATAAGTATTCCAAACACCGTTAAATGTAGAAACGCCAAAGTGGCAAAATCCCCTTTTACCTTTGGATGTAGTGCATGAGGTAATTTGTTTTGTCAATTTTTGGTTTATAATTGAGAAACGATAATAGTTACAGCAAATTTATATTAATAACAATTATAGAAAATGCCAAAATAAACCACTTATAATGGATAAGTTTATCAGAAATCCCTTTAGTTTTTGAATAAACTGACGGTAAAGATTATTAGAATTTCAAGTATAATTTGGCATTTCCATCTTTCACAATTTTGACGTTTTAAACGTCAGTATCATCCGACCCTGCAAAACGCTCGATGTACATTTAAAATATCATTTAGTGCCTTCCAATAAGGTATTCATCGGCATGATTCGTTTACAAGAGTGTTGGAATGTGAGACAAAAAATCTTGGGGATGTTTTAATGTAGAATTCAGTAAAAAAAAAACATCCCATTTAACGTTACGCCAATGCGCACTATTGTGGCCTTGAACGGATCGATTCGAAACTTTGGAATTGATGACGTGAACGCCATCATTCCTGAAAAAAATTGTTACGTTTTCCTTTCTCATAGCCATTTATATTTACGTTTTCATAGTATACCTTCAATTGAAATCATATTTTAAATGTACATCGAGCGTTCTGTAAACTAGATATGAAACGGATATCCGGTAACTATCCGGTATCCGGCCTATCCGGCACAAGTTTACTATTCGGCCGAATACCGGATAGTGACCCGATATCCGGCCGGATACTGGATATTCAAAAAGTAGGTCAATTTTCTAAAATCAACTTTAAAACACACATTTTTGTGATGTAAATAATAATAAAACGGTTTATAATTATGATGGCTTTTATTTATAGCTAAAAAAATTACAAAAATTAGAAAAAGTTACAAAGAAATTCAAATAACCTTTAATGAACATTAATTAGTATCAATCACCATAGAAGAACTTAAATAATAACACTTAACAAACACAAAGAGATTCTGTCCTTATTTCATCAAAGAAAATATTTAAAATTGATATTCAAAATTAACAAGAGGTAAGTTATGGTGAATGAAGACTAAATTTTCAGCATTCGTTGGCAACAGGCGATTTCGCTTGTTTTCGTAAACTAAGCCAGCTTCGGAAAACAGCCTCTCACTGTAAACACTGCTGCAAGGTGCTGAAAGGTACACTTTGGCAAACTTTGGCAAATATGGATAGTGTTTCGAGTTGATCGACCACCAAGTGTAAGGGTCACGGCTGTGATCAATTCGAACAGTCTTCAAATAGTAGTCAATCTCGCTTGCAATTGGGTTTTGCTCTCGATTTTGACATTGACTATTATTTGCACCTGCCATTTCAATGAAACAATCCCAAAAGGTGTCGTGAGATTCGCGAGTAACATTTGACTCAGTTTCATTTCCTCTATTCCTTTTAGCAGGTGTTGGTGACGGCGAAGAACTACCAGTGGAAGAAGTCTCGTCGCAAGTAATTTTTAAACACTCCAGTAAGATCTTCTGTCGCGCTCTTTCAGCTTCAAGTGGTCTCAAATAATTTGACTTAAATCTGGGGTCTAAGTAAGTTGCAATAAGGTAATTCGGATTTTCACTCAAGGAGCTAAAACGAGATTTCAATTCTGCTTTTAAGGAGGCCCTCATATGTGGTAAGTCAGATGTTCGTTTTGCGGTCTCATCCTTGCATAAGTATCTTTTCAATGCAGCTACGTGCGGTATAACTTCGGATATGCAGGAGAGGCCAGAACTTGTGATTTTAGTTATTTCCTCGAATGGCTTCAAAAGTTTGACACACTGCTCCATCAAGCACCACTGATGAGTAGTTAAATTTGTGAGTGTATCGTGATCAGCTACATAAAGGGAAATAATACGTTTTTTTCCAACAAGCGTTCTGCCATATAGAAGGTAGAATTCCATCTTGTGTTGATATCCTGTACTAATTGATGCTCTGGTAAACTTAACTCCTTTTGAATCGCTAGCAGTTTTTCTTGCGCTAAACCCGAATGATTAAAGTGAGTTACGAGACGTCTTTGGCAATCATGTCCATTACTTCAGACTGAATCTTCAATGATTCAGTCACAACCCTCTGAAGCGAATGAATGAAACATCTAGCAGAATCATATTTCGCCTCTCGAATGCCTTTGACCATGTTAGCACACCGATGTGAAGATAGCCACGGATTTCCTGGCGCATTCACCACCAAATGAAAATTTCTTCAATTTTAATGATTTATAATAAATCAAACGCTGAGAATGTAATTAACATTAGCCTGTCATGTACTGTCAATCCACAATTTCAATTATTTTTTCTCGACTCCACGGGAACTCTCTTTTTAAAATGACAAGAATTCAAAGTCCAATATGGCATTATTTGACGCGTTTCAAATTTAATTTTTTAACAACAACGTGTAGATAAGAGTCTACTTAAGCGATTTAAAGCATTAAATTTTGGGTAAAATTGTTTATAACTTTTTTATGATTTTTTTTTCTCGGGTCCACCCGAACTGTACATATAATTTAGCAAATTTTCACAGTCCAATATGGCACTGTTTGACGCGTTTTAACGTGTAGATAAGAGTCTACTTAAGCGATTTAAAGCATTAAATTTTGGGTAAAATTGTTTATAACTTTTTTATGATTTTTTTTTCTCGGGTCCACCCGAACTATACATATAATTTAGCAAATTTTCAAAGTCCAATATGGCACTGTTTGACGCGTTTTAAATTTAATTTTTTAACAACAACGTGTAGATAAGAGTCTACTTAAGCGATTTAACGCATTAAATTTTGGGTAAAATTATAGATAACTTTTTTATAATTTTTTTTTTCTCGGGTCCACCTGAACTGTACATATAATTTAGCAAACTTTCAAAGTCCAATATGGCACTGTTTGACGCGTCTTAAATTTAATTTTTTAACAACAACGTGTAGATAAAAGTCTACTTAAGCGATTTAAAGCATTAAATTTTGGGTAAAATTGTTTATAACTTTTTTATGAATTTTTTTTCTCGGGTCCACCCGAACTGTACATATAATTTAGCAAATTTTCAAAGTCCAATATAGCACTGTTTGACGCGTTTTAAATTTAATTTTTTAACAACAACGTGTAGATAAGAGTCTACTTAAGCGATTTAACGCATTAAATTTTGGGTAAAATTATAGATAACTTTTTTATGATTTTTTTTTTCTCGGGTCCACCTGAACTGTACATATAATTTAGCAAACTTTCAAAGTCCAATATGGCACTGTTTGACGCGTTTTAAATTTAATTTTTTAACAACAACGTGTAGATAAGAGTATACTTAAACAATTTAACGCATTAAATTTTGGGTAAAATTGTTTATAACTTTTTTATGAATTTTTTTCTCGGGTCCACCCGAACTGTACATATCATTTAGCAAATTTTCAAAGTCCAATATGGCACTGTTTGACGCGTTTTAAATTTAATTTTTTAATAACAACGTGTAGATAAGAGTCTACTTAAGCGATTTAAAGCATTAAATTTTGGGTAAAATTATAGATAACTTTTTTATGATTTTTTTTTTCTCGGGTCCACCCGAACTTTATATATAATATAGCAAACTTTCAAAGTCCAATATGACAAATTCAATTTGAAATATCCATATCGGACATATATGCTATATTATCTTATTATCTCAGCGTTTGATTTATTATAAATCATTAAAATTGAAGAAATTTTTATTTGGTGGTGAAGTCGCCGGGAAATGCGTGGCTGAAAAATCCGTAGCTATCTTCACATCGGTTGTTAGCACCGCTGTCATGTACAAGTACGTGTATTTTGCTTTGCTCAATATCCCAGCGAGCTACTATAGCATTGAGTTCATTTGTGTGTTCTCCTGTGTGAGATCCTGAAAACGGTTTCATAGCAAGAACTCCATGTCGAAGCTGTCGAATTCTGGAGACAACCAATGAGCTGTGAAACTCAGAAAGCTGGAGTTATTATGTAAACATGTCCACATATCAGAAGTCACAGAAACTGCAACAGCGTTTGAATGCTTGTTTTGATTTTCTCAAAAATTCTGTTGTAGATATCGGGAATAATTTTTTGGGTCATATAAGTGCGGCTTGGCAATTCATAGCCGGGTAAAGCTTGTTGAAGCAGTCTTGTGAATCCAACCCTTTCTACGATTTAAAGTGGCTCATTATCTAGTGCAATCATTTCGCCAATCAGATAATGATATGTTTTCGCCTTTGCATCGTTCACATCCCAAAGCAGTTTTCTTTCAAATGATCTGCCAAAGTTAGCTGCCTCTGTGTCGAAACCGAACTTGTACTAGGGAGGGCAGGCTCCACAATCGGTGTATGTACGTCTTTGTCTTTACCTTTATTCAACAATTGAAACTTTTCTAGATGTTTTGATTTTAAATGATTATTCATGGCAGAAGTGCCTGAGGGAAGATAAAGTGATAAATGTAACACGGTGCACTTAAAAAATTCGCCACTACATAAAATGATAGACAGTTTTCATGAGATTCAGTGTTTTATTGATATATTTGGTCACAATATTATTTCTTTTTCTAAAAGTCTTGAAAACTGTATTAGTATTTCTTAATTTAATCTTGATTAATTTAATTTCGAGTATTGTATAAAGTTTATTTTAATTTTAGTTAGTTATTATGTACCTTATTTCGACATAATTTCATAATTTTTCTTTTTACTGTTTAATTAGTTTTAATTTGATTTTTCCCTGTAACTGGATGTTTTTTTCTGTTGGGAAATAAATAAATAAATAAATAAATAAAAATCAGTATTGCATGACATTATTCTATAAAAAAGAGTTAGGCAGGGCCACCAATAAAAGATAAGACGAATTCTACGTACCTGCTTTTTTCCCTTCACCACCACGAGATATTTGAAGCCGGCATAACAAACAAATAGCAAACTTATTATTTTCATTGTTTATGTCGAAATATTGCCAAATAGGTGATCTTTTTTTCACTGATGACATGTTTTTTTACTCAAATCATTCACTTCACGCAGCTTACAAACAACTAATCTTCGCTAAACAACTAAACACTCGATCACGCCACCGTCCACGATCACTTACGATGACACTCGAAACCGCCCGGCTGCGGCGCTAAACTTATCACAGCATGTAACGAGAACACTGGCCGGATATTCGGCTGCCGGATATCCGGCCATCCGGCTTCACAACTAGCCAGATATTCGGAATCCGGTATCCGGCCGAACAACTATCCGTTTCATCTCTACTGTAAACTCAAAATTATGAAAGATAATAATAATAATAATAATAATAATGTTTATTTACAAGTTTACAGATGTTTACAAGGAAAAACAAAACATACTATCTTAAATGTAATATACATTGTAAATTGTAAATAAACCATAACACTCAAAAAGCAGTGCTTGACTGAGCGTACAAAATAATTCAATTAAATACATTATTACATATACATAGTACTTATACAATAAACACACATTAATGATGGAAAAATTATACTTCAAATTCAAAAACTCAGTTTACTCAAAAACCAAAGGGATTTCGAAAAAAACTTATTCTTTATAAGTTGTTCATTTTAGCATTCTCTACAATTATTATTAAAATAAATTTGCTGTAACTATTATCGTTTCATAATTATAAACCAAAAATTTAGAAAATAATAATAATTGTTTTTCTCGAATAACAATGATTTTATGAAAAATATTTTCAAGCAAAAGATGTTCATTTCTTTGTTGTCTTCAATGTTTGTTTAAATGTTTTTGTGATATTTTTCATATTTAAGAAAATATTGTCAAAAAAACAAAAAACAGTTAAGGTAAACACCCACTTCCAGTGTACGAAATTTTACCAAAAGCTTTTCAGTTCTTCAGATTATTAAATAAGACTTATGTACAAAGTTTCATATCAATTGCTTTAATAGTTTTTGAGATACAGCGCACACAGACAGACACACACACACATGCACACATTTTTTTTTCAGAAATTGTTTAAATGGCATCTAGGGACCCCAAAACGGATATTTCCGCAAAAAATATTTTTTTTTTAATTTTCACGATCACAATACTTTTTTGTACTTCGTAACGGAGAAAGTAAAAACTATATTATAGAATTTTACACATGAATAAAATGTACACTTTTCATTGATTTGCAACTTGCGTTGGGGAAATCTTAAATCTTCCTTGTATCTCGAGACAGATTGTGACTGTTTATGCACTCTTAAGCTACGCGCACACTTATCGGAATCGGACGGACGGCACGCATCGGTAAAAATTGCTTAACACAGTTGTAAACGAGTCATCGTACATTAATCGGTACGGCATGGAACGGATAAATGTGCGTTGACTCGTTTACAACTGTGTTAAGCAATTTTTTTCCGATGCGTGCCATCCGTCCGATTCCGATAAGTGTGTGCGTAGCTTTATATGTATAGTGCAGGTACAGTAAATAATTGATTTGCTTTGAAATGTCCACGCAGTGATTTCAAGTACGGTAATTTGTAAATAGTCCTTAATGCACGATTTTGTAACTTAAATATTTCATACATATTTATCATTCCACCCCAGTGTATTATGCCATACCTCATTTTTGATAAAAACATTGAATGATATACCGCCAAAGCCGTGTTTGGACCCACCGCTTCAGATAAAATCCGTAGGCAGTAACAGCTGCTGTAGCAGCTCTTTTGGAACTACCAGGCGTATTCTCAAAAACGATCTAAATTTTCATCCTTATCGTTTACAAGCAATGCTCGAAATACTGCTTCTAGACAGATCCTTGAAGACAAAATGCAGCTTCAAGAAAAGTTTTTTACGGACAAATTGTGATTCCACGTTAATTCGCAGAATATGAGAATGCGAAGTGCTTTCACAGAAAGTCCATTGCATCCATAAAAAAATGGAGTTTGGTCAGAAAAGAATCATTGAACCTATATTTTTTCAAGGTGGTAACAACTAATTAAGTATTAGGTAAATATTGACATGTTTTATAAAACTTCTAGGCTCACTAAATGCTAAGCGATACAGGGAGGAAATTTTAACAACATTTGTGAATATATGTTGCACGATGATGAGATGCAACAAGGACATTTTCAGCACGACGGAGCTCGATTACACACCACCCTTGCATATATTGCTATTCTACAGGAGTTTTTTTGATAATCGCATCATCAGTTTAAACACAGAAACGATATGGCCACCGCGGTCCTGCGATCTAACACCGTGCTATTCAATACTGAAATTCAAATTTTTTAAATATTTTTGATTCCGTTGAATGCATTAGCTCTGCATAGCAGAACATGATGGGCATGTATCCCATCTTACTTACTCCGACTAACCCTTTTTTATAAATATTAGTTCCAATAGCCTGTAGGCTAAGGCCCGTATTCATAAACGTCCGTCAAACTATATAACGATTGATTACACGTAACGGATCGTTAAAAGTATCAATTTATTATTCACAAACGATTGTAATGTTATATCTCTGGTTAAATCGTCCGTAAATATAACGAGCCATTTTCGAGTGATTAAAATGTAACGAGCCGTCAAATAGTCATTTCTACAGGTTATGTTTCGCGGTAAAGCAAGCCGATAAGATACTGCGTGATATTAATAACCATTTTTTCTACTCCCACCTCTAAAATTCCATTTATCGCATATGTTTCCATGACGCTAAGTGATTCTTTAAATACACCTCGACAAACTGTGGCTTTGTGCATTTTAGTCATGGACTGAAGTTAGCTCCAGATTTTTAAATCGCTAAAATCAATGGAAACTCAAAATCAAGTTAGTTGTCACTTATCAACAATCTGTCAAAATAAAAAAGAAATAAATGAAACAAGAAATACTTTCAGCTTAAATCAAATAAATAATATACAACACCAAAGAAATTTAGGAGGTTAAATTATTTCCTTTGGCAATTGCCATAATGTCTCTAACGTAACTGTTGTATATTGTATATTTACCCAAGTAGACTAATTTATTAATAATATACTATTACCATGTTCATTTAAGATAATATAATAATTTCAAAATTTTACCAATTTAATCGTAGAAAAAGTATAGTATGCAATTCGTGTTATAAACTTCTCTAGACACTCGTTATTAAACACTCGCTCCGCTACGCTCCGATCGTGCCTAATTAACTCGTGACTAAAATGCCGTTTATAACACTTGTTGCATAATATACTAATTTTCTACTCCCGCCTCTAAAATGTCATTTATCGCATACGTTTCCACGACGCTAAGTAATTCATTAAATTCACCTTGACAAACTGTGACTTTGTGCATTTTAGTCATGGGCTGAAGTTAGCTCCAGATTTTTAAATCGCTAAAATCAAGTGAAACTCAAAATCAAGTTAGTTGTCACTAATCAACAATCTGTCAAAATAAAAAAGAAATAAGTGAAACAAGGAATACTTTCAACTTAAATCAAGTAAATAATACAAAACATCGAAGAAAGTTAGGAGAATCAATGATTTCCTTTAGCAATTGTCATAATGTCTCTAACGTAACTGTTAATGTATATGTATTTATTTTTCTTTCAGTTTGCAAGGAGCAAATATCAAACTGTCCTCGCATAACTGGACAGACTTAGTCACCGACGGTAATGAACTCACCTTCACAGGAGAAACAACGCTGAAGTCGTTAAACGCAAAATCCATCAGCTGCACAAACTTGAACGTATCAGGCACCATCAACGCCATCGACTTCAACTTTATACTAGAAGACACTGTCTTCACAGATTACAAAAACATAATATCCGGTCATAAACACTTCGTAAACCTAACGGTTGATAACCTAACATCAAGAAAAAGCATCAGTCTCGTGAAAATTCCATCCATGATCAAAAAAGCTGAGGTCACGTACGATTACAACGGAGCTTTTACTATTCCAGACAATTTAAATGTAGAGAGGCTGTATTTTAAGAATAAACTGAATCATCTGAATGCGACTGAATTCAGCGCGAATTGGCTGGGGAGTGAAAGGGAACAGATAATAAATGGAGATCAATTTTTCGAAGAGCTGGTGCTGTTTGGCAACAATACTGTACTTACTAACCGGATAAATAATGTTAATTTGACCGAATTAAACCTTGATACTGTGAAGATAGATGAGCCACATGAGTTTAATGATGTTACTTTTGGTAAGTTCAACAGGAGGTATTGCAAATCGAAAAACTAACTAACCAAGCAATAAAAATTTAAAAACCCAAAAGCGAATTGATATTTTGAAATCCAAAACTGCATGCTTAATTTTTGTTAATCTTCAATCCATTAGTATACAAGGTCTCTAAAAAAGACACCACCAAAATGATATGGTGTATTCCTGAGACAAAAAAAGAGCAAATTAACTAAATTTATCTATATCAAAAATTACATACTTTTCAAGATACAGCATGTCAAAGTTTAAGATTTTTAAAATATTTTAATCTATATCTCGAAAATGGCAGATAAGAATGATTTGTATATTTTTTTCTGACAACTACATTAGGTGTACTACATTATTTAAAAATTTCAAGAAATTTCTTCAAGTACAAAGGTGCTCCAGAGGACATGCTGTTTACATTATTACATAGAACTTTTTTGTTCTTCACATTTTTTACGATTTAATATTTGTTTCAATGCAACTCTTCACTTTTAAAGAATTTATAACTCTTAACGTTTTTTTTAACAAAAAATAAATAAAAAAGAACTTATTCCAAAAACAATAAGTTTTTTTTGTTAAAAATAAGGCGTAAACAAAAAAATTTTAGGAGTTATAAATTCCTTAAAAGTGAAGAGTTACATCGAAAAAATATCATTTTGGTGGTGTCTTTTTTAGACACCTTTTATATTTGATATCAAACAACTTAAACATTTCAATTTGGGTGATTTTAATCCTGAACAAATTCGAATTGTCATAACTCTGTTATATTAACTCTTAGCTGACGAGCTAGTTTATAATAGTCGCAAGAATTGCTTTAAAAACAACTAAAATGAGCTCTTTTATGAAATGTCCTAATGGTGGATAAATTCGAATATTGCGTCATGCAGAGGTATCCAGTCTTACGGGAATATTTTTGTTGTCGCCAATATAGCGGCATTCGTTACCGATTGGAAGTTAGCCATAGATTTCAGCCAAGTGGGAAGAATTGTAAAAATCGGTGGACATGTCGGAATATCTAAAAATCTATGGTTAGAATGAAAATTTGATGCGAGTGGAATATTCCTAGCGCGTGGAACCACGAGCATCAGAATTTCCATTCTTACCGAGTAGCAGACTATACTTTCTCCAAGACCAGATAAAATAGACTAATAAAATAATAAACACAAAGAACTTACGTTTTACTATCACGTTTGTGGTTATGTTTATAGTATTTTGACAATTGTGATATCCAAGGCTAATTGTTTTATTAGAAACGGTGTGAGAATATTCATTCCATTACTTGTTATGGAATTAATTACATGCAAAACGCATAAACGCATAGTGATTTGTTCCATAACAAGAATGAGAATGTGAACGTTCTATGATCAAAATTGATTTCAGAATGCTTAAATTTTACAGTGGTCGTGGAGAAAAAAATGTTTCAGATAAAAGTTATAGGGCTTAAAAAATATATTTACTAACGTCAAGGTCATGGCAAGGTCACCTTATATTTTTTTAATGAAATGAAACATTTTTTTATTACATACTTTTATAGGTCTTTTCGAGTCCTTTCTAAAACACTATAATCATTTTCATTTTGAGTTAACCGTTTTAAGGTTATTGTGATTTTTGTGATTCAATGTTTAATCAAGAAATGATGATGTGGCCATCATGTTACTTTCTCCGACTTGATGGTATCATTTATATTTACGCTTTAATAGTTTATTTTCAATTTAAATCATATTTTAAATGTAAATCGAACGTTTCGTAGACTCGGATGAAACTGACGTTTAAAACGTCAAAATTATAAAAGATGGAAAAATTATACTTCAAATTCAAAAACTCAGTTTACTCAAAAACTAAAGGAATTTCGAGAAAAACTTATTGTTTATAAGTTGTTCAGTTTAGCATTATCTACAATTATTATTAACAAATTTGCTGTAACTATTATCGTTTCATAATTATAAACCAATAATTTAAAAAAAAATTCTCGAATAAAAATGATTTTATGAAAAATGTTTTCAAGCAAAAGATGTTCATTTCTTTGTTGTCTTCAATGGTTGTCTAAATGTTTTTGTGATATTTTTCATATTTAGGAAAAAATTGGCAAAAAACAAAAAACAGTTAAGGTAAACACCCACTTCCGGTGTACGAAATTTTACCAAATGCTTTTCAGTTCTTCGGATTATCAAATAAGACGTATATTCAAAGTTTCATACCAATTGCTCTATTAGTTTTTGAGATACAGCACGCACAGACAGGCACACAGACACACACACACATTTTCCAGAAATTGTTGAAATGGTATCTAGGGACCCCAAAACGGATATTTCCGTAAAAAAGATTTTGAAAAAAAATCACGATCACAATACTTTCTCGTACTTCGTAACGGAGAAAGTAATAAACTGGTGGATTAAAATTTGTATAATATATTTATAGAATACATTTAAATTATTTGCGTTGTCAGATTTATTTACTCTTTAAGCATTTTCCTCTACGAAGAGTTAAGACTTATTTTAAGGCAAGTTATATGTTTCTGGAGTGATTAAAAAAAAGTTTATATTTGTTCAACGTTTGTCATACAACATTTTGAAGAACCTTTTATGTGGTAAAACATAGCGTAGGTTTTAGCTGCAGTCTCGTGCGGTCTTTTGAAGTTTATAGTGTCTCCTGAAAAATGACACACACCTACATTGTTTTATAATAAAAATGTGAATAATCCCAAATATTATCAGATCTCAGACTGGAGGACATCCGAACATCTTAAGGACATCTTTGGAGATCTGATAATGTTTGGGATTATTCACATTTTTGTTATAAAACAATGTAGATATGTATCATTTTTGAGGAAACATTATCGGATAAAACACTGTATATTTCAAAAGACCGCAGCTAAAGCCTACGGGATTTTTTACTACATAAAAGGTTCTCCAAAATGTTGTATAACAAATGCAAACTTTTTTTTTAATCACTCAAGAAATATACAACTTGCGATAAAATACGTCTTGACTCTTCGTAGAGGAAAACGTATAAGGAGTAATTAAATCTAATAACAAACAAAACAAACTAAATGTATTTTATAAATCTAATATACAAGGTGCTGTAAAAATGGCGGATTAACTCAATGGTACGTTGTCGAGGATTACTTCGAGAGTATGGAAAAAATAATGAAAAAAAACGGTATTGTATTTTTTCGAAGACATGAAGACTTTAGTGTAAATTATTCCATATAATACAATATGGTTTCAGCAAGACGGCGCATCCCTGCACTAAACGCGTTTTTTTTTGTTTTTGTTTTGTTTTTTTTTGTTTTTTTTTATTTCGAACATGTATAAATTCTTCTTGAACATTTTAAATATTATCCAGGCTAATACTGGGCATTCATCTCTCTCGCGGGCTATTCTATCGGTCCTCGCCTGCCAATCCACCTCTTCGTAAAGCAATTGTCAAGAAACGTGCATTGTGTGGGGTGCGCCGTCTTGCTGAAACCATATTGTATTATACGGAAGGTCAAGATCATTTTTGTTTGGAAAAACATTTTTATACTGGCAGTTCGACAATGAAAAGATCTCTCAAAATCAAAAACAAAAATAGGGGGTTGCCATTTAAAAATAAAATGGATGACGTCACTACTCAAAAACAAACGACTGAAAATCGACTTACATGTAAAAATGTGTATTTTTATAAAAGAAAATCGACCTGTTCGAGGATTTTTTCCAAAAATTTTTAATTTCGGCTTCACTGCATATATTCCGTACTTTAGTCGCGCACTGTACTGGGTGCTGTAATTTTGAAAAATTGCTACAAGCGCTGGAACAAGATCATTTTGTAAAACTCTACATGTCGGGTTCTCACCTTCAATTGTCATTTACTCGAAATATTTGTTATGTAAGATAGCAACATTTTTATACTGCCGATTCGACAGTGAAAAGAACTCTCGAAATCAAGAACAAAAATAGGGGGTTGTCATTTAAAAACAAAATGGCTGACGTCATTACTCGAAAATAAATGACGACTGAAAATCGACTGTCATGTAAAGATGTGTATTTTTATAAAAGAAAACCGACTTGATCGAGGATGTTTTCCAAAAAAAATTTATTTCGGTTTTACTGAATTCCATACTTTAGGCGCGCACTGTATAAGTCACAGTGTTTGTAACAAAACTCCTCCGAAACGGCTTGACCAATTCTTATGAAATTTTGTATGTATATTGAGGTCTGAGAACAGGACGTAAACTATTTTTCATACCCCTAAGTGATAAGGGCGGTCCACCGCAAATTTTTAATTTTTATTTCTTGGACAAATTTTTTTATTTTAATTTTTTAGTCGTCGGTCACCAGTTATCTGCCTTAATATATATGGACAATGCACGGACGACGACGCAGCGCAGCGGAGTCATCGTTCGTCACCAGTTACCTTGCTTGATTTTAAAGGGCTACGCACGGACGACGGCGCAGCGCAGCGGAGCCGTCGTTCGTCACCAGTAATAAGCTACGTATTGACAACGGCGGCGGCGCAGCGCAGTAGTTACTTTGCTCAATTCATGATTATGGTATCGATTTTATTACGTTGGCAGAAAATAAAACGAAGAATATTGTGTATCATAGAGCATTACAATAATAAACACTATTTAAATAATTTTTTTTAAATTAATTATACCAATTCGAATTCAATATTCATAGTTAAGACAGGACAACGTCTGTCGGGTCAGCTAGTATATTATAAAAAAAATTAATCTGCTAGTTTATTTGAAAGGTATTTAGGAAAGGACTCGAAAAGACCTATAAAAGTATTAATAAAAAATAGAGCATTTCATTAAAAAAAATAAGATGACCTTGCTGTGACCTTGGCGACACCACTCAAGGTCAATCTGATAAACTTAGTAAATAGATATGTTTAAACCCTACAACTTTTATCTTAAACATTTGTTCCTAACACATATAGTTTTATAGATATTCCGATGTCCACATTCGTCCCACTGTGCGACGCTTCCATCATTTTTGCATTTACTAAATTTCTAAGTAATCTCTACTATTTTGCAGAAAATTGATTAAAATTCATAATAAATCAAAACATTGTAATGCTATAGTAATAAAAATAAGATTTTAACTTAGGATTTACCCCGATTTTTCGATTAGACATCTACCGAAACGTAGTCATTTTTCAAAAAATCAAAAGTCGTCGTTAGGCCTAGTTTAGGTTCGATATTTTCGGCGAAAAATATTCCATTGGGCTTTGTTAATAATATTAAGTGATCAAAAATGACACAAATTTTTTTAATTTAACACTATTATAAAATTTCATCAATTTTCAAAAAATTAAGTCATCGTTAGGCCAAAAATATCGAACCTAAACTAGACCTAACGAAAGCTTTTGGTTTTGTGAATATAGACGGAATTTCATAATAGTGTTAAGTTAAAAAAATATTTAAGCAAAAATGAAGAATATGTGTCATTTTTATGACTTAATATTATTAATAAAGCCCTATAGAACATTTGTGGCCAAAAATATCGAACCTAAACTGCACCTAGCGATGATTTTGGATTTTTTGAAAATTCACCAAAATCTATAAAAGTGATAAATTAAAAAAATATTTAAAAGAAAATTAAAAATATGTGTCATTTGTTTATGACTTAATATTATCAATAAAGCCCTATAGAACATCTGTGGCCGAAAATATCTAACCTAAACTAGACCTAAAGATTACTTTTGATTTTTCTTTAAATTCACCAAATTTCATAAGTGTTAAGTTAAAAAATTATTTAAACAAGACATTAAGAAAATAAGTCATTTTTAGGACTAAATATTTTTAACAAAGCCCCATAGAATATTTGTGGTCGAAAATATCGAACCTAAACTGGGCCTAACGATGATTTTGGATTTTTTGAAAATTCACCAAAATCTATAAAAGTGATAAATTAAAAAAATATTTAAAAGAAAATTAAAAATATGTGTCATTTTTGTATGCCTTAATATTATCAATAAAGCCCATCCAACATCTGTGGCCGAAAATATCTAACCTAAACTAGACCTAAAGATTACTTTTGATTTTTCTTTAAATTCACCAAGTTAAAAAATTATTTAAACAAAAAATTAAGAAAATAAGTCATTTTTTAAGACTAAATATTATTAACAAAGCCCCATAGAACATTTATATCGAAATATCGAACCTAAACTGCGCCTAACGATGATTTTTGATTTTTTGAGAATTCACCGAAATCTATAAAAGTGGTAAATAAAAAAAATATTTAAAAGAAAATGAAAAATATGTGTCTTTTTTTATAAGTTAATATTATTAATAAATCCCTATAGAACATGTGTGGCCGAAAATATTGAACGTAAACTACGCCTAATGATGACTTACGATTTTTTTGAAAATTGACGAAATTTCATAAAAAAAAGTGTTAAGTTCAAAAATTATTTAAACAAAAATTAAAACTATGTGTCACTTTTTTAAGACTAAATGTTATTAACAAAGCCCCATAAAACATTTGTGGCTGAAAACATAGAAATTAAACTAGGCCTAACGATGACTTTTGATTTTTTGAAAATTGACTATGTGTCGGTAGATGTCTTATCAAAAAATCGGGGTAAATCCTAAGTTAAAAGCTTATTGTTATTACTAATTAGTAGAGATTACTTAGAAATTTACCAAAAATTGTGGAGGCGCCGGATTCGTGGCTAAAATTTATGGCTAATTTCCAATCGGTGTTATTATAATAAGTCTATATCATAGACTAGAGGCGGCTTGTGTGCATTCTGCAGAGTATGCTACGGAAGAAAAATTGCTTCCTTCATAAAAGTAGTGCATTCCGAGCGGCTGTTATGGAAACGCGTTAATATTTCACTCTTAGCCTCCTCTATGGTAATTCACGCTGGTCTACACTTAATACTATAATGTAATAAATAATAATAAATCTAAATATAACTATTAATATAACAAGAATATTTTCATAATTAACGAGGACATTGTTAGGTGACGAGGTGCTCTAGCGCCGAGTCCCCTAGAAAACATCGAAGAAAATAAACATAAAATTTATAATCTGTGTATAGTAACAAGAATTTACATCTAAAGACTAATTTAAACGTACTCTTTATTTTAGAAAAAGATTTCATTTCGTTGAAATCAATTGGCTTGAAGGGACACATCGAAGGAATAGATATTGATACAATTCTAGCAGATGATGGCTCTGAGCTGGTACTCACCGATACCATCAACTTCTTAAATAACGTTTACGTCAGAGGGAACGTGTACACGCCATCATTGGTTAATGGTTTGAACTTCTCAGCGTTATGTGAATTTGCAGAGCCGTACTATAGCGAAAGTCCTAAGAACCTAATCGTAAATGGTGAGTTTTATTCGGTTCTAACAATGAATTCTTGTTTAATAGCTTTTCTAACATTAAATTGAAAGATTTAACAGAGATCTCCAGCACTTGGTGTTGTAAAATTTAACTATGTGTAGCACTAACAGTTGGGAAATCTTTTAACACCAGGTGAAGCTTGCAAACTTTTTGTCGTGTATGAAGGGGCTTAAAACACTCATCTTATAACAATTTAAAGATTTAACCTAGATGACCGACACGATGTTGAAAAATTCAACTATTAACAGCACCGGGTCCGGGACAAAGTGCCGAATGCTCAAAGTGCCGAATGTCATGCTACCGACCAAGCCCAAAGTGCCGAACGACGCCAAGCGACATCGCATCGTTCGTAGACAAGGCGTCGGAGCCGAATGCGAATCGGCAGTTGGGACATTCGGCACTTTGTCCTCGCGCCGATCTCTTAGTAAGGCCCAAACTGACGAATGCACGCCGATTCAGCACTTTGGTCCTCGCTTGCACCTACGTGCAAGGCCCAAAATGCCGAATATTTATGTTATAATACGTTTAAAAACATTTAAAACAAAAAAAACAATCTGTTTTATTTTAAGTAGAAAAAAAAACATTTCTCCAACCCTAAAACCATCTACTCTCCATTGATAAAATTGTATTATCAGCTATAATGTCCCAAGGGCACTGATAATTTCGCGATAATTTTGACTAAACCCCGAAAGTGTGTTGCTTAGTAATTGCCCGACGCCGTCAGGCGGAGGGCAATTACTTAAAGCAACGCACTTGAGGGAACTAGTCAAAATTATCTCGAATTTATCATTGCCCGAGGTACATTCGGTAAGATAAGTTCTTGAATTATGTACAAAACTTGAAAAGCTATTTATTAAAAGTACAATT
Source organism: Ocypus olens (assembly GCA_910593695.2). Lineage (NCBI taxonomy): Eukaryota > Metazoa > Arthropoda > Insecta > Coleoptera > Staphylinidae > Ocypus > Ocypus olens. The sequence continues at coordinate 13,597,564 of OU343054.1, read as the reverse complement.
TTCAATTCGTATTTTCTTACCTCACAAAAATGCTGGAACAGTTTCCATACGTATTTTTTACTTTTGACCGTGTTTTTTGGTGTTGTAATTAAATTATTAATTGCTTCATCGCATTCTGTCCCGAAGCGTGATTCAGACATGTTTATACGTTGACAGATCGATCGTAATTTTTTATTCAAGGGTATCTATGAATATGATATAAATCTGAACATCGACACCGACAGCGGGGGTCTTATCAGCCTAAGTTTAACAAATCGCCCTGACGCGCGGGGTCTTACCGTTTCTCAGTGACATTGACGTTCTAAGTTTCTGTAGCGTGCGGCGTTCGACAAAAATGGACGAATCTGATTGGTTGTTTACTTATGAAAGAACTTATCAGAAATAATTTTCGCACATTACCAACATTCGTGAGGATGTGCATTCGGCATTTTGGGCCTTACTCATGTGCGTGCGAGGGCATTCTGTCAGAGTGCCGATTCGCATTGAGCTCCGACGAATTGTTTATGAACGATGCGACGTCGCTTGGCGTCGTTCGGCACTTTGGGTACTGTCGGTAATATGAAATTCGGCACTTTAGGCAAAATACCGATTCGGCACTTTGGGCATTCGGCACTTTAGGCAGGCCCCACAGCACCGACGGTTGTGTAATATTTTAACACCAGGTGACGCTTGCGAACGTTTTTGTAGTATAACGTGTATGGAGGGGCTTAAAATACTCTTCTTATAGGAAATGTAGTTTTCTTCATAACGCTGAGAAAAAGTGAGTTTCATAAGGAAATCACGTCTCGGATGATTAAAAGTACTTTTTGGTGTACTTTCGGTAGAATTTCGAAGAAGTTTTACACTTTGGACTGGGTGGGGGTGTGAAGTTTGACATGTTGGGAATACCTTTCATATAACGAGAAGTTGGGTTTTCTGCATAACACAGACAAAATGTGCGAGCATGAGGAAATCCTGGCTCCGATGATTCAAGACCCTTGAATTTTTGAAGGTTTTGCTCTTTGATCTGTTTTATAAGGGCTGAAATCATAAATACAAAATTGCATTCTGAGCAACTCGATGTCGATAATGGAATTCCGAATATATTTACCGACATTCAAGAACAGACACTTAGTTTTGATGCAAAAGGATAATGATCCCGTTTGGTGCAGTAATACATGAGAAGTTGAGAGATAGTCCACGCTCTACATAATTATGGCTTGCTTCGTTCGAACGAGAATGAGATAACAAATCTCATGGCCACACTACCGAATTGAATAGGAATCATCACTTCGTGATGATTATGTGTCTATATTTTCATTATGTTCACTCGGCGACGCTCGCTGAATAATTATGAGTTTCCGGCGCCCCCTCTCTTGAAATGTAAGATAGCCAGTGCGGCTCGCTTTAGTAAAGCCCTATGCAGCGCCCCATCCATCGTCAGTAGTCTGCCATCAGCAGCGGTGATGACCTCACTTAGGCCTGAAAAGAGCCGGATTTGCAATAATTTTTTGCTTGTCGAGTTTCTGCGAAGGCATGATACTGCTATGATGTTTTTTGGAAAGTTTCTCGTAAATTTGGCTCTGGTCCTTAAACAAATATTGTAAAAGGAGTCCGGCCAACTGGGCAGCGAGAGACATGCTTTTGGCTTTAGGGTTAGGGCTAACGTAACCTCAGAGTTCTCCAAAAGTTTACATCTCGCAACGAAATTTCGACTTAGTAGCTACATCTTGCTTGAGGAGAGGAGGTGTAGTTTACGGAACAATTTATTCTAGCCCTTAAAACTTAAAACCAATAAATATTACAAAAGGCCAACTGGGCAGCAAGAGTCAGGCTTTTAGCCTTGAGGGTTGGCGTTAACGCAACCTTTGAGTTCCCCGAAAGTTTTACTCTTGCAACGGAATTTCGATTTAATTTAGTGATATGTTCCGCAATTCCGTCCCAGAATTGAGAGTGTTTCTCAACGTGGGCGATCGACGTTTAAATTGGGCATTTTTCTGACAATCCATATTTGGGGGCGATGGTCATGTTACTAGAGCACATGCATTTTAAATACCTGTCATGAGAGATAGCTTAAATCACTTACAAATTTAATAATGTGACTTAAGATTATTATTAGATTAGAACCAGATGTTATTAAATTTTGCTAAGATCAAAAAAACTTGCGTGAGTAAATTTGCAAAATTAAACTTTTCTAATATTAAAAAAAAACACAAAATTCACTACATTTTAAAAATTAAAAAACCATCAAAATCAAATAACGCGCTCGTAAGTTAAACAATTTATCAAAATCAAAAACTGATTTTGAAATTTCGGATTTTGGCAATTTCCATTGTTTCGACATGGATATTTTTAATACAATTAAAAACACACAAATTCTCTACTGTTTAACATCTAAAATATCACAATCGAAAAATGCGTTTAATACCTTAAAACGCATACCAATTTTTAAAAACTAAAAGTGTGGGTTTGTTGACTTTGAACTTGTAAAACAACAGATTTTGCCAACTTTGTCTGAAAGATATGTATATTTCTATATATTTTTTTTAACTAAATTCACTACATTTTGGAATTTAAATCATCAAAATCGTAGGCGTTCGAAAATTAAGCAATTTTTCAAAATCAAAAACGCGATTTTATTGACTTTGAACTTGGAAAACAACAGATTTGGGCAAATTTCTTTAAACGATATGTGATAAACTATCGGCTGACAATATTGCCCTAATGGCATTATTAACCGATGTCGCCAATATCAAGTCCGAAAATATATCCCTTCGTGCGGAACTTATTCAATGTAACACAAAAGTGACTGCACTTGAATCAAAATTATCTGATGTTTCTCCCATGAATAACCAGTCAGTTATTGATGAACTACAGGAGAGGAAGTCACATGAAAATAATGTGATATTACACAATCTTCCCGAGTCAGCTGCTGATGATATTCACCCTACTAATAACGACTTCGCTAGAATTGATATTCTTCAAACAATTGACAATGCTATTGTTTAAAAAAATGTTTTCGACTAGGGAAAAAAAGCGATCGTCCACGTCCCATTACGTTAATCCTATCCAGTGCAAATACGGTTCCGTTAACAATGAAAAAAATAAAATAAATTTGGTGGTAACCTTAGAATTACACCTGATCGTTCCCCCATGCAGCGTGATGAATTTATGATGTTAGTCAAAGAGCAAAAAGAACGCGAAGCTGCGGGAGAAGAGGTCATTATAAGATATTTTAATAACGTACCAAAAATTGTGAAGAAAACCCAACGAAAAAACTAAATAATACCCAACATTATCAATTGTCCAATATATGTATTGTATACCAAAATGTTCGAGGATTAAACAGTAAGCTAAATAAATTTTACAACAGTGTCTTATGTAATGATTATGATATGTATTTTTTAACTGAAACTTGGCTGCATGGTGATGTTCGTAATTGTGAATTGTTTCCATCTGATTATGATGTATATCGATCTGATAGAATTACAGGCAAAGGTGGTGGAGTTTTAATTGCATTACATAATAAATTTTCTTCCAAAGAAATCTCGTTTAATATGGATAGATTAAACTCTATTGAACTGACAGCTGTGAAGTTAAGTATTAATGACATATCAGTAATACTTGTTTGCGTATACAGTGCGAGTCTCCAACTTGGAATTAATTCAGTAAATCAAAGAATATTTATTCTTCGGAAATATGCTCAGACACATCGATTAGTATTTTAAATTGCGCTCTTTATGATGTAATAAAATTTTATACAGCGTGTCCCAAATTTGAGATATGACGTCATTGACTATTTTTTTTAATAGCAACCCTATTTTTTTTATCACTATTCTTAAAGAGTATATCAAGTTACACATGTGTGCCAAATTTCAATTTTTTTTCCCTGTCATTTAGAAGATATTTAACAAACATTATCAAATTTGTAGAATGAAGAAATCAAGTCACCTTAATCGAATTTTTATGCATTTTAAAAGTGGAATGCCAAAACGTGCTGGTTTGTCATTTTTTTTTTCAAACTGACGTTTATCATTTTGACGTTTAGTTATAAAAACAAGTAAGAAGTGTAGCATCGCATTCCACGCATATTCGAGTAAGGAGAGTATTAGTCGTTCCATTGTTGTGTTGACTGTTGTTCACCGTTGGTCGAAAAATTATACTAACATGCCGTACTTAACTAAAACCCACAAAATCGAAATTTTAATGATGATTGGCTATGGAGATAGGACAAGAACACAAAATGAAGTTATTTATTTATTTAGAGAGAAGTATCCTGACTTACCAGCCATATCTCAAAGTACCGTAAGCAAGATTGAAAGTCAGTTTCGGGAAAATGGGCATTTAAGAAAAACGAATAATCATCGTCAGAATGCGCTGAGTGAAGAGGTCAAAATTGATGTACTTCTCTCTGTTCAGGAAAATCATCATGTCTCCTCTAGGCAGATGGCTACGGAACTCAAAATTAGCCAGTCTTCAATGTCAAGAATCCTTAGAGAGCAAACATTTCATCCTTATAAAATGACAATCCTCCAGGAACTCACCGAAGATGATCCGGATAGAAGACTTCAGTTTTGCGAAAAAATGATGGATCTACTAGATAGAAATGTTCTAAAAATAGAAAATATATTGTTTTCCGATGAATCAACGTTTATGTTAAATGGCAAGGTAAATCGTCAAAATTGCCGTTATTGGGCAGACAAGAACCCACACTGGATGAGGGAAGGCCACACTCAATATCCAGAAAAAGTTAATGTTTGGGCAGGGATTGTTGGTGATCGAATTTTAGGACCAATTTTCTTTCCAAATAATCTCAATGGAGCGGGATATTTACAATTCTTGGAGGAAGAGCTAATTCCGAGTTTGGCCATTTTGTTTCCTTGCCCTGTAGAAGCTGACGTCCCGAATAGAAACATCTGGTTTCAACAGGACGGTGCGCCTCCTCATTTTTCAAGGCGTGTCCGTGAGTACCTGGATAATGTATTTCCACGAAGATGGATTGGCAGAAGAGGACCAGTTGAATGGCCACCCAGGTCTCCGGATTTAACACCTATGGACTTTTTCTTATGGGGGTACTTGAAAATCAAAGTTTTTAAGACCAAACCGCCAAATCTTGAGGAGTTGAAAGAACGAATAAGACAGGAGTGTAGACTAATTTCCCCCGAAGTAATTAGAAATGTTAAAAACGAGTTTCAGTTCCGTTTAGGGTATTGTCAGTTAGAAAATGGACAACATTTTGAGCATTTATTGAAGAAAGACTATTAAGTTGAATTCATTTTTCAAATTTGATACTGTTTGTTAAATATCTTCTAAATGACAAAATTTGGCACACATGTGTAACTTGATATACTCTTTAAAAATAGTGATAAAAAAATTAGGGTTGCTATTAAAAAAAATAGTCGATGACGTCATATCTCAAATTTGGGACACGCTGTATAAAATTTTATTACAACAAAAAGAGCGCAATTTAAAATACTAATCGACGTGTCCGAGCATATTTCCGAAAAATAAACTTTGTTTGATTTACTGAATTTATTCCAAGTTAGAGACTCGCACTGTATATTAAGCCGTCCACTCCATCTGACCAATATTTGATATTGTTTGAACATCTGGAACATCAATTATCATTAAAGAACACTATTATAATTGGCGATTTTAATATTTCCAATTACGCGGATGGAACCAAATCGTCTCCGTTGGATGTGTTCAATGCTTTTCTGGATTTGAATGATTTAAATCAATATAATACCATTACGAACACACTGAATCGAATTCTCGATATGATTATTGCACCATCTAATACTATTCATGATGTTGAAAGATGTTTTTCACCGTTGGTTATCGAAGATAATCATCATCACGCTCTAATATTTACTGCTACATTTAAAAGCAATACAACACGTTCTAATGTAGATCAATCGTCGTATACATACAACTTCCGGAAGGCAAACTTCCCAGCCATATACAATCAATTATGCGATGCGGATTGGAAACAGGTTTACGATTCTCAAGACGTTAACGCCGCCTGTGAAGCTTTTTATAAAATTGTGTATAACATATTTTAAACAAAGGGCATCTAGTGGATCAGCTCCATGGATTACCCATCCTATTAAGAATAAATTAAAGCTAAAATAAGCGGCTCATACGCGATTTGTAAAATCACGAAGTCAAGAAGACCGCTTTAAGTTCCAGGACCTACGTAAGTCTTGTAAACAAGATATTGCCGTCGCTCATTTAGAGTATATTGAACGCACCCAACAACGTCTTTCAAAGGAACCAAACCTAATTTGGAATTATATAAATAACAAGAGGAATGATTCTCGGATTCCGAGTTCAATGATACACGAAGGCAATACATATAATACCCCTAATGAGATTGCGAATGGGTTTGCTGACCACTTTACAAAATCATACTTACCAAACTCTGTCAGTAGTACTAACCGTATTACTGAATTAAATAAGAACCTCGTTGGCGATTTTTTCATAGATACTAAAGATGTTTTGAATGAACTGAAATGCTTAAAGCCAAAATTTACAATGGGATTAGACTTAATACCTGCTGTTATAAGGATATGCCCAGTTTTAAAATCGGGACATAGGAAATTACCGACCAATTGCCATTCTCAGTAACCTTTCAAAAGCGTTCGAGTCAATATTATGTAAACACATATATCATCAAGTGAGCCCTCATCTTTCTATCCATCAGCATGGTTTTATGAAGCGTAGATCGACAGCTACAAACTTAACTAACATTACTCAAGGAATAGCTGAAGCAATGGAGAATAACAAACAAGTGGACGTTGTCTACGGAGATCTAACTAAAGCATTCGATAGATTAGACCATTCTCTCCTGATATCCAAACTAAAGGTGTTTGGGTTACAGCAGAATATTGTGAAGGTATTAACGTCCTACCTATATGATGGCCAACTCGTCGAGATTTATGGTTATCAATCCAAACGTTATCTTGCATCTAGTGGTATTCCTCAAGGTTCCAACTTAGGCCCACTTCTCTTCCTGCTCTATATGGATGATGTCTGCAAGATCTTTAGGTGTAATATATTGTTATATGCGGATGATATAAAAATATATAATGTCATTGACTCTACGGATGATTGCGCGCAGCTTCAGTGCGAAATTAATATTTTTTCGGAGTGGTGTAAAGTTAAAAAGCTCTCACTTAACACAAAAAAGTGCTCTGTAGTTAGTTATGGTAGAAAAACAAATTTAACACTATTTCCTTATACACTAAATGATAATAAATTAACTTGAGTAACTGAAATTAAGGATCTCGGTATCACCTTTGACACTAAATGTTCATTTAATAATCACGTTAACCAAGTATCTAGAGAATGTTACGGTTTACTTGGATTTATTATACGAAACTGTAAAGCATTTACCGATATTAAAGTAATGAGTATACTCTTTAGGTCATTTATTCTGAGCAAAATGTCTTATTGTGCGATGATATGGTCACCGATGTATTCAAAATATATAAATACTTTAGAAAGTATACAGAAAAAGTTTCTTCGCTACTTATACTTTGTAAGGTATCATGAATACAGATTTGATGTGCCCTATACAGATTTATTACGTGAATTTGATTTCATTTCTATACACATATATACCGGGTGACCCAGGGTTCTGTAAAAGCCCCATAACTTATTTGCTTTTTGAGATATCGCCTTCTAGTTTTCATAACTCGGTACCCACACCTATTCTACATATTTTAAAAATATATATGTTTTTGTACAGGGTGTCCCAGTATAAGTAACATATCAAAGTTATGTTTTTTTAAATGGAACACCCTATATTTTATACTTTATTTTCAACCCTCTTGAGAAGCTGATAAAAATAGTATAGGATAGTATGGGTCTATTATGGACGGTTGGTTAGTTATGGGCAAATGTGTGGCAAAAACATGTACACATTGAAAACATTGCAGAAGCGTTCCTAGCAAAGATAGCATCACTATTTATATACTAGAAAATTTCCCACATCATAAAGAATAATATACATCGGTTTTGGTTCTCTTTTATTCATAGTGCTATACAGGGTGTCAACATACGCAAAACAATAGATAACTTTTTTTTTCAAACGGAACACCCTATATAAATGGCCACCAATCTATGGCATTTTTAATAAGGTTTCCAATGATATACAGTTTGTATAACAAAATATTAAGTATTCTTGAGATTTATCAATAAAAACATATTTTTTTTGCCACCTTCTGCTGATTTTTGGATTTTCAGCCAAAAGTATGCATTTTCAGGAAAAATTATAAGAGACCAAAGTTGTAGAGCGAAAAATTTCCGATCGATACAGGTCTTTCAACTTTTAAGATAATGCTTGCATTGCCCGCCAGAGCGCGAAAAATCTTGACCGTATATGCATTTTACCGTTTTCTTTTTAAATTTTTTATTAATAAATTGCACTATACTTTATTTTCCCCACCCTCTAGCGGAAAAACGGAAAATTATAGAGAAATTAAAATGGCCCGTATCGATTGAAAATGTTCCGCTCTACATCTCTTAATAGAAGCAATTTTTGCCTAAAATGCATAGTTTTCCCTAAAAATGCAAATTGAAAATGTATGTATTAATTTTTGCGTTTTCAATGGTTTTTTGCATTTTTAGCGAAAACTATGCATTTTGGGCAAAAATTGCTTCTTTTAAGAGATGTAAAGCGGAATATTTTCAATCGACGTAGGTCATTTAAATAATTCTATAATTACCCGTTTTTTCGCTAGAGGCCGTGGAAAATAAAACATAGTACAATTTATTAACAAACAATTTGAGAAAAATGATAAAATGCATATACGGTCACGATTTTGCGCACTCTGGCGGGCAATGCACGCATTATTGGAAAAGTAGAAAGAACTAAAATTTTCTGCTCTACAACTTTGGTCTCTTATTAGTTTTTTAGAAAATGCATAGTTTTGGCTGAAAATCCAAAAATGAGCAGTAGGTGACAAAAGAAACATGTTTTTATGGATAAATCTCAAGAATACTTAATATTTCATTATACAAATTGTACATCATTGGAAAGCTTATTAAAAATTACATGCATTGGTGGCAAGATATATAGGGTGTTCCATTTGAAAAAAAATAGTTATCCATTATTTTGCGTATGTTGACACCCTGTACAGCAGTATGAACAAAAAAGAAACAAAACCGATTTGTATTATTCTTCATGAAGTGGAAAATTCTTTAGTGTATAAAAAATGAAGCTAGCTTTGCTAGGAGCGCTTCTGCAATTTTTTCAATGTGCACATGTTTTTGCCACAAATTTGCTCATAACTAACCAACCGTTCATTATAGACCCATGGTATCTTATACTATTTTTATCAGCTTCTCAAGAGGGTTGAAAATAAAGTATAAAATATAGGGTGTTCTATTTAAAAAAACATAACTTTGTTCTGTTATGTATATTGGGACACCCTGTACAAAAACGTACATATTTTTAAAATATGTAGAATAAGTGTGGGTACCAGTTCAAGAAAACTAGAAGTCGATATCTCAAATAGCAAACAAGTTATGGGGCTTTTACAGATCCCTGGGTCACCCGGTATATATATATATATATATATATATATATATATATATATATATGTAAGTTAGTGCTTCCTGTACAAAATAATCCATAATTACATTGACGACCAGCAGCTCTTGAGTTTATTTAATTTTAAAATACCACGTCTTTCTATAAGGCGGTCTGATGTCTTTGTTTATAAAGAAACAAAGAAAAATTACTATTTAAATTCTCCCATCGTACGATTGTCTCGGCTGTTTAACCAATTTTCTGGAGAACTTGATCTCTTTACACCCGCATTTCCTCAATTTAAGCGCGATCTACTTAAATGTCTTAATCAATTTAAATTTAAGTTTATTCTTCGATCATTTTGTTGTATGCACCTTTGTAATGCGCAAGTTATTTGTAATTTTATGTTAGTAGTTATGCTGTTATTTTGTAATACTATTAATTATTCTGTGATTAATTTGTAGTTTTGATTTGTAGTTGTACTTTATTTTGTAACCCTGTCAATGGACATTGAGTCTGCTGGGTTTTGTAAATAAAAAAATAAATAAATAAATAAATAATTGTATATTTCTTTGTTTTTTTTTAAACACACTAAATTCGCTAGATTTTGAAATTTATATCATCAAAATCAAGTAAGGCATTCGGAAGTTAAGCAATTTTTCAAAATCAAAAACGCAATTTTGTTGATATTGATCTCGAAACATATCAATATCAATTGTCAATTTTCCTTACTTTGACATGAATATTTTTATACTTTTAGCATATAAATTATCATCAAGAAATGCTTTGAACACCTCAGCAATTTTTAAAAATCGAAATCGCAAATTTGTTTCCTTTGAACTTGAAGGATTTTGACAGTTTTCGTTAATCCAATATATAATATATATGTATTTGTAATTTGTGTTCTTCACTCATCACAATCATCTCATTCACAAATTTTTATCATCATAATATACATAATTAAACATCTCATTCACAATTTTTTTTTATCATCATAATATACATAATTAATCATTTACAAAAAAAAAATTAAAAAAAAACTACAGATAGTCTCCATCACCATGTCCAGAATTAATTCTGAACATGAAGGAGGCAAATTCAAAAATTAAAATCGGAGGAGGGTACTTCCTTGTTTTAGTTACATAAAACTATGGAATTTCCCTAACGCCGAACATGTAAAAAAAAAAAAAAAAAAAAAAAAAAAAAAAAAAAAAAAAAAAAAAAAAAAAAAAAAAATAAAAAAAAATAAAAAAAAAAAAAAAAAAAAAAATATTTCCCTGTCATTTAGAAGATATTTAACAAACATTATCAAATTTGTAGAATGAAGAAATCAAGTCACCTTAATCGAATTTTTATGCATTTTAAAAGTGGAATGCCAAAACGTGCTGGTTTGTCATTTTTTTTTTCAAACTGACGTTTATCATTTTGACGTTTAGTTATAAAAACAAGTAAGAAGTGTAGCATCGCATTCCACGCATATTCGAGTAAGGAGAGTATTAGTCGTTCCATTGTTGTGTTGACTGTTGTTCACCGTTGGTCGAAAAATTATACTAACATGCCGTACTTAACTAAAACCCACAAAATCGAAATTTTAATGATGATTGGCTATGGAGATAGGACAAGAACACAAAATGAAGTTATTTATTTATTTAGAGAGAAGTATCCTGACTTACCAGCCATATCTCAAAGTACCGTAAGCAAGATTGAAAGTCAGTTTCGGGAAAATGGGCATTTAAGAAAAACGAATAATCATCGTCAGAATGCGCTGAGTGAAGAGGTCAAAATTGATGTACTTCTCTCTGTTCAGGAAAATCATCATGTCTCCTCTAGGCAGATGGCTACGGAACTCAAAATTAGCCAGTCTTCAATGTCAAGAATCCTTAGAGAGCAAACATTTCATCCTTATAAAATGACAATCCTCCAGGAACTCACCGAAGATGATCCGGATAGAAGACTTCAGTTTTGCGAAAAAATGATGGATCTACTAGATAGAAATGTTCTAAAAATAGAAAATATATTGTTTTCCGATGAATCAACGTTTATGTTAAATGGCAAGGTAAATCGTCAAAATTGCCGTTATTGGGCAGACAAGAACCCACACTGGATGAGGGAAGGCCACACTCAATATCCAGAAAAAGTTAATGTTTGGGCAGGGATTGTTGGTGATCGAATTTTAGGACCAATTTTCTTTCCAAATAATCTCAATGGAGCGGGATATTTACAATTCTTGGAGGAAGAGCTAATTCCGAGTTTGGCCATTTTGTTTCCTTGCCCTGTAGAAGCTGACGTCCCGAATAGAAACATCTGGTTTCAACAGGACGGTGCGCCTCCTCATTTTTCAAGGCGTGTCCGTGAGTACCTGGATAATGTATTTCCACGAAGATGGATTGGCAGAAGAGGACCAGTTGAATGGCCACCCAGGTCTCCGGATTTAACACCTATGGACTTTTTCTTATGGGGGTACTTGAAAATCAAAGTTTTTAAGACCAAACCGCCAAATCTTGAGGAGTTGAAAGAACGAATAAGACAGGAGTGTAGACTAATTTCCCCCGAAGTAATTAGAAATGTTAAAAACGAGTTTCAGTTCCGTTTAGGGTATTGTCAGTTAGAAAATGGACAACATTTTGAGCATTTATTGAAGAAAGACTATTAAGTTGAATTCATTTTTCAAATTTGATACTGTTTGTTAAATATCTTCTAAATGACAAAATTTGGCACACATGTGTAACTTGATATACTCTTTAAAAATAGTGATAAAAAAATTAGGGTTGCTATTAAAAAAAATAGTCGATGACGTCATATCTCAAATTTGGGACACGCTGTATAAAATTTTATTACAACAAAAAGAGCGCAATTTAAAATACTAATCGACGTGTCCGAGCATATTTCCGAAAAATAAACTTTGTTTGATTTACTGAATTTATTCCAAGTTAGAGACTCGCACTGTATATTAAGCCGTCCACTCCATCTGACCAATATTTGATATTGTTTGAACATCTGGAACATCAATTATCATTAAAGAACACTATTATAATTGGCGATTTTAATATTTCCAATTACGCGGATGGAACCAAATCGTCTCCGTTGGATGTGTTCAATGCTTTTCTGGATTTGAATGATTTAAATCAATATAATACCATTACGAACACACTGAATCGAATTCTCGATATGATTATTGCACCATCTAATACTATTCATGATGTTGAAAGATGTTTTTCACCGTTGGTTATCGAAGATAATCATCATCACGCTCTAATATTTACTGCTACATTTAAAAGCAATACAACACGTTCTAATGTAGATCAATCGTCGTATACATACAACTTCCGGAAGGCAAACTTCCCAGCCATATACAATCAATTATGCGATGCGGATTGGAAACAGGTTTACGATTCTCAAGACGTTAACGCCGCCTGTGAAGCTTTTTATAAAATTGTGTATAACATATTTTAAACAAAGGGCATCTAGTGGATCAGCTCCATGGATTACCCATCCTATTAAGAATAAATTAAAGCTAAAATAAGCGGCTCATACGCGATTTGTAAAATCACGAAGTCAAGAAGACCGCTTTAAGTTCCAGGACCTACGTAAGTCTTGTAAACAAGATATTGCCGTCGCTCATTTAGAGTATATTGAACGCACCCAACAACGTCTTTCAAAGGAACCAAACCTAATTTGGAATTATATAAATAACAAGAGGAATGATTCTCGGATTCCGAGTTCAATGATACACGAAGGCAATACATATAATACCCCTAATGAGATTGCGAATGGGTTTGCTGACCACTTTACAAAATCATACTTACCAAACTCTGTCAGTAGTACTAACCGTATTACTGAATTAAATAAGAACCTCGTTGGCGATTTTTTCATAGATACTAAAGATGTTTTGAATGAACTGAAATGCTTAAAGCCAAAATTTACAATGGGATTAGACTTAATACCTGCTGTTATAAGGATATGCCCAGTTTTAAAATCGGGACATAGGAAATTACCGACCAATTGCCATTCTCAGTAACCTTTCAAAAGCGTTCGAGTCAATATTATGTAAACACATATATCATCAAGTGAGCCCTCATCTTTCTATCCATCAGCATGGTTTTATGAAGCGTAGATCGACAGCTACAAACTTAACTAACATTACTCAAGGAATAGCTGAAGCAATGGAGAATAACAAACAAGTGGACGTTGTCTACGGAGATCTAACTAAAGCATTCGATAGATTAGACCATTCTCTCCTGATATCCAAACTAAAGGTGTTTGGGTTACAGCAGAATATTGTGAAGGTATTAACGTCCTACCTATATGATGGCCAACTCGTCGAGATTTATGGTTATCAATCCAAACGTTATCTTGCATCTAGTGGTATTCCTCAAGGTTCCAACTTAGGCCCACTTCTCTTCCTGCTCTATATGGATGATGTCTGCAAGATCTTTAGGTGTAATATATTGTTATATGCGGATGATATAAAAATATATAATGTCATTGACTCTACGGATGATTGCGCGCAGCTTCAGTGCGAAATTAATATTTTTTCGGAGTGGTGTAAAGTTAAAAAGCTCTCACTTAACACAAAAAAGTGCTCTGTAGTTAGTTATGGTAGAAAAACAAATTTAACACTATTTCCTTATACACTAAATGATAATAAATTAACTTGAGTAACTGAAATTAAGGATCTCGGTATCACCTTTGACACTAAATGTTCATTTAATAATCACGTTAACCAAGTATCTAGAGAATGTTACCGTTTACTTGGATTTATTATACGAAACTGTAAAGCATTTACCGATATTAAAGTAATGAGTATACTCTTTAAGTCATTTATTCTGAGCAAAATGTCTTATTGTGCGATGATATGGTCACCGATGTATTCAAAATATATAAATACTTTAGAAAGTATACAGAAAAAGTTTCTTCGCTACTTATACTTTGTAAGGTATCATGAATACAGATTTGATGTGCCCTATACAGATTTATTACGTGAATTTGATTTCATTTCTATACACACATATATATATATATATATATATATATATATATATATATATATATATATATATGTAAGTTAGTGCTTCCTGTACAAAATAATCCATAATTACATTGACGACCAGCAGCTCTTGAGTTTATTTAATTTTAAAATACCACGTCTTTCTATAAGGCGGTCTGATGTCTTTGTTTATAAAGAAACAAAGAAAAATTACTATTTAAATTCTCCCATCGTACGATTGTCTCGGCTGTTTAACCAATTTTCTGGAGAACTTGATCTCTTTACACCCTCATTTCCTCAATTTAAGCGCGATCTACTTAAATGTCTTAATCAATTTAAATTTAAGTTTATTCTTCGATCATTTTGTTGTATGCACCTTTATAATGCGCAAGTTATTTGTAATTTTATGTTAGTAGTTATGCTGTTATTTTGTAATACTATTAATTATTCTGTGATTAATTTGTAGTTTTGATTTGTAGTTGTACTTTATTTTGTAACCCTGTCAATGGACATTGAGTCTGCTGGGTTTTGTAAATAAAAAAATAAATAAATAAATAAATAATTGTATATTTCTTTGTTTTTTTTTAAACACACTAAATTCGCTAGATTTTGAAATTTATATCATCAAAATCAAGTAAGGCATTCGGAAGTTAAGCAATTTTTCAAAATCAAAAACGCAATTTTGTTGATATTGATCTCGAAACATATCAATATCAATTGTCAATTTTCCTTACTTTGACATGAATATTTTTATACTTTTAGCATATAAATTATCATCAAGAAATGCTTTGAACACCTCAGCAATTTTTAAAAATCGAAATCGCAAATTTGTTTCCTTTGAACTTGAAGGATTTTGACAGTTTTCGTTAATCCAATATTAATATTTCATAATACTTTTTAAAATAAAATATTTTTTTTACATTTTAACAAATAATTTATCATAATCATAAAAAAAACGTTCAAAATCTTAGCGATTCTATAAAATCAAAAATTTCAGATTTCGACATGAATATTTCTTAATATCCTTTTAAACTATACTAAATTTTAACACACATCATAATAAAGAAACTTTAAACTTTATTTTAAGGTATTAAAATTTTGAGGGGGCGAATTAAGAAGGGGACCTGACGAAGTAGGCGTTTGGCCCCAAAAGTTTGAGAAACACTAGTCTAGCTGATGTCTGCTTGTAAAGAGCGGAGTGTGGTACATTTTACGTAACTTTTTTTTTTGATGATGGCGTGGCTTTTTGAGAGCATGGGGCATGCATAGATGATGAACGTGTACGTGTATTGGGGTGGTGGGTGTTGGACGATCCACTGAGATCCACTGACATGCTGATCTAACGTCAGGTTATCATGACGCGTGATGTTGTCTATGAAGTGTCTTATGAAGGCAATTGGCTCGGTTTTCTCATGGCTAATTTTGAGCACCCGTATCTCAAGGTGAAAGGTGATGGCGTTCAAAGTGTTCTGACATAAGATGTTGATTGTGTTGATACTTGGATTGCGCGATTATTGGAATGTTGCAGGTCAATTGATACTCTGGGATCCTTGTTGATGGGTACCATTGATGAAGATATTGAATAGCGGGATCCCAGAGGACTGCAGAGTTAGGGTGTTTTCTTGTCAAAGTGTTGTCTTGCCTGTTGCGTAGAAAATTTTGAATGATTTTGATGTTGTGTGGCGTGTGTTTAGAATTACTGCTAAAGCAGCACGTCGTGCTTCATCAATGTCGAAAGTGGCCACAGTGAACAGCGTCCTAGTGGTGCTGCATTCTTCTCGATTACCCTGAATAGTTGTTGTGTTATCATCTTAGTTTCTAGTGGATAGAGTTTCTCAAGAATTTACCCAACAGAAGAGAGTAAATCTGTCGCTTGTTCAGAGTTTTTTGTTGGTTCTGTGTGGTTCTTGTGGAGTGTTTGAATGTTGTAAACAGTTGCGGCATTTTAGTTAACATGTTGGAATGTAGGTGTTTCAGAGCTATCCCTTCTCGGCCTGTAGTTAAAATCAACGTGTACTACGTGTTAACAGCGTTGTTAAAGATATTGCATATGCCAGTAGATTTGCGTCCTTTTAGATATTTAATTGTCAGCGATGTCTGTGTCGGCGATTGTGATGGTTGTTTTTAAAGTCTAGGAGATGGAGATGGTCGCTGACAGTTTCGAATTGGGTCTTGCATCTTTCGGCGAGCAATTTAGCTTTCCTTCTCAGTGGTTGCTTGTCCCTGAGCAAAACTCAGAAAGGGAATAGATGAGGGTGCAGTGAGGGGGTTTTTGCAAGGTCTAAATTGGTTCGTAATTTCGCTCTCTTCAATCATCCGTTAACGAAGAAACGAAATTTCACTATGGAGTTAAAAACCAAATAACCGTCACCATCTATTGTCTAAAATGTTGCACTAATTTCCCTAATTGATTGGAGTTATCCACCGAATATTAATATAAATGCTTTTTTCTAGGAAATGTTTGCTTCCTGAAAGGTCCAATTGTGAACAAGATTAACGGATTACATGTTGGCGAGTTACTAGAGAATACCTGGTTATCTAACAAAGAAACAACGTTACATGGTAATCTTTATTTCAACAAAATTTATTTTGAAGATCACGTTGAAGTTAAGGTAAGTAAAAAAAATGTTTTTAGAAATTTCCTTCAAGCTGTAAAAAAAATCCGTTTTATGAATATGAATGTCCATCCTAGTTATAGCCATCCCAAAATGTCGTGATACATTGCGCAGTGAATATCTTAAATTTCAAGAGAGACGACGCCGGAAACTCGTTATTATTCAGCAGGCGAAGTGATGATCCATCTTCAATTCGATAATGCGGCTTCGCATAGATTTGTTATCGCGTTCTCTCCGAATACTTTCTCGCTCTGTGCAAACTTTACGACATTTTGGGAAGACTCTACATAGTTCTTCAGAGTTCTTGAAAGATATTACACTAGCAGCATTTTATCAATTAATTTCGAAAAAATAGTACTACTAATAACTATGGTTCTACAGAGTAATATCTAGGTGTCGAAAAATTATCCCTTCAACGTTTATTCATTTGATAAAACTACTCTTTGACAAACAAGGTCACCTCGCAAAAGCAGAACCGTTTTTTTTTTATTATTAATTTATCTTGTGCCTGGCTCTCGGTAACTTTGACCATTAGCCATCATCCAAATATATATCATTTCAATATACACTGTGTACATAAAGTAAAGAATAAATTCGATTAAAATTCAGGGCATTTTCTTTCAGAAAAATTCTCGGACACGTATATTATTATTTTCTAACGCGCATTTTTTTAGATAAAATTCAAATGTACAGGGTGTCCCAAAATCGAGATATAACCCCTAAGTTAAAATTTTCAAGTGGACCCCATTTTTTGTTGCATTTATGGTTTCTGCGTAAAATTCTGAGTTTTTTCATGTAGCGTAACCCATGTCGATATTCAGCTGTTTTCGAAGAAATTGCGTTTAAAAAAGTACAACTACTATTTTATTTCTGGTAAAAGATAACATGGTTTTATCGAAACATTGGAATTCATAAGGAAAAATCACTTCATTAAGTAAATAATGATTTTTGCTTATTAATTCCAATGTTTCGATGAAACCATGTTATCTTTTACTTTCAAAATAGTAGTTGTACTTTTTTGAACGCCATTTCTTCGAAAACAAATGAATATCAACATGGGGTATGCTACATGAAAAATACTCAGAATTTTACGTAGAATCCATAAATGCAACAAAAAATGGGGGTTCACGTTTGAAAATTTTAACTTGGGGGTCGTATCTTGATTTTGGCACACCTTATACATTTGAATTTTATCTCAGAAAATGCGCGTTAAAAAATAATAATACACGTATCCGAGCATTTTTCTGAAAGAAAATGCCCTGAATTTTAATCGAATTTATTCCTTACTTTATGTACATACATCATTTTTGTTATATAAAATATACTATTGAACAGTGCTTTAATTTTCTGAAGTAGGCGTTGCGATTAGTCTAATTTTTGAAAACAAAAATATGCTACCATTTTTTTGACACTTTGCGACTGCCAATGAGCGCGTTCGTCAGAATTTTAAACTCTCAACATGTTTATTTTCATTTATGCTGAATGTTGGTATTTGATGAACGCTACTCCGTCCATTCTGATTGCAGTACTTTGTTTGTTTACTTTTAATATAACTTGACTGAAGCTATTTACACAAAAGCATTTACTTTCTTACCTACAAGCAATTCGTGCATTTTCTCAATTTCAGTTACATGATAAATTATATTTTTATCATAAGACTTTAGTAATTTCCATGACTTCGACAACTCCAACGCTTAATTTCGACACCAATCGGTCTAATTTGTACGCTTGGGAAAATGTCGACAGCTGGACGAACTTGTTCACGATCAACAGTGCGTTCATCAGAAAATTCCCCAACGGTTGGCAATAAATTCCCAACTGTTTTATCTGTGAACGAGCCCATTGTTTATCCAGATTGTGATTAGCCATAGTTCATCAAATGTAAATTGTCATAACTTCTTTGGATCTGGTTTTGTTATGTTTTCTTAAAATTGCGCCAATCCAAGTTTTGGGTTATATTGTTGTATTCAGTTGCCTGACAAAAAATGTCATTCTCAAAGAGTGCATAATACTAAAATCAGTGGTGGCTCGTTATATAGAGCCATGGAGCCATGGCACTGCCTGTAGTTTCAAGATCAGCAAGAATTTTTAATTAATTCTTAAAACCCTCTTTCGCCAGTTTAAATGTTTTTTGTTCACGAAAATGTTATAATGTGCGCATTATTCAATTGTATGGGCAGCATTAGTGTGGTACATTTAACACTCAATTTTAAAATGCTTATAAACACGCACTTGTATTTGCGTGTTTAATATGGTTATTAAACACGCTAATTCGCGCTTTAATTCACAGAACATGATTTATGATAATATTTTGTTTACCCTGTTTAATACTTTTTTTCAATTGTAATTGTAGTTACAACTTTAATTTCGATTTTAATTTTGATTTTGTTTTTGTTTTTTGTTTATTTTAATTTTGATTTTAATTTTGATTTTAATTTTCATGAACAAAGTATAGTGTACAACTCGCATATAATGCCTATTATTCACTCAAACGATTTGCTCCACTCGCCTACGGCTTGTTCCGCAAACATCGTTCTCGTAATTAATAGGCATCATTATATGCTCGTTGTACAATATACTATTGTTTGCCTCGGGAACGTAGCCCATTTTTGCCAGCTCAAATCGGGTGCTATATATGCAAATTGGATGATTAAATGAACAAATTCTCTCTGACGTGCATTTGGTGCCAAATAAATTCTGGCTCGTCTCGTACGCGCGACGACGACGTGCACTTGTTGGTCATATTTAGCGCATTGCATAATGAATTAAATGAGATCATTACGATCTTTTTGCTCATGCAATATTAAGAAAATAGTGCCAATTAAACAGCTGGTAGTCTACTGCCTAATTTGATTATCGAAATAATGACTGTGGTGTCCGTCTTCCTGCTCGAGTGCGTCGATTCCGAAACTAGTAAAGACCTAACGAGAAAATTTAATTGGGAAGTATACTTAAAAAAAAAACTGGCTGTGCGGATTAAAAAAAACGCATTTTTTTGTTTTCTGAGTGTATTGTTTAGAGGTGAGGTTACGTGGACGAATAATGGTGTCACAGATTTAGAGACAAAATGTAAACGCACGATAAATCGAAAGTGCACATAAATCGTATTTTCAGCTTGTCGGCTGTTTGAAATTGTGAACCTTTACTTTACAACTCAAAATAACCTTGGGACTATGAAGATTCAACGTTCTTTCTTTCTTCAAAATAGGACGCGGGGGAACATGTTCCACGAGCTGCTACTGACAGCGATACTAACCAAGTGAATTGTTTTATTTGAATTGTTTTTAAAATTAGTTTCACTTTTTTGATCAACTTAAAAGAAAAAAAGAAGAAAAAAAGTTTTGCCATAAAAAAAAATATTTTGAGCAATAGAGTGCTTTTTGAGACTAATTTAAACAATTTTCCTACTAGAAAATTCTGCATGTTTTATTATCAAGCCTGTATTTTCGATTATTTTGGATCTACATTTTTGATTATTTGGCCTTAATAATATCATTTTGAACTAAATTTTCTATTTAATTGTTAAAATATTCGACTTTTCGGGCCAAATTATGATTTTTTAGATTAATGACCTATTTTTTCGATTTTTTTTTGTCTGATTTTTTTATCTTTTGGCCTAAATATCCTCTATTTTGACCTAATATATTGATTTAATTGTCTAAATTTTAATAATAATAATCTTTATTTCCGTTAGCTAAAGTACAGCATGGGATATGTCAAAATGAAAAATGAAAACAAAATATATAATGCAAATAAAAACTAAGAGCAAAATACACTAGGTATATAAGACACATAGTACCAACAAATACCAATACACATATTTTAAAGTGAATTTTTGATTTTTCGGGCCGAATTTTTAATTTTTAGATGTTTTGCCTGTATTTTCGATTTTTTTGTCTAAATTTTTGATCATTTGGCCTAAATATTCTTTATTTTGACCTAAATTTTCGATTAAATTGTTAAAAGTTTCCACTTTTTAGTCAGCATTTTTGATTTTTCGGACCGAATTTTTAATTTTAGTCTAGAATTTTTAGTTTTAGTTCCGAATTTTTGATTTCTTACATATTTTAACCTGAATTATTGATTTAATTTTTATTTGTTAAAATTTTCGATTTTTCAGTCCGCATTTATTATTATTATTATTTATTTATTATTTTGTTTTGTTTCTTTGTTAATATTTTTGACCACCATTTTTATTTTTAGTCTCGAATTTTAGATTTTTGATCTAATTTTTTTTATTTTTTGTCCTATATTTTAGATATTTTAATTTTAATGATTGATTTTATTGTGCGAATTTTTTGTACTTTTTGGCAATTATTTTCAAATTTCTGGTCAGAAACTTATCTTAGGGGGCTGAAAGTGGTAAATTATTTTGCTTCTGCCCAACTTTTTGATTTTTTTGTCTGCGTTTTTTATTTTTACATTAGGATTCTTGATTCTATGCCCCATATTTTCGATTTTTGTTAATTTTTGGTCCAGTATTCTTTATTTTGATCAAAATTTTCGATTTTGTTATCTGCATTTTTATCTTTACGCCCGAGTTCTCGATGTTTTGTCTAAATTTTCACATTTTTGGGCCATATTGCAGATTTTTACCTTTTGAATTTTTCGATTTGTTTGTTAAAAATTTTAATTTAATTTCGGCCGAAATTTTCTTTATTTTGACTCAAATTTTCGATTTGTTTGTTGAAATTTTCGATTTGTTTGTTAAAATTTTTATTTTTTTTGGTCTACCACTAAGAATTTTATATAGTTGGTCTTAATTTTGTATTTTTTGTAAATATTTTAAATTTTCTTAATCTGAATTATTGATTTTATTGTGCGATTTTTTTTATTTTTTTGCTATTATTTTCTAATTTCTCGTCGAAATTTATTTTAAGCTAAAAAGAGTTATTTTTGGCACTGAAAATGTAACTTATTTTTCTTTTTCAACTATGTGGTCTGCATTTTTATTTTTAGACCAGGATTTTCGATTTTTTTGTCGGTATTTTAGATTTCTTCCAAATTTTTGATTTTTTTAGCCAAAATGTTCGATTCGTTTGTTGAAATTTTGGATTTCTTGGTCTGCATTTTTTTTATTTTTAGACCTGAGAATGTAGACAAAACATCGAAATTTAGGTCCGAAAGATAAAAAATGCAAATAAATAAAACTCGAAAATACCAGAAAAAAAATTCTCGTATATAAATCAATCATTCTTTATTTTGGCCTGGATTTTTATTGGTTTGTTAAAATTTTCGATATTTCAGCGTTTTCGATTTTCAGACCCGACGTTCTGGTCAAAATTTTTGATTTTTTGTCCTACGTTTTAGATTTTTTAACCTGAATTATTGATTTTTACGCGGAAATTTTTGTTTTTTTTGTGTTCAAAGTTTTTAATTTTTGCCAGTTATTTTAGATTTTGCAAACTACATTTTTTTTAATTTCTTGACCTGTATTTTCAAGGGTTTTGTATTAATTTTATATTCCTTGTTTTAGTGGGTTTTAGATAAAATTAATTTACTTTGATATTTATCTGGAAAATATAGTCTACGGGATTTATGTTTAAGGAATTATTTAATTTTCAAATATTTGTAGGAATTTTTGATTTTTTACGTCAAATTAAATGTCTAATTTCGGTTTTTCGTCTGATCTAAACTTATTTGCCAAGTACAATACTAGACTTCATTCATCATTCGTTCAAGGCAGCGGCGGCTCATGGATCTTTGTAGAGGAGGCCACGACAGAAATGACGCTCGTGCTGTACTACTTTCTCTTATAGAAGAAGAAAATGTTTCGCTGCTGTTTTGGTCAAATTTTTCTCCGCAGCCTCCTCGCCGAACATCCACGAGCCGCCGCTGGTTAAAGGGTTATTCGAGAAAAACAAACAATTGAAAAACAACTGAAGGGCGAACATTTTTCGAAATCTAGTCATGCCGTCAAGAATCTTCCTCTAAAAAACAAAAAAGGCAATTGAAGTATGGAAACGTTGGGAGTCAATTCTAAGCAATGTCGTTATATAGAACCAAGGAGCTATTGCACTATCTGTAGTTTCAAGCTCAGCAAGAATTTTTAATTAATTCTTAAAACACTTTGGTCTAGGAAGATAAATCGTTTTTTGTTTCTTCAAAATAAAATTAGGGGGAGGGTATTGTATAAGTGGCTCTACCATCAACATGTTCCACGAGCCGCCATTGACTAAAATATTCTGTTGTCTTTAAAAATTAGAAGTATATGTCGATACACGTGTCACTACTCAAGTATTCCGTACGCTTTGAGAATGAAAAGTAGTTGTCGAAACACGTGTAAGGCAACTGAGTACAACAATATGAAACACAACAAGATTTTTATTTCAAATGTTACTCAAATATCCTGTACCCTTTGAGAATAACAAGTATTTATCGAAACAGGTGTCTTTGAGAGAGACAAGTATTTGTCAAAGCACGTGTCAGTATTCAAATATTCTGTATGCTTTGAGAATGACAAGTACTTGTCGAAACACGTGTCAGGTAACTGAATACAAAAATATGAAAGACAATAAGAGCTTTATTTCAAATGTTCCCCTTGGGTCCTTGATTATACTAGTTTGTAGAACTTTTCCGTGCGCTCTACGAACTAAAGTTCTTTGTTCACGAAAATGTTATAATGTGCGCATTATTTAATTCTACGGGCTACATTAATGGGGTACATTTAACACTCAATTTATTAAACACGCATTTGCGTGTTTAATATGGTTATTAAACACGCTAATTCGCGCTTTAATTCACAGAACGCGATTTATGATAATATTTTGTTTCCCCTGTTTAATACTGATTTTAATTTTTTTTTTTCAATTGTAATTGTAATTACAACTTTAATTTCGATTTAAATTTTGATTTTGATTTTGATTTTAATTTTCGTGAACAAAGTATATTGTACAACTTGCATATAATGGCTATTAATCACTCAAACGATTTGCTCCACTCGCCTACGGCTCGTTCCGCAAACATCGTTCTCGTGATTAAAAGCCATCATTATATGCTCGTGGTACAATATGCTATTGTTTTACTAACACCAATTTTTAATATCCAGGGTTTATTGGGTGATATTAAAATAGACTGGTTGAAGAACACCTACTTTAGTAAAACCAAAAATCAAACTGTACCAGCGAAACTGGACTTCGCAGATGGCATAATTTTTGGAAAAAATCTCATTGCACCAGAAGGAAGGGCTGGGACGGTGTCAGGAATTAGCTTGGAAGACTTCGTAGGAACTGCTGTGCTTGATGACTTCGATCAAGTTTTTGAGGAAACTCTGTATGCTGAAACTATTCAATTTAATGGTAATATATCTTAAATACACAAATCCCAAAAGCTAAAATACAGGTATACCTTTCTAATGTACTGATTTCAAACTACCAAAGATGGTAAATGGTTGTAGAATTAATATACATTTTTTTTAAATTAAAATGTGAAAACAATTATGTGTGCTTAATAATGCCATCAAGATAACATTATTAAGCGCACATAAAAGTTTTCACATTTTAATTTAGAAAACAAAGAATACATTTATTTTAAAAACCGTTACAATATTTGGTAACAATTAAAATGAATATTTTAGCTTTTGGAATTGTAACTTGTGGAGATTTTGACCAAGAATTTGACCGAAATTTTGACCAACATCCACAAGGCTAGCGTTTCTCAAAGTGGGTTGAAATCAGTGCTGAACTGACAATGAATATAAAGCCCACAATTCTGCACTATGTAGGCTCACCTCTATCTTTAAAAGCGTATTAACAAAGTACCTAGTGGGCCTTTAAATAATATGCTTTGTCCAAGTAGGCCGGGATCAGATAAGTTTGAGAAACACTGCACTAGACTTTTGTTGTTATAGATCATAACGATTGCCTATTGGTAATAATGCATTACTTTTTGGACACATGCTAACGTTATCTTACAGACCTTCAAGGATTGTTTACCGTTAACGGCTTAAATTTAGAAAATGATGTGATGAGATACGACGTTTCCAACGTAGTCACCGGAAGAAAGACGATACCATCAGCGAAAGCCGACAAGCTTAAAATAGATCGGAATTATAAGGTGCAGAACGTTGATGTATTAGATTGGGTCCAAAAGGGCGTCCTTCGGAACGGTGCGCGTAAAATCGATGGACGCACTTTGTTCAAAGGATCTACAGTTTTTGGTAATGGTATTAGGTAAGCAATTTCTAAATTTGAAAATAAATACCGGCCGACTGTAGTTTATTGAGACTTGTATGAAGTTGGCATCAAAGAAATTGACACTAATTGACATAAGACATAGGCGCGCGGGATCGAATATTCCCAATTATTATTTCATCTGGTCATTTGTTATTATTGTTTAATTTTATGTAATATTTTAGCTTAACAGGATTGCTGAATAAAGGCGAATTTAAACCAGAAAACATCTTACTGAAGTCCACTCCTCAAACAATAAATGCGAAGAAGGTATTCGTAAAATCGTCGCAAAGCCTATCCTTATTCAAAAACATCAAGCTTAAAGGATACTTGAACTATATAGAAGTAGCAGATTTGATCCATAATCAGGTGAGCTTATCGTATCATAGAGTGTTTGTTATTATTTTTGCAAAAGTAAACAAACCGTAAAAAACGAAATTATGAGAAAGTGAGAGGCCATTATTAAAATATTCGATGATTCTAAGAAAGATAATCTCTC
The DNA here is from genome assembly GCA_910593695.2 of Ocypus olens. Classification (NCBI taxonomy): domain Eukaryota; kingdom Metazoa; phylum Arthropoda; class Insecta; order Coleoptera; family Staphylinidae; genus Ocypus; species Ocypus olens. The sequence continues at coordinate 13,571,775 of OU343054.1, read as the reverse complement.
AACGCACTGTTTTAACCTTTCAATATTAGAGATCACGCTTCGCATTCAAAATCTTTGACAATCCACAATCAGATGAGCTTACCATATCACAGAATATTTATTTATATTTTTGTGATAATTAATAATAATATACAGGGTGGGCCATTTTAATCTATGCACCCAATTTTTTTTGTACCTAAAACGGAAAAGTGGTTCAGACAAAAGTCGTTCAAAATAATGGAGATTACCTATCTGTGTAACTGGATTTGACCTAGAGACTACTTTTCAAGGTTATTTGAAGGTCAGAGTGTTTTTTTTTAATGGGAACCCCTATTTTTGACACCGGATTCGAAAAGAGCGGAAAATTTTAGGTCTGAAATGATAATTTGAAGACTTGCAGCACCTCATTTCGCATGAATCATACGGGACTTTTAAAATGAAAATTATAATGAGAGATGGATCGGACGAGGAGGTCCAGTTAACTGGCCTCCTTGCCTGATCTCACATCTCCAGATTTTTATTTGTGGGGCTATTTAAAGAATGTTATTTTTCAACAACGACCCACAACTAGAGCTGACATGAAAAACAGCATTCGTCAAGCATGCGCGGCAGCAGGAGATGTGAGATCAGGTGAACAGGGAGGCCAGTTAACTGATCCATCTGTCATTATAGTTTTCATTTCAGAGGTGCCATTCGTGCGAAATGTGGTGCTGCACCTCTTCAAAATATTAATTCAGACGTAAAATGTTCCGCTCTTTTCGAATCCGGTGTCAAAAATAGGGATTCCCATTTAAAAAAAACACCCTGACTTTAAAATAATCTTGAGAAGTAGTCTCAAGGTCAAATCTAGTTACACAGATAGGTGACCTCCATTATCTTGAACAACTTTTGTCTGAACCACTTTTCCGTATCTGTCTTAGGTAAAAAAAAATTGGGTGCATAGATTAAAATCGCCCACCTGGTAGATAAAATCAGGCATACTTATAGAATTACTTTATGTGCACATATAGAGCAAAGTTCAGTTTTCAGCGAGATGATGAGAATAAATTGAAAATAATTTGACAGATTTTTCGAAAGCTTGTTGCCATATGGCAACAAGATTGAGGGAAATCTGTCAAATTATTTTCTAATTTTTCGAACCCTCGAGTTGTATTTGATTTGATTATTTTTTGATCAATTATAAATTTCTGCGATCGGAATCGTACCCAATCTATTTATTTCACACTTGTTGTTTGTGTAAGCTACAAATGTCAAAATGGAACTAAACACGACGCGAAAAAGTACTTAGCTTAAATTGTCCTTGAGGCACTGGGGGCGACGTCAATATCTAGGATCTTGAATCCACTGGTAGCGACTTACTTAGTATCGCTTAGTAGAACATTTCTGGAAGTGATAGGGTTGGGACCAACGTGCGAACAGATTCGTTATTTTTTGGGCGCACACACGGCGAGAGAATATGGCGAGTCGTGAAAACGGCGTTGTTTATTTTTCTCGTCGTCTTCGTTTTTCGAATGTCAGTAGACCATGGAACGGTGGTGTATTTGAATGATTTGTGCGGCCAAAATATTTTTTGATGTTTAATATGTTCCTAATCCATCATCTAACTAATTCATCACATTTTTAGTGATAGTTTATAATTATGTTGCCTCAAATTTATAATTATATTGTAAGAAAAAAAAATATTTGCAAAATATTTATTAACATAAAAAATATAATTTAATTCAGGCACATCTGAACCTCCTACTACCTGAGTTTCTGAAGAAAGCAGCATTTCAATTGTTTCTTTTGTGAAAGGGGTTGTCTTTTTTGCCGGTGGTGGTCTCATGCCCGTAAGCAACGGGTCTGAAGTTTATAGTAATCTGTTAAGCACGTCTCGGTTAAAGAATTGTATACCAAAGCGATTTATCCTCATGGTCTTTCCTGATATAAATCATCCTTGTAACGAGTGGCATTAAAAAACCGAACAAGGAAATTACATATAATGCAAGTGAGACATCGAGAGATTCGATGGATCTGAGGACAATCTCTCAACACACTGCTGTAGCCTTTTGATATCACAAATCACATCTCGCATCGAAATTCTTCAAATTATTCGACCTAAAGTTTCCATTTCCGTTGGTTTATGGATCCAAAAACCGTCTGCGCCAAATACCGCAACAAAAAATCTAACAAAATTCAATATGAGTATCAGCACGTGAACTTCCATTGGGAGACTACGGAAAAGATATCAACGCGTCTCTATGCCAACTGCTTACTTTTACAAAGAAGGTCCATTGTTCATTGTTTTCTTTCGTATCTGTCGACCTTTCACGCGCATTGAGGAGCGATAATGGCGGCAAGTATGCCAATCACCAGATGCAAAAATTCGTGGCGGATCGGGGCATAGATCATCAGGCCACGGCGCCATACACTCCAGAGCAAAATGGGAGATCCGAGCGTAAAAATCGTACGATTGTTGAATCAGCTGAGTCAATGCTATTTGCAGTCGATTTAGAGGAAGAAGAACTGTGGGCTGAGGCTGTATTGACGACGACGTATTTGACCAATAGAACTCCATCGACACGGTCCGGAAAGAAATCTTCTTTGAACTGTGGTTTGGCCAGACACCGCAGTGTGCTCATTTACGTACATTTACGGATCGGTTGCGTACGAATACATTCCAAAGCAGCTGCGGAAGAAATGGCAGAGGAAAGCACATAAACGAATTATGGTAGGATACGACTCGAATGGTCCAAATTATCGTTTGTTGGATCCAATCACGAAGAAGATTACAATCAGTCGGCATGTAACATTCAATGATGAGACTGCAACACAAGAAACCGAAAAACATTGGCCAGCAATCGAGTTAAACGATACAGATTTGGCGATTGAGAATATTCCGCTAAATGGAAGCAAACAACGACGAAGATGGTGAGAGAAGAGAACCTGATGAGGATGGTGACGAAGAACGAAATGTGGAGCGCCACTTGATCGTGTTGTTGCTCTATGTTGATGACGGGTTGTTTCTGTCACCCAGCGAAGCTGCTATTGAGACTGCCATGGCAAAACTAAAGGACCGTTTTGAAGTCGTTGTTGGTGCAGGACAAGTTTTTGTGGGTCTACAAATATACAACGTGTCCACGTAAGTATGCAACATATGGGAAACTTTTTTATTATTAATTTCTCAGAAAATTTTATTCTTTATAAAAGTTGGTGCTTGATCTTAAACATACAAAAAAGACAAAACAAATGGCATTTGACGTTATACAGAGTGGGGCACCGCATACGACACGGTCGTTTTATGGAAAACCATGCAACTTCGTGTTATTCTTTTCAAATGGATAGATGTGGGATCGTTGTATGCACAATTTAAAATTATTACCAGTTATACAGGGTGTCCCATTAAAAAGATACACATCAAAGTTGTTTTTTTTTATGGAACACCCAGTATGTTTCGCCATTTTTGAATTCTAGGGAACAAATAAAGGTGAGTTACTTCAATATTCCCTATACCTATCGTTTACCGTTTTCGAAATATTTAAAGATTTGTTGAAATGAAGGGTACAGGTGAAATTTTATATTTGCCCCAGTGATTGAAGTTAAACCATTAGAATCATTTCTATTGTTTGGTTGGAGGTTCGAACTACAGCACCAACTATGCTTTAGTATAAATAATTATACAGGGTGATAAAAAGTAACGTGGAAGAAAAACCTAACTTATAAAGTTGAATAACTTCGTTTTTTCAAATGGCGCACCCTGTATTTAGTAACATATTCTCACATAATCCAATTCTCTTTCAGATTGTATTAGGGCTCTCTGTTTCTAATCTCAATAGTTTTCTTGTTTTTGACGATTTTCATATCAATAATTATTATTATAATCTGACAGATAATTGGATTGTAGGTAATAATAGGTTACAAAATACAGGGTGTGCCATTTGAAAAAACGAAGTTATTCAACTTTATAAGTGAAGAGTTTCTACTATACTAAATCATGGTTGGCGCTGTAGTTCGAACCTTTAGCCAAATAATATAAATGATTGTAATGGTTTAACGTCAATCACTGGGGCAAAAATAAAATTTCTCCTGTACCCTTCATTTCAACAAATCTTTAAATATTTCGAAAACGGTAAACGATAGGTATAGGGAATATTGAAGTAACTCACCTTAATTTGTTCCCTAGAATTTAAAAATGACAAAAAATAAAAATAATAAAAATGAAAAACCGCTGCAACAACATTGGACGGCTGTCAAAAAGATCATGCGATACATTAAGGACACGTCCAGTTATGATATTCTATATGGTGGCGACGGAACGTCCGAAATATTGAAGGCGTACTCAGATAGTGACTACGCAGGCGATTCGGATACACGGAAGTCAACCAGTGGCTACGTACTGATTTTCAACGGAGGACCCGTGGCGTGGACATCTTAACGTCAACGAGTCGTGGCCACAGAAGCTGAGTATATTGCACGTAGTTACTGCACAAAAAAAATCTTATGGTTTCGAAGTATCTTAGCTGCTGTTGGGTTCGATGAGCCTGTTCCAACACCGCTTGATGTGGATAATCAGAGCGCTATCAAGCTTATAGAGAATCCAGAATTCCATAAGCGTATCAAACATATCGAGGTGCGCTTCCATTTCATCAGGGACAAATATGAAGACAGTCACCTGGACATCATCTACGTACCATCTAATCTGCATTTGGCTGATATACTGACCAAGGCACTACCAAAGGAAAGCATTCATCACTTCCGCGACGGATTGCAGATCATCGGCATATCTGCGAAACATGCAACTGGTGAGAGTGTGAGAAATGTATGTAGTAGTTTCAAGTTTCGCGCGTTAGTGCTAGGCGGGGCCAGCGAGTAAGTTCGTGGCGCGTCGGAGTGGTGGCACGAAGCCGTATGTGTGCTTGCAAGGCGTGACAAGGTAACAAGTGCGTGTGCTTAAATTTAGTTTTGTATTCACAAAGAGTTTTCGGTTTTCATTCAAACTTATTATAACATAAGATAAGATAAGATAAGATAGTTTTGTTGTAGGGCACCAATACGGCGATTACATAGTCAAAACATTTTACAAAAATATAAACACAAAATTTTAAGTAATTAAATTAAACAAAAAGGTTAAACAAATGGTTACAACATTAAAATAACAGGTTACCTAACATTGATCAATGATTGAGTAAATTTCAAACACACAGTTATATTAATGAATATATTCTTGGTAACTATGGTACGCTTTGGCAACCAGGAACTCCTTAAATTGTTGCCTTTGTTTGATAATATTTGCTTCAGATAGACAGGTAGGGCGTTGTAGGCTTTAATCGCGTTAAACATTGGGCCTTTCTGGAATAACATTGTTGAATGCTGCAGGATACGGAAGTCACTATTATTACGCGTAGCCATGTTAACATATAGGGTCTTTTTTTAACTCAGAACATATGATTGTTAATGTCTATGTTCTATGTTATAATAATCACATCAACGCATTGCAATGTAATGACAATGTGGGCAACCATACTTACACTCCGTTTTATTCAATTGTCAAAACTGTGTTATTAATAAAAATGTATTACACCACCGAAGAAAGAATACAGATAATTAATTGGTACAAGAGTGGGAACAGCATTCGACGTGTTGAGTATCCGAGCAGACAAGTTCCATCCATCTCAAGAATTTGTAATATTGTCTATCATTTTGACAATACTGGCTGCGTGAGTAATTTTCACATTAAAAGGGCTAAAGAAAATCACATTTTAACTAATCATCTAAGAGATGAAACTCAACATTTTATGTTACGTAGAGCAGAACCCCACATCATCGTTAAGAGTTATCGCAGCACAGTTTCAAATAAGTTCAGCTTCCATTCACAAGACATTAAAAGAATTTAAATACAATGCTTACAAGTTTTCAAATCATCAGCAACTATCAAATGAGGACAAAGGCAAACGAACAGAATTCTGTAAAACCGTATTCAATTTAATTAATAATGATCAAGAAATTTTACACAGAATAATATTTACTAATGGGGCATCATTTTCCTTAATTGGTGAAGTTAATCCACAAAATTATAGGTTAGTATTCTTCATTCCTTATCGATACCCATTCCTTACACCCATTCCTTCACCTTTTAGATTTTGGGCGTGCAATAATCCTCGCTTACAAAATTTGACGTTGACGCACACACAATACAATGCGAGAGTTAATGTGTGGGCTGGACTAATTAATGATACCCTTATTAGTCCTTTTTTTATTAATGGAAATCTATACAGTAATGTTTACTAGATCTTCTGCGAACTCGTATAATGCCGGAAATTCATACACTAAACATTGCTGCTCTTTATTATCAGATGGATGGAGCGCCCCCACATTCTACAGCTGCCATTAATAATTATTTAAGTGAATTACTTCCTGATCGCTGGATAGGTAGATTTGGTCCAATACCTTGGCCACCCCGGTCGCCTGATTTGTCTCCAAACGACTTTTTTTTGTGGAGCTATCTAAAAGGCAATGTTTATAATAACATTATTATAAACAATACTTCAGAGTTAAAAGATCGTATAATTACTGTTTGCGACGAATTAAGAAGAAATCCGCAACACATTAGAAATGCTATTCAAGGATTTTATAATCGACTTGGCTACTGCTTAGAACGTGAAGGTGGTCATTTTGAATATTTATTATAATTACTTACGATTTATCATTGTTTGTTTCATTAATCTCACTTTATTCGTAATAATTTTAAGCTTTCACTGTACTGTGACAGGTCGGCGGGACCTTTGTGTACTTGGTTGCCTACATTGTCAATACATTGCAATGCGGTAATGCGATTATTATAACATAGAACATAGACATTAACAATCATATGTTCTGAGTTAAAAAAAAAGACCCTGTATAGTGGCGTTGCTGGTTTAAATAACAGGGGAGGTAAACTTTTCTAAGGCGCCGGTCCTCACTGAAAGTGTATGTTATATGTCCGGTAAAACTTCTAATCTAAACATATCGACCGAGGAAGCGCGCTAAACCCGGTACGTTACGTAAACAACAAAATAATAGAAAATAAACTGTTGGAATGGTATCTAATAGGAATGAGGGAAGAAATACTAACGAAAGCAATAGGGATAACTAAAGCTGTAAGTAGGAAGGGAAGGGGAAGACCAAATAAGACATGGGAAAACAGAATTAAAGAAATAATAACCAAAAACAAAATAGAAGAGAACATAGCCAAAGAAACAGAAAAATGGAAAAATCTAAAACGGAGTTTGCAAAAAATAAACCCAAGACACCCTCAAGGAAAAATATATTCTAAAATATATATACATCATATTGCTACTAGCCAGTTTGCCACATCAAAAACTGTCGATTCAACGTCAAGCAGCCAAAACAACAGTAAAAATATCCCTGTCATCGTTCAGCAAATATCAGCAACAGCAACAACCGCAACAGCAGTTTTAGCAACTGAAAACACAGCAATAAATCTCACTTCTTTTCAATTCCCTAGAAAAAATTTGAGACACACAAATTGAGCACAAATTGTACCTTATCAACTGCCAAGAATTAGTATTGCACTGCTACGGAAAGCTGCTCGCAGCACTTACAAGTGTTTAAAAGGTTGATAGACTGGCCATTATAGTAACTTTTCAAGGCAAGGAGCAATCCCTGAAATCCGAACATCTCTAGGGGAGAAGCCATGCCTGTTTATCAAGCAACTGAGAAGTGGGGTATGACCTACAAAATTCTGGCACGTTGCTGTAATGCGGAAGCAAGCAACACAGATCGAGTAATTGGTGACGGTATAAAACTAGGAACATTGTTCTTGCCCTGTTGTATCCCTCTTTACATAACTGGTGACAATAAAGTGCCTAATGATGTCCGCTCTGCCATTCTTGATTTCTTGAACATCCCTTTTCAACAACAGCAAGATGATCACCGATAAGATAATCTTTCTTGGCAACATACCGAAGGATAGGATATCGTTTCATATACCAGCAGTTATAGGTCATGCTAGGTAGATGACAAAGGCAATTTATGCATTCAATTCATCAAGACTTGTTACAAGATCAATTTCAATCATCTCATAGGGAGAATAGGATGTTGCTTCACATGCGAGGAGACGTAAGTCATGTTAGGTAGATGGCAGAGGCAATTTATTCATTCAATTCAAGACCTGTTTCAAGATCAATTTCAGTCATCTCATAAGCGAAATATGTATTTTTTTTTGCGCGAGTGCAAGTTCGAGTTTTATTTCTTTTATCAGAAGCAATTAAACCACATTATTCTTTTTCTACTTTGGTTTAACAATCGACATTTTGTTATATCAAAAATAGTTTAATAATGAGATTTTTTATTTTACAGTTTTGCTCATTATTAAACTATTTGTAGTAACATTTTAGTTGTTGCGATTGGCAGTACTTAAACGTGACATATGTCGACATCAAAATGTAAAATTGCCGTTAATTCATAGAAAAATTGGAACCGTCCAATGCGTTACACACTGAATATGTTCGAATGCATATTGGGGAGTTCGCCACCAGCACCACTAAGGTTAAAGAAAACGGAGGCGTCATATTGTTCACTTTTTATCCGCGTGGAAAATGTAGGAACTCGGTGACAATGGCCGGACGCATGAATTCACTTGGCTATCGTTGACGTTTAGGCAACACAACATACACAGAGGAAAGCTTGTAATTTATTATATATGTATTATCACTTTGTTTCCAAAACGAATATCACGTAAGAAACAGCGAGAGTATAATGCATGTTTCATTCGCGGCAAAAAAAAAACCGCTTGAGTCGGTGTGTTAATTCGGTGTGGATTTTTAATTAGCGTCGATCGATGACACGAGGAACGAGAAACAAATGTAAACATAACCTTAAATTTCGATTATTATTTAGGTGTTGAATTATTTTATAAGCTTAAATTGGTTACAACTTACGTGGAAATAGTTTGTTTATCGCACCCTTACCAACCTCCCTTATTTTTGGAGGTGTGTAAGTAATATTCTTGATTTAATATGTTTAAAAATTAACTATCGAAATCGCCGTAGAAATCGTATGTCAAATATTAAATTCGTTCGAAGGGATCAAATGTTTTTAGTGCTGCCAAATGTTAAAAGATAAAACTCACTAGGTTTAAGTATATATTTTATTTTAGAAATAAATCCTTAATTAAAACCAAAGTAGAAAAAATAGTATATTATACTTGTTTAATAAGAGGCATTGTGGGGCACTCGTTACATTGGAGCACTCTTCGCTGCGCGAGTCGTGCTCCAATCCCACTCGTGCCACAATATACCCTCTTATTAAACTTGTATAATAATGTACTATTATTCAGTCAACTGATAAATTAGGTTATTAAACAAAAATCAGTAATATTGCTAAAAAAAACAACCATCGTCGGTACTTGTAGTACGTCAAGTATGACCTTTCTATACTAACTTACGTTGTGTTTAATGTTTGTGGTAACTCTTAATTATTTAACAGATTCGTTACGAGTGTCGATGCGTGTTGGTTAGGTTTAGATAAATAAAATGCTTGTTTGTTGGATGAATAGGCGTTAATTCATTTGATTTGTCAGTTCTGGCATTTGCCTTGTCACAACAAGGAGTACGTCATATCTAATTTATGAACATATTTCTTTGCTGTACCAATAGATCTGGGAAAACCCTGTAGGAAAACCAGAAACATTTTACAAAATAACGCTGCAAAAATTTGAGATTTTTGACGACACATTCTCTTTGACCAGAACAGAATACGACCCAGAACAAAGTTATCTAACGACGTGAGGGTTAACAACTGGCCTCCTCGCTTGATGTCGATAAATGTTTCACTCGATTTCAATGATTAACCCAAGCAATCGAAGACCATAACAACTCACTTCAATTCGGAGAGCAATCTTACTATTAAAAATTGGGGTCTCAATCAGCGCTTAGAGCAGCCCCCTTTCTACATAACCAAGTACACAGCGCTTAAAGCGTGCGGAGGATATGAAGAAAGCAGTACGTTAAAGATTACAATGTAAAAGTTATTGGGCTTTAGCTTCAGAGACTCGATCAGGGCTTAGGTCAAAGCTGTTCAGCATTAAAGAGGGGACACCATTCTTTTAGCAGAAACCATGAAAAGGCCACTTATGGTTTGTTTAGGTTGTTAGTTATACGACATTAGACAGGGGAAGTTCTCGATTTCCTAACGACACCACTATTTGAGAAGAGGCCATGAAAACGCCACTTATGGTCCATAATGTCTAATTATTATTTATTAGTCATTCTTTCTGATAATAATAAGTAATTGTGTGCTCGATCAGCGCTCAGAGCAGCCGAGAGACCCCCTTCGTTCACAGCCAAGTACACAGCGCTTAGAGCGCCCGCGAGTCATGAAGGAAAGAGTACGTTCAAGATTGCAATGTTAAAGTTATTGGGCTTTAGCTTCAGAGCCTCGATCAGCGCTTAGATCAGCCGAGAGACCCCTTTCTTCACAACCAAGTACACAGCGCGTAGAGTGTCCGGAGGTCATGAAAGAAACAGTACGTGCAATAATGTCCCAATTCGCATTTCGTAGCAGAGTAATTATTCGGATGTGAATTGTGGGTTCATATTTTGTAATAGAGTGATTACTCGGATGAGATTTTTCATGGTATCAGTGCTTCGTATTTCGTGGCACATTACTCGGGTATAAATTATGGATTTACATTTCGTATTAGATAAATTACTCACCCCAGATGTTGTCGAACCACTCGCTGGCTCTCACTACTCAATCTACATCGTGGTAATCTTTTTGAATTTTGAGCTCCCGTCCCTTTTATAATATAATTTGCCCCCGCCACATTGCAAAGTTGCCTCGTGTATTTTTGAGTTCATTAACTTTCCCGTGAATTTACTTATTAGTATTTCACTGGTTTTGTTTTCGACGTTGACTTTTATGAACTGCATTTTCATGAATCTAGGTCATGACGATATTTATGTTTTCTTCCTGGTACCAAGCGGTGTGTTCGAATTTACGTGTTGTTGATTTTATGCCGTCGATTTTATTACTTGCATGCCTTTTCGACACGATTTTAGATGATACAAGTTAAAGAGTTCTTTGTTCGGGGCTTATTTTTTGGCGCGGATTCTGTTTTTGTTTATTTTATAAGTACGTGTCACGATGTTTTTCTGGCCGCCAGTCCGCGCGTGTACGCGTTATGTTTATTTAGACTGTCTCAACTTCTTGCTCACATTATATTTTGTGATTGATTTTTATGATTATTTTATGTGAATTATCGGGTTATTCAAATTACGAATTATTTTGCTGAAAAAATATTGGATTAATTATTTTGATTACGGGACCCATGTACTCTAACATACTTAGTTCCCAAAACTATGGCTCTATTCTTGTTTGATAACAATGTTTCAGCAGCGGCTAAGAGAAATATGTTTCAAATTATGCTGAAAGTAGACAAAGGAGAAGAAGACAAGGAATTAAATGCACCAAATGATTTTTCTTCATTTCCAAACATTGATTTTTCGTCATTTATTACTCCTGGTACAAGGCCCTGCAACAAGGACAAATGGAAAAACTTGAGAAAACAATTGTTATGAACTGTGTTTCAGAAAGAGGCTTCAAACACAGTTAGGATTACAATAACATTCTCACAAACAAATGAAATTGAGAATCAATTTTTTTACATATCGTTGACGAAGAGCGTAAACAATACCCAACTCCTTCTTAATTATCACTTGTTCTAATAAAAAATAGTTCAATGTTCGTACGTTCACATTAGGTATTAATTCTATAGACAATGTTGCTGTAAGTAACAACGTGCTTCTCTGAAAGAAGTTGTGTGCATTATTAGAAAAAACTAACCCCAGCAACTGTGTAAAAACACTGAAATTTTAATTCAGAATGTTTTTACACAGTTGCTGGGGTTGCCTGGATGTATTCACCCAAATTAAAAAAGAAAATGGACGAGATAAGGAAGAGTCGCTTTTGACTGAAATTAATCGTTGCATATACAGGGTGATCAAACCAAAACGAACGAATTTTAAAACCTTGTCAAATTTTTAATTTTGGTCGTACGGAGTTGAACATGAGTACTATGTGTATAGAAACTCGGGAAATTTTATTGCTAAAAGGAAAAAATGTAAAACATTGTCTGAAAAATAATATCATCTAAATGACGACTCTCGGTTGCAATCTTTGACTATATACTAATGGACTGCTATTCGCCCTCCATTTCCCATATGATCACTGTTCCAAAAGTTGTCCACGAGCTAGAGCCCGATATAAGTCCCGCCCCGGAGCCGAAAATGGAACGTAATTTAAAAACCGAAAAGCAAAAAAAATATTTCTCGATGTCATCAGCAACGTGGAGAATGCAAATACGAGCATATTTCGGCAACTCGGGTCCACTTTCCTGCCTGTTCTTTAGAAGCAAAGCATCAACCCATAATTTGCGAAGTTCCGGATTTGATGGAAATCTAATATAGAATTTTAGGTTATAAGTCAAAAGTCAACTGACGTGTACATCAGCTGACGAATATTATAACCGCGTTGGCACATATACGTGGACGTATTGCAGCCTTTCGCATAGCAATATTTTGACATAGTTTGAATATTTGACAATATAAATGTTTATATATTCAAAGGTGTGAATAAATTGCAGGGTATCACAATATGCAATGAGAGCTCATAGAGTCATATGTCATAGACACAAAATAGCTGCACATTTAGTAACATACCGCAACCATTTAGGGTCCCGCCGCGCCACCGTTGCTTGGAGACACACATGAAGCGGCGCTAGCAGTCCATTAGTATATAGTCAAAGGTTGCAATGCACTCGTCCGGACGGTCCGTGAAGTTTGTCATGTCTCTCTCCACCATATCGTCTGGAATCGCCATGATTTCATTTCTGATGGATACCTTTAATTCTTGGATGATTGTTGGTTTGTCGGCATACACTTTAGACTTCAGGTAACCATGGGCGTCCGCAGAAATTTTTCCAGGGGGAGGCAAAACTTTCATACAGAAATTTCGAATAAATAACCGTCAAAAATGACAATTTCGAATTGTCAAAAATTCTGCATTTTTGCCACCGCAAACGGCACATAAAGAAATTTGCAGCTGTCAAAAATTGTGGATTTTTACTATCAAAAACGAAATTTTTTGATATTAAAAAAAGAAAATGATAATTTCGAATTATCAAAAATTCTGCACTTCTGCTACCATAAACGGCACGATTCAACGGTAAATAAAGAAATTAGCAAAAATTGTGGATTTTTACAATCAAAAACGGCATTTTTTGATATCAAAAAAGAAAATTGCCATTTTTGTATTGCTAAAAATTCTGCATTTGTGCCACCACAAATGGTACGATTCAATGGTAAGTAAAGAAATTTGCAGCTGCTAGAAATTGTGGTTTTTTACTATCAAAGACAGCATTTTTTGATATTAAAAAAAAGAAAATTTCAACCGCTAAAAATGACAATTTAGAACTGTCAAAAATCGCACTACTATCACAAATTGCACGTTAGCAGTAAAAAGGAAATTTTCAATTGCTGAAAATAACTTTTCAGTACTGTCAAAAATTGCTCATTACTGAAACCGGGAAGTTTCAACAATAAATTTCCAAATGCCAAAAATGTTTAACTATCAAAATTTGAGCATTTCTACTATCACTATCGGCATTTTTCAATATTAAAAAAGGAAAATTTCCAATGGCCAAAAGTAACGATTACAAATTGTCAAAAATTGTGCAATTCTACTGTCAGAAACGGCATTTTTCAATATTAAAAAGATACATTTTTAACCGTCAAAAATGACATTTTCGAATTGTCAAAAACTCTGCATTTCTGCCATCACGAACGGCACGATTCAGCGGTAAATAAGGAAATTACCAGCTGCCGAAAATTGTGGAATTTTACTATTAAGAACGGCATTTTTTGATATTAAAAAAAAGAAGTAAATTTCAACTGCTAAAAATGACAATTTCTAACGGTCAAAAATAGCACTACTATCACAAATGACACAGCAGTAAAAAGGAAGTTTTCAATTGCTGATAATAACTATTCAATACTGTCAAAAATTGCTCATTACTGAAAACGGCACGTTTCAACAATAAAAAGAGAATTTCCAAATGCCAAAAATATTAGACTGTCAAAATTTGAGTATTTCTACTATCACTATCAGCATTTTGCAATATTAAAAAGGGAAATTTCCAACGGCCAAAAGTAACGATTACAAATTGTCAAAAATTGTGCAATTCTACTGTCAGAATCGGCATTTTCAATAGTAAAAAGATACATTTTTAACTGTCAAAAATGACAATTTCGAATTGTCAAAAATTCTGCATTTCTGCCATCACAAACGGCACGATTCAACGGTAAATAAAGAAATTTGCAGCTGCCAAAAATTATGGTTATTTACTATCAAAGACGGCATTTTTTGATATTAAAAAAAAAAGTAAATTTCAACTGCTAAAAATGACAATTTCGAACTGTCAAAAATAGCACTACTATCACAAATGGCACAGCAGTAAAAAGGAAGTTTTCAATTGCTGAAAATAACTATTAAATACTCTCAAAAATTGCTCATTATTAAAAACGGCACGTTTTAACAATAAAAAGAAAATTTTCAAATGCCAAAAATATTAGACTGTCAAAATTTGAGTATTTCTACTATCACTATCAGCATTTTGCAATATTAAAAAGAGAAATTTCCAACGGCCAAAAGTAACGATTACAAATTGTCAAAAATAGTGCAATTCTATTGTTAGAAACGGCATTTTCAATAGTAAAAAGATACATTTTTAACTGTTAGTATCACTGGGATCCTCTCTCCCATCCTACTGTAGCTTCAATGCCTTCCTTTAGTGTTTTTCTTAAAGCCAACTCTGAGTTGATCAAGGTTAAAATTATCTTTTTTCGCAAACGAGAGAGACAGTCGATTTCTCATCCGTCGATATCGTGAGAGAAATAACATTTCTCTCCCTAGGGAGAAAAATAACATATAAATAATAATCAATGCTCTCCCTACAAGATTCCATTATTTATTTTAACTGTCACGGCTGACACCGTTTTTTTTTCTAGGTTAGGTTTTAGAAACGAACATTTTACTCTTAAAATATCCCATTTGTGAAAATAATAGTATATATACCTCGGGAGAGAATGCCATTTTTCCCTCGGTGCGGTGTGTGTAATGTGCACCTCAAGAAAAATCACGCCTTTCTCTCCCTTGATATATAATCTACTATTTTCTCACTACCCCCTTCTTCAGTAAACAATAACTAGAACTAGTAAACCTATAAGCCTGAAAACTCTTTCACATTAAATAAGTTACTATTTTTTTTGTGAAATTTTAATGTTTGTTGCTAACAACATGTACATGTAATAATAATAATAATAATAACAATAAAATAGTTTTTGTCGGCAGGATATATCCATTTAATCATTTAAATATTCTTCTCATGCAACAGCAGTATTATCAATTTCGACTAACACATGTCAATATTATAGGCTTCTAAAAATAAAGAAAATGTATTTACAAGCCAAGTCAATTTCAACACAGATCTGAGTGCACATAACGTCGTTTTCGAAGGATTATTCCAAGGTGTTAATGTTTCCCAACTACTCTACAACTTGACGAATTATGTCACTCTCAATAATTACTACTCCAACTATGATTCGCTTTATCAGGTGTCCAAGAAAGTTAGAGATTCTTTAACAGGTAATGTTTTTTTTTTCCATATATGCATGCAAATAATTTCCTGTTTAATCGAATCCAATAGAGCGAGCAATACAACATTCTTTAGTCATTATAAGACCTGTATTTGTAATAATAGTAATTAATATAATGATAGTAATATTCATATAACGATAATTACATAAGACAAGAGGAACTGATAGTGCCTACTAGGGTCTCCCACTCCTATTTACACTATCAGTCAGTTTTCTTCGTTTGAAAGTAATTATCACAGTATTTCTTTCAAGCTACATTCTTGATAAAATAAATATTTAATAGATGTTTTATTTCTGTAGGAATTCAAAAAAAAACAGAAAACTAATTCAAAAATGATAAAATATAAATGTTTTTACCCTAATGACTAAATATTTATGTATGATTAACATAAATATCAATACGTAAGGTGTGAGCCACAGAATTTTGTTTCAAAGTTGGCCATGCCTGAAAGAGAGAAACATAGCAGTCATGTCTGAGATTAATTCATTTTTTTTTAATAAACTAATCTAGTCTCATGACGTAATAATACCTCATTTATCTCACAGCCAACTCTGAAACAAAATTTTGTGGCTCACACGATATAAAGGTAATTCAAGTTTTGAAGCGAAACTTTTTCTTTTCAATTCTAGTCCAAGCACATTACCTGAACTACTACAAGCCTCTACAGTATTTCACTGAAGTTGATGCCGTATTTCCTGTCAAATTAAATTTCTACGGAGATGTACATTTAGCTACCGTTAAGGTAGTCAATAGCAGCCATATTATCGACTTCTGGAGCTGGAGCCCGGAAACTAAACTATTCTCAATTAATACAGGTATATGATATACCATATATATTTAGTTGAAACTGGTTGATGTATGTGGTGCAGTGTGTCTCAACCATTTTCAGCTTCATATTTTACAGCGGTATATGTAGATGTACAGTGCACGCCTAAAATACACATTTTTGCATGAATGTCAATTTTCAGTCGTCATTTGTTTTTGAGTCATGACGTCAGCCATTTTGTTTTTAAATGACATTTTGTTTATTTTGAGAGATCTTTTTATTGTCGAGCTGGCAGTATAAAATTGTTGCCATCTTACATAAGTTTGTGTGATTAATCAAAGAAAATCGACCTGTTCGAGGTTTTTTTCCGAAAATATTTAATATCGGTTTTACTGAATTTATTGCATACTTTAGGCGCACACTGTATCATTATAAATCTCGAATACAATTCAACTAAAAATACATTATTCTTTTTCTCTAGAAATGTTGGAGATTTTTTCCGGATATTACATAACCAGAATAGCACCAATAGAGTTCGATGAAGAGACATATTTATATATTGAGCACGACCTGCCGGAACCTATTAACAGTAAGTGTGAAAAACAGAACTATATACTAGTAACGTATTTATCGACCCAGTGTAATCTGATCTGATTTAAGCAATAGAAGACAAATATTATTTGATATCTGTGTACTTAGACGTAAGCTAAAGCCTTCAACTCAACAAGGTCTGGTAAATAAATCTGCTCTATAAAATCAGTACCTTTAAATAATTCAGAAATACTGGGTGTACGAAAGCATCCCATTAACTCCGTCGTTCCTTAACGGTAGGCTATAGCTCGCCGGGTCTCAAGAATGTCCACTATGAATGCTAGTATCGTTGATGGTCTCTTTCATCTCCCTTCAATATCCAAGGAATAGTTCAGCGATTTCTCACTGGGCGCTGAAGCGTAGAAGCAGATCTCTGATCCTTTTCTAGTTTATTGGGAGCAATAAAATATAAAATTGATGGAGGAGTACGAGCTAACTGACTCGGTTTTGCCTATTTTGGTGGGTGATTGAAAAATTAATCGCCGCATTAGAGAATTTCGCGTTGGATATATTATCTAATGCCGATCGAATTATCCGACACCTGCCAAATATTTTTGGTAGGACCCATTCCTTTTCCCCATTTTTTTTTCATTTTATGAAGAAAGCATTAAAAAAAACAAAATGTAGTTCATAAATTTGGGAATATATCTAAAAGAAACAATGTGTATAATAATGATTATAAAAATATGAACATAAACCATAATTTAATAAAATTTATCAGATTCAACGTGGTTTAAAACTAGTGATGCCAGTCAAAGCTGCCAACGATTACCATTTCCAATTGCCAAAAATTACAACTTTCACTTGCCAAAAACTAAAATTTGTAATTGTCAACGATGGCCATTTTTAACTGCTAAAAACTACAATTTTCAACTGCCAAAAACAAATAATTTTTAACTGTTAACGATGGCCATTTTAAACGGCAAAAACTATAATTTTCGTCTGCCAAAAATGACAACTTTCAACTGCCAAAAACGACAATTTTTAACTGTCAACGATGGCCATTTTTAACTGCTAAACACTACAATTTTCAACTGCCAAAAATGATAACTAAAACTTCAATTTTTAACCGTAAACGATTGCCATTTCAAACTGCAAAAACCATCATCTTCGTCTGCCAAAAATGACAACTTTCAACTGCCAAAAACGATAATTTTTAACTGTCAGCGATGGCCATTTTTAACAGCTAGAATCTACAATTTTCAACTGCCAAAAATGATAACTTTCAACTGCCAAAAACGACATTTTTTAACTGTCAACGATGGCCATTTTCAACTGCTAAACACTACAATTTTCAACTGCCAAAAATGATAACTTTCAACTGCCAAAAACGACAATTTTTAACTCTCAACGATGGCCATTTTTAGCTGCTAAATACTACAATTTTCAATTGCCAAAAATGATAACTAAACACTACAATTTTCAACTGCCAAAACTGATAACTTTCAACTGCCAAAAACTACAATTTTGAACTCTCAACTGTGGCCATTTTAACTGCTAAAATCTACAATTTTCAACTGCCAAAAATGATAACTTTCATCTGCCAAAAACTACAATTTTTCACTGTCGCCTATGGCAATTTTTAACTGCTGAAAACTACAATTTTTAATTGTCAACGATGTCCATTTTTAACTGCTAAACACTACAATTTTCAACTGCCAAAAATGACAACTTTCAACTGCCAAGAAGGACAATATTTAACTGTCAACGATGGCTATTTTTAACTACTAAACACTACAATTTTCAACTGCCAAAAATGATAACTTTCAACTACCAAAAACTACAATTTTAAACTCTCAACTATAGCCGTTTTTAACTGCTAAAATCTACAATTTTCAACTGCTAAAAAATACAATTTTTAACTGGCAACTATGACAATTATTAACTGCCAGATGTGACCATTTTTGACTGTAAAAAATAATAATTTTCAACTACCAAATATTAGAATTTTCAAAAACCTTCTATTTTTAACTGTCAAAAAATGACAACTTTCAAGTGTCAAAAAATGACAACTACAATTTTCAACTGCCAAAACTGATAACTTTCATCTGCCAAAAACGACAATTTTTAACTGTCAACGATGGCCATTTTTAACTGCTAAACACAACAATTTTCAACTGCCAAAAATGATAACTAAAACTTCAATTTTTAACCGTAAACGATTGCCATTTCAAACTGCAAAAACCATCATCTTCGTCTGCCAAAAATGACAACTTTCAACTGCCAAAAACGATAATTTTTAACTGTCAGCGATGGCCATTTTTAACAGCTAGAATCTACAATTTTCAACTGCCAAAAATGATAACTTTCAACTGCCAAAAACTACCATTTTTAAATGTCAACTGTGGCAATTTTTAACTGCTAAAAACTACAATTTCCAACTGCCAAAAATGACAACTTTCAACTGCCAAAAACTTCAATGTTTAACTACTAACAACTACAAATTTCAACTGCCAAAAATAACAACTTTCAATTGTCAAAAACAACCATTTTTAACTGTCAACTATGGCCATATTTAACTGCTAAAAACTACAATTTTCAACTGCCAAAAACTACAATTTTTAACTGGCAACTTTGACAATTTTGAATTGCCAGATGTAACCATTTTTGACTGTAAAAAATATACATTTTCAACTACCAAATATTAGAATTTTCAAAAACCTTCTATTTTTAACTGTCAAAAAATGACAACTTTAAACTGTCAAAACATGACAACTTTCAACTACCAAAAACTACAATTTTGAACTCTGAACTATGGCCATTTTTACCTGCTAAAATCTACAATTTTCAACTGCCAAAAATGTTAACTTTGATCTGCCAAAAACTACAATTTTTAATTGATAGCTTTCAACTGCCGAAAACTACAATTTTTAACTGCCAAAAATAACAACTTTCAACTGTCCAAAACAACCATTTTTAACTGTCAACTATGGCCATTTTAACTGCTAAAAACTACAATTTTCAACTGCCACAGATGACAACTTTCAACTGCCAAAAACTACATTTTTTAATTGTCAACGATGGCCATTTTTAACTGCTAAAAACTGCAAATTTTAACTGCCAAAAATGATAACTTTCAACTGCTGAAAACTACAATTTTTAACTGCTAACAACTACAATTTGCAACTGCCAAAAATAACAACTTTCAACTGTCAACTATGACCATTTTTAACTGCTAAAAACTACAATTTTCAACTGCCAAAAACTACAATTTTTAACTGCCAAAAATGATAACTTTCAACTGCTGAAAACTACAATTTTTAACTGCTAACAACTACAATTTTTAACTGCTAACAACTACAATTTTCAACTGCCAAAAACGACAACTTTTAACTGTCAACTATGGCCATTTTTAACTGCTAAAAACTACAATTTTCAACTGCTAAAAACTATAAATTTTAACTGCCAAAAATGATAACTTTCAACTGCTGAAAACTACAATTTTTAACTGCTAACAACTACAATTTTTAACTGCTAATAACTACAACTTTCAACTGCCAAAAATGACAACTTTCAACTGCCAAAAACGACAACTTTTAACTGTCAACTATGGCCATTTTTAACTGCTAAAAACTACAATTTTTAACTGCCAAAAATGATAACTTTCAACTGCTGAAAACTACAATTTTTAACTGCTAACAACTACAATTTGCAACTGCCAAAAATAAAAACTTTCAACTGTCAAAAACAACTATTTTTAACTGTCAACTATGGCCATTTTTAACTGCTAAAAACTACAATTTTCAACTGCCAAAAATTACAATTTTTAACTGGTGGCTATGACAACTGCCAGATGTGACCATTTTTGACTGTGAAAAATAATAATTTTCAACTACCAAATATTAGAATTTTCAAAAACCTTCTATTTGTAACTGTCAATAAATGACTTTCAACTGCCAAAAACTTCAGTTTTTAGCACTGTGAACGATGATCTTTTTTAACTATCAAAAATTACAATTTTACACTGCCAAAATTGACAACTTTCAGCTGCTAAAAACAGCTAAAAACTTCCATTTTCAACTGACATAAGTGACAATTTTCAACTGCCAAAAACTACAATTTGTCAATATGACTTGATGGCTTATAGATTATATTTGTACTTGTATGCTGATTCAATAGTGACATAATTTTTAAAATGTTCGTGGTGTCCCATGTAATTTATTTTAAAAAACGTATTTTATTTATTTACTGATTTTAACTAGTAAATTTCAATTTTTAACTGCCAAATATGACATTTTTCAACTGCCAGAAATGACCAGTTTGACTCCCAAAAATAACAAAAAATTCTAATATTTGGTAGTTATATATTAGAATTTTCAATAACCAAAAACTATAATTTTCAACTGCCAAAATTACAGTGTTCAACTGCTAACCATGACTATTGTCTTCTCAAAATCGATTTTGAGACATTTCGAAGCGGAAAATAAATCTATAGAAAGTGGATTCCAAGTCATACAACTTCTTTAGAACATAAGGACAATGTGCCTCATTTCGTTCCTAGTCTCCTGATACAAATTTTGAAAATTTTTCGAAATGTATAATTCCTAATGCTAATCGTAAAATTTTTCTGAGACCCAACATTTTTTGCCTGCATTTTTTTCCTGAGTAATAAATACTATGGAAAAACGGCGAGATCATGAAATGACCAAAATATTTGTTTCCATAAAATAATTACTCTGCAGTGTAGAGTGTAGTCTACACGCTTTTACCCATCATTACAAACCGTCATGAATTTTTCAAATTTTTTTGAGAGCCAACAAAATCTAATAGTCGGTTTACTCAAAGACTACGTTCATCTTTCACAATTTTGACGTTTTAAACGTCATTTTCATCCGATTCTACAAAACGCTCGATGTACATTTAAAATACGATTTTAATTGAAAATAAACCATAAAAGTGTAAATATAAATAACTATGGTAACATCAAATCAGATAAAGTAGCATGATGGCCACATCACCATTTTTTTTATTACGTAACTCTGTAAGTTAGTATCTTCTTTCTTGCGTGTGCTGCTTTTACACTCTTCGCGTTTATTGTATTTGAATTTAATACTGTATTCTCTACCCATATTGCTTCTTCAAATGCATAATTCTCAAATAACAAACTAATAATGAATATTCATTAATTGAAGGTACTTCGCCTTTTATGACAGCGTCTATCTCGCACTGCACTTTGTTGGGTTACGTGGGGTGGAAGGGGGCGAGAGGCTTCAGTTTGTCTATCTCGCTTTTACAGGCGATTGAAATTTCAAAAAAATTGGCACATATTCAATAGTGGTTAACTCAATTATTTAACAATAGAATATTGTTATCTTGATATCATATGAAAACTACTATTATAATGTTCGAAGTGACATATTACAAACATTTATTTTTCATTCAATTATTAATTATTAATTAAAGTCTCCGTTATTTTTCGATGAAAAATTATGAAAATTTCTAACATCGTATATTATACAATTATCAACAATTATGGTAAAAATTAACTTCGTGTTTACATTACTTTTAAAAAATAACACTATAAACCTAACTTTGTTGTTAATGGGAAATTTCAGTTTTTCCAAAGATACATACATTTATCGTACATTCCCGTATAACATATAGTAAATGGAAGAATTTTGAGTAATTATAAATCAGTCAAAAATTTTTTTTTGTACTACCATTATACTATACACCTACCGTTAAGGCTGCTAAATTGTATATTATATTTTACCTCCTGTACTATTTTGTGAATTGATCTAGAAACTCAAAACAACTACCAAGAAACTGAAATGAATATCGATGTATGTCATGAAAAGTGCATATAGCTTAAGAAGTATTAATTACAAAAATATATATTATTTTCTATTTTCAGATAATGGGCGAATTGGAGAAATTATCTCCATGCTTAATACGACATCAATTGAAGTCATATATGAAATACCAAACAATGGAACGAAAGATATACTACCATTTGTTTTACCACTAATCAACAAACCATGTGTGTTGATGTCATACAAGTATGAATCTTACATGAACATATATTGTGAGGAAGATGAAGACTTACAATTGTACCAAAAGCTTGCTATCGAAAATGCCGTAACAGTAAGTAGCAGTGATTTAGTTTCTGAGTGCACTTTAAGTAATAACTACTAAATCAAAAGTATCATTTGCTGGACCACGTTTATTCGTATTGTTATCACTTATTAACATTACTATTATTTATTTAACCTTTTTACCATAATATGGTGTAAGTTTTTCTTTGTATTCGTTTGTAACCCCTTGCGAGTTCTGCTTCTCTCCAGCTTTTTCCTTTCCTTCTTATTATTTCTGCTATTCCTTCAGCCCATTATTTCTTATTTTTCACTTTTGCTCTCCATATTCTTTTAGCTGGTGTTGTCTCTGCCATCCTAATAATATGCCCCCTCTATTTATTATGTTGTTGCTTTTACTTTCAATCCTCTTATATCCACAACTATTTATTTGAAATTAAATGGGATACACCCTTTTATATACATAATTCTTATACAGGGTGTTCAATTGCAAAGCGGGCCATAGGGATTTACATGTAAAATTTGAAATGTGTTAATATTGGCTCCCCTAATTATTTGACAGTATCAATCTTCATATATTATTTTTAAAGCTTTTTATGCTGAATGATTTGGTACCTTACTCAATAGTTTCTGCAGAGTATTTACCGAGATATTTGCAAAAAACTTTACACAATTATTTTGAATTAAAAACGAAAGTTTGCCATGATATCATAATGATGGGTATTTCATTTTGTTCTAAAAAGTGACAGTTGCTGTCACATTACGATTTACAACAAGAAAAACTATAATTAAATGGTTTTGCAAATATCTCGGTAAATACTCTACAGAAACTATTGAGTAAGGTATCAAATGAATCAGCATGAAAAGCTTAAAAATGACATACGAGGACCGATATTGTCAAATAATTATGGGAGCCAATATTAACACATTACCAATTTTACATGTAAATCCCTATGGCCCGCTTTGCAATTCAAATATATAAATAACCTAGATAAGTCAAGTATAATAAAAGTGGGTTTACATTAACAATAATAAAATTAATAATGATTATATCAATGAGCCCAAGTGTATCAGCTTTAATTTATTTTTAATGTACTGTAACCCCTCCGAAAATTTCGAAATCTCTTAAATTTTTGAACTGGCGGTAAAGGTGATTAGAATTTGAAGTAAATTTGTTATTTTCATCTTTCATAATTTTTACAATTATTTAAGTTTTAACTTCTTTTTGGCAGAGTAAATGTTGGTATTTTTAACTTCTTGTGACAAAATGGTGTTTTAAATTTTTAAGTTTCGTCGGAGGAATGTTTCTTTTTGGCGAGTTTTTTTCTTTTTAATTTTCAACTTTCTTAACCCTTTCTTCCCCGCAAATACCATATGAAGTCATATCTTTTATCAGGTATCCGTAATCTGTTCGTCTCCTAATATTGATTTATTTAATTGATTATTACAATGCTTATACTAGCCTTTATTTATAACAACTATCACAAACAATCGAATTAGTATTGATTTTAAACTGCAGGCTAGAACTACAACCATCGAAGATGCTGTCTACATCATGGCAATTGACAAGGGCACAAAAGAAGATGATGCAAGCGTGATCATATGGAAGAGTGATAAGAATACCGGATTGTTTAATGTCCACCAGCACATTTACATTCCTAATGCCAATTACATTGCTATGATCGAGTACAATGGAGTACATTATTTGGCGATCAGTTCAGGACAGTTGGTGAATACGATTCATCCAGGCCAAGTCAGTATTAGAAGGTTAGTATTTTTTATTTGTGTAGTAAAGGTGGAAAGAAGCACAAGCCTTTGGAAATGGATGATTCTGAAGAATGTGCAGAAAATTGCTTGGAAGAAATCCAAGCTGTCAAA
Organism: Ocypus olens; assembly: GCA_910593695.2. Classification (NCBI taxonomy): domain Eukaryota; kingdom Metazoa; phylum Arthropoda; class Insecta; order Coleoptera; family Staphylinidae; genus Ocypus; species Ocypus olens. The sequence goes on along the minus strand of OU343054.1, from coordinate 13,546,836 downwards.
TCTTCAGTTTCTCCAAATTTTTAAGTGATTTCAAGCATATTCTCTTTGCACTATCATTTAAATTATGCATTTATTTACAACACGTTTCAACACGAGTTAAATGAGAACCCAAGAAATAAATTATGCCATATATATTTAACTTAATTGCTCTAGATTCCATGATGCCACTCGAGGCTTCACCGAG